>JANAVB010009400.1:2500300-2766020 GCA_029216955.1 Iris pallida | reverse complement strand
AGTTGTATGCCAAGCTCAGCAAGTGTGAGTTTTGGACGGATCGTATTTCATTCTTGGGGCACATTATATCAGGGGCTGGCGTAGCAGTGGATTGTTTCACTTAACAAAATGCCTGAAAATCGGATTTTGAAAATAAAACGAGAAAAAGTACAAGAAGTACAAATTTGATTCTGGAAAGTATTGCTATGGAAGTCTGATCTGTAAATGATCACTTTGTTCCTTGGACCATACGATGATGATGAAGATCACTGCTAGAAGATGAACAATTGGAAGAACTAAGTCACCAGAAAGGTATCGACGCACTTGGGCACTGATGGTGAGGCCGAATGCTTTTCTGCTTTGCTTCACTATGTTCTGGAAGAAAATTTGAAGAAGAATGCTCCGAAAAATCAAAGTCTCTGGGCTCTGATCTCTATGTATTCTCTCCTTTCTCTCTGTCTGTGTTATATGAGAAAAATCAGTCTATTTATAGACTTGGCTTCTTGTGCGTAAAAACTCAGCAAAAGTTCTGTCTTTACGCTAACAACTGCCACCCATGATTGGAGTCATCCGCTGCATACGTTGACACGTGTCCCATCATTTCAGTAAGAATAGGATGCACGTACACACGTTCTTCGAGATATGTGGCAAGAAAGTCATGTAGGCAAACCACGTTCTGAATTGGTGAAGAAGAATAGGGCATAAAAATAACCCAAATATACCCTGAGCGTAAAGTAGTAGACTAGGCGTAAAATAGCCCTGACATGGACTTCTCGCGTAAAGTGGTTGTTAAATAACCTTGAGCGTAAAAGTAGCCCAAATAAACCTTACGCACACGTCAACTTTTGAGCGTAAAAACTCGTATAGTCTCCGTGCGTAAAAGAAGCCATATTATGAGCGTAAAAATAGCTCAGTCCACACTAAACGACAAATTGGTCTCTGTGTAAAACAAATCCCTTCGAATTCTGTGATATACGCCATTATTAAATCTTAATGTCAGACTTTGCATTAAATGCAAGACTTGACAGCTTTGTCCAGCGTAAAAGTGGCTAGCCTGTCTTAGGCGTAAAAACTATTAGCTTTGACCTGGGCGTAAAATGATTAGCCTACTTTAGGCGTAAAGTGTTTAGCCTCTCTTTGGCGTAAAGTGGATCAATTTGAATGGAATGATCCATCTCTTTGACTCATTCTTATGAAGCACTTTTTACGCTCCTACAAGACCCCCTTCAAAGTTTTCAAATATCCTCAAAATTTGAAACACTTTGAACAGAAGCGTAAAAGTCGAGATTTGACCAGTCAGCGTAAAATTCGGGAAAGGGTGTCGGTCAATACTTAACCGTCAAAATGAATTTTCTTCTCGAAACTTTTGAATGCTTCTTCATCTTCCCGAGCTTGCATTAATAATGAGCAATTTCCCATAAAGAATATGAAAAGTTGATTTGATTGTATAAATAAGGAGAAATTCTTCATCCTTGCTATTCATCCTCATATTGTCATGGCACCAAAGAAAGAGATTAACAACAAAGAGGCTCCGAGCTCCAGGATTGATTTTGAGCGAGCACGTAACTTTATAGAGTGCTTTGGAGTGACTCTAGCAGTCTTTAGTCGTATCAATGGTGGTCCCTCCACTACGTATGAGGGATCAAGAGATACAGAAGCGTTTCTTAATCTGATGCGTCGCTCCGGGATTCGCAACATGTACGACTTAGATGCCTCCCTTCGTCAGCCCAACGAAGGAGAGAAAAAATAATGTTTTATGTAGAAGTGTCGTCTACGTATTGCGACTCTTTTATTTGTAGGGGTCCACTCCCCCCTTTTTATAAATAAAATCTTGATATTGATCTCATCTGTTGGTACATAGAATCATTCAACACTTCTTTAACTGCATTTATGGTTGTTTATTCCCAAGAGAAACAAAACAACACGTGGCATCTGCCTTGTGGTCACGAGCGCCTTTTTAGTAGGATCTTTCCCGAAATAGACTCATGCCAACCGTTTCCTCAACCCTTATAAATAGCTGAGTTAAAAAAAGTTTTATACATTCTCATTCTCATTCTTTCGAAGATAGTTTCTAGCAAATGATGATGCTTTTCGATGCTGTCTCTCTGTACGCCCGGTAGCTCTTTGCAAGATTTCATTCTTCAACAAATGATGATACTTTTCGATGTTGTTCCTCTGTACGCCCGGTCGACAGACGTTGATTCAACAATTCTCAGAGCCGAATCATCTGACCTCAATGGTAAGTTTAATTCGTAAAACAATCGTCTGCCTTTGAACTTTTTTGTCGAAAACAGATGCCCATGAGTGTAAATCCTTGACAGACGTAGAATCTTATAGGTAAGATGCACGGACGTAAAAGCCTTGTTGAATAATATGCTCATGAGACATTGGCGTAAAAGCCTTGTTGAATGAGGTGCATATGAAACAATAGCGTAAAAAGCCTTTGTTGAATAGGGTGCACATGAGACACGGGCGTAAAAGCCTTGTTGAGTAAGGTGCGCAAGCATCAGTCTTTAATTAATCAGTAAGTGGCTGATGATACTTCTGTTGAAAATTTTTCTCTGTTTTTTTCTGCAGAAGCTTGGCTGAAGAACTTTTCCAGAACCGGTATTGGCGACTTTGACGCTGTGAGGAGTATTCTTCTGACATCAGCATCAGGGAGCTCATGTGCTTTTGACGCACAAATCAGACAACTCAGAACTTTTTGTGGGATAAAAGGGTCTTCCTCAGATGGTAGGAAGAGCCTTTATACACGAAAAGTTGGATGGTGGAGTCAACTCTATCCCGAGAAATTGGGTAGTAGAGTTCCTTTCACGGCAGGACTAGGAATTATATCCCAATGCTGGATACATTCCTATCTCCTCTGAAAGGCTGCCACTTCTCCACCAATTGTATTGGCAGCAACACGTCTTTGGGCTACCATACTTTGGGATTCTCCTCTCGTCTGAGCGAGAAGACCAGAGTTTGATTCCTACTGTTCTGGTCGCCATTGAGGCTCAGACAGTAAGGAATTAACACCAACAACGAATCCGATAAAGAAGATCCAAAGAAGAAATAGATCTCGATTAGGTCATCGTTGTTGTATAGAATGAAAATCCAAAATGTAATAGATTTCCATTATGATTTATAAAAAAGTCTAAGAAATGTAATAGACTTTTATGATTGGAATGAGAATGGAAATGATGAATCTTCTATGCTCAATGATTTGTATATATCTAGAAGTAATATGGACATGATAGATAATAAAGTCTTGTTTTCTGTTTAGAGTATACAATACTATCAGAGGTATTATGGACATGACAGCATGTAAGAACTCAAAGAAAAAATAGATTAATATCTATGCAGAGGTCAAATGGATTTGATAGATAAGAAAAGCAAGCAGATTTAATATTTATTCAGAGGTTATAAGAACGTAATAAATAATAAATCCAATTTTCTATACCAACGGGTAAGATAGAAGATCAAAATTTCTCTCCAAAGAGATGAGTAATCAGCTTAACCAAACCTTGGTAGCTGGGGATTAAAAAGACAGATGTCATTGAGGATATATGCCAATATGAAATGAACGGACATAACTTTCGGAAAAAGAAGGAACAATTCAATTCCATAATTAAATGGATGAATCCGATGTTATGAACGGACAGGCCTTTCCGGGAATGAAAGGTTATTTTCAATTTCAAAGACCGGTTCATTAATAAATCTCTCCTATTAAATAGGTGAGAAATATTTGTAACTTTTTATTCTTATTTCCACTCCTCTATTGGAAATGTCTTCCAAGGATATGCAGCAAAAGAATAAAGTTTCCAAGAAAGTTGAGGACATCATTGATACGTGCCCCATTGAACCAATTGTATCAGGTCCAACTGAAGTAGGCGAAAGCTCTTCTACTCCCAAGCCACCGCAAGACATCCTTGCTTTCTTAGTAGAACTAGGGAAAACTCCTGAAGAAGAAGCACTGAGGATGGCTGCTTGTAAGTTTTTTATGAACTCAGGCAACGATGCCTTCGAAGCATTGGCTGACTATGTATTCAGTAAGGAAGGCAGTGGTCCTCATCCTTAATCCTTTATTTAGAATAAAAAATAAAAAGAAATTTTATTTTCATTCTGTCTTCTTCTTTTTTATATACATAGTACTTCTTAAGAAATTTGCCATTGATCGGCATCATGAGTAAATCTCCATTGGGCTTTGATAACCGATAGGCGCCATTAGAAAACACGGTCTCAATTACATAAGGACCTTCCCATTTTGCTTGGAATTTCCCCTTGCTTTTGTGAGTCATAATCATCGGTCTTCGAACGGCTAATACTAACTCGCCAATCTTGAATACCCTCTCTTTAACTTTACGGTTGAAAGTTCGAGATATACGGGCTTGATATAGGTCAATATGTTGTTGTGCTTGAAGACGCTTCTCGTCCAATCCTTCAAGTTCTTGGAGTCGTAAGCGATCATTATTCTCTATAGTTAGCTCATTAGCAATAGCTATTCGAAGAGATGGAATCTGGATTTCCAAGGGAAGAACAGCCTCACATCCATAAACCAATAAAAATGGTATAAAATCAGTAGGAGTCCGGACTGTTGTTCGATAAGCCCATAAACATTCTCCAAGTTTCTTATTCCAATCACGTTTATTAGAAGAGACAAACTTTTTAAGAAGTTTAATGAAAGTCTTATTGAAGGCTTCGGCTAAACCATTAGCAGCTGGATTATAAGTCGTAGAAGCCAGATTTTGAATTTGATTCTTAACACAGAACCGATAAAATGCCTGACTGGCAAATTGTGGACCATTATCATGAATTATTCGTCGAGGAATCCCGAAGCGATAAATGACATGATGTTTGATGAAGCTGATCACATTAGATGTCTTCACTTCAGCAAGGGGGAT
The DNA here is from genome assembly GCA_029216955.1 of Iris pallida. Classification (NCBI taxonomy): domain Eukaryota; kingdom Viridiplantae; phylum Streptophyta; class Magnoliopsida; order Asparagales; family Iridaceae; genus Iris; species Iris pallida. The sequence continues at coordinate 2,761,158 of JANAVB010009400.1, read as the reverse complement.
TGCTTCTGCCCACTTAGAAAAGTAATCGGTTATAGCTAATATGAATTAATGTCCTTTAACAGAATAAGGGTTAATAGGACCAATGACATCCATACCCCAAGCTTCGAAGGGCCATGAAGCTGTTGTAGGATATAGAAATTCAGAAGGTTGGTGAATAAAGTCAGCATGAATCTGACATGCTTTACACCTTCTGGCGTAATCTACCGCATCTGCTATCATGGAAGGCCAATAATACCCCATTCTTCGAATACGGTCCTGTAATTTTGGACCCGGTTGATGAGCACCATAGACGCCATCATGAGCCTCACGGAGTATCAGTTTAGCTTCACTTTCTGAGAGACAGCGCAGCAAGAGTCCATCATATGAGCGACGATATAACATATGTAAAGATGAATCATAATAGAATCGAAATGATCGTCTTTTAATTGATGCAGCTTCTTTTGGATCTTCAGGTAAAATCCTATGAACCGCGTAATCAATAAATGGAGTTCTCCAATCCCTTTGCTGAGAGCTTGATTCCGTAGTATAACTCTGTTCAATACACAAATTATTCTTGACACAGAATAAATCTCGGTCCAACAAAGTAATTGTATTTTGTCTTCGGATTGGAACAGCCAAATCTGTAGCTAGGCTAGCAAGAGCATCAGCCTCCACATTCTGAGAACGTGGTACAAATTCAATGAAGAATCCTTTGAATGAAAGGACCAATTCAACTACCACTTGATGATAAGGGATGAGATCAGGATTTCTGACTTCATAGGTCCCTCTAACCTGATTAACAATCAGCTGAGAGTCTCCATAGGCTTCCAGGAATTCAATACTCAATTGTTTTGCGACTTGGAGACCAATCAATAGAGCATTATATTCTGCTACATTATTGGAGCATGGTTCATTGAGAGAATAGGCACGATATATGACCATTTTGTCAGGAGAAACCAAGACGATTCCTACCCCAGAGACAATATTACCTTTAGGTCCAACCCGTGATGCCCCGTCAAAATATAATTGCCAAATGTCATTTTTTAAAGTCATATTGCAATCCACAACTTCATCTGAAATGTCCTCATATAACCTTGATTTTCAGGTATAGGATGAGCAGCTAAGAAATCAGCTAATGCTTGACCCTTCACTGATTTTTGAGGTATATAAACCATGTCATAAGGAGTGAGCAACATCGCCCAGATAGCTAACCTAGAGTTAAGAATGCTCGATTTTCTCATCAATACTCGAATGGGATTTATTCTGGAGATGACATGGATAGTCTGTTCTGTCACATAATATCTTGTCTTTTGGACAGCAAAAACCAAGGCCAGACATTCCTTTTCTACATGAGTATACCTGTGTTCTGCTCCGACCATCATTCGGCTAAGATAATAAATTGCTTGTTCATGCCCTATATCACTTTTTTGTGCAAGAAGAGCACCAAATGAATGATCCAAAGCTCGAACATATAGCAAAAATGGTCTTCCTATCACTGGAGGTACCAAAACAGGGGGATTTGTAAGGTATTGCTTGATGTCATTGAAGGCTTTCTGACATGCTTCATCCCAAACAAATGATACACCCTTCTTTAATAGGCGGAAGAAAGGCTGGCATCTTTCAGAGAGATTGGATATGAATCTCCTGATATATGCAATGCGACCTTGGAAGCCACGGAGTTCTTTTAAATTGCGTGGAGGACGTATTTCAAAAATTGCTTTAACTTTATCAGGATCAACATGGATATCCTGAGAAGTAATGACAAATCCTAAAAACTTGCCACTGGAAACCCCTAAGAAAGACTTAGTAGGGTTCATTTTCAATTGATGTTGGCATATCAGTTCAAATACTGTCTTCAAGTCTTGAATGTGATCATCTTTTGATCGAATCTTAACAGCAATGTCATCTACATAACATTCTACTGTCTTTCGTAGATGTTCTTGAAAGATGTTGCTCATGGCCCGTTGATCTGTGGCACCGGCATTTTTAAGACCAAACGGCATCACTGTATAGCTGTAAACTCCAAGGGGTGTACGAAAAGCGGTATGCTTCTCATCTTATGGATGCATCTTAATTTGATTATATCCTGAGAATCCGTCCATGAAAGACATGCGTTCAAAACCACATGTATTGTCTATCATGACATCAGTAATTGGAAGTGGAAATTCGTCTTTTGGATAAGCTGCATTAAGATCTTGAAAATCTATGCAAACTCGGACTTTTCCATTCTTCTTTATAACAAGAACAATGTTGGCAACCCAATCGAGATGTTTTTCTTCACGAACAAAACCACATGTGACCAGCTTTTTGACTTCTGCTTCAATTGCATCCATCATATCTGGTCTAAAACGCCGTTGCTGTTGTTTTACAGGCTTAGCATTAGGAAGAATATTGAGTTTATGAGTAGCAACTTTGGGATCTAGACCTGGCATATCCTCATAACTCCATGCAAAAATATCAATATATTCTTTAATCAGTTTTATCAATTCTTCCTTTTCATCTTCAGAAAGATTCTTACTGATGAATATTGGTTTGGGCATAGTTCCATCTCCAACGTCAATCTGGACAATCTCGTCCTCTGTAGGTGGTTGTCGTTGTTCAAAACGAAGTTCCCATTGAGTGTCTATCTGTTGAGCCTAAGGATCATTCTCAAATGGCTTGGATTCACCATCAATTTGAACCATGTAAGCTGAAAATATTTGTTCAGATTCATCATAATAGTCTCCTTTAACACACAAGGAGTGAGAAATATCGGATTCAATGAATTGGGCTTCTTCTGAATCTGATGATTGTGAAGAGCTAGAAGAGAATTCTTCTTGAATATCGTCACTAAATATATGGGACGGATCATATCCCAATCCATGACGAGTTTTCTGGTAAAACGGATCACCACATAATGGTAGTCGTCTACCTTTGCCTTGATTGAGACCTTGCATAGTCTTCAAATCATATCCCATGTTCTGGATAAACTTGAGAGATTGTTGACTATATCTGTCAATTCGGATTCTTCCTTTATCTTTATCTCTCAAATCATCTGTCTGAGCAACAGGGATATTTCTAGCCAAGCCAAACACAATTTGGCGCTTGTTTTTCTTATCAGACGAAACCACGAAATAAGATTCTTTGTGACGTCTATAAGTTACACAAGCTTGCGATAAAGCGGCTACAGGAAGAAGATAGGGAGAAGATGTTAGAAACCTTTGAGCATAAGGTCCAATATCGACATGAGGAGGAAAAGAATTTTGCTTATTGTCAATGTATAAGGTTTCTTCTGTATCTATGTCGTCTTTATATTGATGACTTTGATTATCAGAAGATAAAGTCATTCTTTCAATAAACTTGACAGCCATATACTCGAAAAGGAAATCTTCATTGATATCAAAAAGTACAGAATGATCAATATTTACATCATTTACAATTTGACTGCTACGCTTCGGATTAATCACTATTGGACTATCATCCGTCTTCTGCGTAGATTTGCCAAGATTGACAATCAAAGGAGGTTCTGGATCATTCGTACGAAATGTACGCCCTTTGACTTTGATCACAAGAGGTTGAACTTGGCTTTTAGCAGGAACATTTACTGATTCCTCAGATGAAGCTTGAGTTCTTCCTTTAACCTTGATCATCAAAGGTTGATTGTTGACAGGTTGAGGTTGGATTCGCCCTTTGACTTTGATATTCAAAGGTTGCTCTTCTGGCGGATCTTCGTTAATAGACTGATCTTCAGCAGATGATTGATTTTCAGCCATATCTGATATCTCTTTCATATGCTCTTGTTTGTAAAGCCTTGAGTCAGAAAAATAGGCTTCAACACCCTTGAAAGGGTTGATATCAGCAAACTCAGTCTTTACAATCCCTTGGGGATCCACATACTTGAAGCATTGGTTAGTTAGTTTTGATTTTTATTGTATATAGATGGTTGTATTTATATATATACATGTGTCTATATAGATAGTTCCTTATATATATATATATATATATATATATATATAAAATATATATATATATATATATATATATATATATATATGTGTGTGTGTGTGTGTGTGTGTGTGTGTGTAGAGTTGAGAGATTTTGTGTTTCATTCTTAGATTTTGAACCTAAAACAGCGGCTCCTTCACACAACACACACGCACACACTCTCTTTCCTTTCCCTTTCAAGCCTATGTTTTTGTGTGTATATGTATATATGCATATACATATTGTATGTAATGTATGAATATATATATAGGGATATGTTGTGATTGCTTTAAGATATAGTCTAAGGGTTAATGAATCAGTTTAGGATTGACCCAATGAGCCTAAATTGGCCGAGTTGACTAGCAAGTTGACCAAGTTGACAAAAGTTAACTTTGAGTCAAACTTGATCTAAATCGACTCAAACAGACTTAGAATGACTTGATAAGTTGTGGTTGACCTAAAATTTGGTAGATGGACTAGTTGACTTATAGTTGACCAAGTTTGACTAGAGTTGACCAAGGGTTGACTTTGACCTAGAAGGACCTATAATCATTTAGAATACATTGTAGACTTATCTATTTCATATTAGACACTTTGTAACCTATGGTTGTTCTAAACAGGATTCAGATACTCCAGTTTGGACTCTTATTCTCATCAGACAGTCGAGATACCAGGCGAGTACATTCTTTGACCGTTTTATACTTGTTAGGAATTATATTCTTGTCATAGTTTAATTTACTTGATGCTGACACGACATTATCACGGGTTAGTACTATATGGATCTTTACATGAGATGTTATCTCCCACGGGTGTATCGAATACATCATGTCATGTGATTTTCACGAACATCATGTATTTCATAGACTCTCATTATTCATGTATGTCATGACCCGCACCCGCTTTTTCGGATACGAGATGCGTCCAAGCCAGCCTACGCCGCAGAGTCGGCGGTAGAACGCTGTCAAGCCCGCAAGAAATAAATGCTCAAAATATCAAATTTGCTGCTCATTCACATTTTTAAGTTTATTACAATAGTTACAGCATTTATATTTAAAGAAAATACAAGATTTTATAATTAATAAAATTGATACAACTGCTATCTATTTCTAGGTTTCTGTCTGCAAGTACACCTGAATCTCCCAAGCTAAGTGAAGCCACAGCTAACCTGAAAAATGATGGTTTCCAGTCAGAAATGGAACAAGTACACACACCGACGGCAATACGAAAACACAATAGAATTAACAAGACATTAAAATAACATATGAGATATGAAAACTGGAAAGTACTGATGACATGGCACGGTAGAGAAGAAAAGGAAAAATAAATAAAAGACATCTACCTATGTGGTGTGAAATATTTGTTTCGACATGTGAACAGCTAGGGGGTAAATCCGACACCCTGCACGTGTCGTGTGCAGCTGCTATTATTCAAGAATAGACTCATGGGATAGTTCTGGGTAGTCCACATGTCTACTAAGATATTTTTCCTTCCGACTACTCCGTGTGACGAACGTGTCAACAAACAGCAAGATATATGTATAAACATGAAATGAGAAGACTACTATGAATCAAAATCAATCAGAAAGTGTACTTGCCTGAGGTCCTTAGCTGGAGAAACCGATAGTACATCCACATCAGATGAGTCACTAAAGTCAACATATGCAAAAGGTCTCCAAATGCTGAAATAAATATTACCAATGTTCTCAGAATAGTCAAATTAGCTAGGATTGCCTGTCTTTAAGTCCAATTCTGGACACAGGGGCAAAACGGTAATTTTGGACAAAAATGATGTCCGCCGTTGGACCCGCTTTGTACCAAAAATTGTGTCAGAGTCAATGGTCTCTAAAGTCATCAAACTATATGTCAACAGTTTTGATTTTCCGATACAAACCCAACCGTATGTCCAAAGTTCGATTTCGGTGGGCCGTGCACAAAATTGCCCGTTGAGTCGGACCGTGGGACCCGCAAAACGGTGATTTAATCAACTATCTCAGAATCGGACCAAATTTGTCCTACTAGACCAAAAAAATGATACGGTCCTGTTGGTACAAGTTTCGTCTCGATCTAACGAGCGTGCACAAAGTAATTAGAAAATTTGCACAGAGGCCGATATGGTAAATTTTGACGGATATGCATCAAATTCGTCGTGCACACGCGACCAATTTGAATTCCGTCAAAGCCCACATGACCACGAAGCCGTTACGCACCTTTCGATGCTTTCGGTTCGTGACCACGTCTCCCGGATTGGCGGGACGCACGTCGTATCGTAAAATTTTGTGTTTTAAAAAATAGGTTTTTGACCAAGTTTACATATGTATATTTCTCTGTACAAAGCAAATCTTTACAACCCTCCTACTGGACTTTTCTAGCCCTATATGTTGGGGTTAACTTCCGTTCAGAAAGTTTGCTGATTCGAAGAATATATTGGTGGAAAATTCGACGTCAAGTTGGGTGTTTGGACTGTTTCATGTCCTATTTCCAAACAGGTTTCTTGGCAACTTCAACTCAATTTATCTCGAGTTTCGGGTCACTAGAATTTAAACTAATTAATGGAAATTAAAGATGGTAATATTGAGAATGCACCTACGCAATTGGGACGAAATTTTGTCGACCGAGGAGGGAGAACGTCGGCCTCAAAAGTGGGTGTTTAGGGTCGGCTGTTACTGTGTTCCCCTTTTGCGCCGCTGCGCGAGGCTGCTGTTGCTCGCCTCTGGCCAGCGGCCGGCCCTCACAGCGGTGGCGCGGAGGCCGCACGCACGCGCGCAGGGGATGGGGGCGCGCAGGTGAGGTTGAGGTTAGGGTTTGCTGAAATTCTCTCGATCTCTCTCTCGTTTACAATATATATAGATATGTATATATTTGGGTCGGGTGTTCCTCGGTTTGGCTCTGACCTGTGCTACTGCACATGCGGGGAAAGGAGAAGTTTTGGGCTGCCACTGTGCGGGCTGTGGGGATTTAGATTTTATTAATCTATTGTTTTCTTTTCCTTTTTCTTTTTTTTCTCTATTTCTTTTTCTTTCTATTTAGCAATTCATTCATATATATGTATATACACATATATGTATATATACTACTTAATACGTTCATATATATACAAATACGCACGAATATAATATTTACATATATTTACATATATATAATATTTACACATATTTAATATATATAAAAAATATAATATTTATATATATATACTCACATATATTTAATATATGTTTATATATTCCTACACATACACATATTTAATATTTATGTATATATCCATATATATATCCTTGTAACAATTAATACATATCTATATATGTGGATAAATATTCCATAACCAAAATATTAATAATTTCTTGCATATAGTTTATATATATATATATATATATATATATATATATATATATATATATATATATATATATATATATATATATATATGCGTATAATTTATTTGATAATGAATTATCGAAATAGACGAATACTAATAATATAATTTAAGAACAATATATTAATAACAGTACAAAATAATAGAAATAATACTAATAATAATAATAATGACAACAAAATACCATAACCAATAATTGTATAGTTTTGGGTGACACAATGCACTTCTACGTAATTGGCCCACCAATAATCGTACCACCATTAAAATATTATATAAATTTAAATTAAAAATATTTAGAAAATATTCGTCAATCCCACAAAAAAATATGAAGTATATGCATCTACTTAAACATGCCTATATGGGGTCTCTGCACACGCTACATGCCGACCTGGACTGTTACACTAGTCAAAGCACGCTACTCAGCTGTCCGTGCCACGATTTCTAATCACTTTGTACTCTAATTCCTAACAATAACTAAAATCATCTACCATAATAATAAAATAAATAATTATTTATAAAATCTAAAATAACCATTCAAATAAAATAAATAATAATAAAATATTTCTAAATTTTTGGGAAAGGGAGCTACAAATCTATCCACCTTAAAAATAATTTTGTCCTCGAAATTCTAACTCATAAACATGCCTAAAATTCAAAAATAAAAGTAAAAGAATAAATCCACTATTATCACAATCTTCACAAATTTAATTTCTCAGGAATATTTATACCTCCTCCTAGCCATTCCGTAACTACGAATCATCGAGGACTTCTACCCACCTTTGGTCACTACCTACTTCAAACACCTGACATCATAACATTGTAACCCTCCAGCTAATTATAAAAAGTAACTACCGACAGATATCTATAGCATAAGACATCTACAACCCTCTCCTATCTATCAAGCAATCCAAAATTTAACAACAACAAATTTACACAAGTAGCTAAGAAATATTGGTAATTTCTAGTAAGCATGTCCATTTGTCTCTCCAAAATATGAAGGAATAGAAGATAAGGAAGAATAACCAAGAGCAAATATAAAATTTTAAGAGCGATAGAGTGTATCCAATGATGCAGATAGAAAGAAAGTTTACGAACCATTGCCTTATTTGCTAGATTGGGCTACTCTAGTCCAGTATTTCGATAAATCGAAGAACCCTTTTGTTTCTTAGAGGGGATTGCAATCCATGCAATACAGAAATTCTGTTCTCGAAGTTCTAAATAAGATTCCAAAATAGAACAAAATTTGAGAAATCAAGATTGTGATCTTTTTCGTGGTTACTTAAACACACGAGTAAGGGGTATGAATGAAATGTAAGATCGTATCGCGACTTTTAGGTAGGTGGAATAAGGATTACGAATGGCTTCACATTCTAAGAGGTGGCGACTACATAATAGGTACATGGACTTATTTCACATAGTTCAGTTTTTATAGTCCAAAATAGTGGTATGCATGAATAGGTTTTACTGGGTCTTAATGGGTTTCCTAATTGGACATCACTCGTTGGTTGGATGAACCTTGGATTTCAATCTATATTGACTGAACAAGATTCCAAGATAAAACTATGTCTACTAGGTTAGGGTAACCTAGAATAGGATTCCTTCCAAGTGGTTGAGCTAGTTGCTAGTCGGGTTGATTAGCTAGGTCCATAAGCCTGAAATGTGCTTTTAGTGACTTTTGTATTTAAGTAGCACATGAGACCTCAATTGGGTAGCACACTAGTGACATGTGCGTAGTGGGCTTCGAGTAAATCACAACCATATATTGGGTCGAATGAATTGAGTCAAGGTTGAGGCTCTAGTGGAAGTCGAAAAGTATATCGGTGTTGTGGTAAGGGTTATAGCTAGTCCTTTTGTCCTGAATGTCGTACCACAAGAATAGAGTACAAGGGGACGGGTTTGAGTGGGACATGACGTACCTAGATGAAGATGGACTCGTCTAGATCTTGCATATGAAATTTGTTGGAAGATAACAGCTGGTCTCGTGCTCCGAATATTAATGACACGGCCGAGGCACAAAATAATCTAAATGGAAAGTGGGAGTCCATGGGGGCACTAACTATCATTCTAATGAGAAAATTATTCTAATCAATCGATAATCCTCGTATATCCCAAGAAGGCTTACAGTCTACCCACCTTAGAAGCTAGGATATGGTTTTAAGAATAATGAGGTTAGAAGGATTTCAAAGTCCAGATATTGTACCTCGACTCTTGGTAATAAAAAATAAGACACGGCATATCAGAATACGGAGATATAAGTCAAGTCAAGGACCGTTCCTCAATAAATGGAAAGCGAGTGGGTATATTGATACATGGTCGATAAAATAGAAGGACCCACTCGTCCATAGTATACAAGGGTTATCGACGGGGTAACCAACTCTAGGGCACATCATATGAAAAGATTGCTAACCACTAAGTCGCGAATTTATATTTGTGTCAAACATGCTAGACTATTGTCGCAAGGGTTCTATTTAAACCAAGCTTCAATAAATAATTAGAGGCTCACAACATTTGGTCTCTTGAGAATAGGTAGTCTCCTAGGTTGGCATTTGATCAAGGGAAAGATCCTAATCATTCTCGGACTCCCATGACTAGAAGATCATGATAGTAGGTTTAGGGTCGAAGGGAGGACGAGTAACTCAAGGCAAGGTCCTAGTCACATGGATGGCCGATGGTAGCTATACTTGTGTATACAACTATCATAGCCATGGGGATACTCTGTATCTATCTATCAATTATGAGCTTTCATCTTTCCAATCAGTATAAGACAAAAATGTTAAAGTGTTCAAGAGAGATGTCACTGAATACAATTACGTGATCCAAAGACGAATGTATAATTCAAGAGGAATTGTCAAAGCAGTCGCGGATGAGATCCTAGATACCCATATATCTCAATCCACGTAGTGTAATTAAACGAAGAGCGAACCAAATACATCATGGTTGATCAGACCGTAATACAATGATTCTGATTAGACAATATGTTAGCAGGCGTCCCTAATAAACATATGTCTTGAATCAAGCTCGATAAAAGAGTGAGCTTGTAAAACTAGGCTGTAATAGCAGCATTGGTCAAGATAGTCAAAATATAAGTAGGCGAGATTTTTGGAAAGGAGGCACAAGTAGTTCGAGTTTTGAGAGAATCAAAGCCTTACCAGGTGTTCTTGCTTATATAGGCATCCTACTATCTTCTCATCTTTAAGGCCTTGGTCGACTAATGGGTTATGGACTTCTGAATTCTACATTCTAGGTAACTTATTAGTGTCAGTCAATTACCTCGTCAATAGATCACAATGACCACATAATGCGAGGTTGGAAGACATGCCACAGAACTTCCACTAGTATTGGCTTTGTGTCTTATGGGACATACAGGACTATTTTCTATCCTCTATAGTATCCTAAACTTGTAATCACGTCTGAAGTCATTTTACCGAGAATTATGCCTCGCCCGTATACTTTGGCTGTGGCAACCCTTGGTTCCATGATTCAGATGTGATAAGCTATCAGATACTCTACCTTACATTGACACAAGGGCCTAAGAGGTCAACGAAGACATAGTTTTAGCAATATTCCATAAATTACCATTCTTCGAAACGATTTCAATTCTATGGATTGTGCCTCGCCAGTGCGCTGCTGGCTGCAGTGAACCCACATTCTCCACTCTCAAATAATTGACGACAGTACGATGTTGTCTAACCATTATGAGTTAACTAACATTCCTTTAACTATATCCGTAAAAATTCATGAGCTTCTAGAGATTCAAACAAGTTGACAAAAAATAAAGAGTAGGTATTTGTCCTATCAGTCACAATACTTAAAATAAAAGATTTAACATGGAGAAAATAACTAAAGACGAAATAATTACAAATATTCTAGTATCTATTTCATATGCATTTCAATGGTTGAGGGAAAATATCGAATCAATCTACCTCGAGATTCGTATATGAATAGCAGAATTAGAAATTATAAACCAGTTCCTTACAACAAAATAGAATTTAAATAGACAGTTCTAACTTATGATATAAGATTTATATCTAAATAGAGATTATAGACTTAATTATGGGAAATCCTAACTAATCAAGTGAATAATAGACTAACATTGAAGCATATCATCGTATCAAAAGCAATAATGTATCTAGCAAGTTATCCGAATTCAATAATTCCTTATCTAAATTGCATGGCCTATCTGACAACCTTAACTACCAAACGGTCAATCTGGATAAGGGACTCTTAGTCCCAGTCATTCTCTTAAATCATTTCAATCCTATTGTGAATGAGCATTCCTAGTCGCAGGCTCGCAATAGTACTGTTTCACTTAACAAAATGCCTAAAATTGGCTTTTGAAAGAAAACTAGAAAAAGTACAAAAGTACAAAATTATTTCTGGGAAGTATTGCTATAAAAGTCTGATCTGAGAGCGATCACTTTGTTCCTTGAATCATACGATGATGAAGAAGAAAACTGCTTGAAGAAGATGAACAATCGAAAGAACTAAGTCACCAGAAAGGTATTGAACAACGGCACTGATGGCACAGTCGAATGCTTTCCTGCTTTGCTTCACCCTATTCTTGAGAAAAGTTGAAGAAATGCTTCTGGGAATATCACTCTGAAAGTATGAGTTTTCTCAGAATATCCTCTCCCGTATATCCTCTGTATTGAAAATAAGTCTATTTATAGACTAGACCCTCTGTGCGTAAAAAGCAACAAAATTTGCTAACTGTCACCCACGATGAGAATCAACCTTTACGCGTGATGACACGTGTCCCACCTAGAGTTTTGATCTCTACGCATGGTGACATGTGTCCCACTACTTCAACAAAATGAGGAGAGCACGTACACATGTTCCCCGATAAGTGTGGCATGAAAGCTACGTAAACAGACCACGTTCTCATGTAGCCAGAAAAGATCGGGCGTAAAAATGATCCAAAATATACTTCATGCGTAAAGTAGCAGACTGGGCGTAAAATAGCCCAAAATAAACTTTCCGCGTAAAGTGGCTGAAAATAGCCTTGAGCGTAAAATTAGCTCAAATAAACTTTACGTGCACAACAGCCTTGAGCGTAAAAAGCTCAAATAGCTTTCGTGCGTAAAAGAAGCAATCTCTTGAGCGTAAAGTAGCCCATCTGCACACTAAACGACAGTGTTAGGTTTGGTGTAAATCAAATCTTTTCGACTTCTGTGTTGTTCGCTGTCAGAAAATTATTACGTCAGAACAGTATCATGCGTGTAACACCCAATTTTCCAGATGAGGGTATTTTTGAAATTTTGTAATTATAATTATTATTTATTGATATTTATTTCACATTATGATTTTTAATTATTTTTAAACTATTTAAAAACTGTATTAAGTCATGACTTGTGATTTTGATGTGCTGCAAGTGAAACCCTAGAGACTGCATGACCTAGAGCCTAACCATGTCATTAGAATGTTTTGATTATCATTTTTAGCCTATGGGTAAATTGGTCATTTTGACTTATTTGAATTATTTGATGATTTATTGAATTGGTGAATTTTAGGTTGACTTGACTTGTTGAGACCTAGTTAACTAGCCTAGAAGCTAACCCTAGCCATGGTGACCCTAGTCTAACTTAGGTTAACCTACTTTTAGTTATTAGAAACTAATTTTGGATTAGGAGGATTAGTTTAAGTGAATTTAACTCATGGCTTATGGTTTAAGTGAAATGACTTATGGCTTAATGATTGTTTGATCATGACTTAAGCCCATGGCCCATTTTAGTAAACCCTAACCCTAATTTTCCACTTTATGACCAGCCACTAGGGCTCCCCCTTCCCTATAAATAATCTCCTCCTTGTTCTTGCCTCTTTTATTAAATTTTTACAAGTTTGAAGAAAGAGGTAAAGAGCCTTCTTCCCCAATCCATAACTTCATCATTTCAATTCCTTTCTAGCTCAAATCTTTTGCATTGGGTTCTAATTGATCCCTACTTTATGTTCATGGAGAGAAATCTCAGGTTTGAATCAATTTGGAGATATTGGCTAGCAAGGAGATTTTCCTCTTTTGAAGCTTTTCATTGGAAGTTCAACCAATAGGTAAACCCTCACAATCACCATTAAAATTCAATTTCTTTGCATGAGTGCATAGCCCTAGGAGTCCCCTAGCTGCTAGCATAGGTGTGGTGTCGAGTCGTGTCAATTTTGTGTCCGTATCGGACACGTATCAGTTGTATTGTTGAGTGTTTGATTAAATGCCACAAAGGGTTAAAATTTGATATTTTTGAAAAGTATTTGAATGGATTTGTTGTATTATATATATGTATTGATTTCGTGCTTGACTGAGCACGAATTCATGTCTTTGTCGTGTCCAAATCTGTGTTGGACACACTGCCCGCTGGCCCGGTCGAGTGTCCTGCTGCTCGAGCTTCGCAGCGGACACGACACAGCGCGGTTTGGCATGAAACTTGGTGAGCTCATGGAGGCAATGTCTGCGAGCATGCCCCCAAGGTCCCATCGAATTTCGTGCAGTGGTTTGGAAGAAACCATGGCTGTACTGGCCTTGCACTGGCCATGCGAGCGCGATCAGAGACCTCTGATTCGTGTCTCGTGCTCGGGACACGCGACACCAAGACACTGGTCAGGGTGACACACACGTACCCCTAGACCCCCTCTACCCTCTGACACATACACGTGACCCATGATTCACTGTGTCGTGTCCTAGGCTAATCGACACTTCAACACGAGGCTTGGCTTGCACTGTGCACTGTTATTTCTGTTTTGGTGGCTTGGACACTTCGTGTCCACTTGTGTGGACACGAGAACACTCACCTAGGCACGTACACATGTACATACTATTTACCAACCTTTCTAATCAAATATTGATTGTTAATTTCAAATCGAAATGGGGAATTCCTAATAATTTCTGATACTTAAACTATCAGGTTGGTTCTAAGGATTTTAAATAAAGGTTTAACTGTTTTGTATGTTCATTTGAGTGTGGGCTCACCAGCACAAGCCTGGGAATTAACTTGAATGATTAGGATTGTGATTTGCATGGAATTTCAGTTCAAAATTACATTTTGGGATATTCGAAATGGTTTTCCTGTTTTGAACTGTTAATATACACTGAGTGAGGGAATTGTTCTTAAAAGCTGATTTTGTATTTTCATTTTAGATTAGATATAGGATGTTGTTTTTTGATTTTATGTATGTAATGGCACTGTGGGATGATGCTCTACAGACACTTTGTTTGGTTATTGAAGAATCTGAGATTTCCTTCTTTTCTGAAAACCGAAAACCTATGTTGAATTTCTTAGACACACATGTCACTAAGTAGGAACTAAACCCTGTGACACATTGAAATAACTGAAATGATGAACCTGTGACCTGAGTTCTAACTGAGATTGATATTGGAGTTGGGGTTTTGGGATGCAGTGCTCAGTCTTGGGATATACTTAACATGTTCAGTTCTCATTCATTCACTGTTTCTCGATTCTTTTTACACCATTGAATGCAGATTTTCAGTTTCTACACACGTTAATTCCTGATGACACTGAAATGTTTTCCTATTTAATGATTCATGAGTTTGTTCGAAATCCTGAGATTCACTCACTGTTTTATAAATCTGTCACACACACTCTACTGCATGACAACACATTTTTTCCCTATCACTGTTGGTATACCCACACACACCTGTGCACTCAACACACACAAAAATCTGGGATTTGGTTTGATATACATATATGCACAATAGTTAACCTGTAAGTTGATATTACAATGGACTGTGATGCATAAAACTGGGAAACAAATTCTATTTCACTTGTTGATTCACACATTGGTTCAATGTGACACCCACACATTTCAAACTAATGTATACACACACACCACTGTTTGGAATACACTGTCAAGAATCATGACACTGTTCAGCCTTTCCTTTTCCCAAATACCTGTGAAGTTATATATATTCAGGTTGTATATATATATATATTATAGATATGGGTATGTATATCTGTTATGAGGGTATCAAGTGCTAGGAAGGGGACTTGTGAGTATGAGTGAGTGTATTAGTGAATGTAACACTATGAGTGTAGGATATGATGAGGGATATTGGATGTTAGGTAGGCTTGGCCCCTTTTGATTTGCATGCTTTGCTTTGGTTAGACCATTTGGCATGTTGGCTAATGGGTGTGGTGTTGGGGAGTTAGGAAGGTTAGTTTAGTTCATGGTTGTGTTAGTGCTAGGTAGGAAATAGATTGGTTATTGATATATATGTCTAAGAATTTAGTCTAGTATTATATGAATATATGTGGTAGATGTATATTTATGATATGGTATACATGGTATCCTAAGTTATGTAGACCTATGGTTTAGTTGAGTTAGCCTATAGGAGTTGACCAACCCTAAAGTTGACCATTGACTTGACCAGTTGACCCAGAGTTGACCAAGTTGACTTGGGCCTAGTTTGACCTAGACAGTTGACCAGGTTTGACTTAGAGTTGACTTTGACCTAGATTAGCCTAGAAATCATGTAGATTGCATCATAAACATCATTTGTCTTATTTTAAGCACATTATAACCTGTACTGTTCTATTTAGGACATTGTGACTCTGGTGCAGGCATCTGACATTACACTACTCTTTTCAGAGTATCAGGCGAGTACATTCTCTGATAGTTCTCTTATTTACTTGTCAATTACTGTACTTCAGTTCTAGTTAGTTGTATGCGATTCTCTGTTACAACACGTATGGATATTTCTGGATTCATGTATACGACACACATTTATTATCTGGCCTCTATTACTGGAATCATTCTGGAATCATTTACCGGTATCATTATATTCTGGCTGGACTCATCTTGAATCATTGTGTCGAATTTCTGGATTCACTTGCTGGGAGGGGAAATACTAGAGTGAGACATGTAGACATACCCCATTTTTAGAATCACCCTTTGCTGGAATCAAACTGGAATGATAGCCATCTCACACCCGGCCAGGTGTGTGATGTGTCGGATTACCCATAGCCGTTTATATGTCGATCTCGGTATTTTAAAACACACTGCTAGAGTATAGGCTGGACTCACCCTGGAATCATTGATCAGTATAACTAGAATCGTCCCTTACTGGATTCATCTTGTATTAGATTCATCTTGTACTGGACTTACATTGGAGTTACACTTGTCTACATTGCTGTCTGGACTTTATATCATATTACCCTGGTTCAGCTAGTTCTATTTTTTTACAGTCTTCATTGCTATGATTCTTCTCTTGTTTAGTTATTTACTTTCCTTGCACTTTATATGTCTTTCTTACCATCACCTGAATATAAACTGCCATTTTCATCAATATAACTGCCTATAACTGCTTTATAGTTCTCTGTCATTTACTTGGGTTTTCTAGATGAGATGTGCTCGTTCCTGTCCTGACTGGACCTGTTGTAAATTTTACAGATGATTGCCCTGAGGACACATGCCCTACATGTTACAGACCAGGAGATGGCTTAGCTACCTATGGCCCCGACACTCAGGAGTGATCGGGAGTTTAGCTAGTTTGTCTTGTTTTAGTTTTCATGTTTAGAACTGGAGTTGTATATATAGAATTGAGACTTGAGATGTATTTGAGATTGTTTGAGTTGTTGTTATTATATCAGTAGTATTATTGTCTTCAATTTCTTAGTTATATTTCTGTGTTACCTTATCGTGCTTAGACTGTGATTGAGTTACACCATATCTTATACTTGTCCTCCGTTCGGAGTTGATCATGATGAGTACACTATATACTGCATGAGTTGATGGTTAGTTAGAGACTTAGAACAGCGTTCTACCGCCGACACTGCGGCGTAGGCTGGGCGCTGTTACGTACTCGTACCCTCACAGTGGGTGCGGGTCGTGACAATGCGCATTAAATGCGATGATTTGACAGCCTGTCCCTCGCTTAAAAGCTTTGAGGATGGCTCTCGCGTAAAGTAGCTCGCATAAAAAGTAGCTCGCATAAAAAGTAGCTCGCGTATAGTTTTATTCTGTTTGATTTCTGCGTAAAGTCTGAGTCTGATTTTGTTTGACTTGTGTAAAGTTCTCAACTTCTTTGACTTAGTCCATGAAGCACTTTTTACGCTCCTATAAGACCCCCTTCAAAGTTTTCAAATATTTTCAAAATTTGAAATACTTTGAACAGAAGCGTAAAATCTGGGATATTCAACAGTCAGCATAAAATTTGGGATACTCAACGGTCAACAGTCCGCGTAAAAGTCGAGATATCCAACCGTCAGCGTAAACTTCGGAAATTTGAACCGATTCAAAATTCTCTATAAATAGAGTTTTCTGAGTAGAGAAAGAACTTTACTCTCTCTCGAAATTTTAATCTTTCTTTATTCTCTTCCCCTTCATACTCTTACTTCGACTCGATGGGCCCCAAGAGCAAGTCCGTCGCCGGCAGCAAGGGCAAGAAGCCCGCCGCTTCGTCGACATCCGAGCGCGCAGAAACCAACACCCCATCATCGGTGGCTCCCCGACAGTCCAACCCCGCTGTGGCTCCGGCCATAAAAGGTAGAGAATTCTTCTTCAAAAGCCTGTGACTCCTCCTCCTCAAGAAACTATTTATAAGGAAAACACAGAGTCTGAGGAAGAGGATTCTTCTTCAAAAGAAGAATCTGCTCAAGAAGAATGTCCTCCATCTATGGAGATACAACAAGAGCTTCCCGTGGAGGCCCAGCTAGAATTGTCTCCTCCTGGTGAGGAGGAAGAAAAAGAACAAACTGCAGTAGAACCTACTGTAGATGAAGAAGAAGTGACTGTTGAAGAAGAAACAGACTTCAACGAACAACCAGTTGTAGAAGGACCCACTACAACTGAAGTATTCGTAGAGGTTGAAGAGCCAGTAGCCAACAAAGGTGATGAAGATGTAGTCGACCCATCAACTAAAGCTGGAGCCGTTGTAACAACATCCTCAATTATTATTATCGATCCAGTACAAGTTCCTGAGAAGACCATGTCTGAACCGGAGTCAGCTACAATGACTACCATTCCATCCGCAACTATCACCGCCACTGAAACTCTAGTAGTTTCGACTCCAGAAACGGCTGGAGTAAAAAGTACTGAAGACATTGTCCCTGAAGCACTTGGGGATCAGTTGGCCATAGTAGCAGCGACAACAATGACTTCATCTTAGTCTGCTACCGAGGCAACAACATCTGCTTCTAGTCTTCAGAAAAGGGATCTGGTGGACATTGCTGCAATGCCAAGTTCAAATGCAGAAATGAATCTCTTAGTTGAGATTCATACTGAAACTTTTTACAAGACTTTGGCAGCTCTGATCAAAATTGTCCTGAAGAAGGGCCTCAATTATGAAAGCTTGAAGGCGGCTATTACTCTTACGATCAGAAATGTCGCCATGTTCAATGATGCAGCGAGAGCAGCGGCATTGGAGAAGGTCGTGGAGGAACTTGAACATCCCATTAGAGAATATCTAAGGCTGTCAAGTGAAACTACTGAAAGTCTCATCCAAAGCGAGTATGACGCTTTCTCAGCTGAATACTTCGTTCGGGAGATGACTTTCAATAAAGCTCTCCAAGAGTACAGCCTCAAGGTTGCCAAAGGAAAAGCTTTTTTGGCTGAAGCTAAGCCCCAGCTAGAGATTCAGAGAGAAGCCTATGAAATTTCAAATATAAGAATTCATCAACAGAATGATAGAATTCATGAAGTCGAGGCAGAATTGGCTAGCTTGAAGGCGGAGAGGGAGCAGTTGATCGTAGCTCGAGACCAACATCTGACGCAGAGCTCAATATTGGAGGAGCAAGTCTTCGGTGTCGAATCTACCATCAAAACCCTTGATGAAGCCAAGGACAAGATAATAGCTACTTTTGCCGACTTCTCCCATGTTTGTACTCCAGAAGCTCGACGTACTCTAGCTACTACAACTGTGATGAATTCTCGCGAAAAGCGTCTAGCAGAGCTACAGAAACTGTTAGAAGATGTATATGCTCCGCCTTAGGCAAATAAAGGGCTTTTCTAATCTTCTATCTTTTTCATTCTGTAATGTTTACAAGAAATGAATAAAATAATTATTTTATGACCCTATCATTTATTTTGAATTTAAACAATAGGTATGAGATAGAAAACACTTATCAGAGGTAATATGGACATGACAAGTCTTCTAAACTCAATAAATTATATCTATCCAGAGGTAATGTGGACATGATAGATAATGAATCTCGTTTTCTGTTTAGAGTATATGATACTATCAGAGGTAATATGAACGTGACAGATCGTAACAACTCAAAGAAAAAATAGATTAATATCTATTCAGAGGCCATAGGGACATGATAGATAGGAAAAGAAATAGACTTAATATTTATTCAGAGGTCATGAGAACATGATAAATAATAAATCTCTCTTTTTAATCAGCTGGTAAGACAGAAGATCAAAAATTCTCTTATAGGAGACAAAATAATCAGCTTAACCAAACATTGATAGCTGAGGAATAAAGAAGAAATTTAGACATAATATTTCTTCAAGAATTTGCCATTAATTGGCATCATGAGCAAATCTCCATTAGGTTTAGACAACCTATAGGTACCATTGGAGAATACCGACTCAACTACATAAGGACCTTCCCATTTTGCTTAGAATTTCCCTTTGCTCTTATGAGTCATCACCATCGGTCTTCAAACAGCCAAAACTAGCTCACCGACTTTAAATACCCTCTCTTTAACTTTACGATGAAAGTTCGAGATATGCGGGCTTGATATAGCTCAATGTGCTGTTGCGCCTGAAGACTCTTCTCGTCCAATCCTTCAAGTTCTTGGAGTCGTAAGCGATCATTATTCTTTGTAGTTAGCTCATTAGCAATGGCTATTCTAAGAGATAGAATCTGGATTTCCAGTGGAAGAACAGCCTCACATCCATAAACTAGTAAAAATGGTGTAAAACTAGTAGGAGTTCGGACTGTCGTTCGGTAAGCCCATAAATATTCTCCAAGTTTCTCATTCCAATCACGTTTATTAGAAGAGACGAACTTTTTGAGAAGTTTAATGATTGTCTTGTTGAAAGCTTCAGCTAAACCATTAGCAACTGGATTATAAGCTGTAGAAGCCAGATTTTGGATCCGATTCTTGTCACAGAATCGATAAATGCCTGACTGACAAATTGGGGTCCATTATCATGAATTATCCTTCGGGGAATCCCGAATCAATAAATGACATGGTGTTTAATGAAGCTAACCATATTAGATATTTTCACTTCAACAAGGGGAATCACTTTCGCCTATTTAGAAAAGTAATCAGTTATAGCCAGTATAAACCGATGTCCCTTGACAGAAAGAGGGTTAATCGGACTAATAATATCCATGTCCCAAGCTTCAAAAGGCCAAGAAGCTGCTGTAGGATGTAAGAATTCAGATGGTTGATGAATAAAATCAGCATGAATCTGACACGCTTTACACCGTCTGGCATAATCCACAGCATCTGCTATCATGGAAGGCCAATAATATCCTATTCTTCGGATACGGTCCTGTAATTTTGGACCCGGTTGATGGACACCGCAAACACCATCATGAGCTTCGCGGAGTGTTTGCTTAGCTTCACACTCAGAGAGAACGCAGCAAGAGTCCGTCATAAGAACGACGATATAACATATGTAAAGAAGAATCATAGTAAAATCGAAATGATCGTCTCTTGATTGATGCAG
Source organism: Iris pallida (assembly GCA_029216955.1). NCBI lineage: Eukaryota > Viridiplantae > Streptophyta > Magnoliopsida > Asparagales > Iridaceae > Iris > Iris pallida. The sequence continues at coordinate 2,740,221 of JANAVB010009400.1, read as the reverse complement.
CTTCTTTTGGATCTTCAGATAAAATCCTATGAATCGTATAATCAATGAATGGACTTCTCCAATCTCTTTGCTGAGAACTTGATTCTGTAGTATAACTCTGCTCGATATGCAAATTATTCTTGACACAGAATAAGTCTCGATCCAACAAAGTAATGGTATTTTGTCTTCTGATTGGAACAGCTAAGTCTGCAGCTAAACTAGCAAGAGCATCAGCTTCCAAATTTTGAGAATGTGGTACGAATTCGATAAAGAACCCTTTGAATGAAAGGACCAATTCGATTACCACTTGATGATAAGGAATGAGGTCAGGATTTCTGACTTCATACATCCCTCTGACTTGATTAACAATCAGTTGAGAATCTTCATAAGCTTCTAGAAACTCAATGTTTAATTATTTTGCTACTTGGAGACCAATCAGCAGAGCATTATATTCTGCCACATTGTTGCAGCATGGTTCATTAAGAGAATAAGCACTGTATATGACCATTTTATCAGGAGAGACCAAGACGATGCCTACTCCTGAGACAATATTGCCTTTAGGTCCAACCCGCGAAGCTCCATCAAAATATAGTTGCCAAATGTCATCCTTCAAAGTCATGTTGTAATCCACGACTTCATCTGGAATATCCTCATATAGCTTAGATGTTTCAGGTATAGGGTGAGCTGCTAAAAAATTTGCTAATGCTTGACCATTTACTGATTTTTGAGGTACATAGACCATATCATAAGGAGTAAGCAACATCGCCCAGGTGGCTAACCTGGAGTTAAGAATGCTTGGTTTTCTCATCAATACGCGAATAGGATTTATTCTGGAGATGACATGAATAGTCTGTCCTGACACATAATGTCGTGTCTTTTGAACAGCAAAAATCAAGGCCAGACATTCCTTCTCCACAGGAGTATACCTATGTTCAGCTCCGACCATCATTCGGCAAAGATAATAAATTGCTTGTTCGTGTCCTTTATCACTTTTCTGTGCAAGAAGAGCACCAAGTGAATGATCCAAGGCTCGAACATAGAGCAAAAATGGTCTTCCCACCACTTGAGGTACCAAAACAGGTGGATTTGTAAGGTATTGTTTGATGTCATTAAAGGTTTTTTGACATGCTTTATCCCAAACAAATGATACACCTTTTTTTAATAAACGGGAGAAAGGTTAACATCTCCCAGAGAGATTGGATATAAATCTCCTGATATAAGCAATGCGACCTTAGAAGCCATGGAGTTCTTTTAGATTGCGTGGAGGACGCATTTCAAGAATTGCTTTAATTTTGTCAGGATCAACATGGATACCCTGTGAAGTGATGACAAATTCCAAAAACTTGCCACTGGAAATCCCTAAGAAAGACTTAGTAGGATTCATTTTCAATTGATGTTGACGCATCAACTCAAATACTGTCTTCAAGTCTTGAATATGATCATCTTTTGATCGACTTTTGACAGCAATATCATCTACATAACATTTAACTATTTTTCGTATATGTTCTTGAAAGATGCTGCTCATGGCCCGTTGATACGTAGCACCGACATTTTTCAGACCAAATGGCATAACCGTATAGCAGTAAACTCCAAGAGGTGTACAGAAAGCGGTATGCTTTTCATCTCCTGGATGCATCTTAATTTGATTATATCCTGAAAATCCGTCCATGAAAGACATGCGTTCAAAATCACATGTATTGTCTATCATGACATCGGTAATCGAAAGTGGAAATTCGTCTTGGACAAGCTGCATTAAGATCCCGAAAATCTATGCAAACTAGGACTTTTCCATTCTTCTTTATGACAGGTACAATGTTGGCAACCCAGTCTGGGTGTTGTTCTTCACGAACAAAGCCACATGTGATCAGCTTTTTGACTTCTGCTTCAATTGCATCCATCATATCTAGTCGAAAATGCTGCTGCTGTTGTTTTACAGGCTTGGCATTAGGAAGAATATTGAGTTTATGAGTAGCTACTTTAGGATCTAGACCCGACATATCCTCATAACTCCATGCAAAGATATCAATATATTCTTTAATCAGTTTTATCAACTCTTCCTTTTCATCTTCAGAAAGATTTTTACTGATGAATATTGGCTTAGACGTAGTTCTATCTCCAACATCAATCTGGACAATTTCATCTTCTGTAGGTGGCTGTCGCTGTTCAAAACGAAGCTCCCATTGAGTGTCCATCTGTTGTGCCCAAGGGTCATTTTCAAATGGTTCAGATTCACCATCGGTTTGAAACATGTTGACTGAAAAGACACACTCAGATTCATCATAATAGTTTTCCCCAGAACATGAGGATTGTAAAAAACTGGAAGAACACTCTTTCATATTTTCTTTGTACATGTGGGATGTATCTGATTCAATGAACTGGATTTTTTCAGAATTTAAGGATTGTGAAGAACTTGAAGAAAATTCTTCTTGTATATCCTTGTTAAACATGTAGGACGGATCGTATCCCAACCTATGACAAGTTTTCTGGTAAAATGGATCACCACACAGTGGTAACCGTCTACCTTTGCCTTGATTAAGACCTTGCATAGTCTTCAAATCATATCCCATATTCTGGATAATCTTAAAAGATTGTTGACTATATTTGTCAATTCAGATTCTTCCTTTATCTTTCTCTCTAAGATCATCTGTCTGAGTGACAGGGATATTTCTAGCCAGACTAAACACAATTTGGCGCTTGTTTTTCTTGTTAGACGGAATCACAAAATAAGATTCTTCGTGACGTCTATATGTTACACAAGCTTGTGATGAAGCGGCTACAGGTAGGAGATATGGGGAAGTTTTTAAGAACTTTTGAGCATAAGGTCCAACATCGACCTGAGGAGGAAAGGAATTTTCCTTATGATTAATGTATAAGGTTTCCTCTGTATTTATGTCATTTTTATATTGATGAATTTGATCATCAGAAGATAAAGTCATTCTTTCAATAAATTTGACAGCCATGTACTGTCACGACCCGCACCCGCTTTTTGGATACGAGACATGTCCAAGCCCAGCCTACGCCGCGGTATCAGCGGTAGTACGCTGTCTATACCACAATAAACAAAGTGCTCATAAATACTAACTGCTCATTCACAACAACTAAATCAACTTTACAAAATATAGAAGTTTTACATTTGAAGAAGAATGTAAGCTTTTATATTTATAGAAAACTACCACACAACTAACTAGTCTTCTATGGTTTAGCCTTCGAGTCTCTATCTCCCCCTCGTATGGTCCATAGCGCAAGAGTAGGCACGTCAACCTCACCTATAACAACGATCCAGTCAGGAAAGGAGCAGAGTACAACCATATTGCAATTAATGTTGTTAGTCCAAAATAAGTTAGAACAACGAAAAACGATGATGGCAAAGAGTATATAAAGAAGTAGTATTAGCAAGGTATGAACGATCAAGATATGAACTTGCAAAATGTAAACTAGCAAGATGGGATCTAACAAGATATAAACTGGCAAGATGTAAACTAGCAAGATATGAACTAACAAGATAATAGAATAGATAAAGAAAAAATAGGAACCACTATGTGTGTGAAATACCTTTTAATACGTGAATGACTGGGCTAATACGGCACATCATACGATGGCTATCATTCAATAATTGGTACGGCTAACTCAAACACGGGTGTGTATGACTTAGCTATCATTCGGTAACGGTAATTGGGTTTGTTTACGTATTTACCGAGTATTTTCCCTCCCGAATCTCTAACAATCAATAACGGTCAATGATACACTAAGAAAGATACGATAACTACAGTGTCACAATCGTGTCTCAATGGAATATCAAGCAATGACTCAACGGGATATCAAACAAGAAAACGATAGAGTAAACATTATAATGAACTAAACATAATACAATACTGTACTTGCCTGAATCCTTGCACAAACCGTAGTCACAAATAGAGGATGAGGGAATGCCGATCTAGAAGCTATCAACCTATAACACATATTGAACCACGAACCGTGCACGAAAACCACAAATCAATTCTAATGTTCTAGTTCTAAATTCATGAAATAGTGGCTAGTTGGGTTACTAATCTAATAATAAATAATTCTAGAATAATGTACTTAAGAATCTAATTTAACCTAATAATAATCTGAATATAATCTAAACATGCAAGTTTGTCCATCACAAGTCATGTTTCCAATTTTGGAAACCATGGCACACAAATCTAGGCGTGCCGTTGACTATCTAGTCAAATGTTGTGAACTCTAGATTTTGAATGTGCACCTTGGTAGATTTCAGTACCACGAGTGAGCTGGAATCAACCACGTCGCAAAATCACGCTTTGGTCAAAAGATATCGCCGTTATGGCTAATCGTGACCAAAACGGTGATCAACCGATCAGTTCTGAGTTCAACAGAATAAATAAAATACTAGATGAACGAAATAATTTCTGAAAAATTATATGTCGTAGAGATCTGTGTTAGCTTTCCGGAACTTCAAACGGTTTATGATTTCGATTTCTGGTTCTTCCGAAATCTCGAAAACACCGAAACGTGTCAAGTTTCGGACAACCGACACTCTACGAATTTTTCAGAAATTTAGGAATAATATACACAAAAATAAATTATATATTCAGAAAGTTTATCTCGATACGAATCCAACAAAAAAATGGCGCACGAAAAGCACGTCGGAGTTGGCGGAAATCGCTTCGGGAAGTCGAGATCTCTACTAGAACTCTCTCAAAAAGGCGGCTGAAATTTTATTAGGGTTTCGAATATAATAGTATATATATAGGAGAGAGAGGCGGTTTAGCCTGGGCGCCGACAGGTGGCCCCCCTGGGTGAATTATTGGGTAATTAATTATTTAATTCAGAAAATCATTTAAAAATTATTTTAAGTCCAAATAAATCAAAATAAATTGCAAAAAAAATCCAGAAAAATTCTAGAAAATTCTAGAAAATATTTCTAAGTGTCTAGAATTTAAATAAAATATTTTAACACAAAATATCATCATGTAACCTCGCAGTAAATTCCAAAAACCTATAAAGTATAAATTCTATATGTTTTAATTATATAAAAATTTCCAAAAATTCTAAAAAATCCAGAAAAATTCTAAAATATTCTAGAAATTTTTTTTAGTCATTTAGAGCCCAAATAAAATATTTGGTCCAGAAATACCCCCGCATGACCTTACCGTAAATCCTGAAAGTCCTTAAAATAATAAAACTTTAAATATTAAATACCTAAAAAAATACAAAAATTGTAGAAAAATATAAAATAGCTAAATAATACATATATAAGCTATCTAGAGGTCATATGACCTTAATATGGTCATAGCCCACCCACAAGCTTTGGCATGACTAAATTAATTATAAACAAATAAAATGAAAAAAAATTAAAAATTTGGGAAGTGGGCTTACAAATCTATCCATCTTAGAAAAATTTTGTCCACGAAATTTCAAAAGATACAAATAGGCACAAGAAAGAATATCATCAAAATATGAAATGACCAATCGATATGAATAAGCACGACAAAGAATATAATCAAGAAAATAATGTGATGAATGATCAAAATTTGTCAGGCATATAGAATCAAAAATCTAAATACGTTTTAGAAATATAGTAGAAAGAAATCAAAATAGGTTTAAAAGATGACAATTCAAAAATAGAAAAATATGAGAGAAATAAAGAATTACTAGTTTGTAGAGAAGGTGGTAACAAGAAATAAGACATCAAATAAATTTGAAAGAAAAAAAATTTATAGTCGTATGCCAATAAAAGATATAGTCGCTATGATATTCGAAAATCATAAGTATATCCGAAGTCATTTAACCGAGAATCTACGACTCGCCAGAGTACATTTGGCTGCCGTGAACCCTCGGTTTCATGACTCAAGTATAATATGTTATCGAACACTTTATCAACTCTACCCAATATTGACATAATAAATCAAAAGATCCTTAATACAACTAGGATATAGTTTTAGTAATATTCAACAGCCTACGCATACTTAAAATTATTTCAACTTAGGGGTCATGCCACGCCAGTGCGCTTCTGACTGCAGTGAACCCGCAGTCTCCATAATTCAAATAAATAGAGACAGTGCGCATCTGCCTTACCATTGTATGTGTCACGACCCGCATCCGGTTTTCGGACGCGAGCTCGTGAGCAAGCCAGCTACATATCGAGCGGACTCCAGCCCGACTCGAGTACGCATAAGCTGTCACGGTCATGGGTATCATGTCTAATCTAAACTGTATCTCAATCCACATGAATCATATAAACAAGAATGAACAAGTATGGGTCATGGTCTGTAGCCCATTAGCATATTGTTCGATTAGACTCCAAGAACGATATGAGTCTATAAATAAGCAGAGTATATCATGGTACTGAATATAAAGAACAAAAGGATAATAAAGAAATATCATGAGCAAATACCTGTATCAAACATCGTAATCCTCTACCATCCTGCTCTGCTAACTAACTCCATGCAGTCGCTAAACCTGAAGAGATCTTCAGGTCCTCAGAGGACTAGCAAGATACATAAAATACATGCCTATCTAGCAGTTTTATCATGCGCAAGAAAATAGCAAGAAAGAACAAGAACAAGACAAATGACTACGAACACGAACACGAATACGAACACTGACACGAACACGAACACGAATACGAACACACGAACACCAGAACAACTACGTATAAATGAACTTTCGGATGAACGATAATCACGAGATCAATGGAAGAAACCAAACCCTCATCCCGAGTGTGGACTCACGGGTTTGAACTAAGCGCTAACCCTCGTCCCGAGTGTGGACTCTCTGGCTAGCTCACGACAAGACACCCTCGTCCCGTGTGTGGACTCTCTGGTGTAAATGGTCAACCCTCGTCCCGTGTGTGGACTCTCTGGTGCCATTTGATCACGACAAACACCCTCATCCCGTGTGTGGACTCTCTGGTGCACCAAACAACCCTCGTCCCGAGTGTGGACTCTCTGGTTGTGTACAACGATAATCAAGGCTATGGCAGTTCACTACACGCAACCGTTCTATGACACAAATCAAGCAAGGTACTGACGGGAACTCCAAATGTGAAACACAAGGCCAAAGCATGAACATGGCTATAACAATAAAAACAACTCCACAGAAAATAACACGAAAAGCACATGTCCATAAACAATCAAATGACTGAAAAATGAAACAAAATGCATGTAAGTAAAACTGTAGAGGAAGGCAAGGTATACTTGCATGGAGGTTGCACGCAGATCCAATAACAATATAGTCCACTGCTAAGCCATAAGGTCCAAATCATCACAACTGTCTCCGAAAGCTGAAACAGACAATGCCAACAGTCTCAGAATAGTCAAATTAGCTAGGATTGCCTATCCTTAATTCCAATTCTGGACACAGGGGCAAAACGGTAATTTCGAGCAAAAACGATGTCCGTCGTTTGACCCGCTTTGCACCGAAAAGCATGCCAAAGTCAACGATCTCTAAAGTTGTCAAACTATATGTCTACGGATCCGATTTTCTGATACGAACCCAACCGTATGTCTAAAGTTGGATTCTGGCGGACCGTGCACAAAATCACCCGTTGAGTCGGACCGTGGGGCCCACAAAACGATGATTTTACAACGGTCTCAGAATCGGACCAAACTTGGCATACATGACCAGAAAAATAATACGGTCCTATTGGCGCAAGTTTTATCTCGACTTGGCGAATGTACACGAAGTAATTGAGGTTTCACTGAATATGTGCAACTAAAAATGTCTAAAGAGAAAAGATTATCTTTCTTTGGCCTAATTACAAAGTGGTCATATGCTTAGGGGGTTATGTGTAAGAATCCTATACTATTTTGTCTTGGAAAGAAGAGGATTTTGGTCTGTTGATACTTTACTTTATTAAATTATGAGCAACGGAATAAGAAAAATGGGAGGGTTTAAATGAAATATATTGTAAGGGTGACTGAGTTGTTGCTTCTTCATGTATTACATATGGCCGGCCATGCAAAAACTTATATATTTTTGAACGACAGGGAGAAGATGGTATTACCAATATTCCCTTCTGCTCCGCGAGTCAAGGAGATGGAAGAAGCTAGTCGGGAACTTCTGTTGCCAACTCCGCACCTCTTCTTCGGTTGAGCTTCTTCTATGGTTGGCGCACACGCGAACTCTTGTCGACATCAAAGCACATAACGTCTCAGCGGTTGCTAGGGACGGGTCCGTGGTTGGTCGATGACTAAAGGGGTCGCACGAGGGACGCTGAAGTGATGGCACGAATCCAAGTGGGTCGGCGCTTGGTTCGGCCGATACTGTAGGAGGCCGACCTTTACGCGACGGAAAGGCTCCGGTGGTCACGCGGAGATGGGTTGCGCGCTTGGAACATGCCCAATCCTATACGGTTTCTCCGGATGGCTCGCGGAGGCGAGTCAGCGTAGCAATCGAGCGTGGGCTCGGTCGATGTAGGCTGCGTTGTAGTGCGCACCGCCCACCACCAGCAGCAGGGCCGGTTGAAGATTCGGTCGAAGATGCTAATGATGGTGATGTCGCTGGTGTTAATGACGCGACAGAGTTGATGTCGGATGGGGGTGGTGTCGGCCGGGGACGAGCGAGAGCTCGAGAAGGAGGGGAGAACGAGATGCCTCTTGCGGCTAGGGCTTTTATGTTTTTTTTCCTCTCGTTCTCTGAACTCTCTGCTATATATATTTCTATACCTTTACGTATAGCTCTATCTCTTGGGCTGGCTTGGGCTTTTGCTATGGGCGGTTTGGGTTGAACCCAATGGCGTGTGGTTATGGGTAAGGTTGTACGTGTGTGTCATTTATACAGACATTGAAGTTCTGGGAAGCATATAAAGGTTAACAATCACCTAATATGCAAGTACCTAATGAATCAATGGTCTCACATTGCTAGCCTTTTGTGTTTTCAGTACCTTCAGGATTCAGAAAAAGTATGTCTTGATTGGATAAGATCAAAGTTGGAATCAATAACAAGTGCTCTTCATGAAACCTTCATAGAGAGATCGAATTGTCATTCATCAAATTGATAACTTAGCAAAGCTTACAAGATGAACCTTAGAGCCATGCTTCCATCATAGTATCATCGTCATCAAACGGCAACCGTATTCAAACCTACCACTAATACCAGCAAATAATCATGACTCTCAAGACCCAACTACCAAATTTAATTTGCAGCATGGAATTTCAATCTCGCTTGAATTAGTCCAGACACTAGACATTCTTTGAGAACTTAGAATAAGGAGTTTGAACAAAGAATGGAGAGCCTAAATTAATGTATAGAAGTTCTCAAAGAGCCTCCACCTGTACAGGAATTTAGTCAATATTCCCAATTCCTTTAGTTAGATCCAATGACAGAGTATGCAGCATCCAAATTGCAACCCCAAATCTATCATGTTCCATGTGCAGTTTTGCACAACAAGGCAATGCAAGACCAGAATCAAAAATCCTTATAGGAATACTATGTGGTTTGGCATATGTGGAAGTGTGGTCATGGTAGTAGTTAAAATCACCACAAAAAATATTTCAAAAATTTTGGGAAGGGAAGCTACAGTATGTCACCGAAAATTATTTTAACTATATCCATAAGAATTTCAAAGGAACTTCAACAAATTCAAATAAGTCGATCATGATAAGAAAATATAAGTATCTACCCTTGAGTAAAAGTATCAGTTTTGAAAACAAAACGATCACAAAATGAACGAAAATGACTTGAATTAATATATAGATAATTGAACCAAGATTAGGAATTAAAAGTAAAACGATCGCAAAATAGTTTTAAAAATAAAACGAGGTTTAGAGAAGGTAGAAGATAAAATGGCACAAAATTAGGAATTGAATTCTATGAAGTCCTAACTTACCAAACGAATAGTCTACCCACCTTTGATCCTAACATCGTATCAAATATCTAATAGGGTTTAAAATTCAATAAATCATTGGCTAAATCACATGGCCTAATTAGCAACCTTAACTACCCAAGGGTCAAATTGAATAAGGGACTCCTAGTCCTAGTTATTCTCTAAAATTAAATTAGTCCTAGTTGTGAATGAGCATTCTAGTCGCAGGCTTGCAGTAGTACGAGTAACTTAAGTACTACCACAAGTTCGCAATCTTTTGCGAAAACAGACCTGTATGGGTCACCAAAAAAACTTATCACGACCCGCACCCGCTTTTTGGATACGAGACGTGTCCAAGCCCAGCCTACGCCGCGGTATCGGCGGTAGTACGCTATCTAGACCACAATAAACAAAGTGCTCATAAATACTAACTGCTCATTCACAACAACTAAATCAACTTTACAAAATATAGAAGTTTTACAATTGAAGAAGAATATAAGCTTTTACATTTATAGAAAACTACCACACAACTAACTAGTCTTCTATGGTTTAGCCTTCGAGTCTCTATCTCCCCCTCGTATGGTCCATAGCGCAAGAGTAGGCACATCAACCTCACCTATAACAACGATCCAGTCAGAAAAGAAGCATAGTACAACCATATTGCAATTAATGTTGTTAGTCCAAAATAAGTTAGAACAACGAGAAACGACGATGGCAAAGAGTATATAAAGAACTAGTATTAGCAAGGTATGAACGATCAAGATATGAACTAGCAAAATGTAAACTAGCAAGATGGGATCTAACAAGATATAAACTGGCAAGATGTAAACTAGCAAGATATGAACTAACAAGATAATGGACTAGATAAAGAAAAAATAGGAACCACTATGTGTGTGAAATACCTTTTAATACGTGAACGGTTGGGCTAATACGACACATCATATGATGCCTATCATTCCGTAATTGGTACGGCTAACTCAAATACAGGTGTGTATGACTTAGCTATCATTCGGTAACGGTAATTAGGTTTGTTCACGTATTTACCGAGTATTTCTTCTTCCAACTCTCTAACAATCAGTAATGGTCAATGATACACTAAGAAAGATACGATAACTACAGTGTCACAATTGTGTCTCAATGGAATATCAAGCAATGACTCAACGAGATATCAAACAAGAAAACGATAGAGTAAACATTATAATGAACTAAACATAATGCAATACTGTACTTGCCTGAATCCTTGCACAAACTGCAGTCACAAGTAGAGGATGAGAGAATGCCGATCTAGAATCTGTCAACCTATAACACATATTGCACCATGAACCGTGCACGAAAACCACAAATCAATTCTAATGTTCTAGTTCTAAATTCATAGAATAGTGGCTAGTTGGGTTATTAATCTAATAATAATTAATTCTAGAATAATGTACTTAAAAATCTAATTTAACCAAATAATAATCTGAATATAATCTAAACATGCAAGTTTGGCCATCACAAGTCATGTTTCCAATTTTGGAAACCATGGCACGCAAATCGAGACATACCGTTGACTATCTAGTCAAATACTGTGAACTCTAGATTTTGAAAGTGCACCTTGGTAGATTTTAGTGCCACGAGTGAGCTGGAATCAACCGTGCCACAAAATCACGCTTTGGTCAAAAGATATCGCCGTTATGGCTAATCGTGACCAAAACGGTGATCAACCGATCAGTTCTGAGTTTAACAGAATAAATAAAATACTAGATGAACGAAATAATTTCTGGAAAAAATTATATTTAGTAGATCTCTGTGTTAGCTTTCCGAAATTTCAAACGGTTCGTGATTTCGATTTTTGGTTCTTCCGAAATCTCGAAAACATCGAAACGTGTCATGTTTCGGACAACCGACACTCTACGAATTTTCCAGAAATTTAGGAATAATATACACAAAAATAAATTACATATTCAAAAAGCTTACCTCGATACGAATCCAAAAAAAATGGCGCATGAAAAGCACGTCGGAGTTGGCGGAAATCGCTTCGGGAAGTCGAGATCTCTACTAGAAGTCTCTCTAAAAAAGGTGGCTGAAATTTTATTAGGGTTTCGAATATAATAGTATATATATAGGAGAGAGAGAGAGGCGGTTCAGCCTGGGCGCCGACAGGTGGGCCCCCCTGGGTGAATTATTGGGTAATTAATTATTTAATTCAGAAAATCATTTAAAAATTATTTTAAGTCCAAATAAATCAAAATAAATTGCAGAAAAATCCAGAAAAATTCTAGAAAATTCTAGAAAATATTTCTAAGTGTCTAGATTATAAATAAAATATTTTAACACAAAATATCATCGTATGACCTCGTAGTAAATTCTAAAAACCTATAAAGTATAAATTCTATATGTTTTAATTATATAAAAATTTCCAAAAATTCTAAAAAATCCAGAAAAAGTCTAAAATATTTTAGAATTTTTTTTATTCATTTAGATCCCAAATAAAATATTTGGTCCAGAAATACCCCATATGACCTTACGGTAAATCCTGAAAGTCCTTAAAATAATAAAACTTTAAATATTAAATACCTAAAAATATCCAAAAATTATAGAAAAATATAAAGTAGCTAAATAATACATATATAAGCTATCTAGAGGTCATATGACCTTAATATGGTCATAGCCAACCCACAAGCTTTGGCATGACTAAATTAATTATAAACAAATAAAATTTAAAAAATTAAAAATTTGGGAAGTGGGCTTACATGTACTCCAAAAGGAAATCTTCATTGATATTAGAAAGTACAGAATGATCAATATTTACATCATTTACAAATTGACTACTACGCTTTGGATTGATCATTAACGGACCGTCATCCATCTTCTGCATAGACTTGCCAAGGTTGATGATCAGTGGCTCTGGCTCATTCGTACGAGAAGTACGTCCCTTGACCTTGATCATGAGAGGTTGAACTTGGCTCTTGGCTGGAATATTCACAGATTCCTCAGACGAAGCTCGAGTTCTTCCTTTAACCTTGATCAACAGAGGTTGGTCATTGACAGGTTGGGGTTGGATTCGACCTTTGACTTTAATCTTCAAAGGTTGCTCTTCCGGAGGATCTTCATTGATAGATTAATCTTCGGCAGGTGATCGATCTTCGGCCATATCCGATATCTCCTTCACATGCTCCTATTTGTAGAGTATTGAATAAGAGAAATAGGCTTCAACACCCTTAAAAGGATTGATATCTGCAAATTCAGTCTTCACAATCCCTTGAAAATCTACGTACTTGAAGCATTGGCGGAGAGTTGAAGGCACAATGTTATGCTCATGTATCCACGGTCTTCCAAGAAGGATGTTGTAAGATACATCGGAGTTAATAACATAAAAAGTCGCCATAGTTCGAAGATCACCTATCTGAATCTTCAGACGAATCTTTTCCAATGGTTTACTCTTTCCAGAGTTGAAACCAACTATTGTGGTACTAGTGTAAGTCAAATCACTAGTAGGGATCCTCAAGGGTCGTAGCATACTTTGAAGAATAATGCTAATAGAAGACCCAGGATCAATATAAATCCTGTCAATTTTAGTATATTCAATATACCCTGTATAGCAAAGAGGTCTGTCGTGCTTATTATGCTTCAACAGCATATCCTCTTGTGTGAAGGTAATGTTAGGAATTACTTCCATCACACTATGACATTGTGGACACGACACTGGTATATTGTCAGGACTCTTGAGTTGAGCTAAGTATGAATCAGCTTGTAGCAAAGCTTCACTCAAAGTTTTGCGGCTTTCTTTAGAAAGGCGAAGCAGCTCAAAGATCGAAAGTCTAGCCGGAGTATTAGCTAGTTGGGCTAGAATATCGAACTTGTATGGTTTCATCACTACCCCTTGATTTGAAGCAGATTTCAATGGGACATCAAAGCGTACTACTTTCTGTTTTCCTTTCTCAACCACAGATGGTTTAGAAGGTCTTGCATCAACAGGAACAGAAGATGGGTGAGCTGGTAGTGTTTCAGCAATGTCCTCCGCTTCTTTCGAAGTTCCCTCATAATCTTTGTAGTACTCTTTTCCAGATCTTGTACCAGTAAAGGTTTCTTCTTCAGACTTACGAGAATGAAGTACCATATTACAGGTTTTGTTCTTCTTTCCCTTAGTCTTCTTCTTGCGAGGATTTTTATGAGGGACCTCAAAACCCAATCCAACAGTAGATTTTTGACTTGGAATTTGTAAAGTCGTATTCCTTTATCATAGTTCAAACCTTCCGCCTTCTGAAAGCCATAGCCCATCTTTTTCATGAGATTGACTGATTGTTGACTGTATATGTGAATGGGTAGCGGACTTTCAATAGATGGTTTAACAGAGAAAGAAGAAACAGAAACCTCTGCAACCACAGGAGAAGGAGGAATACTCGGGACAGAAGGAAAAATCCTTGTAGGAGCTTTCTCATAAGCAGCAAAGACTTGTTGTGTCCTGTATAAGGGGATACTACACATTGCTAACCATTGCTGATGAGTAAGTTTGAGTTTGGTAGGAGGAGCTAAACTTGGAGGGCATATATTCAGACCCCTCAATCTATCCTCCAAAGGAATGTCATCCCAAAGATGATCCAAATTATCATGATCTGGAGTTACAACATGAAAAATCATATTGCAGGTTTTGATTTTCCTATCTTTCTTGGATTTTGAAGTTTTACCTTCATTCTCCATTTCAGGTACTAAGTCAGGATGTACCCACATGATTTCACTATTTTTTAATGTGAGAGGCAATAATCCTTCATTTTGCTTTCTAACAGGCGGGAGATTCACAATCTTCATTGTCACATTAGGAATTGGGACAATCCCATCTGGAACTTGCTGTGGAGGAAAACCTCCAAATTGAAGAAAAATCATATTAGTTGTAACCGTATGCTCATCATTGGTTAAAGCGATGGTATTGGCATTTATCAACTCCTGGATTTTCTTTTTTAAGATGTAGCAAGCCTTGGTAGGATGATTTATGTATCTATGATGGATACAATATTTGGGATTGTCGGTCAGATTCACCTCATTAGGCCTTTTAGGCTCTGGAATCTGGAGTTTGCCACTCTTCACAAGACATTGGAATATTCCTGGGATATCACTGTCATCAAAAGAGTATTCTTCCTTTGGCTTGGAAGACTCTTGATTATTTGGCGTCGTTTTTGGTTTTGAAAGATTAACCACTAGGGTTTCCTTTCCTTTCCCATTACGATTGTCGGAATTATTGCCTGAAGAGCCTTTCTTTCCTTTGTCTTCTGAGGCAAAGATCATCCCGTGTTCACGAGCCAACCTACCATTGGTCTCGGCTGAAACTGCTGCTATAATAAAAGAGGCCCAATCTGTGAACTGAGAACCCGTAAAGACAGCAATGGATGGTCGCAGATTCATTTTGCACGTATCAATCAATGCTGAATTTTGCATACCCGGAGGCATTTTCAAAGTTGCCTGTCGGAAACATTCGATGAATGTTCGGATATCTTTCTTCTTCTTTTGTTTGATTTCTATTAAGGAGGACATATTCATGTCCATGCCTCCTTCATAGAAGCGGGAGAGAAACATTGCTTTAAACTCGTCAAAAGACGATATGCAATTATCGGGTAGACTGCGATACCAGTCATAAGCTGAACCCGTCAAACACCCAATAAAAACTCGGGTGAGAAGAGCATCATTTCTGCAGATGCACAGTCATAATATCAAAGTAATTGATATATTGACTAGGAGAGGCCTTTCCATCAAATAACACCATCGATTGTGGCTTGAATTTTGGAGGAAAAGGCACATCATTCCAGTGAGGAGGATAGGGTTGCTTAATCCCTAACCTTTGGCGCTGATCCTTGTGCTTCAGAACTTCAAACTGTGCTTTTAGCTCATGCACTGCTTGAATAGCTTAACTAGTTTGAGGAAGCACATTCGATTGAATAGTTGTTGGATGTACCGTGACCCCCACCGGAGGTGGTACATCTTTTGAAATGAGAGGATCTGGAACTACAGAATTTTGATTGATAGCAGGCTCTTGAGTAAGATTATTCAAAGATGTATCAACCCCTTGACTATCTTGAGTTTCTGCTGCTACCTGAACCGGTGTTATCACTGCTGGTTGAACAGTTTGCTGATTCATTATTATTTGATGCATACTTTGCATCATGGCAAGCATGTCCTTCAGTGACTGCTAACTGCAGAGAGACGTTGTTCTGCATTAGCAGTTGACGTCTCCGGTTCATCTCCGATAGCATAGGATTCAACCTCCCTTGAACATACAAAGGGATTGGTATAGAGGTATGAATCAACGCTATCAGTTTCAGACTCCAAAGATTGGGTACCCCCAGCTTCTGAATCTGAAGATTGCAACTGTCTTTGACTTCTTGACCGGGTATGCTGATATACCCTTTCAAAACTATCAAGAAGTCGGTTGAACTATTGTTGACTAGGAGTCTGGGACGAATTGCGTCTTGGACGTCGTCCCCTATTGGTATGAGATGCCATATTGATTGCTGAGGCATATAACAACTCATGTTCTTGGTCATCAACTGATTGCTGAGGCGAATTGTAGTTTAACCGATCAAAAACTGATTGTTTAGAAGCTGAACAGCAACACTTGATTACAATCTGGTGACACTCACAATGGTAATTTTCTTGGGGGAGTGTCACAGGAGATTTTTCTGTTTTTACGCTTTTGTACGAGTAACTCGCGTAAATCAGAAGGAGTAGAGGAAGTAGCCTTCTTTATTATATTTGGGACAGAGAAACGTTTAGTCCCTTGTGTATAAAGAAGATTACTGGCTGCATTAGCAGAACCAAATTGTACATTTTTACGCGCTTGGAGTTGCGTGCGTAAATCTTACAATTTTTGTGCACAAAGGACTCCATCAGCATTATGCATAATTTGAAGGTTTGGTACCTTGCGTAAAGCAGTATAAGAAGATTGTTGGTGGAAAACTGAAGTTTTACCAACAGTAGAATTCATATTTTTACGCTGCATACGTGCAGGCAAATTCACTTTAGATGCAAAGGCATCATTGTGAACTTTATCTACGCTGTCACCGACAAGAGATTTACCTTTATGCATAGAGCGCAAAATATGAGTATCTGCCACGTCACAGACGGGAGATTTTCCTTTACGCGTAGAGCGTAAAACTTGTGTGTCTACCACGTCAGACGGGAGACTTATTTTTACGCGCAGAGCGTAAAACTTGATTTTTACGTGCAGAGCGTAAAACTTGAGAGTCTGCCACGTCACAGACGAGAGACTTATTTTTACGCGCAGAGCGTAAAACTTGAGAGTCTGCCACGTCACAGACGAGAGACTTATTTTTACGCGCAGAGCGTAAAACTTGAGAGTCTGCCACGTCACAGACGGGAGACTGATTTTTACGCTCAGGGCATATCACTGAAATAGAGATTACCTCGTCACAGACGGGAGCCTCCACAACAGGAGTGGGAAGGATTCCTTTGCCTTTAGAGACAGCAGGGAGATCGGAGGATGCTTTGGACTTAGGAATCCAAACTTTTCGTGCCTTCCGCGATTTCTGAACATTGGAGCAGCGAGTACTACCCCCAGTTCGGAGCATTTCTTTGTAAGCAGTCTGGTCGAAATGAACAACCAGAGACTTCTTTGTCGATCCGACCGACACATCATCATATTGAGCAATTGCCTTCTCGTCATAGGAGAAGGTCGTCCCCAGCAGAGTCGCCATTTTGTTTCACTTAACAAAATGCCTAAAATTGACTTTTGAAAGAAAACTACAAAAAGTACAAATGTACAAAATTGTTTCTGGAAAGTATTGTTATGGAAGTCTGATCTGAGAGCGATCACTTTGTTCCTTGGACCATACGATGATGAAGAAGAAAACTGCTTGAAGAAGATGAACAATCGGAAGAACTAAGTCACCAGAAAGGTATCGAGCAACGGCACTGATGGCACAGTCGAATGCTTTCCTACTTTGCTTCACCCTGTTCTTGAGAAAAAGTTGAAGAAATGCTTCTGGGAATATCACTCTGAAAGTATGAGTTTTCTCAGAATATCGTCTCTTGTATATCCTCTGTGTTAAAAATAAGTCTATTTATAGACTAGACCCTCTGTGCGTAAAAAGCAACAAAATTTAGTAAATGACACCCACGATGAGAATCAACCTTTATGCATGATGACACGTGTCCTACGTAGAGTTTTGATCTCTATGCATGGTGACACGTGTCCCACTACTTCAATAAAAATAAGGAGAGCACATACACACGTTCCTCGATAAGTATGGCATGAAAGACACGTTAGCAGACCACGTTCTCATGTAGCCAGAAAAGATCGGGCATAAAAATGACCCAAAATATACTTCCTACGTAAAGTAGCAGACTGGGCGTAAAATAGCCCAAAATAAACTTCCCGCGTAAAGTGGCTGAAAATAGCCTTGAGCGTAAAATTAGCTCAAATAAACTTTACGCGCACAACAGCCTTGAGCGTAAAAAGCTCGAATAGCTTTCGTGTGTAAAATAAGCAATCTCTTGAGCGTAAAGTAGCCCATCTGCACACTAAACGACAGTGTTGGGTTTGATGTAAATCAAATCTTCTCAACTTCTGTGCTATCCACTGTCAGAAAATTATTACCTCAGAGAAGTACCACGCGCATTAAATGCGATGATTTGACAGCCTGTCCCTCGCGTAAAAGCTTTGAGGATGGCTCTCGCGTAAAGTAGCTCGCGTAGAAAGTAGCTCGCGTATAGTTTTATTCTGTTTGATTTCTGCGTAAAGTCTGAGTCTGATTCTGTTTGACTTGTGTAAAGTTCTCAACTTTTTTGACTTAGTCCATGAAGCACTTTTTACGCTCCTACAAGTACGACTAACTTAAGTACTATCACGAGTTCGCATATTTTGTAAAAACTGACCTGCATGGGCCACCAAAAAAACTTGTCACGACCCGCACCCGCTTTTTCGGATACGAGACGCGTCTAAGCTAGCCTACACCGCAGAGTCGACGGTAGAATGCTGTCAAGCCCGCAAGAAATAAATGCTCAAAATATCATATTTGCTGCTCATTCACATTTTTAAGTTTATTACAACAGTTACAGCATTTATATTTAAAGAAAATACAAGATTTTATAATTAATAAAATTGATACAACTGCTATCTATTTCTAGGTTTCTGTCTGCAAGTACACCCGAATCTCCCAAGCTAAGTGAAGCCACAGCTAACATAAAAATGATAATTTCCAGTCAGGAATGGAACAAGTACACAAACCGACGACAATACAAAAACACAATAGAATTAACAAGACATGAAAATAACATATGAGATATGAAAACTGGAAAGTACTGATGCCATGGCACAGTAGAGAAGAAAATAAAAAATAAATAAAAGACATCTACCTATGTGGTGTGAAATATCCGTTTCGACATGTAAACGGCTAGAGGGTAAATCCGACACCCTGCACGTGTCGTGTGCAGCTGCTATTATTCAAGAATAGACTCGTGGGATAGTTCTGGGTAGTCCACATGTCTACTAAGATATTTCTCTTTCCGACTACTCCGTGTGACGAGCGTGTCAACAAGCAACAAGATATATGTATAAACATGAAATGAGAAGACTACTATAAATCGAAAGCAATCAAAAAGTGCACTTACCTGAAGTCCTTAGCTGGAGAAACCGATAGTACAAGCACATCAGATGAGTCACTAAAGTCAACACATGCAAAAAGTCTCCATATGCTGAAATAAATATTACCAACGTTCTCAGAATAGTCAAATTAGCTAGGATTGCCTGTCCTTAAGTCCAATTCTGGACACAGGGATAAAACGGTAATTTTGGGCAAAAGAGATGTCCGTCGTTGGACCCGTTTTGAACGAAAAATCGTGCCAAAGTCAATGGTCTCTAAAGTCGTCAAACTATATGTCAATAGGTCCGATTTTCTGATATGAACCCAACCGTATATCCAAAGTTGGATTCCGGTGGACCGTGCACAAAATCGTCCGTTGAGTCGGACCGTGGGGCCCGCAAAACGGTGATCTGATCAACTGTCTCAGAATCAGACCTGTAAAACCCCTAAATTTTTACTATTTTTTTTATTAATTTGCATGGATTTAAAATTTTTGTACTGTATGTCACGTAGTCGTATTGTACGTCGTATGCAAAATTTTCGTTTGCTCGACGAGTACGAATATGTGCGAGCGTACATATTTTATAAAAAATATTTTCTTTTCTATTTTAATATACACTTTCAAAATTATATAATTATTATTCTTGCTATAAAAAAAGCCTTTTGTTTCTAAAAAATTTTTAATAATAAATAATATTTTGTATCCTAGAAAAAGTCTAATTATGTAAAGAATATTTTTGCATACATATATTTCGTAATTGTTTATTGGTTTATTTTAAATAAAAATATAATTTTCTAGATTTATTAATATTAATATTTTATTATTTAAAAAGGTATTTAAAAATATTTATGATTTTCAAAATTATTATTATTGGTATTTTGAAAAATATATTTGGAAGATATTTTGGCCATTTAAATCGTGATTTGATTTTTGGATTTATTTAAATGGATATCCATATTAGAATTTGATTTATTAATTTGATTTAAACTAAAATTTAATTTTATTTAAATTAGATTTGATTTGAGATTTGATTTATTGAATTATTTAAATTATAGATTGAATTATCTATTTGGGGTTTAAACTACTCCTAATTCCTATCTAATTGGGAATTCCCACATCCTATATATATAGGCAGGTACTCCTCCACATTATTCATCTTCCATGAATTTCTCCACAAAATCAACCGTGAGTGCATCGTGTCCTTGTCCATCTTTTTCTTCCACTATTTTTCATTACAATTACATATTTTCCATCCCATGTCCGACAATTCCGGACATCCAACCCTGTCGTGTCGGACAATCTCGACACGACGTAACCCATCCCGATACCGACCATACAACGTCCCAGCCACCCCGACTGGTTTGGCCGACCACCACCACCACCATTGGTCGACCATCCACGACACACCATCCATCACCGCCCTCATCACCAGCACCACCACGTCGTCACCCCAACCGCGACCAGCACCCTGACCCGTCCTGGCCAGCACCTCACCACCGACGCCGGAACACCAGACCATCTACCGCACCACTGCCACCCTTCCGGCCAAGCAACACCTCCACCGCTGTCACCACAGTAAAAACACTGAACCCACCATCACCGCCCGCCACCACAGACCATCGACACCACCACCATCATCAACACAACACCGCCACCGTCACCGGCGCAACCCGCCGGCGACCCAAGAAAACCCACAGAAGAGAATAGGGGAAAGAAAAACCCAAAAATTGAAATCACCACCACTCACCTCGCCGGAGCTCCGCCGGCCGGGTCCGCACCCGCCGCCGCGTCGCCAAGTCAGCCGGCCTAGCCCTAGATTCCACCGCCCGGCCAGAAACCCTAGCCGAGAGCGCCCCCGTTCCACAGCTCCGGCCGCCCCTTCGTCCCTATCCCGACCAGTCGCGCTCCGCTCAGACGACCACCGCCTCGAACTTCCTCCGCCTCCTTTCCCCCTCCGGTCGAACGCCGAGCCATCCCCCTCCCGTTCTCATCCTCCCCAACGCGTGGCGCCGCCTCCATCATCCCAGCCTCCCGCCGAAACCCACCGGCGCCGACACGACCCTCCGCCGATCGAGCCTTTCCCCCCACGTCGATCGAGCCTCCGCCCGCCGCCGGACCGACCCCCATCTCCCCGCTCTGTCGCCGCCTCTCTTTCCTCTTCTCCCAGTCTCCGCTCACTCTCTCCCCCTCTCCGATTTCCTTTTTCTCTCTCCTTCTTTCTTCTTTTCTTCAGTTTGGTACTGACAGTCATTGGGGGTTTGAAACTTGTTTTTTTTTCTCTTTTTTGAGTTGGTTCTTAGAGGCAGCAGCTGGCATTGCTGCGATTTTTGTTGAGTGTATTTTTACTTTTTATGTTACTGGTATATAATTATATTATTATTATTAATAGGATATTCAGTATTAATATTATTACCATTTTATTTTTGTTCTACTAAATTTTTATTGCTAACATTACATTTAATATTTTCGATTTTACCATTATTATCATATTTTATAAAGTAAGTTCTAGAGATTTTCGTAATTATTATTAGTAATAGATTTTGTGGTATTTTAGCATGAATAACCAATTCTTTCAAAAATTTCTTGTAAAACATATAAATATTATTTTTTTGACTTAGCCTACACAACTGCGGCTTTAAAATCCTCCACAAATTTCTATATCATTGATAATTATGTGGAACTATTTGTGGCAATAAGAATATAGTTCCTAATATTAAACTAATTTCTTAGTTACTTTTAAAAAGAAATATCTAAATTATTATATTTACTATTAAAAATATAGTTCTACAAATCCTATTTTTTTACGAACTTAGAGTTTTGGCCAAAAATAATTTTTCTTGACTGTAAGTCTTTTCCATAAATAATATTTTAATAATAAAATCTAGTTTTCCAATATTATAAGTATTTCCAAATAGTTGTACCTATATAAT
The DNA here is from genome assembly GCA_029216955.1 of Iris pallida. Classification (NCBI taxonomy): domain Eukaryota; kingdom Viridiplantae; phylum Streptophyta; class Magnoliopsida; order Asparagales; family Iridaceae; genus Iris; species Iris pallida. The sequence continues at coordinate 2,717,931 of JANAVB010009400.1, read as the reverse complement.
TCTCTTTGATTTTTTCTTTCCATGACTAAGCCCATTATTCCTATCCTCCTACCAAATTCCGTCCTTCCTCCTCTCGACCCTAACTAATTTGACCATTCCGAACCCGATGGAACTGTCAGTGCCACCATCAGAGGTCACCATGTACAGTTGTTGCACCGAAGTCGCAGTTCATGCTACCATGATTGTCGCAGCACACCAGGCGTCCTACCAGGCAAGACACATTGCCATTAGCTGTTTACTTATTTTAGCTCATATTTCATGCATGTCTATTATTTTCTTTATGCAAAATAAACTGTGATACATAGCATAACTGTTAGAACTTACTGTTCATTTATTTTCCTGCTATGTATTATTTTTCTCACATTAAACCTAGATTTAAGGGACCACCATGTGTGTTGCATTCATTGGCCTTGACACGTTGTAGATACGAAGTTGTGTGTCGCATGTAGAACACGGAAGTGCGTAATTGGCTGGCCACCAGTACGTACCAGCCGTGCGATAGGAATAACCGCTAATAAAGGTTGCATGCTAGTTTGACTTAGCGGTTATAGAGGTTAATGTTGTGGATACAACATAGTAGGCATTGGGCGGGGAGGACAATTCCTTAGCGTATGGGCTTCAATGCACTTCCCTTGTGACCCCGGACTCTCCGCTGGAGATACGGGGTTGATGACACATGCTCTTCCTGCTGGGGCCTCTGGTGCCCAAGAGGGGACTATGTCGATCCTATTTAGCCAGGGCCCATGCGTAGGAAGGATTGTTCTTAACTACATTTCACTTAGAACGGTAGGCTACCCTATCCGTTAGGTACGAGTACTTTTGGTTTGGGTACTTGTATCTGACCGTGGCTTGGAACAATAGCTTGTCGCGGATTAGTTCGTCACATCTTATCCTTGTTTGGTTGTAGGTGTGACTTACTACTTCGATGAGAAGGTATTGAACCTTGTCGGGGTCCGGATACCATATTGGATTCATAGCATGGGAAGATACGTTACCGTGAATTAGTTTACCATCTCCTGTCCTTGTTTGGTTGGAGGGATGGTACGCTTGTTCAGTAGGTGCGTATTGGAACATGTTATAATTCGATTTACTTATTTATTTGAGCAATATTTATTCAGTTTATATGGCATGCTATTATGTGTCTTGTTACGTCCCTCTGAGGACCTGGTTGTCTTGCCAGGTGTGTGCTATTGTCTTTCGCAGGTGCTTTAGCTCTAGCCGTGATCATTGCTAATTCTTCGAGGATGATTGCACTTGGATCGTCTTCGCTTCGCTCGCCAAAGTCATTTCATTTTCTGTGTACTTTTCCTTATTCTGTTGGTAGTGGATTTGTCTCCGCCCAACATATTGTATCAAGACAAATTCATAGTTGATATATGATATCTTTTATTATTTGATTTGTGGATGAGATTAGTTAGTTATGGTTCTACTGCATTTACAGCTTATGTATTTATACGAGGCTTCCATATATTGGAGTATACTTCGTATGAATACAGCTGGCATGTTTATGTTCCTAGTCCTACGTATTTTGGAACTGGGGCGTTACATGTTTTTGTGGTGGCCCATGCAGGTCAAAATAAATTGTTTGGTTACTTTACCGTACCAAGCAAGCCTGCGTATAGGATTAAAAGTCTATGATCTCATCCACATACTTGACCACTTTTTTCAATCTACCGTTTGACTCATCGATTGTATCTTGCTTGATTCCTTCTATCATTATCCTTCCTTCGTGCTTACTAGAGGTTGACCCTATTAGTTAGTTGTCCCAAACACCATTAGTTTAAATTAAGTTGGGTAGAATACCTTATGAACTAGCAACCCCTTTGACCTAGTGACCTATAGTAGCAAGCTTATTTAGATCCTAAAATCTAGAGGACCTAAACCGTCTAGCCAACCAAGGACTTGGACAAAAAGACTATAGGACGACTGTATGCCCTAGAATCATTCTACCTTCTTAAATCTTAATCATTCTACAATTTGAATTTCATCAAAGCCTACATGACCACGAAGCCGTTACGCACCTTTTGATGCTTTCGATTCGTGACCACGTCTTTCGGTTTTGCGGAACGCACGTCGTATCATAAAATTTTGTGTTTAAAAAACAGGTTTTTGACCAAGTTTACATCTGTATAATTCTCTGTACAAAGCAAATCTTTACAACCCTCATACTGGACTTTTCTAGCCCTATATGTTGGGGTTAACTTCTGTTCAGAAAGTTTGTTGATTCGAAGAATAGATTGGTTGGAAATTCGAGGTCAAGTTGGGTGTTTGGACTGTTTCATGTCCTGTTTCCAAACAGGTTTCTTGGCAACTTCAACTCGATTTATCTCGAGTTTCGGGTTAGTAGAATTTAAACTAATTAATGGGAATTAAAGATGGTCATATTGTGAATGCACCTGCGCAATCGGGACAAAATTTTGTCGACCGAGGAGGGAGAATGTCGGTCTCAAAAGTGGGTGTTTAGGGTCGGCTGTTGCTGTGTTCCCCTGTTGCGCCGCTGCACGAGGCTGCTGTTGCTCGCCTCCGGCCAGCGGTCGACCGTCACGACGGCGGCACGGAGGCTGCACGCGCGCGCGGGGGATGGTGGCGCGCGCAGTTGAGTTTGAGGTTAGGGTTTGCTGAAATTCTCTCGATCTCTCTCTCGTTTACAATATATATATAGATATGTATATATTTGGGTCGGGTGTTCCTCGGTTTGGCTCTGATCTGTACTTCTGCACATGCGGGAAAAGGAGAAGTTTTGGGCTGGCACTGTGCGGGCTGTGGGGATTTAGATTTTATTAATCTATTATTTTCTTTTCCTTTTTCTTTTTCTTTCTCTATTTCTTTTTCTTTCTATTTAGCAATTTATTCATATATATGTATATACATATATGTATATATACTACTTAATACGTTCATATATATACAAATATGCACGTATATAATATTTACATATATATACTCACATATATTTAATATATGTTTATATATTCCTACACATACACATATTTAATATTTATTTATATATCTATATATATATCCTTGTAACAATTAATACATATCTATATATATGGATAGATATTCCATAACCAAAATATTAATAATTGGAAGGATTTATGAAATGCCCAAAAACTAAAAAAGTTTTATGTAAAACCCACCGCTGAAAAAACTTTCATCGCGTGCCCAGAATTAGAGAAACTTATCCAAAGCGGGTTCCAAATGACCATTTTGCCCTTCCTTTTAATTTATTGAAAATACCCACGAAACTGCTCTTAAAAAAAATGTTTCGATACTTCATCTTCTTCCATACGCTGCTCACTTTCGAATCTAGGTTTTCTCCTCAAAAATCTTCAAAAACTCGTCAAAAAATTTCGGAAAGACCGGGACAAACGGCAAAAGTACTAAAACGGAGGTCCAAACATCATTTTTTTGCGATTCTAAAATTTCGGAAGGCCGTCTAACGATAAAGCTGTTACTTTCAGTCTCCTCGACGATACGCTCATTTTGCGATAAACGGGACCTCGTTTCGACCTCCCAGTCAAAAGTTATGGCTCTCCAAAGTTTCAGCTGACCATAAAATGCAGGAGAATGGTCATTCTCCGTGTTAGAACACGAAAAATGTTAATTTCGCATGAGGGTGGTCATTCTCCGTGTTAGTAACACGGAGAATGTCATTCTCCGTCTTAATTTACACGGAGAATGACCATTCTCTGTGCTAAATTACACGGAGAATGACTATTCTCCGTCTTAATTTACACGGAGAATGCCATTCTCCGTGTAGTTTATCACGGAGAATGGTCATTCTAGTGTTAAAACACAGGAGAATGACCATTTTCCGTGTTAGAAACACGGAGAATGCCATTCTCCGTGTTAAATAAAACGGAGAATAGCATTCTTCGTGTAATTTAGCACGGAGAATGGTTATTTCAGTGTTAAAACGCAGGAGAATGGCATTCTCCGTTTTTTATAAAACGGAGAATGACGTTCTCCGTGTTAAATAAAACGGAGAATGGTCATTCTCTGTGTTAAATAAAACGGAGAATGATCATTCTCCGTGTAATTTAGCACGGAGAATGGTCATTTCAGTGTTAAAACGCAGGAGAATGGTCATTCTCCGTGTTAGAAATACGGAGAATGTCATTCTCCGTGTTAATTTACATGGAGAATTGTCATTCTTCGTGTTAAATAAAACGGAGAATGGTCATTCTCCGTGTAATTTAGCACGGAGAATGGTCATTTCAGTGTTAAAACGCAGGAGAATGGCCATTCTCCGTGTTAGAAACACGGAGAATGCCATTCTCCGTTTTAAATAAAACGGAGAATGGCATTCTCCGAGAATGGTCATTTCCAGTGTTAAAACGTAGGAGAATGGCCATTCTCCGTGTAATTTAGTTTTTTTAGGAATAAAGAGTTTCGTTCTTCTTTCAAAGCGATGATAATTCTTATGGAAAAGAAGAAGAAAGATCTTCTCTCCATAATTGACGTCGATAAAGATGATGATGATGATGACGAGCGATGATCTGAGTTCGACCGAAGAAAAGCACAACGAACTACGAACGATCTTTGCGATCTCTGCTGAAGATGAGAGCAATGGAATTCAGATTTTCCGTGAAGAAGAAGAAGAAGAAAATCGCAATCCAGATCTGAGTTTTTTGAATTCAAATACATATAGATGACCAATTCGCGCGGAGGGGTAGTTTCGGTATTATAAAAATAGCAGTTTTCCAGCGGGTGGCATATAAAAGGGAATCTTGGAATATTTAACGTGAAAATACTTAATTCTGGGCATTTCATAAAACTCATCCAGCGGGTGGGCATTTCATAAAAGCCCATCCCGAAATTGGATTTCTCAGCAATTTCCAGTTAATAATTTCTTGTATATAGTTTATAAATATGCACACACACACACACACACACACACACACACACACACACACACACACACACACACACACACATATATATATATATATATATATATATTTATATATATATATTTATATATATATATATATATATATATATATATATATATATATATATATATATATATATATGCGTATAATTCATTTGATAATGAATTATCGAAATAGACGAATACTAATAATATAATTTAAGAACAATATATTAATAACATTACAAAATAATAAAAATAATACTAATAATAATAATAATGACAACAAAATACCATAACCAATAATTGTATAGTTTTGGGTGACACAATGCACTCCTACGTAATTGGCCCACCAATAATCGTGCCACCATTAAAATATCATATAAATATAAATTAACAAATATTTAGAAAATATTCGTCAATCCCACGTATAAAATATGAAGTATATGCATCTACTTAAAACATGCCTATATGGGGTCTCTGCACACACTACATGCCTATATGGCTGTTACACTAGTCAAAGCACGCTACTCAATTGTCCGTGCCACGATTTCTAATCAGTTTGTACTCAAATTCCTAACAATGACTAAAATCATCTACCATAATAATAAACTAAATAATTATTTATAAAATCTAAAAATAACCATTCAAAAAAAATAAATAATAATAAAATATTTCTAAATTTTCGGGAAGGAGAGCTACAATGTACACTCATGTGCTCTCATGTACTCTCATGATCTCATGAGCTTCATGTATAAACTATCATGTACAATAACATAACATATCTAGATCCTTGTGTATTGATTGGGGCATGGAGGAGTAAAAATAGTCATGTGAACAATTCCAAAGTCGTGTAATCATGTACAAACTCTTTAGTGTAATCGTGTGCAAATCAAGCCGTTCACATGTCTATTTTGTACTCTAAATCACATAGTCACTTACAGTTCTCTATTATCATATATAGATAGCTTCGTTTATCAGTTTCTCTCTTTCTTTTCATGTTTATTTCTTACAGCGTTTCATGTATCTTAATCTATCACATGCTTTATATTTTCTGTCAAGATATGAACTGCGTGAGATGTATTGTGCTCGTTCCCGTCCTGATTGGACTGTTGAAAATATTACAGGTGATAAAGAGGAGTTTTGCACTACATATTATGGCACCGGCTTAGATGACACCGGCGACTTGGACCCTCAGGAGGATCCAGCAGTCGCTGAGGACTTGCCCATTGTCTAGTTGGACTTCTAGACTAGTTTCTTACTTAGATTATTTTGTCTTGAGATGTACTTTCAGTTAATTGGATTTTGATGTTGTTTTGAACATCCAAACTTATTTATTTCAGTTGTAGTTCCCAGTTGAGACTATTATCCATTTTTTATCTCTTTATTCCATCTTAGATTCTGTGATTGAGATGTACCTTTATATTGTCCTCCTTTGGAGCGTATATCATTGTACAGGTATGGTTATATTGTTAGATGTTGTGACTTAGGACATCGTTCTATCATCGACACTGTCACAACCCGCTTTCGAATAATCAGACACGAGTCGGACACGTCCAGCCTTCGTCGTTAGACACGATGAAGTAAGCTGTATCAATATCTAGGGAGAACTATGAATTCAGATAAGAATGAAAGTAAATCAGAACATCTAATATATCGAATCCCAGAATCTCAAATACAAGTCTAAGAGTTATTACATTCCAGCAAATGTAAAATATATTGATGTCTCTAATACAAGTCCAGATAAAGCTAAAAAAATACTAGGCTTCCTCAGCCTCTAAGTCCTGGGCAACATCAACTGGCTCATAGGTGCCTCCAGGCTCCTGCCCGTAGTAAGTGTCACAGATAGCCTCCAACTCACCTGCAACATATCCTAGTCAGGAGCGGAGCTAAGTATATCCAAGGAAATGAACATGAACATCATGGTATGAACAAGAGCATAGGAAATATATATAAAGTACGAGAAATAAGAACAAGACATGAAACCTGAACATGAATACTGAAAGTAAATACAGGAAACATGAAATGAGTCCTGAACATGAAATACAACATGAATCCTGAAGTGTGCAATATATCGAAATCCAGAGTGTGTGATCGGCTTGGGTAGATTCAATGAACATGAAATGGTACGGCTTTGGTTCCGCGTGCACGATGCGGGGCCTAAGCTATTCACATGAATAATAACACGGGTTTGATCACACATTTATAGTATTTCCCCTCCCAGACACAAGTAAACTCAAGAAACATGATACAAGACAATCTCGTGATATATTGTGTCAACCAGAAGATACAAGGATGAATATACAAGACATGAGAAAATGAACAAATCCGAGGAGTATACTTGCCTTGCTCAGGGTGATCAAGTGTGGATAGTAAAGCTGAAAATCCTCCTGTTTATTTGATACAAGTTGGTTAATAATCTACAAGTTCTAGTTTAGTGATTTCATTTTAAAGCATGTTTAACTAAAAGTATCATATGGCTTAATTATATTCTACCCTAGCTAAAGAATCTATATATTAAATAATATACATATGTAGTTACTACAGCCCTAAACATCAAACTAACAATAGGACTATAAGAGTCATGACTGCAATGTAATAACCCAAAACTAAAACATTTACTCAGCTGAGATACTAAAACATTCATAGAAATACAACTTGAGATAATCCTAGATCAATGGTTTCAAGATAACAGCTACTCAAGAGGTAGGAAGAGTTCAGTCCTAAACATAATTGATGTGTTTCAGGCTAAAAAACTTACACAAATAGTCCTGTTTTAGGCTAATACAACCAGTCCTTCTTACTAATGAGAACACATAAGCTCTCTAGTCTTGCATCTACATCCTTATATCATCATTCCTAAACATGGCTGCTTCTATAGGTTACAAAATTAACTATATTCTAGATTACATACATACATATATATATATATATATATATATATATATATATATATATATATATATATATATATATATATATATATATAATATATATATAATATATATATATATATATATATATATATATATATATATATATATATACTGATATGCCTATAATTATTTAGCTAAAGAACTGGCACTGTTAGCTATAAGGTTAGGCTCTAATATAGGACTGTTGCAATTTTAGTCCTCAATTACTGAAACAAATCAGTCTAAGTAGGACTGATACAACAATCCAGCTACCACATATCCTAAACTAAGGAATTGTAGTTCAATCAAAACATCCATTCCCGCATTAGTTCAAAACTGAGCCCACAATACCAGATTTTCTACAGGATGTTGGAGGTAAAATCTCCACTGTTATGTCACCTGGCAAGCTTAAAATGCTCCACAGTGTCAGTCCTGTTTAAACACTGATATCCACTACCTGAACATGACAGTCTTCCATATTTCACTGGACTAACCTACCTCTGGGTTCAGGAGTGAAATCAGCTCTGCAAACCTACCCTTCGAGCAATAGTTCAACTTGACTGAACAATAGGCTATTCCTAAATGCCTTCACAGGAAATTTAGAAGACAACAATTTGCTAAATGTCCAACCCAAATAATAGGCAGTAATAGTCATTCATAAAATTTATGAGATGGGAACTTGACATAAAAGGAGTAATCAGAGTTAACATTTGAATATCAACAGTCCACAAGAGTTCAGCCCTGAACTACAACATCCAGGTTCAGTTAGGAATACATATCCATCTTAATGAATACTGGTACAACTCAGCCTTAATAGGCCTGATACAGTCCCTAACAAATACTCTAATCAGTCCAATTATCAGGAATGATACTAACAGTCCAATTTCTAGGACAGTTACTAACAGTCCAAATATCAGGACAGTTATAACCTGCAATAATCTTAGATTACAACTCTAAAGTTCGGTCCTGAAGAAGACTGATACAATTCAGTCCATGCCAAAGACTGATACATTTCATCTAGCTAAGATGCTGATGTAAGAGCATAAAAATCAGACTCTAGTCAGGCTGATACTAAATCAGCATGATTCAGTTGTATCAGTCCTGATTTAGACTGTATCAAATCAGTCCCTTAATCTAAAACTTGAAAAGTGGTTTATAGATCAACTAAGCTCTCAGGTAAAATTCACTTTAACACCTCAGTGTACTCCTCAACAGGTAAATGAAATTGAGCTCTCACAGATTACAGAGGAAATCTAGATCTGGCTAGCTTCCACTGGATCTAAAAATCAACTAGGTAGAATCCAAATGACAGGAAAATAAAATCAGTTGGCAAGAAATCTAGATCAAGTTCTATAATCCATAATTTCTAAATCAAAGTGTCGACACAACTTACTGGAACTAGAATGAATTCTTAGGAAGGAGATGATCGATTCGTCGAAGACGAGTGATGTCGTTGAAGAACTGCTCCCGATCACCATGTGCTGCTAGACGAGATCTTTACTGCTGTGACGCTTCCTTCCACCATGGCCAATCCTTCAATTTGAGCAAAAATTTGAAAAAGAGAAGTAGAAGGAACGATTCTCAATTGGGAGTGAATGGGGACTTAAATAAAAATTCCCAAAATCGACAGGGAGGCTGATGCTCCATTTCGATTTGGTGCCAACATTTGCAGGACAGGCTGGATGAAAAAGAGAGTGGTTACAAATGGTTAGGGAATTTGAATTTTATTCTCCCCAAATTATGTTAAAAACCTAAACCTAAGATATTTATTTCCTTGCTTCCTAGCAGGCCCTCCCACATGGGTCAAAGGAGAGGCCCAATAGGCTGAGAGTAAAAATAATATACAAGGAATAAATAAAGATGATTTCCAAGGAGTTTATACAAAATATTATATATAAAAAAATCTTTGAAAGGTGGAGTTACAGACACTGCGGTGTAGACTGGACGTACCCACTTTTCGTGCCCTTATACTGGATACGAGGCGTGACATCAGACAACATGGGGTCCCTGTCAGTATTGTTTCAGATAGAGATACCCATTTTACATCACATTTCTGGAAGAGTTTACATCAGAGCCTGGGTACCAAGTTAAGATTTAGTACGGCTTACCACCCACATACGGACGGGCAATCAGAAAAAATAATTCAGACTTTAGAATATACGTTACGAGCTTGCACCCTAGATTTTAGAGGATCATGGAAGAGTCACCTGCACTTAGTCGAATTCTCGTACAACAACAATTATTAGGCCAGTATCCAGATGGCGCTATTCGAAGCACTATATGGTAAGAAGTGCAGGTCACCACTGGCATGGGATGACATCGGGGAGAGGAAGATGTTAGTGTAGGAGCGTAAAAAGTGCTTCATAAGAATGAGTCAAAGAGATGGATCATTCCATTCAAATTGATCCACTTTACGCCAAAGAGAGCCTAATCACTTTACGCCTGAAGCAGGCTAATCATTTTACGCCCGGGTCAAAGCTAATGGTTTTACGCCTAAGACAGGCTAGCCACTTTTACGCTGGACAAAGCTGTCAAGTCTTGTATTTAATGCAAAGTCTGACATGAAGATTTAATGATGGCGTATATCTCAGAAATTGAAGGGATTTATTTTACACAGAGACCAATTTGTCGTTTAGTATGTGGACTGAGCTATTTTTACGCACATAATATGGCTTCTTTTACGCACGGAGACTATACGAGTTTTTACGCTCAAAAGTTGACGTGTGCGTAAGGTTTATTTGAGCTACTTTTACGCTCAAGGTTATTTAACAACCACTTTACGCGAGAAGTCCATGTCAGGGCTATTTTATGCCTAGTCTACTACTTTACGCTCAGGGTATATTTGGGTTGTTTTTACGCCCTATTCTTCTTCACCAATTCAGAACGTGATTTGCCTACATGGCTTTCATGCCACATATTTCGAAGAACGTATGTACGTGCATCCTATTCTTACTAAAATGATGGGACACGTGTCAACGTATGCAGAGGATGACTCCAATCATGGATGGCAGTTGTTAGCGTAAAGACGGAACTTTTGCTGAGTTTTTACGCACAAGAGCCCAAGTCTATAAATAGACTGATTTTTCTCATATAACGGGGACAGAGAGAAAGGAGAGAATACATAGAGATCAGAGCCCAGAGACTTTGATTTTTCGGAGCATTCTTCTTCAACTTTTCTTCCAGAACAGAGTGAAGCAAAGCAGAAAAGCATTCGGCCTCGCCATCTGTGCCTAAGTGCGTCGATACCTTTTTGGTGACTTAGTTCTTCCAATTGTTCATCTTCTAGCAGTGATCTTCATCATCATCGTATGGTCCAAGGAACAAAGTGATCATTTACAGATCAGACTTCCACAGCAATACTTTCCAGAATCAAATTTGTACTTCTTGTACTTTTTCTCGTTTTATTTTCAAAATCCGATTTCCTGGCATTTTGTTAAGTGAAACAAAAATGGCGACTCTGCTGGGGACGACCTTCTCCTCTGACGAGGAGACAATTGCTCAATACGATGATGTGTCGATTGGATCGACAAAGAAGACTCTGGTTGTACACTTCGACCAGACTGCTTATGAAGAGATGCTCCGAACTGGGGGTGGTTCTCACTGCTCCAATGTTCAAAAATCTCGCAAAGCACGAAAAGTTTGGATTCCTAAATCCAAAATAGCTTCTGATCTCTCTGTTGCTTCTGAGGGCAAGGGAATTCTTTCCACTCCTGTCGTAGGGGCTCCCGTTCATAACGAGGCAGTCCTTACTTCAGCGTTGCACTCTAAGTGTGGCAAGTTATCTCCTGTCTGTGACGGTGAAGATAATCAGGTTTTACGCCCAGTGGGTAAAAACCAAATTTTACGCTCAGTGCATAAGAACGAGTCTCCCATTTGTAATGAGGCAGACTCTAATGCTTGTGCTTCTAAGTGAAAAAATAAGTCTTCCGTCTGTGACGTGGTAGACACACAAAAATTATGCTCTTCGTGTAAAGGAAAATTTCCCGTCTGTGACGTGGTAGATAATCAATTTTTACGCTCTACGCGTAAAGGTAAGTCTCCTGTCTGTAACAATGTAGATAAAATTCGTAATGATGTTTTTAATCTAATGTGAATGTACCTAAATGCATACAGCGTAAAAATGTTGTTGGTAAAGCTTCAGTTCTATACCAACAACCTTCTTATACTGCTCTACGCAAAGTACCAAACCTACAAATCACACGCAATGAAAATGGAGTCCTTCGTGCTCAAAAATCTCAAGATTTGCGCACATAACTCCAAACGCGTAGAAATGTACAGTTTGGTTCTGCAAATGCAGCCAGTAATCTTCTTTATACACAAGGGATTAAACGTTTTACTACCCCAAATGTAATAAAGAAGACTACTCCTTCTACTCCTTCTGATTTACGTGAATTGCTAATGCAAAAGCGTAAAAATAGACAATCTTCCGTGACACCCCCCCAAGAAAATCATCACTGTGAGTGTCACCAGATTGTGATCAAATGTTGTTGCTCGGCTTCCAAACGGTCAGTTTTTGATCGATTGAATTTTAATGTGCCCCAACAATAAGCTGATGAGTTGTCATATACATCAGTCAACATGGCATCTCACACCAACAGAGGACGACGTCCTAGACGGAACACGTCCCAAACCCCAGGTCAACAATAATTCAACAGACTTCTTGATTCTTTTGAAGGAGTATATCAGAATACTCGATCAAGAAGACAAAGACAATTGCAGACTTCTGATTCTGAAGCTGGGGGTACTCAATCTCTTGAGTCCGAAACTGATAGTATTGATTCATACTTCTATACTAATCCTTCTGTATCTTCAAGAGAGGTTGAATCCTACGCTATTGGAGACGAACCAGAGACGTCATCTGTTAATACAGAACAACGTCTCACTGCCGTTGAGCAATCATTGAAAGACATACTTGACATGATGCAAAGCATGCACCAGATAATAACGGCTCAGCAAACTGCTCAACCAGCAATTATAACACCGGTTCAGGCAGCAGCACCAGCTCAAGATAGCCAAGGGATTGATATACCTTTGAATATCCAAGAACCTGCTGTTAACCAAAATTATGCATCTTCAGACCCCATCATTCCAGAAGATGTACCATCTCCGATGGGGATTACGATACAACCAATAACTTTTCAATCAAATGTGCTTCCACAAACCAGCGAAGCCATTCAAGCAGTGCGTGAGCTCAAAGCACAGTTTGAAGTTTTGAAGCAAAATGATCAACTCCAAAGGTTAGGGATTAAGCAACATTATCCTCCTCATTGGAATGATGTACCCTTTCTACCGAAATTCAAGCCACAGTCAATGGTACTGTTTGATGGAAAGGCTTCTCCTAGTCAGTATATCAACTACTTTGATATTATGACTGTACATTTGCAGAAAAATGATGCTCTTCTCACTAGAGTATTCATTGGATGCTTGACGGTTTCAGCTTACGACTGGTATCGTAGTTTACCCGATAATTACATTTCGTCTTTTGACGAATTTAAGGCAATGTTTCTCTTCCGTTTCTATGAAGGAGGTATGGACATGAACATGTCCTCCTTAATAGAAATCAAGCAAAAAGAGAAAGAAGATACTCGGACGTTCATTGAACGTTTTCGACAGGCGACTTTAAAGATGCCCCCTGGTATGCCAGATTCAGCGCTGATTGATACATGTAAGATGAATCTGCGACCATCCATCGCTGTCTTCACGGGTTCCCAATTCACAGATTGGGCTTCGTTTATCATAGCAGCAGTTTCTGCCAAGATCAATAGTAGGTTGGCTCGTGAACATGGGATGATTTTTGCCTCTGAGGATAAATAAAAGAAAAGTAATCCTGGTAATAATTCTGGCAATCGTAATATGAAAGGAAAAGACACTCTTATGGTCAATCTTTCCAAGAATAAAATGACGCCGAATAATCAGGAATCTTCCAGGCCAAAAGAAGAATATTCTTTTGACGAAAGTGATATCCCAGGGATATTCCAATGTCTGGTGAAGAGTGGCAAACTCCAGATTCTGGAGCCAAAGAGGCCTAATGAGGTGAATCTGACTGACAATCCTAAATATTGTATCTATCATAGATACATTAATCATCCTACCAGTACTTGCTATATCTTGAAGAAGAAAATCCAAGTGCTGATAAATGGTGGTGCTATTGCTCTAACCAATGATGACCATACGGTTACAACCAATATGGTTTCTCTTCAATTTGGAGATTTTCCTCCACAATAAGTACCAGAATGAATTGTCCCAATTCCGAAGGCGACGATGAAGATTTTGAATATCCCGCCTGCCAGGGAGGAAAATGAAGGATTGTTGCCTCTTATATTAAAGTATGGTAAAATTATGTGGGTACATCCTGACTTAGTACCTGAAATGGAAGATGAAGGTAAAACTTCAAAATCCAAGAAAGGTAAGAAAGTCAAAACCTGTAACATGATTTCTCATGTTATTCCAGATCCTGATGATTTGGATTATCTATGGGATGGCATTCCTTTGGAAGATAGACTGAGAGGATTGAACATATGTCCTCCAAGTCTGGCTCCTCCTGCCAAGCTCAAGCTTACTCATCAGCAGTGGCTAGCTATGAATAGTGTTCCCTTATACAGGGCACAACAAGTCTTCGCTGCTTATGAAAAGGCTCCTACAGGGATTTTTTTCTCGTATTCTGAAACCTTTTCCTTCCGTAGCTGCAGAGACGGTTATTCCTCATTCTCCTGTAGTCACAGAGATCTCTTCTTCTTCCTCTATGAAATCATCTGTTAAAAGTCCACTGCCTACTCACTTGTACAGTCAGCAATCTATCCTTCTCATGAAAAAGATGGGTTATGACTTTCAAAAGGCAGAAGGTTTGAATTATGATAAAGGAATACGACTTCCTTTACAAATTCAAAGTCAAAAATCTACTGTTGGATTGGGTTCTGAGGTTCCTCATAACAATCCTCACAAGAAGAAGGCTAAGGAAAGGAAGATTAAATCCTGCAACATGGTACTTCCTTCTTCTGAGTCTGAAGAAGAAACTTTTGCTGGTACAAGATCTGGAAAAGAGTACCATAAAGATTATGAGGGATCCTCCAAAGAAGCTGAGAATGTTGAAACACCATCAACTCAACCGTCTCTTGCTCCTGTTGTGATTGAAAAGGGGAAGCAAAAAGCGGTACGCTTTGACGTCCCGTTGAAGTCTACTTCCAGTCAGGGGGTGGTGATGAAACCCTATAAATTTGATATTCTAGCCCAGTTAGCTAATACTCCGACTAGATTATCTATCTTCGAGTTGCTGCGCCTTTCTAAAGAAAGTCGCAAAACTTTGAGTGAAGCTCTGCTGCAAGCTGATTCCTGCTTAGCTCAACTCAAGATTCCTGACAATATACCAGTGTCATGCCCACAATGTCATAGTGTGATGGAAGCAATTCCCAACATCACCTTTACACAAGAAGATATGCTGTTGAAGCATTACAAGCATGACAGGCCTTTGTGCTACACTGGGTATATTGAATCCATTGAAGTTAACAGAATTTACATTGATCCTGGGTCTTCCATTAGCATAATTCTTCAAAGTATGCTAAGACCATTGAGGATTCCTACTAGTGATCTGACCTACACTAGTACCACAATAGTTGGTTTCAACTCTGGAAAGAGCAAACCACTGGGGAAGATTCGTCTGAAGATTCAGATTGGTGATCTTCGAACTATGGCAACATTTTATGTTATTAACTCAGACGTATCCTACAATATTCTTCTTGGAAGACCGTGGTTACATGAGCATAACATCGTGCCTTCGACTCTCCACCAATGCTTCAAGTATATGGATCCCTAAGGGGTTGTAAAGACTGAGTTTGCTGATATCAATCCTTTCAAGGGTGTTGAAGCCTATTTTTCCGACTCAAGGCTTTACAAACAAGAGCATATGAAAGAGATATCAGATATGGCTGAAGATCAATTATCTGCTGAAGATCAGTCTATTAACGAAGATCCGCCAGAAGAGCAATCTTTGAATATCAAAGTCAAAGGGCGAATCCAACCTCAACCTGTCAACAATCAACCTTTGATGATCAAGGTTAAAGGAAGAACTCAAGCTTCATCTGAGGAATCAGTGAATGTTCCTACTAAAAGCCAAGTTCAACCTCTTGTGATCAAAGTCAAAGGGCGTACATTTCGTACGAATGATCCAGAACCTCCTTTGATTGTCAATCTTGGCAAATCTACGCAGAAGACGGATGACAGTCCACTAGTGATTAATCCGAAGCGTAGCAGTCAAATTGTAAATGATATAAATATTGATCATTCTGTACTTTTTGATATCAATAAAGATTTCCTTTTCGAGTATATGGCTGTCAAGTTTATTGAAAGATGACTTTATCTTCTGATAATCAAAGTCATCAATATAAAGACGACATAGATACAGAGGAAACCTTATACATTGACAATAAGGAAAATTCTTTTCCTCCTCATGTCGATGTTGGACCTTATGCTCAAAGGTTTCTAACATCTTCTCCCTATCTTCTTCCTGTAGCCGTTTCATCACAAGCTTGTGTAACTTATAGACGTCACAAAGAATCTTATTTCGTGGTTCCGTCTGATAAGAAAAACAAGCGCCAAATTGTGTTTGGCTTGGCTAGAAATATCCCTGTTGCTCAGACAGATGATTTGAGAGATAAAGATAAAAGAAGAATCCGAATTGACAGATATAGTCAAAAATCTCTCAAGATTATCCAGAACAGGGGATATGATTTAAAGACTATGCAAGGTCTTAATCAAGGCAAAGGTAGACGACTGCCATTATGTGGTAATCTATTTTACCAGAAAACTTGTCATGGATTGGGATATGATCCGTCCCATATGTTTAATGACAATATTCAAGAAGAATTTTCTTCTAGCTCTTCACAATCATCAGATTCAGAAGAAGTCTAATTCATCGAATCCGATATTTCTCATTCCGCGTGTGTTAAAAGAGACTATTTTGATGAATCTGAGCAAATATTTTCAGCTTACATGGTTCAAATTGATAGTAAATCCGAGCCATTTGAGAATGATCTTTGGGCCATGTTGGTTCATTCATTCTTTCAATCAATATTGATATATATCCTCAATGACATCTGTCCTCTTAATCCCCAGCTACCAAGGTTTGGTTAAGCTGATTACTCATCTCTTTGGAGATAAATTTTGATCTTCTATCTTACCCGTTGGTATAGAAAATTGGATTTATTATTTATCACGTTCTTATAACCTCTGAATAAATATTAAATATGCCTACTTTTCCTATCTATCATGTCCATTTGACCTCTGCATAGATATTAATCTACTTTTTTTTGAGTTCTTCCATGCTGTCATGTCCGTATTACCTCTGATAGTATTGTGTACTCTAAAAATAGAAAATAAGATTTGATTATCTATCATATCCATATTACCTCTGGATAGATACAAACTATTGAGTTTAAAAGACTTGTCATGTTCATATAACCGCTGATAAGTATTTTCTGCCTCATACCTATTGTTTATTTTAAAATGATAGGATCACAAAATAAATATTTCATTCATTCCTTGTGAAAACATTACAAAAATGAATGAGATAAAAGATGACAAGGAGTTCTTCTAAGGTGGAGTAGAAACATCTTGAAGCAACTTCTGTAGTTCTTCTAGTCGCTTGTCACGAGAACTCATAACCTTTTTAGTAGCTTCAGCACGTCGAGCTTCAGGAATACAAATACGAAAAAGTCCAGCGAAGCTGATTATCAGATTGTCCTTGGCTTCATCAAGGGTCCTGATAGTTAATTCAGCCCCGAAGGCTTGTTCTTCCAAAATGGAACTCTGAGTGAGGTGCAGATTTCGAGCGTCGATCATCTTTTCCCTTTCAGCCTTCAAGCGAGCTAACTCAGCCTCGACTTCACAAATTTTATCATTTTTATTCTGAATATCTATGTTCAAAGCATCGTAAGCTACTCTGTGACCATGCAGTGCGGGCTTTATTCCAGCCAAAAAAGCTTTCTCTTTGGCAACTTTCAGACTATGTTCATGAAGAGCTTCATTATAGGTGGTCTCCCGAGCAAGATAATCAGCCGTTAAGGCGTTATATTCCTCCTGGATAAGACTTTCAACAGTCTCATTTGATAGCTTGAGGTATTCGTTGATCGGCTGTTCAAGGCCCTCTACAATTTTCTCCAATGCTGCAGCTCTCCCAACATCATTGAACATAGCAACATTCCTAATGGTCAGAGCCATCGCTGCCTTCAAAACCTCGTAACTGAGGCCCTTATTTAGGACCATTTTTATTAGGGTTGCTAGAGTTTTGTAAAAGGTCTCAGTATGAATCTCAACTAGGAGATTCATCTCTACGCTGGAGCTTGGTGTGGCAGCAATATCTAATAGATCTCTTCTTTGGAGACCAAAAACGGATATTGCTGGTGTGACAGTAGGATGAGATGAAGTCGTTGCTGTTACTGCTGTCATGGCCAATTGATCCCTATGAGCTTCAGGGATTATATCTCCAACACCAACAGATACCATTGGTGTAACAACAGGCTCAGATGGAATTGTTGTTGTTACTGCTGCCATAACCAATTGATTCCTAAGAGCTTCGGGAGCAATGTCTTCAATATTTGTTACTCCAGCCGTTTCTGGAGTTCTGGTGGCGGTAATATCGGTGGATGTGGTGACAATTGCGGGAGCCGATTCAGGTTCTGGCATTGGCTCATCAGAAACTGGTACTGAATCAGTAGCAACAATAGAAGATGTCATTATAGCTTCTCCAGTTTCAGTTGGTGATTCAAGAATGCTTTCATCATTTTCTTCAATTGTTTGCTCCACAGGATTTTCTATCGCTTCAATTGCAGTAAAATTTTCTACAGCTGCTTCTTTATTCAAATCTGGTTCTCCTCCAGCAGCTCTATCATCCCCTACAGCGAGGCCTATTGTAGTCTCTTCTTTGTGCTGGTCTTCAGCAGGAGAGGATATTTTAGGTTGTGCTTGTTGTACCTCTAATGATGGAGGATATTCTTCTTGAAGCTCCACCTCGGGTTGTTGAACTCCCTCCTCATCAGCGTCTTCTTCTTTTGAAAAAGAAGTTTGATTCTCAGATTCCTCATTTTCTTCATAGACATCCTCTTCTTGAGGAGGAGGAGCCACAGGCTTTGATGCAATGATGACATCTACAAAATGAACAAAATAAGTTAATATACAAAATCATGGTACATAATTCCATATAGGTTTTGTATGATACCTGGAATATGTGCGTTATGTTCAAGATATGAATCATAATCGCCATCCCAATCATCATCATCGAAGTCGAGAGTCGGCTCATCTGATAGAATATGGTCTCGATCAACAGTAGATACAGCGATAGCATCCCCCGTAACTTGTGCCTTGGTTGGCAAAGATAAATGGAGCGAGGAGCTAAGACGTCCAGAAAACAAAAGTGTTATAGCTTTCGGTGCTACTACTGGTGGAGGGGCTGAAGATCCTTCTCCTGGATGGACTGAAGAAGAACCAACAAGATGATCCTCTTCAACTAAGGTGTCATCTTCTGGAGTGATGGCTCTTAGCTGGGAAGGCCCTTTAGTGGTAGACTTCTTCTTCTTTTCCGGAGTTTTCTCTGGAAATGTGACGGCTGCAATTTGTTTTCTCTTTCGGCCTTTGCCAATGATGATAGGTTCTGCAGTTGGTTCCCCAACTCCTGTAGGGATAACTTCCAGATATGGATCTGGAATGCCAATATCGTCAGGGATGTCTGCTGGCACCCTGATCGGTTCCTCAATATTTCCTTCTTTAGGCCACCTTAGACTACCTTTCATATTGTAGCCGTAGGCAAAAGAACGAATTAAAGCATAAAAGTGAGCATACGTATGAAGTATACGTAGCTCTGTAGTACTGGTGGCGGTTGAGACTCTAAACTTGGCACCAGTACGAGCAGTATTGAAATATCTCCAACCCCTAGCACCGTCAAGTAATTTTCCATAGTGACGAAATTTAGTAGAGGGGTTACCAACATGAAGTTGGTCGTATCCAAATTGGCGAGCGAACCTACTGGGTAGATATGGTTCAAACGCACAATTATATTTCTTTCTATATATCAGGTGAAAAGGTCTGATGCATTGAAGCCATCTGAAGACTAATAGTGGCAATACAGCTCTTCCTTCGACTTCATCTTCAAACTGAATGCCAAAGCAATCTACTGGAACTTGTGGCCGAGTACAGAAGAAGTTCCAACCATAAGAATAGTTCAGAACTGCCCGGGTATCCGCCACAGTCGTAGCAGTCCATGTAGCCTTGCTAAATTTTTGGAGGAAGACTTCCTCATTATCCCCCGGGCCTGGTGGTAATAGATTGCAATTGTGGTGCAACAACCAGCCCATTAAATAAGTATAGGGCATTTCTACCCTGGGGAAAATGTTTCGATGAGGAGCATTGTTAATTAACTCTTCACCGAAAGTCCTTAAACCTGCATTTATACGGCACACCATGGCCAATAGCAGATTGATCCTTACTTTAAAAATCAAGCGTACTGCTGGCCATAGTACGTTGCGGTGGATTCTGTCAATAGTCCCAGTACCTGGCACGACCCATCTTCTCAGCCATAAAGAAAGGAAGCCGGCCAACAAAGCTCTCCTAGAGATTTTCTGATTGTCGTATCTAAGGAAGCTCAAGGCTTCAGTTCCGGCAGGAAATTCTCCAGTCTTTGTAGACAGATATTTATTCGGGAATTTGTAGGCAATCATCATATCCTGAATTTTGTTAGAAGGAATTGTCGAATCTATATTGATTACCGGGGCCTTGTTTTTCTGAAACCTTTCTTTGTCGTCTTTGGATATCTTATCCTTATGGAAGAAGAGATAAGTCGTCCACTTGTTGATGTATGCTAAATGAGATGTACTTTCATGCATTGTAGTACAAATCAGATAGTGACACATCAATTCTTCATATACCTCAATCAACTGAGGGTTAGTCTCTCTGATTTCAGCCAGCTCTCTGTTGGAGGGAACGTATTCCTCATATGGGGCTTCCCCCATTGGCAGCTTCGAGATAAACTGCATCTCATAAAGTGCAAGGCCCATTTCGCCTTTCGGGGTTGCAAAAGTTCTAGTTGAACTTATATATATCTCCATTAAAGCCATGAATAGGTTTCCGTTCGGAGGAATACCCTGACTGGTGGAAGCTATCGCTTCATACAAGCCAATATCTTTCAGCTCTGTCTCAAAGTTCTTCATCATCCAAATACTTATCTGGATCCAGTTTTTGTTAAATGGAGTCAACCACCCCGGCAGCCTAGGGCTTTTTTGGGGATATAATACAGCAGCTCTCATAAATTTGTTGACAAACATATGGGTTTGTACTGGTTGAATTAAACCCGAGTCTTCACTAGGATTAGCTCCTGGCATGAGGCCAAAAATAGAAGTGACACCACCATTGGGAATACTAGCAAAATACCCCATATCATTAGCATGTTTCCTCTTGAAAACAATTCTACCTGGTCTTCCATAACTGTTAGGAGTCAAATTCCACAGCATTTGTCGATGGTGGGTAGCATGGAAAAATGCTGACAAAGGATAATCTATGTCCATATCCGGGAGA
Source organism: Iris pallida (assembly GCA_029216955.1). Taxonomy (NCBI): domain Eukaryota; kingdom Viridiplantae; phylum Streptophyta; class Magnoliopsida; order Asparagales; family Iridaceae; genus Iris; species Iris pallida. The sequence continues at coordinate 2,696,583 of JANAVB010009400.1, read as the reverse complement.
TACATGGCTTTATCCCCAAATTTGAATATCCAAGACTCCTTCTTGGGGTGTGTCTGGGACTTACAGTCAATTGCGTCCCCAAACAAGAAGGCCAATTTTGCAAATTGTTGTACATCTAGTGAAGTCAACAAATCTCCATTCATCATGGATAGCAACATCCTATCCCCTTGGGCTGCTATCAATTGTGCTCTCTCTATAGGGTAATCGGGGTTTGACTGAGGAAATACTACGTGAGACAGATTATCCAGATAATTCGAACCCACCATGCCAACTGACGAGCCAAAGACTTCTGCAAGAGGGTGAATTTGCAAGTCCACTGCAAAAAGAAAAAGAAATCAAGTTAGAGAAAATCTAATTTGATGTCATTTACGCAGATAAATGGATCTGAAAAGTAAAAAATTTTCTAAAAAAGTCTTTTGTTTTTACACAAAGTCTTTTTCATTTTTGGAGATTTACGCTGGCACATTAGATGTGGGCGTATTTTAGTTTTTACGCTGGCACATTAGATGTGGGCGTATTTCAGTTTTACGCTGACATGTATAAACGTGGGCATATTTTTGAAATTTACGCTAACACGTATAACGTGGGCATATTTTGATTATCTCAGTTTCTATGCTAACACGTATAACGTGGGCGTGAAACAAAAGACCTTTTTCTTCTCTGATAAAGTTCTACGGCCATAAGGGAGTGCTTTACCCCTCATAGGCGGAGCTACGGCTGGGATGGGTTGTCGGTGTAGTGTTGATGATCGAACGGGGGTTTTCACATGTTCTGCCGATGACGAATCAATGGCTTTCTTCCCTTTACTACTGCCGGCGGCGAACTTCTTGGGGGCCATCGAATGGAATGCAAGAGGAAGAAGAGAGTTCAAGAAGAATCGGGATTACGGGAGCAAGGAAACAAAGTAATGTTCTCTCTCTCCCCGAAAAACCCTATTTATAGGGAATTTTCAAATCGATTCAAATTGTAGATTTTACGCCGACTGTTGGATATCCCTACTTTTACGTGGATGACTGTTGAGTATCCCGAATTTTACGCTGACTGGTCAAATCTCGACTTTTACGCTTCTGTTCAAAGTGTTTTAAATTTTGAAGATATTTGAAAACTTTGAAGGGGGTCTTGTAGGATCGTAAAAAGTGCTTCATAAGAATGAGTCAAAGAGATGGATCATTCCATTCAAATTGATCTACTTTACGCCAAAGAGAGGCTAATCACTTTACGCCTGAAGCAGGCTAATCATTTTACGCCCGGGTCAAAGCTAATGGTTTTACGCCTAAGACAGGCTAGCCACTTTTACGCTGGACAAAGCTGTCAAGTCTTGCATTTAATGCAAAGTCTGACATGAAGATTTAATGATGGCGTATATCTCAGAAATCGAAGGGATTTGTTTTACACAGAGACCAATTTGTCGTTTAGTATGTGGACTGAGCTATTTTTACGCTCATAATATGGCTTCTTTTACGCACGGAGACTATACAAGTTTTTACGCTCAAAAGTTGACGTGTGCGTAAGGTTTATTTGAGCTACTTTTACGCTCAAGGTTATTTAACAACCACTTTACGCGAGAAGTCCATGTCAGGGCTATTTTACGCCTAGTCTACTACTTTACGCTCAGGGTATATTTAGGTTATTTTTACGCCCTATTCTTCTTCACCAATTCAGAACGTGGTTTGCCTACATGGCTTTCATGCCACATATTTCGAAGAACGTGTGTACGTGCATCCTATTCTTACTGAAATAATAGGACACGTGTCAACGTATGCATAGGATGACTCTAATCATGGATGGCAGTTGTTAGCGTAAAGACGGAACTTTTGCAGAGTTTTTACGCACAAGAGCCCAAGTCTATAAATAGACTGATTTTTCTCATATAACGGGGACAGAGAGAAAGGAGAGAATACATAGAGATCAGAGCCCAGAGACTTTGATTTTTCGGAGCATTCTTCTTCAACTTTTCTTCCAGAACAGAGTGAAGCAAAGCAGGAAAGCATTCGGCCTCGCCATCAGTGCCCAAGTGCGTCGATACCTTTCTGGTGACTTAGTTCTTCCAATTGTTCATCTTCTAGCAGTGATCTTCATCATCATCGTATGGTCCAAGGAACAAAGTGATCATTTACAGATCAGACTTCCATAGCAATACTTTCCAGAATCAAATTTGTACTTCTTGTACTTTTTTCGTTTTATTTTCAAAATCCAATTTCCAGGCATTTTGTTAAGTGAAACAGTTAGGCCCATAGGTGATTGTTCAGACGGTTGAAGTGGTTAAGGGAATTATAGAACGACTTCGAGTTACACAAGATTGGCATCGTCATTGGGCAGACCAGCATCGTAGACCGTTAGAATTTTTTGTTTGGGACCACGTGTTCTTACGGATCTCGCCTACTCGTAGGATCATTAGATTTGGTGTTCGCAGGAAGTTGAGTCCGCAATACGTGGGCCCATTTGTTATCCTCGATAGGGTAGGCGATGTTGCTTATCGTTTGTCCCTTCCACCTTCGTTACGAGAGATGGATGATGTGTTTCATGTATCTCAGTTGCGTAGGTATGTATCAGATCCAAACCATATCATCGATCATTCTGAGCTGATTGTTGGTACCAACCTATCTTACGAGGAATAGCCTGTGTCCATTTTGGACCGAAGGGAGAAGATACTCAAGAACCAAACAATTAGCCTTGTCCGTGTTGCTTGGGGTCATCACTCCTTAGGAGAGTCAACATGGGAACGTGAGGATGATATCCGATCACGGTATCCGGACCTATTTGACTCACAAGGTATATTTCTTTCCGTGTACCTTGATTGTCTTGATCCCTCATGCTTATCACCCTATGGATAAAAATTGCTTGATTTCGTAGATTAATAAATATAGATATATTACTTGTTATTGATATTATAAGATGGTAGCTTGCTTGCTAGAGTTGCTTGTAGTTGGATTAGTCTAACCCTGATATTTCTAGCCTGCTTGGATTTAAAATTCTGAGGACGAAATTTTTCTAAGGAGGGTAGAGATGTCACTCCCCGTTCCCGAGATACATATTTTTAATACGTGTACTACTTGACTGTAATTATATAGTATTTATCATGCATTTATTCTGTATTTAATTTCTTTAATTATATGCTAAATATTTTTATGTATTTTATTTTCTGCTTTTGCTTAGCTCTTGGATTATTTCGATTCATGTTGAACCAACTTGGTTTGGCTTGGTTCATCATGATAAGGGGTGGATGGCCTAGATTGTATGGGGAAGGAATGGGTGGTGGAGATCAAACTTGACTTGATATTTATACACCTTTTCTTTTCTCTCTCCTCACAAACTCTCATTACATTTCCTCCACCAAAAACCCTAACCCAATTTAGAGAGACAAGTACACCTTGCCGAATGTTGGATAATGCTATTTTTAATTGTCTATTGTCTTCCTCACATGATTCTACGACCCTTTACTTCTTTGTATTTTTTATTTTGGTGGTTCAAATTTTGTAGATCTAAGTTTATGTTATTTTTTGTTTTCCTTGGTTTTGATCTATCAAACTTGCTTGTTTTCAAAATCTAATTGTTCCATGTGGTAGAGAATTTCATCTTATCCAAATTTGACCTTTGAAAAGTTAGATTTCATTTTGTTTTGAACGAGTTACGCAAGTTTGAAGTTCATGAGTTCCTTGGTCATCTTTCTCGAATTTTTGGAGAAGATGAGCAGTTCGGCCGCATGAGTCTGCGGACCGTTTTGCTCCTGCGGACCGCATGAGTCTTTGACCACATGAGTTTGCAGACCGTATTGCTCCTGCGGACCACATGAGTCTTTGACCGCATGAGTCTGTGGAGCGTATTGCTCCTGCGGACCGCATGAGTCTTTGATCGCATGAGTCTGTGGACCGCTTTGCTCCTGCGGACCGCATGAGTCTTCACTGCACGCATCATGCAGACAGCCTTGGTCCTGCGGAACGCATGAGTCTTTGACCGTATGAGTCTTCGGTCGCATGCGTCCTGCGGACCGCCTTGGTCCTGCGGACCGTATTAGTTTTTGACCGCATGAGTCTTCGGCCGCATGCGTCCTACGGACCGCATGAGTCTTTGACCGCATGCATCCTGCGGACCACCTTGGTCCTGCGGAACGCATGAGTCTTTGACCGCATGAGTTCCTGGCCCCTTCAGTCCTGCGGACCACATGAGTTCCTGGGCCCTTTGGTCCTGCGGACCGCTTGCTCCTGCGAACTGCATGAGTCCCGCAAACCGCATGATAAAATCATGCCATCTGTCTTATCCCGTGCGATCCGTCGAATTCGAGCGTTTCGTCTTATCTCGCATATTTTGCTAGATTGTGCCACTTGATGCATGTTAGTATTTAATACATATTGTTGTGTGGAGTGTGTCCCGTGTCTTGATTGGCTTGTGGGCATCCCGTATCACTGGTACTTAACCCTGAGAGTTATAGACTCGACCATACTAAATACTAGTTTGACTTTCATGCCTTGTCATAAATTGACATAGATTGTTACCTTGACTAAATGATTGATCATGCGTTCCTAGTTGGAACTAAAAGACTGGCTAGTCGTCTTATTAAATTGACTGAGACATGTTCATATATGAACCATGAACCATTGCGATCAACTAGCCGATCCCGAACATTGGCATATGGACACGTGCTGATTTTAACTTCTTTCTACAAAAGCAGTATGTGTACCTTACAGTCAAGGCATGATTATTCTATGGCAAGGTTTGATTATTCAATTACGCTATATAAGACCTACAACCTAACCGCACGGACATCGTTGTAGAGTTATGCATATCGTACTCTGTACGGAAGTACTCATTCAGAATGATCATGATCCACGACATGAGATTTCAATTAACGTATGGACTATTAAGTTAAATAAAATAACTATTACATGGAGAGAATGGATTCCCGATTTCGTACATGACCGCCATCTTGGGACAATTAGTGCCCCGACATGCCGACTGGTTCCTACGGATACTACAAACCTGTCACACGGGCAGGGAGTGGTATTTTTTTATATTTTTTGTATATCGATGACGGGCGTCCCGCTGGAACACGTCTAATTCATGATTGGTGCAATTGATTTCTGGATAGACTAGCCTTGCTCGTACATTGTAAGAACTGAGGAATCCCTTATTGCATATTTTCAGGGCAACTTAGAACTGATAGTTAGCAAGCCGTAGTGGTTGTATTGCCGTTTAAATTGATTTGTTTGTGTACTGTACCTACTCTGTTAACTACTGAGATGAGCAGAATGTCAAGACATGATGGGTCAACTTCTGTCCTTATTTGGTTGGGAAGTTGGCTTGAAGTGTCGTGACGTTATGTTAATCCCAGTAGCAAATCAGAAACTTATTTATTATATTCTTAATTCTTATCACTAGTTCTAATTCCTCATGTCGGGCTTCCTTTGTGGTACTTGCTATTTGAGGTCTAACCTCTCTGGTTTTGTATGGCCAAATTTAGAGCCAGCTCCTGAGGACTCAGCTTACTTCTACCCCGAAGATGGTCAATACTAAAGGGATGATCGCAGGAGGACACGAGTGGGTTCCTTGCTTCCCTGCTCGTTTTGCTACTTAATTTACTTTTGCCTCTTGGCACCGACATGTTAGTCGGACTGTCTTGCACTTACTTTTATATAATTGTAACTAAGTCAGACTGCAGCTGATAACGATTGTGTATACCTTGTTATATCATCTGGCTATGTTTTATAAAGCCAGATCTCAAGAACATTTTGATTGAGCGTTTGGGACGTCATACTACTTATTCTTACATGTTCTCTACTTACTGCTTTTTATTGAATAATTGGGACGATAGAGGTTGAGTAACCCTAGTGAGACTTGTATGTAGTATGCACCCCCTTGTCTTGTAGACAACATTGATCGTATTATACGGTACTCATCTACCCGTAATATGTAGCTGGCTAAGTCATTCCTCCGCTCTCCGGTATTCACTACTAAAATATGCTCTATTAGCAACGTTATTTAGCGACGGAATAAAATTTCGTCGCTAAACATATAATATAGCGACTCCCTTATATTGATGTCGCAAACCGTCGCTGAATAGCGACGTTCAGCGACACTACATAAACTACGTCGCTGAATAGCGACGTCCAGCGACATATTATTAAAATATGTCGCCTATATTAAAATTTTTGCGACGGTTAGCGACGTCGACTGGTGACGTCGCTAACTATTTTACTTAGGGCACGCTGTGCTCTTTTTTTCCCCCACTCGAAATTTTTTTCTCCCCTCTCCAAATTTTCTCCCCCTCCTCGAGCTCCTCCGGCGACTCCCCCCCCCCCCCCCCGCGATTTCCTCCGGCGACTCCCCCCCGGCGAGCCCTACCCCGTCGTGCTCCTCCTCCTCCTCGAGCTCCTCCTCTTCGAGCTCCTCCTCCTCTTCGTCAGGTAAACCCTAACCTAACTCCTCCTCCTCCTCCTCCTCCTCCTCCTCTCCCACGGACACACACACACGGACACACACGAACACGGACACACACACACACACACACACACACAGGCACAGACACAGACACACACACACACACTGTAATACCCTATTTTCTGAAATTAGGGTATTTTTAAAATTTTATTATTTTTATTAATTATTAATGGTGTTTTAGTCATGATATGATTTTTGGTGATTATTAGTGTAATTAAAACTATTTCTAAGTTATGACTTATGACTTTGTGACTTTACTAGTATAACCCTAGTGTAAACCTAGAGATTTCATAACATAGAGACTAACCATGATCATATGAGCCTAGCCATAGGCTTAGAACATCAAATTAGTGATTTTAGCCTAAAAGGATATTTTGGTAATTTACTAGATTTTATTTGGATTTATGTGTTTTTAATATTATTTAATTATTGTTAAGTACCATGATTAGTCCCTAACCTATCTTACCCTAATCTAGAGATTAGTTACTAACCTAGAATGCTAATGTAGGCCTTTAAAAATGACAGTCACGCTGAGTTGATCAGAACAAGTCCAGCAGTCACGCTGAGTTGATCAGGACAGAGTCAAAAATTACGCTCAGTTGATCCAGACAAATTTTACAAATCACGCTGAGGGACAGCTCATCATTTAACAGAGAGTAATTATGACTGACAGCACAACAGTCGAAGAATGTCTCTTCGTATGTCACGTATGCACAGAATTCAAGAGATCACAGCCGTCTATTGCGTGATTTTCGAAATCTTCTTCGGCAAGACTCAGCCTTCATCGAGTTGGCGTACCAAAAAGGGTTTCTTGTCATTTAATGCGACTGACAAAGCAATCACTGTCAGAGATTTTGTGTCAGTCAAGACACGCCAAATCAAGACAGCTGGCAGTCCTATCTCAAGTCTGCGTGTATTTTTGAGTTCTTCACCTCAAGTTTGCGTGGATTCGGAAGTTTTCTTCCTCAAGTCTGCGTGGATTTTGAAGCTTTTTGCCTCGAGTCTGCGTGGATCCTGAAGCTTCTTGCCCCAAGTTTGCGTAGATTTTGAAGCTTTCTACACCGAGTTTGCGTGGATTTCGTCTTCAACAAGTCTGCGTAGATTTCATCAAATTGGAGTACGTGGCAGCCATGCCACTGATCTCTCGCCTGTATGTCCTGTAACTTGCACACGACTCATGCATGATCGCCATGTGTCCAACAGTTACAGGCCACGTCCAGTAACTTCTCACAACCTTGCGTATGTTAAATCCTGCATGATTTTCAACTAAGCACAGGCTGTGAAGACAGTTATCTTTTCAGTTTTATTTTTGACTCTATAAATAGAGTTCTTTTTCTCATTCATTAGACAGATACATAGTTATCTACTGTCAAAATTTTGAGAGCTTTTCTTCTTCGCATAGTCCAAGGGATAAAGTGATCGTCTTCTAGATCAGATTCCCACAGTTGTAATTTTCCCAGATACACAATAAATAAAGAAATTTATTTATGGAAAACAAATTGGCGACTCTGCTGGAGAAAACTATCTCCTCTTCTGAGATGGCAACAACTCAATACGACACTTCGTCAATCGGCTCGACGAAGAAGGTGATGACGATCAAATTCGATCAACTCGCCTATGAAGAAATACAGCGGGCTAAGAGTGGTAAGCCCACTACAGCCTCCATCATCACTGCCAAGTCGAAGGGACACTCTATGTCCCTAAGAATCAGTTGGCAGCCAATGGTGAAGTCTCTGCCATAGTGTCTACTCCTAACACTGGCAAGAACTCTACTGCAAGCACGCACAATCTTGTGCGCTCGAAGATGACAGCAATCAAAAGTCACGCTGACAGTACTGGCTCTTTAGCCAAATCTGTTCCAGTGTGCAATCTCACATCCAAAAATCATGCTGACAGTATTGGCTCTTTAGCCAAATCTGTTCCAGTGTGTGTTTCTAAAATTAAAAATCACGCTGACAGTACTGGCTCTTTAGCCAAATCTGTTCCAGCGTGTATTTCCAAAGTTAAAAGTCACGCTGACAGTACTGGTTCCTTAGCCAAGTATGTTCCAGCGTGTACTTCCAAAGTTAAAAGTCACGCTAACAGCATTGGTTCTTTAACCAAGCCTGTTTCAGCGTGTATTTCATCTAAGAAGAATAGCTCTTTAGCTATCTCTTCTTCTTTGCCAAGTTCCACTAGAACTGGGGGTGGTCTTCCACACAAAGTCCCTTCGAAAAGGAATAACTCTTTAGTTGTTTCTTCTGTTCCTATAGTTTTTACTTCAGGAACAGCTTTGACTGACAATTTTGTTAGTCAAAGAAAAGAAGATGGTCTTTTGACTACTCTTCCTTTTGGACATTCTCTGTCTCAAAACTTGAAAGAGTCTAAGAAGAAACATTCCTTAGTGTCTTCTTCTATGACTTCTTCGAATTGGGCACAGAATCTGTCCATAAAAGAAGGTCTGTTACCAACTCCTAATCAAAGGGATGGTTCAACTCTTCCTTCTCTGCAAATATCCAGATCAATGGAAGGAAAACTCCATGTTTCTAAAACTAATGTGTTACTTCCAACTGATCTAAGAACAAAACTCAACACTTCTGGTGATAAGAAACTATACCAGTTGGAAACACGGATAAGAGATCCAGATGCAGAGTATGCAAGAAACTATGTGGCTCATATTAATCATTCTCTATATAATCAAGAGCCATCAAAACCCAAGAACAGAAAATATACTCCTCAATCTTCACAAACAGATTTACGAGAATATCTTCAACAGAAGAGAAGAAGTGATTCTGTGTCAAAGGACCATGCTGAATGTGACTTCTATCCAAGAGTCATAATTCAATGCAGATGTCAATCAATGGCTCATGACCATGTTGATCATGAATGTGACTTCCAGCCAAGAGTTACAATGCAATGCAGATGTCAAACTAAACGACAATCTGTCTTCAATCGGATTCAGTGTGAACCTATGCCTGATGAAGATGAGCCTTTGTTTGCTTCTGTCAACATGACCTCTCGGGATACTGGGGGTAGAGCTGATAGTCCAGATGGAGTATATAGAAATACCAGAGCAAGAGTCCTAGCTTCTAGTCAAAGAAATTTGATCTCTGAAGATGATTCTGAATTTCTGGGAGAATCTAACTTCCCACCTCTTCCTACTGGGGGTAGTTCTCCTATAAATGACTTTGATGCACGAAGCAGTGATTCAGAGCATACCACATCCATTCATCAATAATCCCTCGTACAGTCACTACATATATGGTGGATGGGCACACTGAATTGAACAATGAACCTTCCTCTTCGGTGACTCCCCAAGATCAAAGGATTGCTTCTTTGGAACAGCAAATGAAGTCTATGGCTGATACTATGAAGTCGATGTATGAACTTATGACAGCTCAGATGCAAAATCGACAGACTGTACCAGATGTCATACCAACTAACACTGATATAAGTCCAGTACAAGTTCCTCCAGCAGTACAATCCAATACTCCTGGACCAGCTCAACCAAATCCTAGTCTCTCTGGAGCTGGGGGTAGTGCTTACAATTTTGTTCCTCCTCCTAACTATTCTCTACAAGTTATAACTCCACAATCTTCTGGAGTTGTTAATGAAGAATTGAGGAATCTCAAAACTTAATTCGAGGCATTCAAACAAAAAGATGGTTTACAAAGGTTAGGCATCAAACAACCTTATCCGATAGAATGGAAGCAAGTATCGTATCCTCCTAAATACAAGCCTCCTACTATCTCATTCTATGATGGAACCACTTCTCCAAGTCAGTTTATTAATCACTTTGAAGTGATGACTGATCAATTGCAACCAAGTGACGCCCTCCTTTCTCGGGTGTTTATTGGATGTCTCAAGGGAACTGCTTATGAATGGTATAGAAGTCTCCCAGATGGGTGCATTACCTCATTTGCCGATTTCAAACAGATGTTTCTTGAACGGTTCTATGAAGGGCTCAATGACATGACTATGTCTGCTCTTATTAGAATCAAGCAGAAAAATAATGAAACTACAGAAGAGTACATTGAACGGTTTCGAAGAGAAGCTCTGAAGATGCCTCTTGGAACTCCTGATGCTGTCACCATCGACACATGCAAATCAAACTTGTTGCCTATCATCAGCATGTGGACAGGATCCACCCAATTCCAAGACTGGCCTTCTTTCATAGTTAGTGCCAAGGCTGCAGAAATTAGTGCTGAAACCTTCAAAGGTTTAGGAGTGCAGATGACTCCCAAAGAAACAGGTCAAGGTACTAACAATAAAAACAATATTCGCAAAGGAAAAGAAACTCTTGAAGTTAATCTTCAGAGCAAAGATGCATCAACTGTTCCTACTTCTACAACTCAACAACCAAGAACACCTCGTCCCAAAGAAGAATACTCTTTCGATGATGACGATGTCCTTGGTATCTTTGAATGTCTGCTGAAAGGTAATAAAATACAATTACCTGAAATCAAGAAACCTGATGAAGCTGGTAAGACAGATCATCCCAAATACTGCCCATATCATAGAATGTTGGGTCACACAATTCGTACATGTTATGTACTGAAAGGAAAGATCCAAGAAATGATTAAATCTGGAGCTATCTCCCTTACTCCAAAAGAGAAGACCGTCACCTCCAACGTCGTCTCTATGCAATTCAGAGATTTTCCTCCTCAACTCCTTGAAAGTGGGATTGTTCCTATTCCCAAGGCAACTCTTGAAATAGTGAATATTCCTCCTCCACAATCTGAAGGATTAGTGCCAATCACTTTGGAAACTGGAGAAATCATGTGGATTCATCCTGATCTAGTGGCAGATTTTGAATCTCCTTCTCCTCAAAAGACTACTTCTCGAAAGTCCAAGAAGGCTGGAAAGATTAAGTCATGTCATATGACGTCTCTTGGATCTATCTCCGACACAGAGCCAAAAGATAAAGAAGAAGCACTTGTTAGTGCTACTCGAACGGGGAAACCTTATCTAAAGGATTATTCCAAGAATCCTGAGGATACTTCTGATATCCCTCCAGCTGATAAAGATGCTCCTAATGTTCCTCCTGAAGAAGAATCATCTACTGCACCTGTTCCTTCAACTACACCGGTTGAACCTGTTCCTCCCAAGTCTACAGCTCTGGAGAAAGGCAAACAACAAGCTCGGTTTGATAAACCAATCAAGAAGTCCTCTCCTCTTGGACTTCAGAAGCCTTATAATTTTGACATTTTAGCTCAACTTGCTAATACTCCAGCTAGAATGTCCCTCTTTGAACTTCCACATCTTTCTAAAGAAACTCGGGAGACGTTAAGTGAAGCACTTCTTCAAGCAGACTCCTGTCTTGCACAATTGAAGAAGCCAGATGCAGAATCTGCCACTTGCTTACATTGCAACAGTGTATTGGAGATTATCTCAAATATCACCTTTACACAAGATGACATGCTACTGGAGGATAATCGACATGATCGGCCTCTCTACTACACCGGTTATATCGATACGATGAAGATAGATCGTATCCTTATTGATCCAGGGTCTGCTATAAGCATAATGCCAAAGAGCCTATTGGATGAACTAAAAATCCCACTTCACAAACTCTCCAAGACGGTTACTACTATCCTGGGATTCAATCAAAGCCGAAGCGAGCCTTTGGGAAAGATTCATCTGAAGCTTCAGATAGGCGATTTCAGATCCAAAGTCACTTTCTATGTGATTGAGATCGTGGGATCCTATAATCTTCTTCTTGGGAGGCCCTTTCTTCATGAAAATAATATGGTGCCTTCTACTCTTCATCAGTGTTTTAAGTACATTGATAGCAATGGAAGAGTACAAAAAGAAGTTGCTGATATAAATCCCTTCCATGGGGTTGAAGCTTATTTCAATGATTCCCGAATGTACAAAGAAGAGTATACAAGGGTCATACAAGCTATGGAGAAAGAGGATTCACAAAGTGAGACCTTAATAATTCCTGTTAAAGGTCGAACTACTCAGCAACAATCTCCCAAACCCTCTGGAGAAGGTTCTTTCATCATTCCGGTGAATGGACGGATCTCTCCGTTTCCTCAGTCGTCTGCTCAAGACACAATGATCATTCCTGTCAGTGGGTGTACTATAGTTCCTGTATCTTCACAGGATACTCTGCTAATTCCAGTTGGAGGGCGGATTATTCTTCCATCTCAAGCTTCAAGGGAGCTCACCTCTTCTGAGCCATTTGTTATCGATCTTAATCGAAACAAAGCTTCTTCTCATTCTTCTTCTTCTTCCCCTTTAGTCATTGACTTAGCTAAGATCTCTAAGGCTCAGCCTTCTCCTAATATAAATATTGCTGCTTTTATATTTAATGAAAAGTCTCCATCCTTGCAGTACGCTGATGTGTGTAATTATGTTCATAGTTATTTACATCTGTTAGATGACTTGAGCACAATAACCATAGGAGTTGTACAGATTGTTCATACAGATGTATCCCTAGAACCTGTACAATCTTCATACTTTCTAGTTCCCAGCAGAAAGCCAGGAGACATTCCAATATTCTTCTACAAAGGACCTCAAAGTCCTTCTGATCTAGAAGATGATGACAAAAATAATGATACTGGAATATTACAACTACGTCGTTATAGTCAGCAATCTAAAGACATCATCAAAAATATGGGCTACGACTTCAGGGCTGGCCTCAATAGTGGAAAAGGAAGAAAAATGCCTGTTCGTATTCCTCCTCTGAAATATGGGAGGACGAAATGCGGATTGGGCTATATAGCTCCTACTCCTTTTATCAATATTATTCATGAAGATCCCGAGTCTGATGAAGATAAGAGATCTGATTCTTCCAGTACCACTTCTTGGGATTCCGATACGAGTGTCGGTGACTTCTACTGCAACCTTCTGTCTTCCAATATGGTTTCCATTGACCATTCTGAAGAAAGTGATGAAGACAAAGAAGAGTTTGAAATCTCACCTGAATCAGAACAATGGGCCCAAAGATTAGATAATCAATGGAAGTTCCGTTTCGAGCAAAAAGAACCTCCGACTGAAGACAAACTTGTTCAAATAGATGTTGGTGAAGAGGGATCTCCCAAACCAATATTCATCAGTGAAAGTCTTTCAGAAACTGATAAGCAAGACATGATCAAACTCATTCGTGACTACATCGATGTCTTCGCTTGGAGTTATGAAGATATGCCAGGACTTGATCCACAAATTACAACTCACAAACTCAATATCTTGTCGAATGCTAAACCGGTCAAACAACAACAGCGACGATTTCGTCCAGACATTATGGATGCAATTGAAGCTGAAGTCAATAAACTCATAACCTCCGGGTTTATTAGAGAGGAACAACATCCCGATTGGGTGGCTAACATAGTTCATGTCCTTAAAAAGACTGGCAAGATCAGAGTATGCATAGACTTCCGCGATCTCAATGCGGCATGTCCTAAAGACGAATTCCCTCTACCAATCACTGATGTCATGATCGATAATACCTGTGGATTTGAACGAATATCATTCATGGACAGGTATTCTGGGTACAATCAGATTAAAATATTTCCAGACGACGAGAAGCACACTTCTTTCAGAACGCCGATTGGTACATACTGTTATACAGTTATGCCATTCGGTCTCAAGAATGCAGGAGCAACTTATCAACGAGCCATGAGCACTATATTCCGTGAACATCTGCGAAAAACAGTCGAATGCTACGTTGATGATATTGCAGTCAAAAGTCGACAAAAGGAGGATCATATCCAAGATTTGAAGACTATATTTGATCTAATGCGTAAGCATCAATTAAAGATGAACCCTACTAAGTCCTTCTTAGGCGTCTCTAGTGGTAAATTTATCGGCTTCGTCATTACCTCTAAAGGTATACACGTGGATCCCGAGAAGATCAAAGCCATCCAAGAGATGCGTCCTCCACGCACCTTAAAAGAGCTACGAGGATTTCAAGGAAGGATCGCTTATATCAGGAGATTCATCTCTAATTTATCAGGACGCTGCAGACCATTCAACAAACTTATGAAGAAAGGTATTTCTTTTGTCTGGAATGATGAATGTCAGAAAGCATTCGATGATATAAAACAATATCTGATGAGCCCTCCACTATTGGTACCTTCCGTTTCAGGAATTCCATTTCTCCTATATACTCGAGCAATGAGTCATTCATTGGGTGCATTACTCGCTCAAAAGAATCAAAATGGTCATGAACAAGCCATTTATTATCTCAGTCGTACTATGACCGGAGCTGAACCTCGTTATTCACCGGTCGAAAAAGAATGTCTAGCCTTGATGTTCGCTGTTCAAAAGACACGACATTATATCATTGGCCAGACTATCCATGTCATCTCCAGGATCAATCCTATACTGATCATGATGAAGAAATCCAGTGTTTTGAATTCTCGACTGGCTAATTGGGGAATCCTACTTGTTCAGTACGATATGCACTATATTCCTCAGAAGTCAGTCAAAGGACAAGCTTTAGCTGATTTTCTGGCTGCTCATTCAATTCTAGAAGATTCAAAACTCTATGACGAAATCCCAGATGAAGTCCTAGATTCAAATCAAATTGCTGAAGAAGATCCTATCTGGCGTCTATTCTTTGATGGAGCTTCAAGGATAGGTCCTAATGGTGATATTGTCGCTGGAGTTGGAATCGTTCTTGTATCGCCAGAAGGTCTTGCTATCCAAAGAGCTTATTCTCTCGACCAGCCGTGTTCAAACAACGTAGCTGAATACAATGTGTTGCTTATTGGTCTTCAACTCGCTAAGCATCTGAATATTCAACATTTGGAGGCGTATGGAGATTCTAAACTCATTGTCAATCAGATAAGGGGTACTTGTGAAGTTCGCCATCAAGATCTGGTTCCTTATCATAGATCAGCTATATCTATGGCTTCTTCGTTTGAAAAATTCTTCATTGAACATGTTAGGCGAGCATGTAACACAGAAGCTGATGCTCTAGCTAATCTTGCGGCAGTGTTGGCTATTCCGATCAGACGACAACAAATGATTATTGTTCGTAATCGAGAATTATTTCATCTTGAAAATAACCTAACTCTAGGGCTTCTAATTGACATTGAAGAATCAACATCTCATGACGTCAACACAACAAGAGGATTTGGATTCAGTCGTAAATCGATGTCATCTTCATCTGATTCCAGCATGGAATTTATCTTCAGTAATTCGGCCGAGAATCAAAATACGATAAAGATTGGAGACTTCCTTTCTTAGATTTCGTATTGTATGATATTCTTCCGGATGATCCGAGTGAGGCAGCATCTATCAGACGACGATCACTCAGATTCTATTACAATCATACAACAAAGACCTTATATCGTCGAGCTTATGATGGTTTACTTCTTCGATGTGTTGCCGGTGATGAGGCTCAACAAATTATTCGTGAAGCACATGATGGAATTTGTGGAGCACATCAGCCTGGACCAAAACTTCAAGACCGTATTCGACGTATGGGTTATTATTGGCCCACTATGGTATCAGACGCCATCGAATATGCAAAGAAGTGTAAAGCTTGTCAAATCCATGCAGATTTTATTCATCAACCCTCGGAGTTTCTACATCCAACGGTAGCGTCATGGCCCTTCGAAGCTTGGGGCATGGACATTATCGGCCCGATCAATCCGCCGTCATCCAAGGGTCATCGGTTTATTCTTGCAATAACCGATTACTTCTCCAAATGGGCCGAAGCCATTTCTTTATCTGAAGTTAAGACGTCCAATGTCATCAGCTTTATTAAGCATCATGTCATCTACAGATTTGGTGTTCCTCGACGCATTATTCATGATAACGGACCACAGTTCGTCAGTCGAAAGTTTACTCGATTCTGTGGTGATCACCGGATCAATAATGTGGCTTCTACCGCATATAATCCGGCAGCTAACGGATTAGCAGAAGCTTTCAACAATACCATCATTAAACTCCTAAAGAAGTTTGTCTCTACTAACAAACATAATTGGAGTGAGAAGCTCGGTGAATGTTTGTGGGCTTATCGCACTACAGTTCATAATGCTACTAAATGTACACCCTTCTCTCTGGTGTATGGTTGCGAAGCTGTTCTTCCATTAGAGATTCAAATTCCTTCTTTAAGGATAGCAATCACTAATGAACTCACTGCTGAAAATAATGATCGTCTTCGACTTCAAGTATTAGAAGCTCTGGATGAAAAGCGATTATCTGCTCAACAGAATATTGAATTCTATCAAGCTAGAATCTCAAGAGCTTTTAATAAGAAAGTCAGAGTTCGATCGTATCAAAAAGGAGAGCTTGTTCTAACAGTCAGACGTACTATGACTATGACTCATATGAGCAAGGGCAAATTTGACGCAAAGTGGGAAGGACCCTATATTGTGAGCAGAGTTTTCTCAAATGGAGCTTATCAACTCTCAGAATTGGATGGTCGAAAAGTCTTGATGCCTATTAATGGCAAATTTCTTAAAAAGTACTATGTATAAATGCTTGTAATCATCAGACAGTTTCATGTTTAGAAATAAAATTTTTATTTTATTTTTAATCATGAATGATGATATATGATATTAAGGAAGATCACTATCATCCTTTTCTACATTTGGACGTGGGCCACTGCCATCCTTCTCGAAGACGTGATCAGCAAAAGAGCTGAAGATCTCCTTACTGGAACCCACAAGAAACTTGCAAGCGGCCATCCTCATGGCTTCTTCTTCTTCAGTCCTTCCTGGTTCGAGCAGGAAGTCCAGAATGTCCCTTGGTGGCTTGGGTGCAGACGAACCTTCGCCTGTTTCCACCTTTTTCGATTGAATTGGATCAGCAGGGCGTTCTTTAGTGCCTTTCTGAACCTTTGAGGCAATCTCAATCTTCTTGGATGCTTCTCCAGACGACATTTTTATGTTGAGGAGTAGAAATGTTCAGATTTCTGCTATATTTATAGGCAGAAGTTCCTCAAACAATAAAGCGTCATATCCATCCGACGATTCACACATTCATTAATGCTTGACGGTTCATCCGTTCATTTCTCACATTCATCAGACGGTTCGCCCGTTCATTAATGCTTGACGGTTCATCCGTTCATTTATTATGTTCATCCGACGGTTCATCCGTTCATTTCATCTAACGATTCGTCCGTTCATAATCTTCTATCAAATTTATTAAGTAGGGATTCGTTATTGATCACGTTTTCATAACCTCTGAATCAATTCCGAATCTACTTACTCATTTGTCATTCTTTTTGACCTCTGCATAGAAATCAATCTACTTTCTTTTTGAGTTCCTACATATTATCACGTCCATAATACCTCTGATAATATCATATACTCTAAAACAGAAAAAAAGATTTCATTATCTATCATGTCCACAATTCATCCACAAATACAAATCTTTGAGCATAGAAGGATTATCATTTCCATTCTCATTTCACCACAAAAAGTCTATTACATTTTCTTAGACTTTCTTACAAATCATAATGGAAATCTACTACAAATCTTGGATTTTCATTCTACACCACAACAATAATCTAATAGAGATCTATCTTCTTCTTTGGATCTTCTCCGTCGGACCTTCTCCGTCAGGTTCGTTGTTGGTGGCAGTTCCTGACTGTCTGGGTCCCAGTCACGACCAGATCAGCAGGAATCAAACTCTGGTCTTCTCTCTCAGACGAGAGGAGAACCACAGAGTATGGCAGCCCGAAGTCGTGGTGCTGCCAATACAACTGGTGGATTGGGGGTAACCTCTCAAGGAAGACAGGAATGTATCCAAACCTTGGGATACAATTCCTGGTTCTGCCGTGAAAGGAACTCTACTACCCGATTTCTCGGGGTAGAGTTGACTCCACCATCCAACTCTCGTGTATAAAGGCTCTTCCTACCATTTGAGGAAGACCCTTCTATCCCACGAAGAGTTCTGAGTTATCTGATGTACGCGTCAAAAGCGTATGAGCTCCCTGATGTAGGTGTCAGCAGGATATTCTCCACAGCATCTACATCACCAATGCCAGTTCTGAAGAAAATTTTCAACCGAGCTTCTGCAGAGAATAGCAAGGAAAAAGAGAATTAATCAACAGAAATGTCATTTGACACGCACTGGCTGGTCAAGCGTGCATTGTTCAATCAGAAACAGAAAGCCTATCTTCAACAGCAAAAATAGTACGCATACTATACTGGACTTACCTTCAAGTTTGGTACTAAGGATTGGCAAACTCATGTTTGATACAGTATGCAGAAATCGAACATTAGAAGGCATTGCTTTCCTGTTTGAGAATGAAATCTCTCAAAAATTTCGTTCTCAGAGAAGAAAAAGAAGAATGAGAGATGAGTATCTTTGAAACTCAGCTGCCTATTTAAAGGACAAAGTACAAGTCTATTCTTGGAAAAGATCCGCATAAATAGCGCTCGTAAACCATGGAATGAATGACACGTGTGCTTTGGAAGACAGCGCAACATTGGAAACAGTCAAAGAGTGCTAATTAACATTCTTCATTAATGCACGCTGTTCAAACACAAAAGTTGTACTACATTCTTTAAGACAGGCACTGATGGCCTTACAAAAGACAAGACAAAAAGAATGCAATAAGAGCATGAAAGACACGCTCTATTTCCCAGAACGGCTGAGCTTGGTGCCCAGTTCTTCTACGCTCTTGACCCCCATGCGGTGCAACAGAGCCTTAAACATTTCACGCTGCTCTATGAGGCTGCGCCCATCAGAAGAGGACGAGCCATCCAACCCAAAATAGCTCAAGAAATTCTTGGCTAGTTGCAAGGGATCATCTTTGAGCTCGAAGACAAGGGGCTCTGGCTCTTCACCCCCAAAAGTGGGGTCACCATGGGAACAAAAGCCCAACTTACGTGCTTCTTCCTCAGCTTCTTCCTTTGGTGTCATGTTGACGTAAGATGAAGATTAAAAATGAATCCGCTCCCTGTTTATATAACAGAGTTCGCCGGCGGTTCATATTCCACCATAAATTGGATGCAATCAGTCTCGAAAAATGAAGAGTCATCATGACATTTAATAAGTTCATTTGGATGTTTTCAAAGAACTTCGAAGTCTTTCCGACTTCCGAAAAATTTAAAGACATCTCAGCGTGACTAAATTCAAAGTATTTCGAAATTTTGAAGTCTTTTCAATTTTCGAAAACTTTGAAGGCGGTTTTGTAGGCCTTTAAAAATGACAGTCACGCTGAGTTGATCAGAACAAGTCCAGCAGTCACGCTGAGTTGATCAGGACAGAGTCAAAAATCACGCTAAGTTGATCCAGACAAATTTTACAAATCACGCTGAGGGACAGCTCATCATTTAACAGAGAGTAATTATGACTGACAGCACAACAGTCGAAGAATGTCTCTTCGTATGCCACGTATGCACAGAATTCAAGAGATCACAGCCGTCTATTGCGTGATTTTCGAAATCTTCTTCAGCAAGACTCAGCCTACATCGAGTTGGCGTACCAAAAAGGGTTTCTTGTCATTTAATGTGACTGACAAAGCAATCACTATCAGAGATTTTGTGTCAGTCAAGACACGCCAAATCAAGACAGCTGGCAGTCCTATCTCAAGTCTGCGTGTATTTTTGAGTTCTTCACCTCAAGTTTGCGTGGATTCGGAAGTTTTCTTCCTCAAGTCTGCGTGGATTTTGAAGCTTTTTGCCTCGAATCTGCATGGATCCTGAAGCTTCTTGCCCCAAGCTTGTGTGGATTTTGAAGCTTTCTACACCGAGTTTGCGTAGATTTCGTCTTCAACAAGTCTACGTAGATTTCATCAAATTGGAGTACGTGGCAGCCATGCCACTGATCTCTCGCCTGCATGTCCGGTAACTTGCACACGACTCATGCATGATCGCCATGTGTCCAACAGTTACAGGCCACGTCCAGTAACTTCTCACAACCTTGCGTATGTTAAATCCTGCGTGATTTTCATCTAAGCACAGGCTGTGAAGACAGTTATCTTTTCAGTTTTATTTTTGACTCTATAAATAGAGTTCTTTTTCTCATTCATTAGACAGATACATAGTTATCTACTGTCAAAATTTTGAGTGCTTTTCTTCTTCGCATAGTCCAAGGGATAAAGTGATCGTCTTCTAGTTCAGATTTCCACAGTTGTAATTTTCCTAGATACACAATAAATAAAGGAATTTATTTATGGAAAATAGCTAAGGGGATAGATATTATTTTTAGTCAATGGGTGGAAATATCTTAGATTACTTTATTAGATATTTTCCATGAAATCCTCAAAATATCTCAACCTTGGCACCAAAGTCTTTGCCTTCTCCTTGAAGGAAGGTCAAGGACACCCCCCTTGCCATGGCCGGCCATAGGGCACCCCCTAGCACTACACCATTCTATATAATCCCATTCATTCATTCAAGATCATATTTACATGAATTTTAAGCCTACAAAATTCTATTTCCTTCAAACCTCCATAACTTGATCATTTTTGATCCAAATCACCTCTAGTCTTTTGCATTGGGACCCTACAACATCAAGGGTGCTAAGGGAGGCTAGCAATCCAGAATTTACAAGCTTTGGACATCACCAAGTTGAAGGACAAACACCCCCCTCTCATTGATTTTCTATTGGATTTGCATCAATAGGTAAATACCCATAAACTTAGTTAATATTCTGTTTTTTTCTCCATAAATGCATGCATATAGGTCTACCCTAACTGTGGGTCAAGTTTGGTAAAATTTAGGGTTGGTTTGGTGTTCGTATCGGACACGTATCCTAGGCTATTAAACCTTGTTTGATGAAATGCCACAAAGAATTTAACTTTGTTATTTTGCAAAACTAATTACATTTTCTTGCAGCCCTAGACTAGTAGAATATATACCTAGTTGACTGGGCACAATTTGGATTCTTTTTCGTGTCCAAATCAGACACGAACTCGTAATTTTGTACTGCACACTGTCACAGAGAATCCCCTGCTACCCGACACTGATTGCGGACACTGTAGGACACGTGGACACGTACAAATTGACACAGAGGAGGGGGCAACCTCTGTCATGCCCCCCTCTAGTTTGAGACACATTTGTGTCGTATCAAGAACACACGGACACGTGCACTGGTCGTGCACTGTCAGCGCACACGCGCGCGGGGGCCAACTTCGCGCGTATCGTGTCGCACGGACACGACACTTGGGCACCTCGTGGTGACACGAGGAGGTAGCCCATTATGTGGCGAACACATGGACACGAGCACGCGACGTATCGTATCCTGTGTCGCGAACACGAGGCAGTTGCACGCGTGCACGACGCAGCGTATTCGTGTGTGTGTCAGTTTACCCGATTGGGTTTTGGTGAGTTTTGACACATCAAATTGTGTCGCAGTGTCGTGTCAGGCACCTAGGACACTAGAGGACACTAGGGGCTAGTGTTACCAACCCTTGGGTTCGAGCCTTAGCTCGGTTTGGTGTGTGTATTTGGGTTTACCCATTCCTCAAGTACACTGTGCACTGGATTCCTGATTTTGGTATTTTCCAGTTATTAAAATCGAATTTCAAAACGAATTTTGATGTTATTTCTTAATATAAATATCTGTGTATATAGGGTATATACATAGTGAATGTATTTGTGTGTGTGTAGGTAGAATTGAGGGGTATATACATGTGTGTGCATGTGTATATACATATATGTATATATATGGGTGTGTTGTGTGTTATTCTGTGTGGTGTGTGTTGGTTTTCTGGTTCCAGAAAACTGGAACACCCCCCCCCCACTGTTCAGTTTCACTCTCTCACTCTATAGCACAGTTCACTCTCTCTCACTCTATTCACTAATCTCTCTCTCACTACTCTCTCTCTATATATATGTATTATATATAAGTTGTATATATATATATATATATATATATATATATATATATGTATTTGTATTAGATTATATATATTGTGTCTATATATATATACTATATGATATGTGAGTATTACATAGTCTATAGGCCTATATAGTAATGTTGTATATATATATATGTAAAGTTATATATATGAGTATATATATATTGCATAGAGGTAGATACCTATATAAACTAGCCTATGGCATTAGGGGCTAACCCAAATTGACCTAATGACCCAAACCCTAACTAGTTGACCCTTGTTTGACTAGAGTTGACCAAAGTCAACCTTAGGTCAAACTTGACCTAATTAACCTAGAATTGACTAGGATTAACCCAAAATGACTAGTGTAACTAGTTTGACTAAAACCCTAACTAGTTTGACTATGGTTGACCTAACTTTGACTAGTTTGACTTTAGAGTTGACTTTTGACCAGATTGACCTAGAATCATGTAGTATGCATAGTAAACCTCATTTTTACTATTTAGAATACATTGTGACTTGTGTTGCTCTGATCAGGAGTCAGACACCTCTCCACAGACAGCATATTCTCTATAGACATTCATACAGCAGGCGAGTACATTCTCTGACCGTTTCATACTTGTTCAGGTTTTACTTTCTCGCTCTAGATTACTTTACTTGATGCTGTCACGTTGTTAACACGGATTGGTACTATATGGATCTTTACATGAGATGTTATCCCCCTCGGGAGCATCGGGTACTTCATGTTACGTGCGTTTCATTTTCATCATGTACTCCTATGCTTCCATCATGCATGTGCACTCATGTGATCATGTACTCAAATGATTCACTGAGCCCTCATGTATAACTTCACGTATACTCATTATGAGCCTCATGTGAAGTAATGTATAATAACGTAACTTGTCTAGATCTTTGTGTATTGATTGGGGAAACGGGGGAGTAGAAGTAGACATGTGAATAATTCCAAAGTAGTGTAATCATGTATAAACTCAGTAGTGTAATCATGTATAAATTCTAGCCATTCACATGCCTATCTTGTACTCTACATCACTAGCCACTTACAGTTCTCTATACAGTAGATATTTCCTTTACAAGCTATCTCTTTTACAGCGTATATTTTCTTTCAGCACTTCCTGTATTTTACTCTATTGCCTGTATCGTATTTCCTAACCTGATATGAACTGTGTGAGATGTATTGTGCTCGTTCCTGTCCTGACTGGACCTGTTAAAAATATTACAGAGGACGAGAATGAGGCATGGGTGACTACATATTATGGAGCAGGACTAGATGACACTTGTGTTGAGGACCCTCAGCAGGATCCACCTGCAGCTGAGGATGTTGCCCTAGTAGTCTAGGCTAGTTTAGCTAGACAGTCTTTTTCTGCATTATCATTTTGTCTCACATTCTGAGTTGTATTTTGAGATGTTGAGATGTATAGATCCTTAGACTTATTGTATTATGAGTTGACATTCTGGATGTTATGTATCCTAGACACTTAGACTTATTTCATCTATGCTACTGTTCTCTTTGAGTTACTATCTATCTATCTGTCTTTCATTCTTCTACCTTAGATGTGATTGAGACTGTATATTGTGATGTCACCTCCATTCGGAGAGTATAAACTGTAAAGGTACCTTTATATTGTTAGATGATTGACCTAGGACAGCGTTCTACCGCCGACACTGCGGCGTAGGCTGGACGTACCCACGTCTCGTGCCCTTACTTTAGGGTACGGGTCGTAACACGTTTTTAGTGGTGGCCCATACAGGTCTGCAGTTATGTGGTGGTATTCGAACTAGAGTATCGCCACAGCCTGCAGTAGGAAATAGGATGTAGTTTCGAGGTACTCAATCACATTAGGAAAAACTCTTATCTAAATTCCTGCTATCTAAATTCTTGCTGATATTGTTTTTCTTTTGAAATAAACTGTCTCCTTTGACTATATCGTTTCTTCTCCGTATTGATTTTCTTGTTGATCTGTCTTCAGGATGGTGGAGACACGATCGTAGCGTCTCGGTCCAGGTGACACCACTGAGAGGTCTGCCACCTCTCGTCCAGCTCACCAGGACCTGGGGACTGCAGCTCCCCTTACTCCAGCTCATGTGGGAGCTTCTGCCACATTTGGGGGTGCACCTCTACTTATTCGGGGGACCATCCCAGCTACCCCAGACATGCCTCTTCCGCAGTTTCGTCAGCCATAGTTTCAGTAGCACCAGCAGCAGTTCCAGCCGTCGATGCCATCTGGATTAGTGGATGCTGCACAGATGTTTTCATACTTCCAGCATTTCCTAGAGACGTAGCAGGCCCAGCAGCAGCGTCAGACAGCGGAGTTTACCAGGGGCATAGATGAGGCCCATCAGCTGGCTAGAGCGACGGTGGAGAGGTTGGCTGTCCAGCCACAGGGAGGATTGGGACAGCCGCGACAGCAGAGGATTCCGGGCATTCAGGAGTTCAAGAAGATGAACCCAGGGACTTCTTGGGGACAGAGGGGATTCTTTATGCTGATGACTGGATTGAGCACATTGAGGAGATCTTTCGACTGGCGGAGATACCAGCCGGACTCCAGATAGAGGCAGCAGCCAGCCAGATGCGGGATCTTGCCCGTACCTGGTATCAGACGGACCCGAGAGTAGGCACTCCCGGGCAGACATGGAGAGCTTTCAAGGAGCTCTTCAAGGGGAAGCTTTTCCCGGATCAGGCAGTCGGTGCTTTGGAGACCCAGTTCGAGAACCTGGTTCAGGGGAACCAGACTGTAGAGGAGTATTCTGGTGAGTTTTGTCGATTCAGCAGATTCGTGGAGGGCCTTAGCGAGACAGCGAAGGCGAGGAGGTTCAGGAAGGGCTTGGTCAAGGAGGTCAAGTCCTTGACCAAGAGTGACAGGAACGCCACTTTTGAGGAGATCCTAGCAGGAGCGATGGCGGCTGAGGATGATCTTGAGCTGAAGCTCAAGAGGGGCCGCGACACCCAGGGAGCTGGCAGCAGTGGAGGACAGGCCAAGAGGCCTCATTTTCAGCACCAGCAGCAGAGGCCATTCCCGCAGCAGAGGCCGTTCCAGCAGGTGCAGCAGCAGCCGAAGCACCAGCAGTAAGCACCCAGGCAGCAGGTCGTCAGTTGCACTTTCTGCAAGAAGCAGGGTCATGGATGGAGTGACTGCAGAAAGAGGCTTGGCAGGTGTCTACTATGTGGTTCCGGAGACCACCAGCTGAAGGAGTGTCCTATGTCTTCGGGACGACCAGTTCAGGGAGGCGGAGCCAAGGCTCCGGTAGGGCAGCAGAAGGGACCTTTGTCGACTCAGCAGCAGAGGTTCACCCAGCACCAGCATCAGGCCAGGGGTGGATAGCAGGGGCGAGCCTACGCCATGGCAGCAGAGGATGCTGAGGTTACTGGAGAGCTGATAGCAGGTTCTATTCTTCTCGACTCTATTCCAGCTTTTGCATTGTTCGATTCTCGGGCTTCCCATAGCTTTGTATCAGTATCTTTTGCGATTCGACCTCATGTTATATCTGAATCGTTGCCTAGGACTTGCAAGATCACGACTGGAGGTGGCATTATCCTCGTTCGTGATGTTTGCAAGGGACGAAGAGTAGTTTTGGGAGGCCGAGAGTTGGATGTGTGTTTGCTCGTAATGCCACTACCGAACTACGATATTGTACTCGGTATGGATTGGTTGAGCAGGCACCATGCCAGCATAGATTGCCGCGGGGGTAAAGTTCTGTTCAGAGTGCCAGGAGAACCAGAGTTTGTATATTCCCGACGGCAGGCAGAGCAGACTTGCGGAGTTTTCTATGGAGCTTCAGTTGGGGAGCAGCCAGCTCTACATCCATTGATAGCTGAGTTCATGGACGTATTTCCAGAGGAGTTGCCTAGGCTTCCACCAGACAGAGACGTTGAGTTCTCGATAGACTTGGTTCCAGGTGCGAAACCCATTTCTCAGTATGTCTATCGAGTGAACAACACCGAGTTGGTGGAATTGAAGAAACAGGTGGATGAGTTGCAGGACAAGGGCTTCATCCGCTCTAGTTCTTTACCATGGGGTGCACCGGTACTCTTTGTACCGAAGAAGGATGGGTCGGTACGGATGTGTATCGACTACAGGGCACTCAACAGTCTGACGATCAAGAACAGATATCCACTGTCGCGGATCGACGATCTCTTCGATCAGTTGAGCGGAGCTCGGGTATTCTCGAAGATCGATCTGAGGTCAGGCTACCACCAGGTAAAGGTGAAGAGGGAGGATATTCCGAAGACGGTGTTCAGGACGCGGTACGGCCAGCTCGAGTTTATAGTGATGCCGTTTGGGTTGACTAATGCCCCGGCGGTGTTTATGAACTTGATGAACAAGGTGTTCCACCAGTACTTAGATAAGTTCGTGGTGGTGTTCATCGACGACATCCTGGTGTACTCAAAGACAGAGGAGGAGCACTTGAGAGTGGTCCTGGAGACTCTCAGACAGGAGCAGCTTTACGGTAAGCTCTCAAAGTGCGAGTTCTTCCTGGACAGAGTTGACTTCCTGGGTCATGTGGTGACTTGAGATGGGATCTCAGTCGACCCAAGGAAGATATCAGTAGTTGAGGCTTGGGCAGCACCGACGTCAGTGGCAGAGATCAGGAGCTTCCTAGGATTGGCAGGCTACTACAGGAGATTCGTCCAGGATTTCTCCCGAGTTGCAGAGCCGTTGTCTAGGCTGACCCGAAAGGACGCAGAGTTTGTCTGATCAGAGGAGTATCAGGCCGCTTTCGATGAGTTGAAGAAGCGGTTGACGACAGCCCCGATTCTGACATTGCTATCAGGATCAGGCGTGTTCACTATCTACATTGACGCCTCGGAAAAGGGTTTGGGTTGTGTCTTGCAGCAGCATGGGAAGGTGATTGCCTATGCTTCCAGGCAGTTACGTCCCCATGAGAAGAACTACCCTACCCATGATTTGGAGTTGGCGGCAGTTATCTTTGCTCTGAAGCTGTGGAAACACTATTTGTATGGAGAGCGTGTGGAGATATTTACAGACCACAAGAGCTTGAAATACGTGTTTATGCAGAAGGAGCTCAACATGAGGTAGCGCAGATGGTTGGAGCTGATGAAGGACTTTGATATTCTGCTGCAGTATCACCCAGGGAAGGCCAACGTAGTTGCCGATGCGTTGAGCAGATATCCGTCAGCTATGTGTTTGACGATGGATCGTCACTTGTTAGCGGACTTGGAGAGCCTTGGGATCGAGGTGATTGTGCCGGGAGTGCAGATACAGATGTGGGGCCTCCAGATTCAGTCGGACTTGATTGATAGGATCAAGTCGGCTCAGTTTGATGACATTTCTCTACGATGCATCAGGGAGCAGGTCATAGCAGGATTTGCGGACGATGAGTTCACTCTTGCAGGGGATGGCACATTGAGGCACGGTTCCAGACTGTGTGTGCCCAGTAGAGACTTTCGGGAGCAGGTTATGCAGGAGGCCCACCGTTCTCAGTACTCTATACATCCGAGAGCCAACAAGATGTATAGAGATCTGAGAGAGCATGTATGGTGGAGTAGGATGAAGCGCGAGGTAGCACACTTCGTAGCTAGGTGTTTGATCTGTCAGCAGGTCAAGGCAGAGAGGCAGAGGCCAGGGGGACTGTTACAGCCATTGCCTATTCCGGAGTGAAAGTGGGACCACATCACGATGGACTTTGTTTCGGGATTGCCGCGTACTCCAGGAGGGAAGGACGCGATTTGGGTCATCGTCGACAGGTTGACCAAATTGGCCCACTTCTTGCCATTCAAAGTGGGTTTGTCTACCGAGAAGCTATCAGAGATGTATATGAGACAGATAGTCAGACTTCATGGAGTTCCAGTAAGCATTGTATCAGACCGGGACAGTCGTTTTACTTCACATTTCTGGAGGAGCTTGCATATTAGCTTGGCCACTCAGCTCAAGTTTAGTACTGCATACCACCCTCAGATAGACGGACAGTCAGAACGGACCATTCAGACACTGGAGGACATGTTGTGGACTTGTGTCCTGGACTTTGGAGGATCTTGGGAGAGTCACCTGCACTTAGTAGAGTTTGCATACAACAACAGCTTTCAGGCCAGCATTGAGATGTCCCCTTTCGAGGCACTGTACGGGCGTAGATGTCGTACACCCTTGTCTTGGGATGATGTTGGGGAGCGAGTTTTATTGGGGCCTGAGATGGTTGTGGATGCAGCAGAGAAGGTGAAGCTCATCAGAGATCGGCTTCGTGTGGCGTAGGACAGACATCGGCATTGGGCCGACAGCCACCGCAGACCTTTGGAGTTTGAGGTACAGTTTAGAGATTGGATTAGAATTAGGTTGTCTTGTTTGTGTTTTGTTAACCATGTTGATTATCATAATTAAATTGAGACCTTACTTGTGATTAGGTTGGAGAGCAGGTATTTTTGAGGATATCTCCGACACGTGGCACGATACGTTTTGGTGGAGGTGGGAAGCTTAGCCTGCGTTTCATCGGCCCTTTCGTTATCAGCGGGAGAGTCGGTGACGTGTCTTACAGGCTAGACTTACCACCAGCATTGGTAGGAGTCCACAACGTATTTCACGTGTTGCAGTTGAGACGGTACGTGGCAGATCCTAGCCATGTACTTGATCATTCCGAGATCGAGGTGGGTCCAACTCTTCGTTATCCAGAGCAGCCTGTTGAGATTCTAGATCGACGGGAGAAGGCATTTAGGAACCAGACGATACCATTGGTTCGCGTCGCATGGAGGCATCATTCTCCAGGAGAGTCCACCTGGGAACGGGAGGATGAGATGCGCGAGCGATACCCTTATATATTTGCACCATGAGGTATGATTTTATATCCTTCTCATCAGTTTCAGTTTCGTCTTAAAATTTTGAGGACGAAATTATTGTTAGGAGGGTAGACTTGTAACATCCTGTTTTCTGAAATTAGGGTATTTTTGAAAATTTATTATTTTTATTAATTATTAATGGTGTTTTAGTCATGATATGATTTTTGGTGATTATTAGTGTAGTTAAAACTATTTCTAAGTCATGACTTATGACTTTGTGACTTTACTAGTATAACCCTAGTGTAAACCTAGAGATTTCATAACATAGAGACTAACCATGATCATGTGAGCCTAGCCATAGGCTTATAACATCAAATTAGTGATTTTAGCCTAAAAGGGTATTTTGGTAATTTACTAGATTTTATTTGGATTTATGTGTTTTTAATATTATTTAATTATTGTTAAGTACCATGATTAGTCCCTAACCTATCTTACCATAATCTAGAGATTAGTTACTAACCTAGAATGCTAAGGGGATAGATATTATTTTTAGTCAATGGGTGGAAATATCTTAGATTACTTTATTAGATATTTTCCATGAAATCCTCAAAATATCTCAACCTTGGCACCAAAGTCTTTGCCTTCTCCTTGAAGGAAGGTCAAGGACACCCCCCCTTGCCATGGCCGGCCATAGGGCACCCCCTAGCACTACACCATTCTATATAATCCCATTCATTCATTCAAGATCATATTTACATGAATTTTAAGCCTACAAAATTCCATTTCCTTCAAACCTCCATAACTTGATCATTTTTGATCCAAATCACCTCTAGTCTTTTGCATTGGGACCCTACAACATCAAGGGTGCTAAGGGAGGCTAGCAATCCAGAATTTACAAGCTTTGGACATCACCAAGTTGAAGGACAAACACCCCCCTCTCATTAATTTTCTATTGGATTTGCATCAATAGGTAAATACCCATAAACTTAGTTAATATTCTATTTTTTCTCCATAAATGCATGCATATAGGTCTACCCTAACTGTGGGTCAAGTTTGGTAAACTTTAGGGTTGGTTTGGTGTCCGTATCGGACACGTATCCTAGGCTATTAAACCTTGTTTGATGAAATGCCACAAAGAATTTAACTTTGTTATTTTGCAAAACTAATTACATTTTCTTGTAGCCCTAGACTAGTAGAATATATACCTAGTTGACTGGGCACAATTTGGATTCTTTTTCGTGTCCAAATCGGACACGAACTCGCGGTTTTGCACTGCACACTGTCACAGAGAATCCCCTGCTACCCGATACTGATTGCGGACACTGTAGGACACGTGGACACGTGCAAATTGACACAGAGGAGGGGGCAACCTCTGTCATGCCCCCCCTCGAGTTTGAGACACATTTGTGTCGTATCGAGAACACACGGACACGTGCACTGGTCGTGCACTGTCAGCGCACACGCGCACGGGGGCCAACTTCGCGCGTGTCGTGTCGCACAGACACGACACTTGGGCACCTCGTGGTGACACGAGGAGGTAACCCATCATGTGGCGAACACATGGACACGAGCACGAGACGTGTCGTGTCCTGTGTCGCGAATACGAGGCAGTTGCACGCGTGCACGACGCAGCGTATTCGTGTGTGTGTGTCAGTTTACCCGATTGGGTTTTGGTGAGTTTTAACACATCAAATTGTGTCGCGGTGTCGTGTCAGGCACCTAGGACACTAGAGGACACTAGGGGCTAGTGTTACCAACCCTTGGGTTCGAGCCTTAGCTCGGTTTGGTGTGTGTATTTGGGTTTACCCATTCCTCAAGTACACTGTGCACTAGATTCCTGATTTTGGTATTTTTCAGTTATTTAAAACGAATTTCAAAACGAATTTTGATGTTATTTCTTAATATAAATATCTGTGTATATAGGGTATATACATAGTGTATGTATTTGTGTGTGTAGGTGGAATTGAGGGGTATATACATGTGTGTGCATGTGTATATACATATATGTATATATATGGGTGTGTGTGTGTTATTCTGTGTGGTGTGTGTTGGTTTTCTGGTTCCAGAAAACTGGAACACCCCCCCCCCCCACTGTTCAGTTTCACTCTCTCACTCTATATCACAGTTCACTCTCTCTCACTCTATTCACTAATCTCTCTCTCACTACTCTCTCTATATATATGTATTATATATGTATTATATATAAGTTGTATATATATATATATATATATATATATATATATATATATATATATATATATATATATTGTATTAGATTATATATATTGTGTCTATATATATATACTATATGATATGTGAGTATTACATAGTCTATAGGCCTATGTAGTAATGTTGTATATATATATATGTAAAGTTATATATATATATATATATATATTTTTTTTTTTTATGTAAAGTTATATATATGAGTATATATATATTGTATAGAGGTAGATACCTATATAAACTAGCCTATGGCATTAGGGGCTAACCCAAATTGACCTAATGACCCAAACCCTAACTAGTTGACCCTTGTTTGACTAGAGTTGACCAAAGTCAACCTTAGGTCAAACTTGACCTAATTAACCTAGAATTGACTAGGATTAACCTAAAATGACTAGTGTAACTAGTTTGACTAAAACCCTAACTAGTTTGACTATGGTTGACCTAACTTTGACTAGTTTGACTTTAGAGTTGACTTTTGACCAGATTGACCTAGAATCATGTAGTATGCATAGTAAACCTCATTTTTACTATTTAGAATACATTGTGACTTGTGTTGCTCTGATCAGGAGCCATACACCTCTCCTCAGACAGCATATTCTCTACAGACATTCATACAGCAGGCGAGTACATTCTCTGACCGTTTCATACTTGTTCAGGCTTTACTTTCTCGCTCTAGATTACTTTACTTGATGCTGTCACGTTGTTAACACGGATTGGTACTATATGGATCTTTACATGAGATGTTATCCCCCTCGGGAGCATCGGGTACTTCATGTTACGTGCGTTTCACTTTCATCATGTACTCCTATGCTTCCATCATACATGTGCACTCATGTGATCATGTACTCTTATGATTCACTGAGCCCTCATGTATAACTTCACGTATACTCATTATGAGCCTCATGTGAAGTAATGTATAATAACGTAACTTGTCTAGATCCTTGTGTATTGATTGGGGAAACGGGGGAGTAGAAGTAGACATGTGAATAATTCCAAAGTAGTATAATCATGTATAAACTCAGTAGTATAATCATGTATAAATTCTAGCCATTCACATGCCTATCTTGTACTATACATCACTAGCCACTTACAGTTCTCTATATACAGTAGATATTTCCTTTACAAGCTATCTCTTTTAATACGTATATTTTCTTTCAGCACTTCCTTTATTTTACTCTATTGCCTGTATCGTATTTCCTAACCTGATATGAACTGTGTGAGATGTATTGTGCTCGTTCCTGTCCTGACTGGACCTGTTGAAAATATTACAGAGGACGAGGATGAGGCATGGGTGACTACATATTATGGAGCAGGACTAGATGACACTTGTGTTGAGGACCCTCAGCAGGATCCACCTGTAGCTGAGGATGTTGCCCCAGTAGTCTAGGCTAGTTTAGCTAGACAGTCTTTTTCTGCATTATCATTTTGTCTCACATTCTGAGTTGTATTTTGAGATGTTGAGATGTATAGATCCTTAGACTTATTGTATTATGAGTTGACATTCTGGATGTTATGTATCCTAGACACTTAGACTTATTTCATCTATGCTACTGTTCTCTTTGAGTTACTATCTATCTATTTGTCTTTCATTCTTCCACCTTAGATGTGATTGAGACTGTATATTGTGATGTCACCTCCATTCGGAGAGTATAAACTATACAGGTACCTTTATATTGTTAGATGATTGACCTAGGACAGCGTTCTACCGCCAACACTGCGGCGTAGGCTGGACGTACCCACGTCTCGTGCCCTTACTCTAGGGTGCGGGTCGTGACACACACAGACACAGACACACACACATACTCCTCCTCCTATATTGGATTCGAATATAGGAATGGGCTGTTTAGACTGAACAGTCCTGTTAGTTTAAATTCTGATTTTAATTCCTTGTTCTCAAACTAATTTTGATGATTAACTTTCATGTTAAATACTTTCACCTGTGTGTTAGCTACTATGGTTAGGATTTGCATTGGACAAATAGGGATTTCGAAATGAATTTTGGATTGGTTTGGGGTTAATGAACTGTCACAAACCTGGGAACCATTTTCCTGAGAATGGCTCACACCACTGAGTTCACATGTACCATACACATCCACATGAACACTGAATTTCATTACATACATTACACTAGCTGCTTTTCCCTGTTAACACATTGTTTTCCCTGTTACATGTCCACTCTCTACACACACACCCCCTCATTTGACACACTGTTTTCCAGGTTACAAATACACACACATACATGTACCACCACACAACACCCTAGTAGCTAACTTTGACACACACCTATGTCTAAACCATTTTTGACATATACACAAAATGAGAACAGTCCCATATACATTACACACATATACAAACCTATCACATACACCCTATCTATATGCACCATGTACTCTACACACACACATTGCCCCATTGACACAAAATGGTATCACATCCAAACACACACACTTGACACACTAGCCTATACTTGTCCACACCTATTTGTTGAACTGCCATGTACCATACACCCATACCCACACACAGGTTAGCACCATTGATAAACATAATGTTTGATCTAGAAAAAAAAAATGACATTTTGTTTTGAATAATAGAGGAAATCTTGGTTTGCATGCACAATTATATTGTAAACCTTATTTCGATCAACAATTCTTGGTATAATTAGTTCATTAGGTTTGCCAATACATTTGAGTGCTTATATCCGAGGTTTGCCATCTTCATTTTCGAGATTTGACTGTCTAGATTGATACTGATCCATCCTTTGATCTCTGAACAACTATGGAGGTTTGTAGTGTAAGGGTTTCTTGATTGTGATGAATGTAGAGAATGTGTTCTAGTTTTATTATTGATGATTGTTGTTTAACAATGTTTTTTGTTGTTGTTGTCTTCATGTTTGTTAAATGGTCAACAGTGTATCCATCTTTCCAAGTTGATTGGCATTCTTTAGTCTGATCAGTTTGCTTTGGTAACTCACTATTACTCATTACTTGGTACTAGTTTTAGTTGATTGTGTTTTTTTAAGACTAAACAAATGACACCAAGATATTACTTGTGTGTATGAGATAGCTTGAGTTGACTTTGGTCATTATTGGTACTTGAATTATAGGTTAGGCTTGTATAGCCTTGAATGGTGTGTGCTAGCTAGTATGGGCTAGTTAGGGCCTAGTAAGATATGAATTATAAGGTATTGGTATTGGGATACCAATAGCGATAAGGTAAAGGGTACCTTGGTAGGTAATGACTAGAAATAGGATATTTGACTTAGATTTGACCTTGTTTGACCAAGGTTGACTATTTTGACTGAAAGTCAAAGTAGAGTCAACATCTGACCTAGATTGGACTAAGAGTTGACAAAGTCGACTATAGGTCAACCCTTGACCTACTTTGACCTTGTTTGACCTTGTTTGACTTAGCTTGACCTTGTTTGACTTAGTACAACCTAGTTTGACCTAGATTGCATATCATTGTTATTAGTAATTGTCCGCTACTAATGTGTGTCCCATAATAAGACATAATATACGAATTTGTGCCTATTGGATAATGCGTGTCCATCTTTGCAGTACATATTTCTAACCGTTATAATTCCTGGTCCGAACAATCCCAAGAGGAACATTGACGTGTACTTACAGCCTTTGATAGATGAGTTGAATCAGTTATGGGAAGTAGGCGCTAACACGTACGATGTTTCCAGGAAGCAGAATTTTCAGATGAAGGCAACCCTTATGTGGACCATCAATGACTTTTCGGCCTATGAAATGTTATCTGGATGGAGCACTCATGGCCGTCTCTCATGTCCGTATTGCATGGACCGTAGTAAGGCTTTCCGCTTGAAACATGGAGGAAAACCGTGCTTCTTTGATTGTCATCGACAATTTCTGCCAAAAGATCATCCGTTCAGAAGGAACAGGAATGCATTCCGTGCCGGCGTTGTAGAGAAGGGTGATCCACCGCCAAGGTGGTACGGAGCCACGATATGGGAGAAGGTTAAAGATTTTCCAAGTGCTATCGAAGATCCTACAACTGGGTACAAGTGCGATGGATTTGGTAGAGATCATAACTGGACAAAGAGGAGCATATTCTGGGATCTGCCATACTGGAGTACCAATCTGATCAAACATAATCTTGATGTCATGCATATTGAGAAGAATGTGTTTGATAACATAATTAATACTGTGATGGATGTAAAGGGAAAAACGAAAGACAATTCCAAGGCCAGGTTGGACTTAGAAGAAATATGCAAACGCCCTGCGTTGCATTTGATACAGCAGAATGGAAAACAGTTCCTGCCGAAGTCAATTTTTTTGCTGGACAAGGAGGATAAAGTAAGACTTTGTTGGTGGATCCAGGGCCTAAAATTTCCAGACGGATATGTGTCAAATCTGAGAAGATGTGTCGATCCGAAGGAAAACAAATTGACGGGTATGAAGAGCCACGACTGTCACGTATTCATGGAGAGGTTAATTCCGATTGCATTTCGGGAATTCTTACCGCAGGAAGTTTGGGATCCGTTATTTTCCATCATGGTTGAGTGCATATGTAAGACTTCAGAACTCTGTAATTACCTTTCTGTATATGCACTTGATTGAGAATGAGCTTAATTGCTTCTTTCGTGGTATTTAGGTCGATCGTCCATACGCAAGACTTGAGAATGAGTCTAATAGAACGCTAGCCAAGGGACCAATTTATGTTGCAAAAATATGGCCAAGCTACTGTGTTAATGGGTTTAGGTTCAAGTCAACAACTTGCCCGATCAGAGACAACTTTGTGGATCTCGACTCCACCAAAAACAGCTGTTTGTGTATCAGATCTTCGAACTAAAAAGATGTTGTTGCGGGCAACGATTTCTATGGCGTTACGGGAGATCGTGGAGCTGACATATAGTTATGGAATAGAGCCTGCTAAGATTGTGTTATTCAGGTGTGATTGGTTCGATCCGATTGAAGGTCAAGGTTGGAAAGTAGACAAGCACGGTCTTGTTGATATAAACTATCGGCGTCGATATCAAGCATATGAACCATTTGTCCTATCAAGTCAGGCTCAGCTCGTATACTTCACAAGTTATCCTAAACGGGGAACAACAAGGTCGGACTGGTGGACAGTATGCAAGACCAAAGCTAGAAATACCTTTGAGGTTGATGATATAGCTTATCAACAGGATGAACTACCTCTTGTAACAAATATTATAGAAGTGGACACGACGGAAGTTCCTCATTACACATCTAATTGTGTAGAAGAAGTAGAATTATCTGAAGAGGAAGATGCAGATGAAAGTGAAGATGTAGAGGAGGAAGAAGAAGAAGAAGAAGAAGAAGTAGATGAGCTAAACAAACTAGATGAATTTTCAGAAGAGGATTAAATCTGTACGTTTGTTTTATCATCATATTTAACACTTTAGTGACACTTCTATCATATAAATCTGTAACATTTCAGTGACACTTTATTGACACTTTTATCTGTGACTATGATATTTTTCAAAAATCTGTGATGTCTATCATATAAATATGTATTTTTGTTTTATTGTTGTCACGCCCTAGAACCAGAATACTGGAGAGCGGGGGCAGACATAGCCAGCTACGTATATGAAATGGAATCTATCTCGCTATACGGTCACGGCTGTCTAGATACATGAGGGTTTATCTACAAGCCAACAGTCTCTTAAGGTCATGAACAAGCCTAGTGTCTCAATCACAAGCAAGTAAGTAAAAGTCACAAGATGTATGATCATTAAATATACAATAGTAAGGCATCCCAAATATTACATATTCAGTTGATCATGAAGCTAGTCGTTATAAAATGTCAGGACTAGCAAGAGTTTAGTCATACATGATCTACCCTAGGATCTGTTAATCATGTTACAGCCCGTAGACAGACAGTAAGTAAGTGCAATCGAGCTAAACAGGTGCTCGTCGGCTAAATGCCCCAAAAAAATATTTTTACAATAGAGTGGGAGAGCCAAAAATAACCCACTCGTTGTCCGGGTTCCGTCTAGTGGCCACCATCTGGCTGGAAGGTCGGTAGATCCTCTAGAGCTGCTCCAAAATCTGGCCACACAAAACCAGCTGGGTCAGACCCCAGAAAGAGCAAGTGCCACAAAGGAGGCTTCACTTAAGAACTAAAACCAGCAATCAGCACAAGATATAAATAAAAGTAAGAACTGAAAATAAAGAAAATACACCAGGATGATATACGACGAGATAACCATGGAACTATTCAGATAACCAGGTTACAACCCGTAAACCAAACAAGGACCGGGGTTGTAACCCTTCGTCTGAACAGAACTTGGAATTCTCACCATTTATTGGTAAAATAAATACAAGCATTCTGGTCATTCGATAATCTGGAACAGAATCAGGGCAAGACTAGACTGGTTAGACTCCGTCCAATCACTTCACGGCCAAGCAAGAATTACGGCTTGATACTTTAACTAACTAGGGTTGTCACAACCTAATTACTAACAAGATGCAGTGAGATTATTCCACAGCCACAAGCCCTACAGACCATCCAGGTTACCCGGGTTAAAAGATTAGAGTTGAATTCAGGTGGGTACATCGTCCAGGAAATGAATGTACCCTTAGGTAGCTTGAAGGGTGCAACACATGACAGTGTGCTGGAAATGTGCCCTACTCGACAACAGGCTACAGATCCCAAGGCGTGCCCAGGTAACGGGATTACCTGTAGCTGGAAAATCTTGTCATGACTAATGTATTAATCTAGTTATTAGCCTTAGTCCATTTTAGTAGGTACTCCTGACCGTAGTACTCAGGAGTCCCTACCCTAGACATGATGCAAGACAAGACTGGTTTATTTATACAAACACAATCGCCCACGGTGTCCAGATTTAATTATACAGGTCATATCATGTCAGGTGGCCGTCGCAACAGCTATTCGAGATAATTATGTCAGGTTATCATGCCAAGTGTACTTGTCAGGAGTGCGCCACAATGGGCCACTATCAGGTCATGTAAGGTTATTATGTCAGGAGTGCACCACTACGGGTCACTATCACGTCATGCTCAATTATCAATTCCAAACATATCAAGTAAACTCGTGATTATCAAGTTCAGGACAAAAGGCGTAAGGATATAAAATGGACGTTAAATATCTAATAAAATATCAATATACAGGGCTATAGAAGATCCAGGGTAAGTAGGGTCAGGTCCAGTTGCGCCTAAACATCTGGTTGCGCTTGAGTCAGACTGCGCTCAAGTTAGGCTACGCTCAAGTTAGGCTACGCTCAAGTCAGGCTACGCTCAAGTCAGGCTACGCTCAAGTCAGGCTACGCTCAAGTCAAGCTACGCTCAAGTCAGGCTACGCTCAAGTCATGCTATGCAAGACATACGTCTCCAAAAGGCAGCGTATGTACTCCATACGACTCCTCATCAAGGCAGCATATGAGGTCCATACGACTCCTCATCAAGGCAGCGTATGTACTCCATACGACTCCTCATCAAGGCAGCGTATGAGGTCCATACGACTCCTCATCGAGGCAGCGTATATACTCTATACGACTCCTCATCAAGGCAGCGTATGAGTCAGACTGCGCTGCACTAAAGAGCGTGCGCAGCTCAGTGACGCAAGGTAAAAGCTCGCGCACTGCTCACTGTCTTCTCCAAATCAGCAAGAACTCCATGGTTGAACCCAAAGCTTCGAAAGTCCATAACTTGGTCAAAATAAGTCCAAATCCAACTTTTCAAAGGTTAAAATTGGGTAGAATAAAATTCTCTACAACATGGAACCATCAAAACTTGAAAACAAAGAAGTTTGATAGATCAAAACCACCAAAATCCGAAAATAACTAATTTCTAGATCTACAAAAATTAAAGCCTCAAAATAGAAAATGACAAGTTCTAATGTGTCTTAGAAACATGAGGAGAAGCTAATGGAACAATAAAAATGGGCTCTCTTATGGAAGCAAGTTGCACTTGCCTAGACCTCTCTCTCCCTCTTTGGTAGGTAAGGAAGTAATGGTGGAGAAGATGATAAATGAAGAGAGAGAAAGGAGAAGGGTTAATAAATGGTAGTGGTGGTGGTAGGTAGGGGGTTCACCCCTTGGTTCATGATGAACCAAGAGCAATCCCAAACCGAACCAAGCCAACCCAAACCAAGAATAAACCAAGCCCAGGGAGGAAATTAAGCAAAAAAATCATGCAATACAAGAATAAATACGTACACGTATTCCAGAAAAATGTAATACGAACCACAGGTATTATAATTGTCATATGTTATTATCAGGTATGACTAGACCAGGAGGACGATGCGGAGGATTTTACATTAGGCAGTCCCATCAGCCTCGACCTGGGGATGGAGAGGGCAGTTCCGTACCCTCATCCTCATCTTCGAGTACGCCAATGTACCATTCTGTTCCCGGTCCATTACCGGGACAGGGCAGTTCCAGCAGGTT
This sequence comes from Iris pallida, assembly GCA_029216955.1. NCBI lineage: Eukaryota > Viridiplantae > Streptophyta > Magnoliopsida > Asparagales > Iridaceae > Iris > Iris pallida. The sequence continues at coordinate 2,657,046 of JANAVB010009400.1, read as the reverse complement.
GGCGACTCCTCCCTCGTCGTCCAGCCTTCCTGATCCCGCGTCCAGCATCCCTGATCCCCCGTCCAGCATTCCTCCTTTTGACGGCTCTATGGAGGGAGCCCACGCCGAGCATATGGAGGACGGCGATCAGACTGATCCTGCCCAGGCAGGAGGTGAGAGCGACCCTCCATGCGCTCCCCCGGGCGAGACACGTATGGAGATTTGGACGGACGGACCTATAAAGTAAGTTAATTAATTAATATATATTTCTCAAATGATTATATGTACATATATATACATAAAAAAATATTATTGTACAGATATCGGCCTTCTACAGTACAGAGACAGCTGGAGGTATTTCTGAGGCAGAACTATGGTGGGCCTTGGATTAACTACTCAGATGCTCCCGCAGATAGGAAGGCCTTTTGGTTCGCCCACTTCAAGGTAAAAAATTTGTTTATTTTTAAATTTTAATAATCATTTGTGTATATTATACAACTTTTGTATTTTACTTCTTGTAGAGGACCTATTTCTATCCACCACACCGGGCGGCGAGGATCGAGGGCCAATTTTCTGCCGTCGCAGCCAAGCTCATCCGTGATGCGATCTACGACCAGAAGTGTCGTGATCGCTCCGGACAGCCGATCCATGGTTGGATCACGCCAGAGCAGTGGGCTGTGATGAAGGCTAGATTCAGGGAGCCTAAGTACCAGGAGCGGTCTGACAAGGCCAAGGTGGCGCGGTCGAGCGCCGGTAAGTGGTGTGGTGGCTCCGTTTCGATGACGGAGCATTTTCGTCGTCTGGTACGTTTCCTATGACGGACATTAATTTATATATAGTTTGATAGAATATTTAATACTAATAATAGATAATATATTTTAACAGGTCAAAAAGGGTGAGGACCCGAACATGGTGACCGTCTTCCTGGTCACCCATCGGAGGGCTGGGGAGTTCATTGACGAGAGGGCGACGCAGGCATATGTACGTTCTATTCTTTATATTAATTTACTATAATTTAGAAAACAGGAAAATAGATATCAATATAGACTTTAGCAAACACTTACACGTTAGCAAACATGTTCTAGGCCGAGTTTATTCGGCTACAGGAGGAGGCGGCTGCTGCTGCTGCTGCTGCTAGTGCGCAAGCAGAGGAAGGGGTTGGTACTTCCTCCCAGCCGCCTACAGCTTCATCGCCGGACGAGCTCTGGATGACCGCCGTTGGCGATCTTCAGAAGGGTACGTACTACGGTACGGGATCCTACGACGCGTATTTGGCTTCGGAGTCATCCCGGGCCCCCTCTATCAGTGCGCAGTCTCCGGCTTCGCAGGCGTCGTCACGAGCTGAGGATGTTCGTCGTCAGATCGAGGAGCTGCGTCGCGAGTTGCAGCAGCAGATTTCTGATACGGTCGAGCGACGATCCGACCCTCTGATCGTCATCGGACGATTTGATGCGGTCGAGCGCAGTATACAAGAGCAGATGAGTCTGCATCAGGCTACAGCTGCCAGCTTGCACACGCTCACCGAGTCTATGCAGCACACAGAGCGTAGATAGGTCGAGCTGGAGGGATCGCAGAGGAGCATGTCTGTCTCACTCACTCAGGTTTCGGCTTCGCTTGAGGCGAATACTGAGAGGGTGGTGAGTACCCTTGCTGTTTATGGTGAGCGACTGCGAGAGCTGGAGCAGATACGTCCTCTCGGTCCATCGACGGCGCCGACTCCAGACATTGCACTGCCTCCTACTGCCCCTACGGTGCAGCTCACCCAGGAGCAGTATGACTACATTCTATCCCAGTTGCGCGACAGGGGTCCGCAGTGATTTCATTGATTTTTTTATGACTTGTACATGTATTGGCCCTATGGGCAAATTGTTTATTGGTACATTTTCGTTTATACACTTGGTGGAAAACTTTTTATCTTCCATTTTTATTTGACTCTATTTGATGTTTGTGAGATGTGTGTCTGTGATATTTACTTTACACTGCCTCCTATTTTTATTGTGATATTTACTTTGTGATATCTGCGACGGGGATGACAAATATACCTACGCTGGGTTATAAGCGATGATTTGATATACAAAGGAGGTGCTGCCAAAATTTTAAAAAAATATAATATATATTTTTGTGATGATGTGTGTCTGTGTTTACATTGAATGTGAAATGCAGTGTTCGGAAACATCGACAGTTTCGATTACTGTCGATGGTTCGAACACTGTACTTCATACACACTGTAAACACAGACACACAGCATAACAAAAATACCAATTATATTTTTTTAAAATTTTTTTATAATATCTGCAACGTATAGCGACGTTCCCCGACGGCCAGCGACGGGAAGAACACGTCGCTATACGTCGCTAACTAGTGACGTAACGTCGCTAGACGTCGCTAAGATGCTGACGTGGGAAATTACAACCTGTCAGCGGACGTCGCTATATTTGTCGCTAGGCGTTGCTAACGTGCACACATGGCTGCCATGCCATGTCAGCGTACATAAAGTTTATGGCGTCGCAACGTGGTCGCTCTACGTCGCTATTTTGGCGACGTAACCTTACGTTGCTATCTGTCGCTAATTTTGCGACGTCTTACGACAATGATCACGCCGTCGCAAACAGCGACGTTCTGCGACGAAATTGCCATCTGCGACATGCCTATACGCGACACCCTATTTTCGTCGCTAAATACGTCGCAAAATTATTTTAGCGACGGATTTTCCTTATTTAGCGACGGATTTTGACGTCGCTAAAATGGGTTATTTTTGTAGTGATTCTGGATCTGGGGCGTGACACCTGGTTTGCCAAGTTTCCGTTCTCCGTGGCCGAAGGTCTCCTAGCGGGTACCAATGATCACTCTTCTAACATGGTTAAGATGATAGAACTGCGGATGAGAAAGTAATTTACGTTCAGGTACAATAACAAATGGGCGCTTATGGAGGGCTATATTGAGGCGGTTGAAGGAGGTCTGTGCCAGGAGGCGCCGGGAAATTACCAATTTTGGTTGGTGATACGTCTGAAGAGGGTTAAAGAGGCACTCAAAACTTGGAGAAATCGAGACTGGAGGAACACCTGTCTAACACAGAGGATCAGCTTTTCGTGGTGCAAGCGGGCTTATAAGATGATCTGATGAACCAGACATTGGCGACCAAGGAGCCGGAACTTGCCCACAAAGTTGGTCATCTACATATGATGGAGGAGATCCAACTAGCTCAACAGGAGAAATGTAGCTGGTTAAGGGATGGCGATAGATGTACTAAGTTCTTTCATGATATTGTCAAAACTCGGCAACATCGGAACCACATTAGTCGACTGATGGACGTAAATGGGGAAAGACATTACAGAACAGCAGGACATCCAGATGGAGGCCGTCAGGTATTATCAAAACCTTTACAACCAAACTAATTATGCTCACAGAGTTTTTGAGTTGATCTGCAAGAAGTTGGTGACCGAGCATGGTAATCACATGCTACTAGCCCCGGTGATAATAAAGGAAGTTGAGGAGATTGTAATGAAAGCGGACCCCAATAAATTGCCTGGACCTGACGGGTTTGGCAGCAAGTTTTATAAGGTGCACTGGAAGAAGTTTAAAGGGGAAGTATTGGAGGTAGTTCGAGACTTTTTTGATAATGGCAAACTCCTAAAGGAAATTGAATCAAACGTTTCTAACTTCATTCCTAAAAAAGAGGGTGCCTCAGCCTTGTCCGACTTCCGACCGATTGCGTGCTGTAACTTTCTGTATAAGGTGATTACACATCTGATATGCCGGAGAATGGAGAGTATCATGCAAGGACTAATTTCGCTGAATCAAGCTGCCTTCATCAAAGGCAGAAAGATAGCGGAAAATAGTCTGTTGGCTCATGAGTTAGTGCGGGGGTTCAACAAAGTAGGAGGACACAAAGCCTGCATGAAGCTGGACCTACGGAAGGCATATGACACGGTAAACAGAGATTTTGTTTGCCATATTATGATTGCGATGGGATTTGACAGAAAATGGGTCGACATGATTCGGGAATGCATTTCTACGGCCACATTCTCAGTACTTATTCATGGCCACCGTATGAATTTATTCGCAGTAACAGGGGACTCCGACAAGGTGACCCGTTATCGCAATATTTATTTACCCTTATCATGGAGTACTTTACTTGCTTGATGGATGTTGCTGTGCATACGGGCGAGATCATCCCACTGTTCAGACTGGTATCCCCGCAGATTTTTTATCTAATATATGCTGATGATCTCCTCATTTTTATGTCTCCGACATTTGGGGGACTTGCGACAATGACAAGGGTCATGGACGAGTTTGGCAAGTGGACGGGTTTGGACCTCAATAAGGACAAAAGTACGGTATACTTTAACAAATACTATACGAATAAGGAGGAGCATGCTGATATTTTAGGCGTAACCAAAGGAGAGTTACCTGTTCGATATCTGGGTCTACCGTTATCCATTAACTATGCACGTGATATGGAGTGCAACAATTTGGTGGAGTTTGTTCAGTGCAGGATTGAGGGATGGCAGGCGCAATGCCTCTCCTTTTGGGGGAAGAATAGAGTTAGTACGCTAAGTTATCAATGCTATAGCTTTATTCTGGCTCCAGGCAATCGTGCTTCCTTCGGCTACGATCCAAAAAATAGAGAAGTTGTGTGCAAACTTTGTTTGGAGAGGTGGGCTCTATGGTATATCCTGGAGCACTCTTTGCAGGATACGAGAGGAAGGAGGAGTAGGTATACGCTCCTTGACGAGCCAAAGGACAATTGTTGCATTGAAGATTACATGGAACTTCCTACAAGGTAAATTGTTATGGGCGGTCTGGATGCGGAGCCGATATCTCCAAGGAGCAAACTTCTGGGACAAAAGGCTGAACAACAATTTTTTTGTCATGTTTAAATCTATACTCAGGCATAGGAAGATGGTGCAATCACTCATTACCAGAGTTATTACGAATGGAGAAAAAATGACACTTTGGTCGGACCTGTGGATTGAGCACCGGAGTTTGAAAGAGTTGCTATCTGGGCATAACATTAATCTGATAGCAAATGAGGAATGTGTTAGCGCCATTATGGATGAAGAAGGGTGGAGGCCGGATCTCAGTAGGTTCGCCAATAATGTGGGACGGCTATTCGAAGAGTACCAATTGATAAAATTTTGGTACAAGACCAATGTGTCTGGGATGGTAGTGTGCATGGTAGGTTTAGTTATACTCACGCCTACAACAACGTTCGACCCAGGCATGAACGGATGGCATTCGCAGATATCATTTAGAGGAACGGAGTGACGGCCAAGATGCAAATATGCCTTTATCGGCTGTCTATGGGGCACATATTCACTAAAGACAGACTCGTGCGATTTGGAATCACCATTGATCGGCCGGAGTGTCCACTATGCGGACATGCAACTGAATCCATGGGCCAATTGTTCTTCGCTTGCCCATATTAGCGGGAGCAAGAGTCTAGACTGGACCTTAGACAGGAAGGAACGCAAGAGGTAAACCACATTATGGGACGGATTATAACTGGGAGGAATCGAAGCCCGAAGTGGTTCAAAGAAGCATGCGCTAGACCGGCCTTGGCCGTCTGGCACGTCTGGCATAAAAGGAATAAGCGTACTTTTGAGAATTCATATACTGTCCAAATGGGTATTATTCACAATATTGAGTATGACGTACGAGTGATGACAGGGATGGATGTATAGGCCATGCCTAATTGTAAAGTTCTGAAGTTTTAATACAATTACCTTTCTTTCAAATATATATATATATATATATATATATATATATATATATATATATATATATATATATATATATATATATATATATATATATATTGTTGAGAACAAATAAGGGATTTAGTCCCACATTGGAAAATGTAGTATGAAGAGGAGCTAGACTCCCTATAAGGAGTGGAGTAGCCAATCAATAAAATATAAAATAATTATTCTCTACATGGTATCAGAGCCATAACCACAAAAAAAAAAATTTCCACCCCTTCCCCAACCCGGCAAACCCCCCTGCCGCCGACGCCCCCCTCCCTGCCCACCGCCCGACGCCCCCCCTGTTGCCCCGACGCCCCCCCCTCCCGGCGACCCCCCTGCTGCCGACAACCACCCCTCCCTGCCCCCCCGACTCCTCCCCTCCATGCTCCCCCCCGATGACCCCCCTGCCCCCCCGGCGGCCCCCCCTGCTGCCCCGACGCCCCCCCACACCCTCTTCCGACCCAACTGCTGCCCCCCCTTTTTTCGGAAAAAAATCCTAATTTGCGTGAGAGATTATGTGGGCAGTTTTTCGAAGACGGATGGACGTCAAATACTTTATTTGCACCATCTGTTCCTAGATTGCGCCCTCCAGAATTACAAAATGTGTTTTTGTTTTTCCGTTCTCGATCTGCAAATTAGGATCTACATACGCACGCCGGTGTTGGCCACGTTAACCGCGCATTCGTAAGGTCTCCGTTGAAGACTTTACATAAAGACGACGACGACGAAGCCGACGAAGACGACGACGACGAATCACAGTTGAAGATGCCATGGATTCGATCAGTGGTAAACTGATTGCAGAAGAGATGAAGGCCTTAGTTGATGATATTTTATCAAAGAGATTAACCGAGGCAACCCCACGTGTGATCCATACTGATGTGGATCTGTCACCCTACAAAATAGGGAAGTTGGACAAGCTGGAGACAAAGTTGGAGGGAACGTCCAACTACTTAAAATGGTCGCGGCAGGCAATGCGGACGCTGAAGGGACAAGGCTTGGTTGGCTACGTCAATAGCCAAACCAAGGCGCCAGATGATCTCTCCTCAAAGGAGTTTGCTATTTGGGAAATTGTCAACAATATTATGGCTGGATGGTTGACAGCCTCCTTGACCGACCAGGTGTCGGGCAATGTCGAGGCGATGGAGGCTGCTGCTGATATATGGCGAACTTTGAAGGAAATGTACTCAGGCTCAGGCAATCCTATACGGGTCTTCCAACTGCAGGATGAACTTGATAGGGTGGCCCAGGACGACTGTACCTTCTCTGAGTATGCAGCACTATTGAAGAAGTACTGGTCTGATCTGGATCACTATGATCCTCTTGGGATGGAAGATGCACAAGTCGAACCAGCATTTGTGAAACATTTCCAAAAGTTCTTGGATTAAATTTCGCGACAACGGATGATGAAGTTCTTGAAGGGTCTTAATCATGTGTTTGAGCATAGAAGGAATGTCCTCCTCGCACAGCCCATGCTTCCAAACTTAGAAGAAGCCATAGCTGCCATGGCACAAGAAGAGGCTCGATTGAAGTTGATGCCCAACAAGGGCTATTTCCAGGAGGAGCAAGCCGTTGTTGACAAGTCTGCCCTTGTCGCCTTCACTCAGCCTCCCTCTGTGGCCGGTGTTTGCCACAACTGTGGTGACTCGGGGCATTACATCAAATTTTGTCCAAAACCCCTGCAAAGTCCGTCGAGTAATCGTGGACGGGGGCCGCAGAGGACGTCGAGGTGGTAGAGGCGGTTATGCTGGTAGAAGGGAAAATTATTCTAGAGGACACAAAGCTAATCTGGCGGAGGAAGGAGGAGAAAATCACCTGACTGAGTTAACCCCACTTGAGAAGGAGTTCCTCGCGAAGTTACGCAGCACGAAGCTGGGTTCGGACGACAATCATGGGGCGTCATCTACCTCGGGGGATCACATCACTTGCTTTGCCTAAACCAGCACAGGTATTCCTGTGCGTGCTCTTGCAGCAGTTGTCCACCAACTAGGTTGGATTATGGACTCTGGGGCATCTCGCCATGTCACGGGGTCCTGCGGTGAGTTCCAGGACTATACTCACCTACCGACGTCGGAGAGCATTCAGACTGCTGATGGTAACTCCAGCCCTGTCATGGGTAAAGGCACTGTCGCATACACCCATTCTCTGACTCTCACCAATGTCTTACATGTTTCATCTTTTCCTGTCAATTTTCTTTCTATTAGTGCTATTATTTTTTATCTTAACTATACTGTTTCCTTTGACATTCCTACGGTGACTTTTTAGGAGAAGGGGACAGGACGATGACTAGGGACTGGCACATGGCATAAGGGGCTGTGGTACTTGGACAGGACTGGACTGGACAAAGCATTGGCATCTCTGGTAGCAGACACACCACCGAAAGATTCATGGTGCAGTGTAGAAGATGAATTGCTACTCCACCACCAGTATGTCGGTCATTCTTCTTTTAAAACTATTAGTCGCATGTATCCGTCCTTATACCAAAGGACTAATAAAGAGAAGTTATTTTATAATGCATGTGAGTTGGGTAAACATACCAGAAGCACGTATGTCAATTCAGGAAGTAGAAGTTCAACTGCATTTGATATGATACATTCGGACGTCTGGGGCCCTTGTCCTACAACCGGTATTAACGGTTTTCGATGGTTCGTCACTTTTATTGGTTGTTCTACTCGCGTGACATGGGTCTACCTTATGAAGAATAAAAGTGATGTCTTTGAGGCGTTTCAAGACTTTCATCGCCGGGTAGAAACATAATATGGCACTAAAATTAAGTGCTTACGGTCTGATAATGGGACGGAGTATACAAATAAGAAGGTTGTTGAGTTTTATCCACTCATGGAATACTACACCAAACTTCATGTGCCTATACACCGGCACAAAATGGTGTGGCCGAACGGAAGAACAGACACCTGCTGGAGGTCGCACGGACGATGATGCTGGCTATGAATGTCTCGAAACACTTATGGGGGCAGGCAGTGTTAACGGTCTCTTATCTCATCAACAGAATGCCATCTCAGGTATTGGACTGGAAGACACCGTTGGAGATGCTTACTGGTGCAACCACGTACACTGTTCCACCGAAAGTATTTGGGTGTGTATGTTTTGTCCAAGATAATAGGCCAGGAGTTGACAAACTGGATCCTAGAGCGGTTAAATATGTCTTTGTCGGGTACACGACAACTAAGAAGGGATACGCATATTGCAGCCCAGTTGAGCGGAAGATGTTTGTAAGCATGGACGTTACATTTAGAGAACTGGAACCATATTATGGTTCGGATGTCGTTTCAGCGTTTAGTGACACACCTAACACAGAGGGTGTTAGATGTGAGGGAAAGAAAAATAAGCCCATCTGTGGTGGTCGGATCGGTCCCATGCCCGGTCGTGGAAAACTGGACGACAGGGGGGAGAAAGCAGTGACTCTGATACAGAAGATGAAGAAGATACATATGTTAAACAGGGGGAGCAACAGACGATGGCAAATGAGCTCCAAGTCTACAGAAGGAGACAGTGGAAGTCCAGTACTGTACCTGTACCGTGCCCTGTGCCTACTATACCAAGTCCCTCGTCTACTCCTGCTCCAACTCTTAAAGATGTTGCCCCCGCACTGAATCAATCTGATTCTGATGCGGATCTCTCTGACTCTGATGGTATGATCTCTCCACCTCTTATTGCTCCCTTAAGGAGATCTTCTCGCATCAATGCGGGTAAGGCTCCTAGTCGTTTTGATGATTATAAACATGATATTGCCAACTACCTGTCTTATTCTAACATTTCTTCGAATTATCGAGCCTTCATTGCATCATTAGACTCTACTTCGTTGCCCAAAAGTTGCCAGGAAGCAAAGAAAGATCCACGGTGGAAAGCTGTAATGATGGAAGAACTTGGGGCACTGGAGAAAAATAAGACGTGGGAGCTGGTTCCATTACCCAAAGGAAAGAAAACTGTGGGATGCAAATGGGTGTACACAGTAAAGGAGACGTTAGAAGAAAAAGTAGAACGATACAAGGCAAGGTTGGTTGTAAAAGAATACACACAATCATATGGCATCGACTATGATGAGACGTTTGCTCCATTAACGAAAATGAGCACCGTAAGAACTCTGGTCTCCATTGCAGCAAACTATGGGTGGAAGCTATTCCAGTTAGATGTGAAGAATGTCTTTCTCCATGGGGACCTACAAGAAAAAGTGTACATGGAACTCCCGCCAGGGTGCTACGCTACAGAATCAGACGGAGGGACATCGCATGGAAAAGTGTACAAACTAAAGAAGTCGCTATATGGACTCAAGCAATCTCCTCGAGCCTAGTTTGACAGATTCAGAAAAGGCTGTTACAGGCATGGGATACCATCAAGCAAATGCAGATCATACGGTCTTTCTTCAGCATACAAGAGGCCACATCACTATACTTGCTGTATACGTGGATGATATAGTTATCACAGGTAATGATGAAGTCGAGATCGCTAAGCTGAAGTCAAAACTCGCGAAAAAGTTTGAGATGAAGGATTTAGGAGCGATGGGGTACTTTCTAGGTATCGAGGTGTGTGAAGGCGAACAAGGAATTGTTCTCTCACAGAGAAAATACGCACTAGATCTGCTGAAGGAGACAGGGATGCTGGGATGCAAAGCAACAGTCACTCCAATTGACCAGAAGTACAAGTTGGGAGCATAAGCAGGAGAGCTAGTTGATCGTGAAAGATATCAACGACTTGTAGGGAGATTGATTTATCTGGGACACACTCGCCCTGATATCTTATTTGCGGTGAGTGTAGTAAGTCGCTACATGCATGATCGAAGAACGGGTCATATGGATGCAGTGTTTCAAATCTTGAGATATCTGAAAGGGACGCCAAGGAAAGGGCTATGGTTCAAGAAGAATGAATGTATAAAAGTTGAGGGATATTGCGATACAGACTGGGCGAGCTGCATAGACGATAGAAGGTCTACCACGGGATATTGTGTCTTTGTAGGAGGAAACTTGGTCTCATGGAGAAGCAAGAGATAGTCAGTGGTAGCACGGTCTACAGCTGAAGCAGAATACAGAACTATGGCTTTAGGAGTGTCGGAGTTGCTGTGGGTGAAAGCGTTGCTGACAGAGTTGAAGCTGGACAAGGGAGCACCGTTACGTCTTCTAAGCGATAATCAAGCTGCAATAAGTATAGCTAACAATCAAGTTCAGCACGACAGAATGAAGCACATCGAGATCGATCGATTCTTCATCAAAGAGAAGCTGGAACAAGAAATACTGAAGATTGATCATGTTCGCTCAGAAGAACAAGTGGCAGAATGCCTGACTAAGGGTCTTAGTTCATTAAGTCTGTCGAAGCTATGTAACAAGATGGAAATGATTAATATCTATCGCCCATCTTGAGGGGGAGTGTTGAGAACTAATAAGGGATTTAGTCCCACATTGAAAAATGTAGTATGAAGAGGAGCTAGACTCCCTATAAGTAGTGGAGTAGCCAATCAATAAAATATAAAACAATTATTCTCTACATACACACATATATATATATATATATATATATATATATATATATATATATATATATATATATATATATATATATATATAAGCAATGGGTAATTGTGGTGAACTCGTCTCCACTGGGCTCGAGCTCATATATATATATATATATATATATATATATATATATATATATATATATATATATATATATATATATATATATATATATATATATATATATATATATATAGCAAATGACCTCTAGCCTAGTGGGTAAAAGAGATGCATGTGACCCAAGTGGTCGGGAGTTCGAGCCCAGTGGAGACGAGTTCACCACAATTACCCATTGCTTATATATATATATATATATATATATATATATATATATATATATATATATATATATATATATATATATATATATATATATATATATATATATATATATATATATATAACAAATGACCTCTAGCCTAGTGGGTAAAAGAGATGCATGTGACCCAAGTGGTCGGGAGTTCGAGTCCAGTGGAGACGAGTTCACCACAATTACCCATTGCTTATATATATATATATATATATATATATATATATATATATATATATATATATATATATATATATATATATATATATATATAAATATATATATATATATATATATATATATATATATATATATATTGCTTACTTACTTCCTTCCCTCTTCTGATTTTTGCAAAAATGCTAAGTTTATAATCAAATGGGTTACAATTTATTTACAACGACCTATCTAACGATTGATAGTTGACTTCCCTCTCCTCCCCCCTACACCACATTGAGTGAGGTGACACAATTAACAAATGTCATGTAAACAGTTGTAAATGGGTTATAACCAATTTGATTGTAGTTCTAGCATTGCTCTCATTTTTGGACCATCAACTTGATAAAAGAGTTGCGTATAATAATTAAAACCGAACTCAAGAGACCCTAGTGGTTAATGAGAAAATACATAAGGCTGAGGGGTGGCTGGGTGGAGATGGTCTCAAGATTGAACCACGGTCGCGAGGGTCCTTCTACAATACATGTGATGTATCAATACATCCCAAACAATTGCATTGAAAATGTATTGAAAATTGTGAAAGGTGTTTACTTTGACTTTTCCTGTTACTTTGACTTCGGCTTTAATCTGAACCATTGGATCAACATGTAGAACCCTAGAGGGGGAGTGAATAGGAAAATTAAAAATTAACTACAATAATTGATGCAATAAAGACAATTGAAAGTAAAGAGTAGAAAGATCAAACGCAAGGATGTATCCTGGTATCCTCTTTTGAGGCAATCCAGTCCCGAAACTCTCTCCGGCTTTAATCCACTATTTAACCAAATAGTACACACGAGTTTGGATCCGAAGACTCGCCAACTTCTATACACGAGTTTTCTTACGAAGGCTCGCCAACTTCAAACAAAAGAGAAGAGAACTTGTTGATCTTCTAACACGTGAAGATCGAAATGTACAACTCTTTAATACTCTAGCACTTTGGGAGAGGATGACAATGAAAAGCTTGGAAGAGTATTAATGGTGGAGCTCTTGGTTGTTGGAAAATTTATGGTAAGAGTTGGTGAGAAAGCTCAAGAGAGAGAGAGAGCTTTCTTTTATAGGAGAACCAAGAGTTGGTGGCATTTAATGCTCTGAATACAGACAGACCGGCATGCCGTCGGTATGCAGCGGTATACCGTCGGTATACCGGCCAAATAGTAACGGTCATATTAATGACCGTTTGAGGGCATTAAATGCTGCCATTAATGCTAGTTATGGCAATTCAAAAACCAAATATTTGAAACTCGGTATACCGCCGGTATGCCGGAGCATGCCGTCGGTATGCCGACAATTTGTCACAGCAAGTTCTAGGTTGCTAAAAACGGTATACCGCCGGTATGCCGGAGCATGCCGTCGGTATGCCGACAATTTGTCACAGCAACTTTTGGGTCGCTAAAAACGGTATACCGCCGGTATGCCGGAGCATGCCGTCGGTATGCCGACAATTTGTCACAGCAACTTTCTGGACACAAAAATCGGTATACCGCCGGTATGCCAGAGCATGCCGCCGGTATTCCGACAATTCGTCACAGCAACTTTCTGAGCTCTAAAAATGGTATACCGCCGGTATGCCGGAGCATGCCGCCGGTATGCCGCTCTGTAGGTATTTGATTTTTGACTTGTTCTTTTTACTTGTCATCCGTCCTTAGGTGTTTACAAATATACCTAGACTTGTACAGACACAGAGACTCTAAGCAGGAAGACGCCGTCTTATGCCGGAAACGCCGATAACTGCTTCAGTCTTCAAAGTGAAAGAGATTGCGGTAGAACGGAAGAACTCCATGTAGTAGATCTTCTGAGAATATTTGAATCTGAAGAACAGAAGACTAAACTACGAAGATGCTGTTAATAATCAAAATAAAATGTGCCAACAAACTCCTCCATTTTGATAATTGACAAAATAGAGAGATATCATCTTCAGGGAGTTGCTCTCCCGTAGGTAGACAGCTCCCCCTCAGTACGATTTCTCCCCCTTTGTCACTTAGTCAAAGATGGGGATAACATTAGAAAACGTGCATAATGATAATGACAAGAGCATATAAAGAAAAGCATGTATTAATAGATTTGAAGTGAAAAGAGAATACATACCCGACACACACATAGCATAAGGTAAATAGAAAGACTCTCCTCAACGAGAGCCGGAAACTAGAGATAACCACAGATAAAGTCCCCGAAGGACTGCAAACAACTGGTACCAACCACACACCGGTCCCCGAAGGACCACAAAAGACAACATAAAAATAAACACATAAAACTAAAACACGCATAAAGCGAGACCATCATCCAAAAGCGAATCCGTCCCTACTCATCAGCCGGATCGTCGCCATCACCCTGAGCCTGCTGGAAGGCGCCAAAAGGATCAATGCCGTCAGGGTACATAAACTTATAGGCATTAGGATCAGAGAAGCGCGGGGCCTGGTACATAGGATCCTGAAGATTAAGATCCAGAAAAGCATCCCGGTCCTGAAGGGTGCGCTGAATAAAGTACCCCTGATCGTGGAAACGAGACTGGATCAGGGCACCAAGGCTACGAGTGTGGGCCCGTATCTGCTCCTCCGCCTGGGCCATTCACATATCAAAGTGCTGCTGAGTCAGCGGCATATAACAGCCCAAAGCAGAAGGAGTAGCTGTGGGAGCAGCAGGAGAGGAAGCCGGTTGCTCTTGGGAAGACGAGGCACGTGAAGTAGAGGTGCCACCAAGGGAACGGGAGACAGCAAGATAGGAGGGGACGCCATCCGAGGAGCAAAGAGATAGGTCAACTTGCCGGGCTTCCAGAAGTAGAGTGATAAAGGAGCCGTAGTATAGGTTCGGCTTTCCCGCGGGCATGACACGCCGGAAGAGCAGAAGGAGAGTCTTCGGGAAGGAGAAGGGCTTCCGGGCATAGAGATAATACATACAGACGAGGGCATCGCCGGTAATAGCGTCGTAGTTCCCGTCCTTAGGAAATAGTGTATGGCACACTATCCTATGGAGCTCGTAGTAAAACAGCTCCAGCTGTGTAGAGAGTGCCGGGATGGCAGGAGGGTTGGGGCCCTTGCAGATGATACGGCAGAATTCGTCGAAGTGTGACGCCGCCGAGGAGTGAAGAGCAGCCAAGGAAGGCAAGGCTTCCCCTTTGTCCGGGATGCCGAGGATGTGCCCGATGTCCCGAGATGTGAGACGGAAGTGACGGTCATTGACCATAGACTGAATGGCGGGGTGTTCGTCATCCCCGACCAAGTTGCAATAGAATAGTCGGACAGCAGCGGGGTAGACGGGTATTTGGCGCCGAAGTAGAAATGAGAGTCCGGCCTCGTCGAACAAGGAGACGTGACCGGAGAAGAGGTTCCAATTTATCGTCCGTCCCTTAAAGACATTGTGATGAACGAAGTGCTGGAACCATAGCTCGGCCGCCAAAGAGTTAGAAAAGATCCGTTGGTCGTACCCGTGAGGTTGGGCCACCGGGACGAAGGGGTTGAACAAGGAGGGGGAGGAGGAGCGGGGACGCTTAGGGTTTGCCATGAAGAGAGACTAGGTTTCTGGAGTGGATGAAGGAGGAGTAGGGGAAGTAATGGAGGAAGGAGGATTTTAAAGAGGAGGAGGAAGATGAAGAGATGTAGTTTGAAAGGGTGGTGAGGGTGGGAACGGTTGTAGAGGAGGTTTAAAGAGGGGAGTTGAAAAGAAAGTGGGTTGGAATTTATGAGGGTGGAGTAAAAAGAGGAGTGAAAGGGGAGATGAGAGGGAAGAGTAATAAATGAGATGGGAGGTGAAGAGATGGGTAGTTATGATAGATTGGATAGATGAGAGAGAATAAAAGTAGTTTAAAAAAAAGGAATAAAGGAAGTAGAGAAGAAAGGTGGGCCCGGACCCTAATTTGATGTCCTGTCTGCCGCGAACCGGCATACCGTCGGTATGCCGGCGTATACCGACGGAATGCCGAGTTTCGAGACAGAACCAAATTCTGAATCGAAAAATGGCATGCCGTCGATATACCGTCGTATACCGCCGGTATGCCGATCAAAGAACAGTTTTAAGGGTCAATGGATAAAATGCCTAATTCTTGGCAAAGAAAGGAGAAGCGATCTTCCGGGAGTGGTTTGGTGAAGATATCGGCTAATTGAGAATTGGTCTCAATAAACTCAAGATGGATGTCTCCCTTTTGTTGATGGTCACGAAGAAAATGGTATCTAATTTCAATATGCTTCGTGCGTGAGTGACAAATCGGGTTTTTTGTGAGATTGATAGAGCTAGTGTTATCACATTTAATAGGTGTGCAAGAATGAGAAATGCCATAATCTAAAAGTGTTTCTGACATCCAAAGAATTTGTGCACAACAACAACCAGCCGTAATATATTCTGCCTCAGTGGTGGAAAGAGCAACAGAATTTTGCTTCTTACTAAACCACGATACCAAGGCCTTTACGAGGAATTGACATGTGCCACTAGTGCTTTTTCGGTCAATCTTGCATCCGGCAAAATCCGCATCCGAAAAGCCGAGAAGCTCAAAGGATGAGGATCTCGGATACCAAAGACCCATGTTAATGGTGCCTTTGAGATAACGAAAAATGCGCTTAACGACACTCAAATGTGATTCCTTTGGATTGGCTTGATATCGAGCACACAAGCAAACACTAAACATGATATCAGGACGGCTAGCAGTTAAATAAAGTAAGCTACCGATCATACCTCTATACTTACGAATGTCGACCGATGTGCCATCTTCATCATTGTCAAGCTTTGTCGTTGTGGCCATAGGAGTCCTCATTGATTTGGATGAGTCGAGGTCGAAACGCTTGAGGAGGTCCTTTGTATATTTTGCTTGATTGATGAAGGTTCCTTTGGGTCCTTGTTTGATTTGTAACCCCAAGAAGAAGGAAAGTTCACCCATCATACTCATTTCAAACTCTTCCTGCATAACTTTAGCAAATTCTACACAAAGTGTGTTGTTAGTAGAACCAAAAATAATATCATCGACATAAATTTGAACCAACAAGAGAGTCCCATCATGGGATTTAATAAAAAGTGTTGTGTCAACTTTTTCCTTTGAAAAATTGTAAGAAACAAGAAAAGAGCTAAGACGCTCATACCAAGCACGGGGAGCTTGTTTGAGGCCATAAAGGGCTTTATGGAGTTTGAACACGTGATTAGGAAATTGAAAATCTTCAAAGCCGGGAGGTTGTTTAACATAAACTTCCTCTTTAATAATACCATTTAGAAAAGCACTCTTAACATCCATTTGAAATAGATTCAAGTCATTAAAACAAGCAAAAGCACAAAGCATACGAATGGATTCAAGACGTGCAACCGGAGCATAGGTTTCGTCGTAGTCAATGCCTTCCTCTTGGTTATAGCCTTGAGCAACCAATCGGGCTTTATTACGAGTCACTAACCCATCTTCATTAAGTTTGTTACGAAACACCCATTTTGTTCCAATAATGGGATGATTGCTAGGTTTTGTGACAAGTTCCCAAACCTTGCTTCGCTCAAATTGATTAAGCTCCTCTTGCATAGCTATCATCCAAAACTCATCAAGAAAAGCATCATTAACATTTTTAGGCTCTATTTGAGAAATAAAAGCCATATTTGCACAAAGATCACGAGTGGCGGATCTTGTGCTAACACTGGAGGAAGGATCTCCAATGATAAGCTCCTTAGGATGATTGGTGACAAATCTCCATTCTTTTGGGAGATCCTTTTGAGGAGGCTCGAGAGGAGGAGATTCTTTTGATGGGGTCACAACTTCATTGTTAGATGAAGAAGGATGATCCTCAATAGAGGAGTTCTCCAACCCAAACGAGATGTCATCAATATCCTCGGAAGAGGAGAATGTAGAAGAGTTGAGTTCATTAAAAGGGACATTGATTGACTCTTCGACAATAAGACTTCTTTTGTTAAAAACACGAAAACCTTTACTATGAGTAGAGTATCCAAGGAATATTCCTTCATAGGCTTTTTCTTCAAACTTGCCTAGGTTATCCTTGGTATTCAAAATAAAACAATTGCAACCAAAAACTTTGAAATATTCAATAGAGGGAATTTTGTCAAACCAAAGCTCATAAGGAGTCTTCTTAGAAATAGGTCTAATTAAGACTCTATTTATAACATGACATACCGTATTAACGGCTTCCGTCCAAAAATATTGGGGGAGCTTATATTGGTTTAACATAACCCGGGCCATATCGCCAAGGGTTCTATTCTTTCTCTCCACAACACCATTTTGTTGAGGAGTACGAGGGCAAGCAAAATCATGTCCAAAACCATTCTTTTCATAAAATCTTTTAAAATCTGCATTATCAAATTCCCCTCCATGATCACTCCTAATTTTGTTGATAGAAAAACCTTTCTCATTTTGAACACGTTTACAAAAAGCAACAAATTTACGAAAAGTATCACTTTTGCAAGCAAGAAAAATAACCCAAGTAAATCTCAAAAAATCATCAACTAAAACAAAAGCATAAAGCTTGCCTCCAAGGCTAGCAACTCTACTAGGCCCAAAAAGATCCATATGGATAAGTTGAAGGGGTCTAGAAGTACTCACAGAGTTGATTGATTTGAAGGATGACTTGGTCAACTTACTTTTCTCGCATTCTTCACATACCATATCCTTTTTGAATGGGATACTTGGGAGTCCTCGTACAAGCTTCTTGGAGGCGAGGCGAGAGATGGTATCCATGTTTGCGTGTCCAAGCCTCATGTGCCAAAGCCAACTCTCATCGTTCTTTGCAACTAGGCATCTGTCATTGTTAGTACTTTCAACAAGATAAAGAACATAAATGTTATTTTCTCTAATGCCTTCATAAACAATAGTTCCATTAGAACTATCGGTAATGTAGCATTTGAGTTTAACAAACTTGATATCATAGCCATTATCGGTAAGATGGCTAATACTAAGGAGGTTATGCTTGAGATTAGTAACAAGACATACATTATTAATACAAGGATAAGGAGGAGAACCGATATTACCATTTCCAATAATATAACCTTTAAGATTGTTACTGAAGGAGACGTGTCCTTCCTTCTTCATCGATAGCATTGTAAAAAGTGAAGCATCACCGGTCATGTGCCGTGAACAACCGCTATCGAAAATCCACTTGCTTCTAGCATGAGAAGGATTCGTCACCTACAACATAAGTTGAAGATGAACGATTTGGTACCCATGATTGTTTGGGTCCTTGATTGTTAGTTCTAGGAACCCATTTAAGAACTTTCATGTCAACTTGTTTCCTTGTATAACAAAAATTAGAAGTATGCCCGATCAAACCACAATAATTGCACATCAAAGAAGATTTAGAAGAAGAAGTGTGAGTGTTGTGCATATGTGAGTTTCTAGTGTGAGAAGTTCTACCATGAGTGTTATGAGGATGATAGTAAAATGCATGATGTGAGGTGTTCTTCTTAACAAAAGGTCCTTTTCTTGTATTAGAAAAGGAGTTGTGTGTAGTGTTCATGAAAGGGGTATGCCTAGCATTGTGATGAGTGTGGGGGTGTCTTGGAGCATGCATGTGAGTGGTATTCTTATTACCTAAATTCTTACTCCGTGTAAGAATCATTATACTTAATAGAAGTGTCATATTCTCTTCTATTAGCATCTTGACATTTGCGCATAGCAAATTCATAAGAACTTCTCATGGATAGAATCTCATCATCCCTTTTCTTGATGGTGTCAAGAGATTCTAGATGTTTGAGTCTTAAGGACTCTATCTCATCCGTGTCAGATGCGGGAGATTTCCCTTTTATATCAATAATGATATTAGAGAGTCTCTCTACTTCAAGTTGAAGGACGTCAATATCTTTTAGAGACTTCTTGTATTTATTCCTAACACCTTTGTGTTCTTCGTGTAATTCAAGGATAGCTTTTTCCAAATCATCATAAGTAAGAGTGTTTAAGGAAAGATCATTAAGTACCTCATCAGTTGCCATGAGACAAACATTTGCATTGTGTTTGCACTCCTTGTCATTGTCGGAGTCACTAGCATCACTCTCACACCAAATACTAGTGTTGGCGAATTTTCTAGAGGACGAGCTTCCTTTGCTTGGTCTCTCGTACTTGCTTGAATCTCTTCTTGTCATCGGACAGTCCCTCTTGATATGTCCGGGTCTTCTACATTGATAGCACGCCGGATCTTCCTCATTTTCCCGTCTGGAGCGATTGGCTTTGTTGAATTTGAGGAATTTCCGGAAGTGCTTAGCTGTGAGAGCTATTTCTTCATCATCATCCGACTCATTGTCGTCGGAGCTCTCCTTGGAGTAAGACTTTGTAGCTTTGAGAGCAAGAGTCTTCTCCTTCTCTTTGGTCTTCTCCTTCTCCTTCTCTTGTGTGGAGGATTCCTCTTGATCCTTCATATCGAGCTCGTGAGTCATAAGCTTACCCATGAGGGTCTCAAGGTTCATGACTGTTAGATCGTTCCCCTCAATAATTGCGGTAGCTTTAGGACTCCAAACTTTCGTCAATCCTCTAAGGATTTTTCTGATCTTTTCATGAGCCGGATATTCCTTACCAAGAGAGGAGAGAGGATTAATAATATCACCAAATCGAGTAAACATGCAAGTAATAGATTCATCATGCTTCATTTTAAAAGACTCATATTCTTGCGTGAGTCTACTTGTAGCTCCCCTTCCCGAAAGTTTTTAAAATATTTTATTATTATTTACCTTATTGGTGGGATGGTGTTGTATCCCGTATTGGTGGTCTAATAATATTTTTCTAAGTATTCTTAATTTAATATTATAAATATTATTGTTAGTGAGAATCAGTAACGTTTGTATAAACCATTAGGGATTTATTGAATTTCGTTATCGATATTATTATTTTATTTTATTATATAATATTATTTATTATTATGGGTTATATTATTTTGTCAAGAAATATATTATAGGTTTAATTTATGTATTATTAGGGTTATTATTACTATTTATGGTATTATAGTGGTTATTAGATATATAAATTATTTATTAATAGTTATTATTATTTAATTCTCTATCAAGATATACATATGTATATATGTACACAACAAACACTTTGCCCTCCAAATATGACCTGTACCACTGCCTAAAGCAACAAGTGCAAATGGTGGTGGCCTCTGTTATTATTATGATTATATAGTATAGTAGTGAATTGAATTGAATTGAAATGAAATGAATGTTTTAATTCAATTCAGGATATACATATATCATTCATGGGTTTTTATTTCATTACCCAATCAATAGTTTTTGTATAAATGGCTCCACATGGTTGGCCATGTTATATGTGACCAAGTGAAGTTAGCTGATGGCAACCAACTACAATTTTGACTAAGCTATGTATGAACGCATGCATGTGTTGTTGTTGCAGCAACTTGCAACAATAAATCCCAACCAGCAGAACAGGGACCCGAGAGTGTGCGCTGCAAAGCATCCTTATCCAACCGAGAGAGAGAGTTAACCAAACCCGAGCCAACTCTCGGCCCAGCCGAGAGTAATCCCTCGAGTCCAGTTCGAAATATATATACAGAGAGATGAGAGATCGAGAGGAAAACCAAAAACAAGAGAACCCTAGCGCCGACCTTGGCAACCAACCCCGGCGTGCGCGCGGCCGCAGAGGGCCACCGCCGGCCGGCCAGGTCGCCGCCGACCCGCACGCGTGAGGCGAGCCAAGAGCAGGACAGCACAGCGGCAGCCATCCGCGGGGCCGACTTTGCGGGGTTATTCCGTCGTGCTCGCTCGACCATTTTGGGAACCGATTCTTCCGGTACGCTCACAACCTAACCAACTTTGATCTCTGTTATTTAGTTCAAATCGAAGTCGTCTGTATTAGACGAGAAATCGAACCCAAGTTCCGTAATAATTCTGTTCCGAAACAGAACCAGTAGCAGTCCAACCATCCGAGTTTGAAGATTGATTCCAATCGATCTAGTGCCAGAATAAAAATTCTACTTGAACAAAGTTAGAGACAACATGTAGGGCTTCACAACCCTTCTTGCGGAATTTGAAATCATCGACTGAGCGTCGAGAAATCGAATTCCAAAGTTTCCCAAAAATCTGTTTTCAAAACTTAAAAATTGTCCCACATGACGTGCGTCACGCCAACCGGGACGACGTGGTCGCGAACTGAAAGGATCGAAAGCTGCGTAACGGCTTTGTGGTCGTGTGGGCTTTGACGGAATTCAAATTGGTCGCGTGTGCACGACAAATTTGATGCGTATCCGTCGAAATTCCCCGTATCGTGCACTTTGCAAATTCTCCAATTACTTTGTGCACGTTCATCAGATCGAGACGAAACTTGCGCCAACAGGACCGTATCATTTTTCTGGTCCTGTATGCCAAGTTTGGTCCAATTCTGAGACAGTCGAATCTGACGTCGTTTTGCGGGCCCACGGTCCCACTCAACGGGTGATTTTGTGCACGGCCCGCCGGAATCAAACTCTGGACATACGGTCGGGTTCGTATCGAAAAACTGGATCCGTAGACATGTAGTTTGACGACTTTAGAGACCATTGACTCTGGCACGCTTTTCGGTGCAAAGCGGGTCCAACGGCGGATATCGTTTTTGCCCGAAATTACCGTTTTGCCCCTGTGTCCAGAATTGGACTTAAGGACAGGCAATCCTAGCTAATTGGACTATTCTGAGATCATTGGTATTGTCTATTTCTGCATCCGGGGACTGTTGTACGGGTTTTGACTATTGGGGGCATATTGAGTGATTTGGATCATCGGTTTCACCAGCACAGGACCACAGGCGAGTACAGTTTATTGTCTGCATTTCGATATTGATCTTTACTATATTTCATTGATTAGTCATTGGTTATATGATTTTTATACTCTATTATAAATTATTGAGTCGGGAATGAGAAGTACCAAGGATGTGTGATCCGACCGTAGACATTGTAGATCTCGTAGACATTGTTTATTTTATGCAGTAGATCTCGTAGACATTGTAGATCTCGTAGACATTGTTTATTTTATGCAGTAGATCTCGTAGACATTGTAGATCTCGTAGACATTGTTTATTTTCATGCAGTAGATCTCGTAGACCGTGCGGTGTAGTACCCCAGACCGATCACATGTCAAAGGTACTTCTAACGGTGGAAAGTATATTGGTCTATTTATTACTATTGATTTTTCTTACGGCTTTACTGTTATTTTTAAAACTCATGATTGATGTCTAACCTTTGTCTTATAGTCATTTTCTTTATTTGAAATTGCATTCGGTGAATTGTGCTCGTTCCATTCCTGACTGGAAACCAACATTTTCAGGTTAGCCGTGGATTCACTTAGCTTGGAGAGTGACGGGAATACTTGCAGACAAAGGCCTAGAGACTAGCTAGAAAGTCGAGTTATAGTCATTCAACGTTTGTACAAGTTTATATTTTCTGTAAATGTAAAACTTGTGATCATTGTAAATTAAATTAATTTTGTGAATGAGTATTATTTGTGATTCTGATCTTCATGGCCGTGACAGCGTTCTACCGCCGACACTGCGGCGTAGGCTGGCTTGGACACGTCTCGTATCCGTTTAAAAAAAAAAGGGTGCGGGTCGTGACAAATTTTTGTGGTGGCCCATGCAGGTCAGTCTTCGCAAATCACGCGAACTCGTGATGGTACTTAAGTTAGTTGTACTATTGCGAGCCTGCGGCAAGGAAATGCTCATTCACGAATTAAGATTAATTTAATTTCAGAGAATGACTAGGACTAGGAGTCCCTTATACAAGTTTACCGATGGGTAGTCTAGGCCATGCCATGTAGAAAAGGAGTTATTAGTGTTGATGGTTTGTCAGATCCCCATAGGTACACTATTACCTCTTGATATAACGATATGATCCAATGTTGATAGATTATTCACTTAGTGAGATCGGGCTTCCTAGGATTGATGATCTAACTTTGAAAAATTGTTCAGTTCCTCCTCTTGACCCTTAGGCATCATCCCCATACCCTAGTCCGAATGGCCCATTTAGTTCCTAGTCGCCCGAAGGATTAGTGTTTTTATATAATTTCTGATTATGTTACCCATATACGAACCTCGAGTTAGTTTCAATCCAAAAAAGTTTTCCTCTATGGTTTGAATACACAATGAATAGATATTAGAATGTTGTATTTCTTTTGTCCTCAAATATTTCTTTCCTGTTCAATCTTTTATCTTAAGGGTTGTGACTGATAGGACAAATGCTTACGCTTTATTTCATAGGCAATTTGTTTGAATCTCTAGGAGCTCATGGGTTTCTTACGGATGTAGTTAAAAGAATATTAGTTGACTCATGATGGCAGGACAGCAGCTAACGCACTGTTGCCATTTATTTGAATTATAGAAACCATAGATTCACTGCAGCCAGCAGCGCACTGGCGAGACACGACCCCTAGAATTGAAATTAGTCTAAGAAAATATAGGTTATAGAATATTTCTAAAACTATGACTAGTGGTCCTCTCTTGATTGTAGATACCCTTGAGCCAATATTGGATAGAGTTAAGAAGGGTTCGATTTTGTATCATGTTGAGTTACGAAACCAAGGGTTTACCATAGCCCAATTTTACGGGCGAGGCATATTCCTCGGTGAAATAATTTCAGACGTGATTATAAGTTAAGGATTCTATAGAGGATAGGACAGTGCCCTGTGTGTTCCATAAGATCCGAAGCCAATATTGGTAGAAGTTTGTAAGTTGGATTGCACGTCTCCCGATCTAGCATTTCGTGGTCCTTGTGACCTATTGACGAGGATATCGACTGACACTAATAGGTTTACCTTGAATACAGAATTTAGAATGTCCATAACCCATTAGTCGACCAAGTCCTTGTGGATCAGAAGATAGTAGGAAGACTGTATAAGCAAGAGCACCATGTGAAGTTTGATTCCCTCAAAATTCGTACTATTTGTGCCTTCTTTCAAAAATCTGGTATACCTGAAATTTGACTATTTTGACCAATGTTGCTATCACAGCCTAGTTTTTGCAAGCTTACTCCTTTATCGAGCTTGATTCAAGACATATGTTTAGTGGGGACGCCTGCTAACTTATTGTCTAATCAGAATCAGTATATTATGGTCTGATCAACCATGATGTATTTGGTTCGCTCTTCGTTTAATTACACTACGTGGATGGAGATATACAGGTACCTAGGATCTCATCCGCGACTGCTTGACAATTCCTCTTGAATTATATGTTCGCCCTTGAATCACGAAATTGTATTCAGTAACATCTTCCTTGAATTCTTATTGTTTTTGTCTTTCACCGATTTGGAAGGATGAAAGCTCATGATGGTAGAGAGATACAGAGTATTTCCTTGGCTATGATAATGGTAGGCACAAGTGTAGCTACCATCGGCCAGTCATGAGATGGAGTTACTCGTTCTCCCATCGACCCTCAAACTGTTATCGGAACTTTCAAGCCATCTGAATTTAAGAATGATTAGGGTTTTACCCTTAGTCGTAATGCCAACCCAGGAGACTATTTATTCTCAAGAGACAGTTCATTGTGCCTCTAAATATTTTCTTGAATATTGCCTTTACTTTTAACCCTTATGCCTTGACTCAACCTTCCCTCGACCAAAGCCCACAGTTTAGACATGTGATGAATAAACAAGGCTAAGGATAATAATTTACCGTGGCTATAGTAGACAATCATCCCGAGATTGGTTTCCCACAAGTATTACCCTAGTCACGTAAATTTTATTATTAAAGCCTAACTAGTATGGGAACACCACAGTCACTAGTTTAGCCAATACCATAGCTTAAATACCCTGTCATATTATGATCTACCAGTGGTCAACATCAATGCATGATCACTATAATTCTTGTGACAATAGTCTGGCAGGCTTGACGCCAACAAAGGTTCACGACTCAGTTGCTAGAAAGCTTTCCAGATGATGTGCCTTAGAGTTGGTTACCCTGTCGATAACTCTTGAATACCGAGGGCGAGTAGGTCATTCTACTTTATCGACCATGTGTCCTTGCACACGCACTCATTCTCTATTTATTGAGGAACGGTCTATGACTTGACTTATACCTCCGTATTCTGTCATGCCGTGCCTTATTCTCTATTAACAAGAGTCGAGGTACAGTATCCGGACTTGGAATCCTTCTAACATCTTTATTCCTAAACCATATCCTAGATTCTAAGGTGGGTAGATTGTAAACCCTAAAATTTTAGGATATGTGAAGATTACCGAGTGATCGGAATAATTCCATTAGAGTGATAATTAGTACCCAGTAGACTCCCACTTTCTATTTAGATCATTGTGACCCCGGTCGTGTCAATTAATATTCGGAGCACGAGACCAGCCGTTACCTTTTAACAAACTTTATATGCAAGATCTAGACGAGTTCACCTTCATCTAGGTATATCATGTCTCGCTCAAACATGTCCCCTTGTACTCTATTTTGGGGGACGACTTTCAGGTTAAAAGGACAAACTGTAACCCTTACCATAATACCGATATACTTTCCGACTTCCATTAGAGGCTCAAACCTTGACCCAATTCATTCGACCCAATATATGGTTGTGATCGACTCGAAGCCCACTACACACATGTCACTAGCGTGCCATTCAATTGTGTCTTCTCGTGTTACTTAAACACAAAAGTCACGAAAGACGCATCTTCAGGGCTTACATAACTTATTTAAATCAGACTGCCCTACTAGCTCAATCACTTGGGTTGAGAGCTATTCTAGGTTACCCTAGCCTAGTAGAAATAGTCCTATCATTGGGATCTTGTCTAGTCAAAATAGATTGAAGTCCAAGGTTCATCCAACCAACGACTGATGTCCAATTGGGGAATCCATTAAAGACCCAATAATACCCATTCAGGCATACCACCATATTTGGACTATAAGCCGAACCATTTGGAATAGGTCCCCATACCTAATATGTAGTCTCCCCCTTTTGTGAATGAGAGGAGTCATTCATAACCCTTGTTCTATCCACCTGGAAGTCGAGATATGATCTTGTATTGCATTTATATCCCTGGCTCGTGTATTTAGATAACCATGGAAAGATTATAATATTGATTTCTCAAATTCCGTTTCGTTGTGGAACCTTGTTTAGAATATCGAGAACGAAACTTCTGTATTGCACAGATTGCAAGCCCATCTAAGAAACGAAGGTTCCTCCGATTTAGCAAGTGACTGGATTAGAGTAGCCCAATCTAGCAAATAAGTCATTGGTTCATAAACTCTTTTTCTATCTGCATCATTGGATCCTCTACCGTTCTTGAAACTTCATAACTGTTCTCAATTTTTTTTTTATCTGCCCGTCCTCCCTATTTTTGAGCGACGAGTGGTCATGCTTATTAGAATCTATCAGAAATTCTTAGCTACTTGTATGAGATTATTGCTTATTAAATATTGGGTTGTATGATAGATATGAGAGGATTGTAGATAACTTATGCCTAGATAATTGTTGGAGGGATTGTTAGCACCCAGTTGGAAGATTTAATATTTTAGTTTGGAGAGTAGTATGACCGAAGGTGGGTAGAAGCCCTCGAGGTTTCATAATTCCAAATGACTAGAGAGGGCTATAAATCTTTTTGGAGAAATTAAAATTGAGGAGGTTAAGGTAATAGTCGATTTTGATCTTTAAGGAATAGTTATGATATAGAATTTCGAGGACGAAATTAATTTTTAGGTGGGTAGATTTGTAGCTCCCCTTCCCGAAAGTTTTTAAAATATTTTATTATTATTTACCTTATTGGTGGGATGGTGTTGTATCCCGTATTGGTGGTCTAATAATATTTTTCTAAGTATTCTTAATTTAATATTATAAATATTATTGTTAGTGAGAATCAGTAACGTTTGTATAAACCATTAGGGATTTATTGAATTTCGTTATCGATATTATTATTTTATTTTATTATATAATATTATTTATTATTATGGGTTATATTATTTTGTCAAGAAATATATTATAGGTTTAATTTATGTATTATTAGGGTTATTATTACTATTTATGGTATTATAGTGGTTATTAGATATATAAATTATTTATTAATAGTTATTATTATTTAATTCTCTATCAAGATATACATATGTATATATGTACACAACAAACACTCTGCCCTCCAAATATGACCTGTACCACTGCCTAAAGCAACAAGTGCAAATGGTGGTGGCCTCTGTTATTATTATGATTATATAGTATAGTAGTGAATTGAATTGAATTGAAATGAAATGAATGTTTTAATTCAATTCAGGATATACATATATCATTCATGGGTTTTTATTTCATTACCCAATCAATAGTTTTTGTATAAATGGCTCCACATGGTTGGCCATGTTATATGTGACCAAGTGAAGTTAGCTGATGGCAACCAACTACAATTTTGACTAAGCTATGTATGAACGCATGCATGTGTTGTTGTTGCAGCAACTTGCAACAATAAATCCCAACCAGCAGAACAGGGACCCGAGAGTGTGCGCTGCAAAGCATCCTTATCCAACCGAGAGAGAGAGTTAACCAAACCCGAGCCAACTCTCGGCCCAGCCGAGAGTAATCCCTCGAGTCCAGTTCGAAATATATATACAGAGAGATGAGAGATCGAGAGGAAAACCAAAAACAAGAGAACCCTAGCGCCGACCTTGGCAACCAACCCCGGCGTGCGCGCGGCCGCAGAGGGCCACCGCCGGCCGGCCAGGTCGCCGCCGACCCGCATGCGTGAGGCGAGCCAAGAGCAGGACAGCACAGCGGCAGCCATCCGCGGGGCCGACTTTGCGGGGTTATTCCGTCGTGCTCGCTCGACCATTTTGGGAACCGATTCTTCCGGTACGCTCACAACCTAACCAACTTTGATCTCTGTCATTTAGTTCAAATCGAAGTTGTCTGTATTAGACGAGAAATCGAACCCAAGTTCCGTAATAATTCTGTTCCGAAACAGAACCAGTAGCAGTCCAACCATCCGAGTTTGAAGATCGATTCCAATCGATCTAGTGCCAGAATAAAAATTCTACTTGAACAAAGTTAGAGACAACATGTAGGGCTTCACAACCCTTCTTGCGGAATTTGAAATCATCGACTGAGCGTCGAGAAATCGAATTCCAAAGTTTCCCAAAAATCTGTTTTCAAAACTTAAAAATTGTCCCACATGACGTGCGTCACGCCAATCGGGACGACGTGGTCGCGAACTGAAAGGATCGAAAGCTGCGTAACGGCTTTGTGGTCGTGTGGGCTTTGACGGAATTCAAATTGGTCGCGTGTGCACGACAAATTTGATGCGTATCCGTCGAAATTCCCCGTATCGTGCACTTTGCAAATTCTCCAATTACTTTGTGCACGTTCATCAGATCGAGACGAAACTTGCGCCAACAGGACCGTATCATTTTTCTGGTCCTGTATGCCAAGTTTGGTCCAATTCTGAGACAGTCGAATCTGACGTCGTTTTGCGGGCCCACGGTCCCACTCAACGGGTGATTTTGTGCACGGCCCGCCGGAATCAAACTCTGGACATACGGTCGGGTTCGTATCGAAAAACTGGATCCGTCGACATATAGTTTGACGACTTTAGAGACCATTGACTCTGGCACGCTTTTCGGTGCAAAGCGGGTCCAACGGCGGATATCGTTTTTGCCCGAAATTACCGTTTTGCCCCTGTGTCCTGAATTGGACTTAAGGACAGGCAATCCTAGCTAATTGGACTATTCTGAGATCATTGGTATTGTCTATTTCTGCATCCGGGGACTGTTGTACGGGTTTTGACTATTGGGGGCATATTGAGTGATTTGGATCATCGGTTTCACCAGCACAGGACCACAGGCGAGTACAGTTTATTGTCTGCATTTTGATATTGATCTTTACTATATTTCATTGATTAGTCATTGGTTATGTGATTTTTATACTCTATTATAAATTATTGAGTCGGGAATGAGAAGTACCAAGGATGTGTGATCCGACCGTAGACATTGTAGATCTCGTAGACATTGTTTATTTTATGCAGTAGATCTCGTAGACATTGTAGATCTCGTAGACATTGTTTATTTTATGCAGTAGATCTCGTAGACATTGTAGATCTCGTAGACATTATTTATTTTCATGCAGTAGATCTCGTAGACCGTGCGGTGTAGTACCCCAGACCGATCACATGTCAAAGGTACTTCTAACGGTGGAAAGTATATTGGTCTATTTATTACTATTGATTTTTCTTACGGCTTTACTGTTATTTTAAAACTCATGATTGATGTCTAACCTTTGTCTTATAGTCATTTTCTTTATTTGAAATTGCATTCGGTGAATTGTGCTCGTTCCATTCCTGACTGGAAACCAACATTTTCAGGTTAGCCGTGGATTCACTTAGCTTGGAGAGTGACGGGAATACTTGCAGACAAAGGCCTAGAGACTAGCTAGAAAGTCGAGTTATAGTCATTCAACGTTTGTACAAGTTTATATTTTCTGTAAATGTAAAACTTGTGATCATTGTAAATTAAATTAATTTTGTGAATGAGTATTATTTGTGATTCTGATCTTCATGGCCGTGACAGCGTTCTACCGCCGACACTGCGGCGTAGGCTGGCTTGGACACGTCTCGTATCCGTTTAAAAAAAAAAGGGTGCGGGTCGTGACACTACTAATCTTAGACTCCTTCACTTGTGAAGTTCCCTCGTGTGTGACTTCAAGTAATTTCTAAATCTCATTGGAAGTCTTGCAAGTAGAGATTCGGTTGAATTCACTACTGTCGAGAGCACAATAAAGAGCATTCATTGCCTTGGCATCTCGACTTGCAAGCTTTTTGATGCTTTCAGAGAGAGTGTCCCGAAGGGTGTCAGAAGCAATATCCTCAATAGCTCTGTAAGGAGTAGGAAGACCATTTATCACGCAATCCCATAAGTCAAAATCTATGGACTTCAGATAAATGCTCATCCTAATCTTCCAGTAGTTATAGTTGGTACCATCAAATAGGGGAGGCCTATTTGTGGAGTGCCCCTCATTGTGAAACGTGTTGATACTAGGGTTAGAGGCCATGGATCACTCAAGGGTGTAAATCCAAATCAAGAGAACGAAGCTCTGATACCAATTGTAGAACCCTAGAGGGGGGATGAATAGGGAAATTAAAAATTAACTACAACAATTGATGCAAGAAAAACAATTGAAAGTAAAGAGTAGAAAGATCAAACGCAAGGATGTATCCTGGTATCCTCCTTTGAGGCAATCCAGTCCCGGAACTCTCTCGGCTTTAATCCACTATTTAACCAAATAGTACACACGAGTTTGGATCCGAAGAACTCGCCAACTTCAACACGAGTTTGGATCCGAAGACTCGCCAACTTCTACACACGAGTTTTCTTATGAAGGCTCGCCAACTTCAAACAAAAGAGAAGAGAACTTGTTGATCTTCTAACACGTGAAGATCGAAATGTACAACTCTTTAATACTCTAGCACTTTGGAAGAGGATGACAATGAAAAGCTTGGAAGAGTATTAATGGTGGAGCTCTTGGTTGTTGGAAAATTTATGGTAAGAGTTGGTGAGAAAGCTCAAGAGAGAGAGAGAGCTTTCTTTTATAGGAGAACCAAGAGTTGGTGGCATTTAATGCTCTGAATACAGACTGACCGGCATGCCGTCGGTATGCAGCGACATACCGTCGGTATACCGGCCAAATAGTAACGGTCATATTAATGACCGTTTGAGAGCATTAAATGCTGCCATTAATGCTAGTCAGGGTAATTCAAAAACCAAATATTTGAAACTCGGTATACCGCCGGTATGCCGGAGCATGCCGCCGGTATGCCGATAATTTGTCACAGCAAGTTTTAGGTTGCTAAAAACGGTATACTGCCGGTATGCCGGAGCATGCCATCGGTATGCCGACAATTTGTCACAGCAACTTTTGGGTCGCTAAAAACGGTATACCGCCGGTATGCCGGAGCATGCCGTCGGTATGCCGACAATTTGTCACAGCAACTTTCTGGACACAAAAATCGGTATACCGCCGGTATGCCGGAGCATGCCGCCGGTATGCCGACAATTCGTCACAGCAACTTTCTGAGCTCTAAAAACGGTATACCGCCGGTATGCCGGAGCATGCCGCCGGTATGCCGCTCTGTAGGTATTTGATTTTTGACTTGTTCTTTTTACTTGTCATCCGTCCTTAGGTGTTTACAAATATACCTAGACTTGTACAGACACAGAGACTCTAAGCAGGAAGACGCCGTCTTATGCCGGGAACGCCGATAACTGCTTCAGTCTTCAAAGTGAAAGAGATTGCGCTAGAACGGAAGAACTCCATGTAGTAGATCTTCTGAGAATATTTGAATCTGAAGAACAGAAGACTAAACTACGAAGATGCTGTTAATAATCAAAATAAAATGTGCCAACACAACATTCAATGATTCAGATTTGGGATGTATCGATATAAATTTTTACATGGGATGTATTGAAAACTTTTCATATATACACACACACACATGACATCAACAACAAAATAAAAAAATAGAAAATTTCATATAGGATAAAAAATTATAAATAAATTGTAAGAAAGATAATTTTTTGAAAAATTCATTACTCATGCCGCCATTAGTAATGACGACATCAGCGTATGCACTCATATCGCTATTAGTATCGACGACATAGTTGCCAAAGTGCTAGTAGTATTAGCGACATGGCTGTATATTTAATTTTTTATAACGTTCACTAACATTCATTTGTAACATTCTTATTCCAACTACTATATTTGACCAAAAATTTTGCCAAGTTGTCAATGCTATATGCCATATGAGCTCGTCAATAGTAGTGGTGACCTAGCTTATGTTGCTATATATAATGGCCATTTGTATCTTTATATAATTTCTCAAAATTTTAATCTTTTTTTACATTATGCACTTCTGTCGCCATTAGTAATGATGATCTCTATTGATTTTTTCGAAACTTTTTTTTTAATCAATTTTACAATTTATTTATAAATCTTTTGGCTATATAAAATTTTCTGTAAATAAAGAAGGCATATAGAGAGGGCCCACTGCATTGTTGAAAGTTTCATCAATCATCACTCCTATTAGAAAAATAAATATAAATATAAAAAAAAAAGGAAAGGGAGAGAAATTAAGAAAAATTAATAAACGAAGAGGGAGGAGGAAGCATGCGGTGACTCGCGGAAAGGTTGTCTGTTCTCTTTCTTCTTCTTCTCTTTGCTATTTAGATCACGAAGAATCAATCATGTATGTGAATCAATCATGGATGTAAGTATGTATGCATGACATATTGGGAATGAATCATCGGTCTGACTGAATTGGGAATTTTAGTTTGTCGAGCACAAAAATTCATTCATTTCATTATGATTTTTTTTTTTTTTGTTAAATACCTAATCTTAACCATAACCCTACCCTAACCCTGATTCTAGATCAGATATATCGACCCCTTAATTCATCATCTCCTCCTCCTCCTCCTACTGCTGTTCTCGATTGATAATTATTTGATTATAAATTGTTTGTTCTTGTTGTTGTTAGGGTTAGCAAGTGTATGATCTGATTGATGGCTTCTTCTTCTTCCCCCTGGGACTCATGGATGCGGGAGCTGAACGAGGCCACGAGGCTCTCCGACGAACTCAGCCCCATGATAGCTTCTCTTCCTCCGACGCCATCGTCCGGTCCCGAAGCCCAGCGCCTCGCCTCTTCCTTCCGGAGGAAGATCTCCATCCTCGAGACCAGGCTAGACAGCCTCCAATCCGACCTATCCAAGCTCCCGTCCAAGCAACCTATGTAAGTTATTTCCCCCCCTTCCCTATTCATTTTCAGCGGAAATTCATTTCATTAATATGCTCGCATAGAATCTTTTCAATTTTTTTTTCTATTCCATATGAAATGCAGGTGCGTTTGATTACAAGGTGGAAAATACGTGGAAAAGAAATTAATTCCATGGAATTATTTTCCTAGGAAAAAAATTCCACAGAATTTTAAAAAATTTGCATGGAAAACTTAATTTGGGTGTTTGATTGCCATAGTTATTTTCCATGGAAAATGATATTTTCCTATGGGTTGGACAAGTTTTATTTTCCACTATTTTAGATGAAAACATGGAAAATGATAGTTTTTTGGAAAATAATTCCATGGAAAATATAAGGTATCAAACACTACAATTGGTGGAAAATTTGTGATGGAAATATTTTTCATGGAAAAAAAGTCCAATCAAACACAGCCAAGGTGCGTTTGATTACAAGGTGGAAAATAAATTAATTCCATGGAATTATTTTACTAGGAAAAAAGTTCCGTGGAAAAACATCCATGGAATTAGTTTGGGTGTTTGATTGTCGTTATTTTTTTATGGAAAATACTTATTTTCCATGAAAATTGATATTTTCCTATGGGCTGGGCCAGTTTTATTTTCCACCATTCTGGAGGGAAATATGGAAAATGATAGATTTTTGGAAGATAATTCCATGGAAAATTTACACTATCAAATACTGCAATTGGTGGAAATTTTTTGATGGAAATATTTTCTATGGAAAAAAAAGCTCAATCAAACACAGCCTTACTTTAAGTGTTGTTTTTTAATAGTTCTAAAATTGAATGAAATAGTAGTCACTGATACGCTCGGAATAGAGCTTTGTATCCTGATATTAGTTACGGATCGTTTGTAATATATGGCTAATACCGGATTGTTCCCACGAGGACAAAGATTTTCAATTTATTCTTGATATTAAAAAGGGCTAATTAGAGTTTAGACCCTGAATTTTATACCAGCTTAGAGTTTAGGCCCTAACATGTCGAATTAGAAAGTTTAGGCCTTGGATTTTATTTATTTTTTCAATCTTTCCCATTATACCATCCATTTTATATTAAAAAAATTATTCTCATGCATTGGAAGGAAGGGTATAATGGGAAAAAAGAAATATTCAGGGTCCAAACTCTCCAATTGGACATGTTAGGGCTTAAACTCTAAGTTGGTATAAAATCCAGGGTCTAAACACTAATTAGCTCTATTAAAAACTAAGAGTATTAAAAAATGTAATTTTGGTAAAATAATTAATTGAAAATAATTTAAATCTAAAGCTTTAAGTAAATGAGAGTTTATCAATTAAATAATAATTCAAGGCCATAGGTTCACTACTAATAATGAAATAACTTATTATCATTCCAACTTAATAATACCTTAATATTTGTAATCCGGAATCACCGCAATTAATAAATATTCAGAATACTTGTTTTATGATCTAGATGTACTGGGTTTTCCGCCACAATGACATCACCCACAAAAATATCCTTATATTATTTTGAAATAAAAATTATATCGTAGAGACTACTATCCGTCTGGATTAGAGTACGGACCATGCAACCTTAAGTGTAACTTATTTCAGAAATAATACATGATCATGAAGAATTATGCATTGATAATTACAATAGCATGACATTTTCACCTATACTACTAAATGCATATAATAAACCTTATCTTACAATCACGGATAATAATGATTTACTAATAAATCTGATTTTATCTCCTAGAAATATCAATTCAGAATACTTCCACACAAATCAATGCATTAATCATAAAGACAATTTTATTGGAAGAGATAAGATAATACATACATTATTAGGGTGTCCCTTGAACCTTAGAAAGAAATTAGTTAGACATACTCTTGGAGAACAATAACAAAGATGAGTTGGAGATTATTCTGACGCTTGCAAGTTCTCTTTACACACTCTATCTCTATCTTTTATTACAAGTAGGAATAGAAAAGAAAAGTGATCCCTAAGTCTATGGATAGTTGGTCTTTATATAGGACTTGAAGAGGTATGAAACATGTTGGTTCATTTAGATTCGTCGAATCTTTATGTTCGTTGAATGTTAGTGTTCGTTGAATCTTTATTACTTTGAATCTTTTCAAGTATTCATTGTATTTCTCCTCTTTCATGATGTATATTCACCAAGTTGTTAAGTTCGACATGCTTTTATGAAAGGTTGCATCCATTCTTCATTTGTAATATTGTCCCGATTCATTGTATATAGTTATTCGAATCTGATCCATATTTCATCTCCTATCTCCTCATAAGATGGAGTAATTAAATAAATAAGAAAAAAATAAGTTAGTATACTTAGAAATTATAAAGTTTAATGTATAAAACATTGCATACATGAAACAAGTTTTTTTGTTATATGTATTAAAAAATATAAATTAAGTTTAAGGTTTATATGTATAAATATATATATTGGCAAAAACTTAAATCATAGTGTATATCAATATATATTTTATATTAAACTTGTTGTATTTGAAATTTTCATTAAGTACGTTAAAATATATAATTATAGAATTATTATTTATAAAATAATTTAATATTATTTAAATAATAATAAAATAATCGTCACATTTAGTGTCGATCATACCCCCATACTTAAACTATGCTTGTCCTCAAGCATATAATATAACGTCTGGAATAAATATAGATAAAGTAATAGGATAAAAAGAAAATTTTACGTCATAAGTCTAGCCCTTTTTTTAAAAAATTTTTTATAGATTTTTTCTAACTTACAACATAAAAATAATGACTCTTTGTTGAAATCTGTGCAATATCTAATCTTATTAAGCTTTTACACAACTCATTTATTAAGTGGTGGATCAATACTTCCCAAACTAGTTGGCCTTAGAACATTAGGTGTTAAAAGACCCCTACGAATTTAATAACTCGAACTTCATAGGCTACAAGATTAAATTAGATTACTTTTTTTTTAATTTATTACTGTTTTATGCGAATCCCCTTGTTGATTAGACAAGAGTTCCGTTTACTAGGCAATAATCAAGCTTAAGCAAAAATAATGTGTTTCAAGAAAAGTTATTTTTTTTTGAAAGCATAAAGGCTTTAGACAAAAATAAATTTCTCTGTAACCTATAACTCCCTATATTTAACTAACATTGTCCTCAATGGCAAGGGGAAAGAAGTAATTTTTTTTTAAAAGAATCTAATTACTTAAGAAAAAAAAAAATAGAAGAAATTACCTTCTTTTTTTCCCTCCCTCATACTTGTTCATAGAAACAATTGTTAAACAAATATGTTATTGTGTAAACAAACTTTTTGAAAATAATAGACAATGAACAAACAGTACACAACACACTTTGGTTACAACAACAACAAGAATATAACTTGCTAACACAATTGACAACTAAATAATTCAAGTGAGTGCTTGAATGCGAAGACTTTGCCGGCGACGATATTCCCTGAGGATTGCAATAGTCTGAGCTGTGGTGGAAGTTGCTCTAATTGCCTCAATGAGATTAATTAGATTATCAACCTTACTGTTTAATTTTTCGTATGCCTCGATTGCGATATCAAACTGTCGATGTTGAAGAATAGATGGAGACGAAGTAGTCGTGGATTTCATACTATTTTGATCATTGTCCAAGTTTGACTCAAAATCGAGCACACTATAGCCCTCGTCATCGGAAGAAGCCATTTTTCTTTGAATTGTGTAGTGACAGAATAATTACTGTTGGAAGATAGTGTACTGTTAGAATAAGTGTTTGTAAAAACAGAACGAGTAACGAACAAAAACTAGTAGAAAATTAGTGTGTAAAAATATGGGAAAAATGGTTGGTTGCGTCTTATCAGTAGTTTTTTTTTGTTGAAACGTTGCTTTCCTTTGTGGATGCATGAATAGAGGAGGAGGTTTTGTTTGAACAACGGTCAGTTTCATGTTTTTTTTAATGTTGCTTTGGGATGTTGTGCATCTCCTGGAAAAAAGGAGACGGATGGTTTGTTATCGTCGATTTTTTTCATATTTATTTATTTATTTATTATTTTTATTTTATTTATTATTTTTTTGGAAAAAAAAGTGAACTGACATTGTTCCAAAGTCTTGTTCTATTTTTTTCTATTATTTTTTTTATTATTTTTTTAAAGGGGAAAAAATGAAATGTCATTGCATGTAGCAAATTTGCTTGGATGTAGCAAAAAATATGAACGTGCATGTGAAGTTAATGGTATTTTTGCATGGTTTTGTTAATGGTATGCTTGCATGTAGCAAAAAATGTGAACGTGCACGGGATGTGCATGCTAAAAAAATTTATCACAATCTTGGGATAAACGTACAAAAAAAAATCATATCTAATTATCTAAGAATGAAAACTTTTATTATTATAATATATAAAAAAATTTAAGGTTCTTCTAAATTTATAATATATTGTGCATCATGATTTGTTTGGAGATTGACAACATGTTTAAGTCGTTGGCCATTACCTTTCAAGATACAACCATTTTGAGGATCTTGTATTTCCACGGCTCCGTTAGGTGATGTTGAAATTACAGTAAATTGGCCTCTCCAACGAATTCGTAATTTTTCGGAAAAGAATTTTAAACGAGATTCGTACAACCACACTTTTTGATTTGGTAAAAATATTTTTCCGATGATAGCTTTATCATGAAATGCTTTCATTCTTTCTTTATAAATTTTAGAATTATCATAAGCTTCTTTCCTTATTTCATCTAATTCGTACAATTGTAGTTTTCAGTTTTTACCAGCTTCTTTTAAATCATAATTTAACTTCATA
Organism: Iris pallida; assembly: GCA_029216955.1. Lineage (NCBI taxonomy): Eukaryota > Viridiplantae > Streptophyta > Magnoliopsida > Asparagales > Iridaceae > Iris > Iris pallida. The sequence goes on along the minus strand of JANAVB010009400.1, from coordinate 2,618,874 downwards.
ATAGTCCAAAATGCACGGTGCTCGAGTTCAACTGGTAGATGACAAGGTTTACCATAGACTATCCTAAAGGGTGACATTCCTATCGATGTTTTAAAAGCAGTGCGATAGGCCCATAAAGCATCATCTAAACGAAGACTCCGATCTTTTCTGTCTGATCTGACAGTTTTCTCTAAAATTTGTTTTATCTCTCGATTGGATACTTCTACTTGTCGACTAGTCTGAGGATGATAAGGAGTAGCTACTCGATGGTTAACAAAATACTTTTTGCACAAGGTTGTAAATGTCCTATTACAAAATTGACTCCCTCTATCATTAATGATTACTCGAGGGACTCTAAACCTATTAAAAAATATTTTCTTTCAAAAGTTAATCACAACTTTATGATCATTGGTCTTAGTTGCCTTGGCTTCAACCCATTTGGACACATAATCAACAGCTACTAAGATATAGGCATATCCATATATGATGTTGGAAATGGTTCCATGAAGTCGATACCCCAAACGTCAAATACTTCACAAAAAAGAATAGGAATAAGTGACATCATATTTCTTCGAGAAATGTTACCAGTCTGCTGACACCTATGACAAGCTTTAACAAATTCATGTGCATCTTTAAAAAGAGTAGACCAATAAAAATCTGATTGAAGTACTTTTGCTACTGTCTTTTTCCCTCCAAAATGACCTCCACAAGCATGACTATGACAAAATGTTAGAATGCTATGAAATTCATTTTCAGGAACACGGCGACGAATAATTTGATCTTGACAAATTTTAAAAAGCTCGGGATCTTCCCAAAACTACTATTTTATGTGAGAAAAGAATCGAGTTTTATCCTGTCTTGACCAATCGTAAGGAATCTGTTGTAGTACCAAATAATTCACTATATGAAACCTTTGGAAAGTGGCTGGAGCATTGCATAGACCAAATGACATTCTTTTACATGCAAAAGTTCCAAATGGACAAGTAAAAGTTGTTTACTCCTTATCATCCTCAGACTAGTGGACAAGTAGAAGCATCCAATTGAGAGATAAAACAAATTTTAGAGAAAATTGTCAGACCAAACAGAAAAGATTGGAATCTTTGTTTAGATGATGCTTTATGGGCACATCGCACTGCTTTTAAAACATCGATAGGAATGTCACCCTTTAGGATAGTCTATTGTAGAACCCTAAAGGGGGGTGAATAGGGAAATAAAAAATAACTAGTGCAACAGAAGTAATATATGACAAATAAAAATAAAGAGTGAGAAGATCAAACACAAGATGTATCCTGGTATCCTCGCTTGAGGCAATCCAGTCCCGGAACTCTCTCCGGCTTAAATCCACTATTTAGTCAAATAGTACACACGAGTTTGGATCCGAAGAACTCGCCAACTTCAACACGAGTTTGGATCCGAAGACTCGCCAACTTCAACACACGAGTTTTCTTACGAAGGCTCGCCAACTTCAAACAAATGAGAAGAGAAACTTGTTGATCTTCTAACACTTGAAGATCGAAATTTACAACTCTTAAATACTCTATCACTTTGGGAGAGGATGACAATTAAATGCTTGAAGAGTATTAATGGTGGAGCTCTTGGTTGTTGGAAAATTTATGGCAAGAGTTGGTGAAAGCCTCAAGAGAGAGAGAGAGCTTTCTTTTATAGAGAAACCAAGAGTTGGTGGCATTTAATGCTTCTGAATACAGGCAGACCGGCATGCCGTCGGTATGCAGCGGCATACCGTCGGTATACCGGCTAAATAGTAACGGTCATATTAATGACCGTTTGAGAGCATTAAATGCGGCCATTAATGCTAGTCAGAGCAAATCAAAAACCAAATATCTGAAACTCGGTATACCGTCGGTATGCAGCGGCATACCGTCGGTATACCGACGTTTTGGCACAGCAAGTTTTGGGTTGCTAAAAACGGTATACCGCCGGTATGTAGGAGCATGCCGTCGGTATGCCGACAATTTGTCACAGCAACTTTTGGGTCGCTAAAAACGGTATACCGCCGGTATGTCGGAGCATGCCGTCGGTATGCCGACAATTTGTCACAGCAACTTTCTGGACACTAAAAATGGTATACCGTCGGTATGCCGAAGCATGCCGCCGGTATACCGACAATTTGTCACAACAACTTTCTGAACTCCAAAAACGGTATACCGCCGGTATGCCGAAGCATGCCGCCGGTATGCTGCTCTGTAGGTATTTTTTTTGATTTGTTCTTTTACTTGTCATCCTTCCTTAGGTGTTTACAGATATACCTAGACTTTGTACAGACACGAAGACTCTAAGCAGGAGGACGTCGTCTTATGCAAGGAACGCCGATAACTGCTTCAGTCTTCGATGTAAAAGATGATAGCGCTTGAACGGAAGTACTCCATGTAGTAGAGCTTCTGAGAATATTTGAATCTGAAGATACAGAAAACTAAACTACGAAGATGCTGTTAATAATCAAAATAAAATGTGCCAACAATCTCTCCCATTTTGATAATTGACAAAATAGAGAGAGAGCATCTTTACGGAGTAACTCCCCCGTAGGAAGACAACTCCCCCTCAATACGTTTTCTCCCCCTTTGTCACTTAGTCAAAGATGGGAAAACAAAATAAAAAATAGCAATAATGAGAACAAGAGCATAGAATAAAAAAGAAGAAGCATGTATTTATATGTAGAAGTGAAAGCTTAATACATGCAAGATGTTCATACTACAAAAGACAAATAAAAAGACTCTCCGCACGAGAGTTTGATAACAAGAGACAGACATAAACTAAGTCCCCGAAGGACTGCAAAGTACTAGGATCAACCACACAAAGGTCCCCGAAGGACCGCAAAGGACAGAACATAAAAACAGAACAAACACACATAACTAGAACATGCATTATTCGAGACCATCACCCAAAGGGAAGCCACTGGGATGAAAGGGTTGAAGAAAGAGGAGGAGGAGGAGCGGGGACGCTTCGGATTGGCCATGGATGAAGGTTAGGGTTTAGGAGAGGATGAGAGAAGAGTAGGGAGAAGAGATAGAAGAAATAGGGTTTTAATAGAGTGGTAGGGAGATGAAAGGTTGGATTTTGAAAAAGGGAGGGTGGGTTGGGAACGGATGAAGAGGGAAGTAATGGGGGATAGGAATAGTTAGTGGGTTGGAAATAATGAAAGTGGAGTAAAAAGAGGAGTAAATGGAGGATGTGAAGAGATGGGTAATAAATGTGATGAGAGGTTAAGAAGTTGAAAGATGAAAGGGTAATTAATAGGGAAGAGATTGATGTGAGGGAATTTAATGAGGGTTGAGAAGAATAAAGGGAGAAGGAATAAAGGTAGGCCCAGTTCTGGATTTGAAATCCTGTTCGCCTCCATCCGGCATACCGGCGGTATGCCGACGTGTACCGACGGTATGCCGAGTTTCGAAACAGAACCTAATTCTGAATCGAAAAACGGCATGCCGCCGGTATACCGCTGTATACCGTCGGTGTGCCGGTCGAGAGGGATTATGGATCAAAGGGTAAAATGCCTAATTCACGGCAAAGGAAGGTGAAGCGATCTTCTGGGAGCGGTTTGGTGAAAATATCGGCTAACTGATAGGTAGTATCAATAAATTCAAGACGAATATTTCCCTTTTGTTGATGGTCACAAAGAAAATTGTGTCTAATTTCAATGTGCTTCGTGCGTGAGTGACAAATCGGGTTTTTCGTGAGATTGATTGAGCTAGTGTTATCACATTTAATAGGGGTGCAAGAATGAGAAATGCCATAATCTAAAAGTCTTTGTGACATCCAAAGAATTTGTGCACAACAACAACCAGCCGCAATATACTCGGCCTCAGTGGTTGAAAGAGCAACAGAATTTTGTTTCTTACTAAACCACGATACCAAAGACTTCCCGAGGAATTGACATGTGCCACTAGTACTTTTTCGGTCAATCTTGCATCCGGCAAAATCCGCATCCGAAAAGCCGTGAAGCTCAAAGGATGAGGATTTCGGATACCAAAGACCCATGTTAATGGTGCCTTTGAGATAAAGAAAAATGCGCTTAACGACACACAAGTGTGATTCCTTTGGATTGGCTTGATATCGTGCACACAAGCAAACACTAAACATGATATCAGGACGGCTAGCAGTTAAATAAAGTAAGCTACCGATTATACCTCTATACTTACGAATGTCGACCGATGTGCCATCTTCATCATTGTCAAGCTTTGTCGTTGTGGCCATAGGAGTCCTCATTGATTTGGATGAGTCGAGGTCGAAACGCTTGAGGAGGTCCTTTGTATATTTCGCTTGATTGATGAAGGTTCCTTTGGGTCCTTGTTTGATTTGTAATCCCAAAAAGAAGGAAAGTTCACCCATCATACTCATTTCAAACTCTTCCTGCATAACTTTAGCAAATTCTACACAAAGTGTGTTGTTAGTAGAACCAAAAATAATATCATCGACATAAATTTGAACCAATAAGAGAGTGTCATTATGGGATTTAATAAAAAGTGTTGTGTCAACTTTCCCCTTTGAAAAATTGTGAGAAACAAGAAAAGAGCTAAGGCGCTCATACCAAGCACGGGGAGCTTGTTTGAGGCCATAAAGGGCTTTGTGGAGTTTGAACACGTGATTAGGAAATTGAAAATCTTCAAAGCCGGGAGGTTGTTTAACATAAACTTCCTCTTTAATAATACCATTTAGAAAGCACTCTTAACATCCATTTGAAAGAGCTTAAAGTCATTAAAACAAGCAAAAGCACAAAGCATACGAATGGATTCAAGACGTGCAACCGGAGCATAGGTTTCGTCGTAGTCAATGCCTTCCTCTTGGTTATAGCCTTGAGCAACCAATCGGGCTTTGTTACGAGTCACAAACCCATCTTCATTAAGTTTGTTACGAAACACCCATTTTGTTCCAATAATGGGATGATTGCTAGGTTTTGGGACAAGTTCCCAAACCTTGCTTCGCTCAAATTGATTTAGCTCCTCTTGCATAGCTATCATCCAAAACTCATCAAGAAAAGCATCATTAACATTTTTAGGCTCTATTTGAGAGATAAAAGCCACATTTGCACAAAGATCACGAGTGGCGGATCTAGTGCTAACACTGGAGGAAGGATCCCCAATGATAAGCTCCTTAGGATGATTGGTGACAAATTTACATTCTTTTGGGAGATCCTTTTGAGGAGGCTCGAGAGGAGGAGACTCTTTTGATGGAGTCACAACTTCATTGTTAGATGAAGAAGGACGATCTTCAATAGAGGAGTTCTCCAACCCAAACGAGATGTCATCAATATCCTCGAAAGAGGAGAATGTAGAAGAGTTGAGTTCATTAAAAGAGACATTGATTGACTCTTCGACAACAAGACTTCTTTTGTTAAAAACACGAAAACCTTTACTATGAGTAGAGTATCCAAGGAATATTCCTTCATAGGCTTTTTCTTCAAACTTGCCTAGGTTATCCTTGGTATTCAAAATAAAACAATTGCAACCAAAAACTTTGAAATAATCAATAGAGGGAATTTTGTCAAACCAAAGCTCATAAGGAGTCTTCTTAGAAATAGGTCTAATCAAGACCCTATTTATAACATGACATGCCGTATTAACGGCTTCCGCCCAAAAGTATTGGGGGAGCTTATATTGGTTTAACATAACCCAGGCCATATCGCCAAGGGTTCTATTCTTTCTCTCCACAACATCATTTTGTTGAGGAGTTCGTGGACAAGCAAAATCATGACCAAAACCATTCTTTTCACAAAATCATTTGAAATCGGCATTATCAAATTCTCCTCCATGATCACTTCTAATTTTGTTAATAGAAAAATCTTTCTCATTTTGAACACGTTTACAAAAAGCAACAAATTCACGAAAAGTATCACTTTTGCAAGCAAGAAAAATAACCCAAGTAAACCTTGAAAAATCATCAACTAAAACAAAAGCATAAAGCTTGCCTCCAAGGCTAGCAACTCTACTAGGCCCAAAAAGATCCATATGGATAAGTTGAAGGGGTCTAGAAGTACTCACAGAGTTGATTGATTTGAAGGAAGACTTTGTTAACTTACTCTTCTCGCATTTTTCACACACCATATCCTTTTTGAATGGGATACTTGGGAGTCCTCTTACGAGCTTCTTGGTAGCAAGACGAGAGATGGTATCCATGTTGGCGTGTCCAAGCCTCATGTGCCAAAGCCAACTCTCATCATTTTTAGCAACTAAGCACCTGTCATTGTTAGTGTCTTCAACAAGATATAAAACATAGATATTGTTTTCTCTAATTCCTTCATAAACAATAGATCCATTAGAACTATCGGTAATAAAGCATTTGAGCTTAACAAACTTGATATCATAACCATTATCGGTAAGATGACTAATACTAAGAAGATTGTGTTTAAGATTAGTAACAAGACACACATTCTTAATACAAGGATAAGGAGGGGAACCTATATTACCATTCCCTATAATGTGACCTTTGAGATTGTTACCAAAAGAGACGTGTCCTTCCTTCTTCATCGACAGCGTTGTAAATAATGAAGCATCCCCGGTCATGTGCCGTGAACAACCGCTATCGAGAATCCACTTGCTTCTAGCATTAGAAGGACTCTTCATCTACAACATAAGTTGAAGATGAACATTTTGGTACCCATAATCTTATGGGTCCTTGAGGGTTAGTCTTAGGAACCCACATAAAAACTTTCTTGTCAACAAGTTTCCTTGTATGACAATAATTGGTCGTATGTCCATGCAAGCCACAGTAATTGCAAATCATAGAGGATTTAGAAGAAGGAATGTGAGAATCATGCATGTGTGAATCTCTAGTGCGAGGAGCTCTAGCATTAGTATTGTGATGATGATAATAAAAAGCATGATGCGAAGTGTTTTTCTTAACAAAAGGTCCTTTCCTTGTGTTAGGAAAGGTTTTGTGTGTAGTGTTCATGTATGAAGTATGCCTAGCATTGTGGTGAGTGTGGAGATGTCTAGGAGCATGCATGTGAGTAGTGTCCTTATTACCAAATTTCTTACACTGCATAAGAAGATCATTATACTTAATAGAAGTGTCATATTCTCTCCTATTAGCATCTTGAACTTTGTGCATAGCAAATTCATAAGAGCTTCTCATGGATTGAATCTCATCATCCTTTTTCTTGATGGTGTCAAGAGATTTTTGAAACTTGAGTCACAAGGACTCTATTTCATCCGTGTCAGAAGCAGGAGATTTTCCCTTCACATCAATAATGATGCTTGAGAGCCTCTCTACTTCAAGTTGAAGAGCTTCAACCTCTTTAAGAGATTTCTTGTATTTATTCCGAACACCTTTGTGCTCTTCATGCAATTCAAGAATAGCTTTCTCCAAATCATCATAGGTAAGAGTGTTTAAGGAGAAATCATCAAGTACCTCATCGGTTGCCATGAGACAGACGTTGGCATTGTGTTTGCACTCCTTGTCGTTGTCGGAGTCGCTCGCGTCACTTTCACACCAAATGCTTGTATTGGCGAACTTTCTGGAGGACGAGCTTCCCTTGCTAGGCTTCTCGTACTTGCTTGAGTCTTTTCTTATCATCGGACAATCCCTCTTGATGTGTCCGGGTCTTCTGCATTGATAGCACGCCAGATCTTCTTCGTTGTCCCGTCTGAAGCGGTTGGCTTTGTTGAATTTTAGGAACTTCCGGAAGTGCTTAGCTGTGAGAGCTATTTCTTCATCGTCGTCCGACTCATTGTCGTCGGAGCTATCCTTGGAGTAGGACTTTGTCGCTTTGAGAGCAAGAGATTTCTCCTTCTCTTTGGTCTTCTCCTTCTCCTTCTCTTGTATGGAGGATTCCTCTTGATCCTTCATATCGAGCTCGTGAGTCATTAGCTTACCCATGAGGGTCTCAAGGTTCATGACTGTTAGATCGTTCCCCTCAATGATTGCGGTAGCTTTAGGACTCCAAACTTTCGTCAATCCTCTAAGAATTTTTCTGATCTTTTCATGAGCAGGATATTCCTTACCAAGAGAAGAGAGAGGGTTAATAATGTCACCAAAACGAGTAAACATGCAAGTAATAGATTCATCATGCTTCATTTTAAAGGACTCATATTCTTGCGTGAGTCTACTAATCTTGGATTTCTTCACTTGTGAAGTTCCCTCGTATGTGACTTCAAATAACTTCCAAATCTCATTGGAAGTCTTGCAAGTAGAGATTCGGTTGAATTCACTACTGTCGAGAGCACAATAAAGAGCATTCATTGCCTTGGCATCTCGACTCGCAAGCTTCTTGGTGTTTTCAGTAAGTGTGTCTCGAAGGGTGTCAGAAGCAATATCCTCAATAACTCTGAAAGGAGTAGGAAGACCATTTATCACGCAATCCCATAAATCGAAATCTATGGACTTCAGATAAATGCTCATCCTAATCTTCCAGTAGTTATAGTTGGTTCCATCAAATAGGGGAGGCCTATTTGTGGAGTGTCCTTCATTGTGGAAGGTGTTGATACTAGGGTTAGAGGCCATGGATCACTCAAAGGGTGTAAATCCAAATCAAGAGAACAAAGCTTTGATACCAATTGTAGAACCCTAGGGGAGGTGAATAGGGAAATAAAAAATAACTAGTGCAACAGAAGCAATATATGACAAATAAAAATAAAGAGTGAGAAGATCAAACACAAGATGTATCCTGGTATCCTCGCTTGAGGCAATCCAGTCCCGGAACTCTCTCCGGCTTAAATCCACTATTTAGTCAAATAGTACATACGATTTTGGATCCGAAGAACTCGCCAACTTCAACACGAGTTTGGATCCGAAGACTCGCCAATTTCAACACACGAGTTTTCTTACGAAGGCTCGCCAACTTCAAACAAATGAGAAGAGAAACTTGTTGATCTTCTAACACGTGAAGATCGAAATTTACAACTCTTAAATACTCTATCACTATGGGAGAGGATGACAATTAAAAGCTTGAAGAGTATTAATGGTGGAGCTCTTGGTTGTTGGAAAATTTATGGCAAGAGTTGGTGAAAGCCTCAAGAGAGAGAGAGCTTTCTTTTATAGAGAAACCAAGAGTTGGTGGCATTTAATGCTTCTGAATACAGACAGACCGGCATGCCGTCGGTATGCAGCGGCATACCGTCGGTATACTGGCCAAATAGTAACGGTCATATTAATGACCGTTTGAGAGCATTAAATGCGGCCATTAATGCTAGTCAGAGCAAATCAAAAACCAAATATTTGAAACTCGATATACCGTCGGTATGCAGCGGCATACCGTCGGTATACCGACGTTTTGGCACAGCAAGTTTTGGGTTGCTAAAAACGGTATACCACCGGTATGCCGGAGCAGCCGTCGGTATGCCGACAATTTGTCACAGCAACTTTTGGGTCGCTAAAAACGGTATACCGCCGGTCGGTATGCCGACAATTTGTCACAGCAACTTTCTGGACACTAAAAATGGTATACCGTCGGTATGCCGAAGGATGCCGCCGGTATACCGACAATTTGTCACAGCAACTTTCTGAACTCCAAAAACGGTATACCGCCGGTATGCCGAAGCATACCGCCGGTATGCCGCTCTGTAGGTATTTTCTTTTTGATTTGTTCTTTTACTTGTCATCCGTCGTTAGGTGTTTACAGATATACCTAGACTTTGTACAGACACGAAGACTCTAAGCAGGAGGACGCCGTCTTATGCAAGGAACGCCGGTAACTGCTTCAGTCTTCGATGTAAAAGATGATAGCGCTTGAACGGAAGTACTCCATGTAGTAGAGCTTCTGAGAATATTTGAATCTGAAGATACAGAAAACTAAACTACGAAGATGTTGTTAATAATCAAAATAAGATGTGCCAACATAGTCTATGATAAATCTTGTCATCTACTAGTTGAACTCGAACACCATGCATTTTGGGGGTATTAAGAAGTTAAATTATGATTTAAAAGAAGCTGGTGAAAATCGAAAACTACAATTGTGCGAATTAGAGGAAATAAGGAAAGAAGCTTATGATAATTCTAAAATTTATAAAGAAAGAATGAAAACATTTCATGATAAAGCTATCCTCCGAAAAATATTTTTACCAAATTAAAAAGTATGGTTGTACGAATCTTGTTTAAAATTCTTTCCCGGAAAATTACGAACTCGTTGGAGAGACCTATTTACTGTAATTTCAACATCACCTAACGGAGCAGTAGAAATACAGGATCCTCAAAAAGGTTGTATCCTGAAAGTTAATGGCCAACGACTAAAATATATTGTCAATCTCCAAACAAATCATGATGCACAATATATTTTAAACTTGGAAGAACCTACTTTTTTCTTACAATATTTTTTTAATTAGAAGAAAGAAGTGTTTTTATGTATTACATGTACGTTTATTTATTATTTATTTAGTTTCTTTTAATGTTAAGTTTGTTACAAATTTGTTTGTTTGTTTTCTATAATGTTTGTTCATTTTAGCATGAAATTGCTACATGCAACACTTCCTATTTGAATATGAAACCATGCAAAAATACCATTAACATTGTATTTCACATGCACGTTCACATATTTTTTTGACATCCAAGCAAATTTGCTACATGCACATTTCCATGCAATGACATTTCGTTTTTTAAAATAAAAATAAACATAAAAAAAACTAATTAAAAAACCCAACAACTGACCAACCGGCTCCTATTTTCAAGGAGATGCACACAACAAATACAACGTCCCAAAGCAACATTTAAAAAAAAACATGAAACTGAGAGTTGTTCCAACAAAACCTATCCCTGACTATTCATGCACACACAAAAAGAAAAGCAATGTTTCAAAAAGAAAATGAACAGACACAACCAATAACATAAAACTGAACGTGGTAGTTTAGTAAGCATTTGTTTATATAAAGGTTTGGGTATCAGATTTTAGTTCCACCATACTACAGTTCTTCCACAAGACTTTTTTCTCCATTGGTAATAGTATTGAGCAAGTACTGTTTCATTATTTAAGTAAGTCCATTCTTCTAATATTTCTACATATTATTTTTCTACTAGTTTCTGTTCGTCACTTGTTCTGTTTTTACAAACAATTGTTCTAACAGTAAACTATCTTCCAACAGTAACTATTCTGTCACTACACAATTAAAAAAATGGCTTCTTCCGATGATGAGGGCTGTGGTGTGCTTGGTTTTGAGTCAAACTTGGATAATAATCAAAATAATATGGAATCTACGGCTACTTTGCCTCCATCTATTCTTCGACATCTACAGTTTGATATCGCAATTGAGGCCTACGAAAAATTAAGCAGTAAACTTGATGATCTAATTGATCTCATTAAGACAATTAGAACAACTTATACCACTGCTCCGACTATTGCAATCCTCAGGGAATATCGTCACCGGCAAAGTCTTCGCATTCAAGCACTCACTTAAATTATTTAGTTGTCAATTGTGTTATGTTAGCAAATTATCTTCTTGTTGTTTTTGTAACCAAAGTGTGTTGTGTACGGTTTGTTCGTTGTCTATTATTTTCTAAAGGTTTGCTTACTCAATAACATATTTGTTTAACAATTCTTTCTATGCATAAGTACGGGGAGAAAAAAAGAGAGGTAATTTCTTCTAATGTTTTTCTTAACTAATTAGATTCCTTTAGCAATTTTTTTTCTTTTACTTCTTTCCCCTTGCCATTGCGGACAATGCTGGTTAAGCATAAGGGAGTCGTAGGTTGCAGAGAAATTTATTTATGTCTAAAGCTAGGGATGGCAACTTCCCCCGAACCCGACGGGGACCCGACTTTTTTTTCCCGACGGGGACGGGTTTGGGGATATAGAAACGGGGATGGGGACGGGAATGGGGATTAAACAAAATCTCTGATCGTATTCGGGGCCGGGTATGGGTATTGTACTCCCCGCCCTGGTAAATACCCGACCCCGATTACTTATACTTATATGCGCAACACATTTCTATGAGTTCATGATCTATCTAATACTAGATATAATTTTTATTAAATAAATGTCTTGTAATTTTTTTTGGAAAGAAATAGTTTATACTATACAGAAAAAATTATTAATGGGACGGCAGACGGGGATGAAAAAAAATCTGATCCCAAAAGTCCTAATGGGGCGGGGACGGGGACGGGGAGTACATTGTTAAACGGGGACGGAGATGGGGATAAAAATTTAAACCCGACCGGAGATGGGGACGGGGATGGGAATTCAAACACTACTCGGGGACGGGGACGGGGATGGGGGGTATGATCTCCGACCCCGATCCGCCCCATTGCCATCCCTATCTAAAGCCTTTATGTTTTCAAGGAATTTTTTTTTTCTTGAAGCACATTATTTTTGCAAATATATATTAAGCTTGATTATTGCATAGTAGCCAGAACTCTTGTCTAATCAACTAGGAGATTCGCGTTGAACGGTAATAATTAAAAAAAGTAATCTAATTTAATCTTGTAGCCTATGCAACTCGAGTTATTAAATCCGTAGGGGTGTTTTAACACCTAATATCCTAAGGCCAACTGGTTTGGGAAGCATTGATCCAACACTTAATAAATGAGTATTATAGAAAGCATAATAAGATTAGATATTGCACAGATTACAACAAAAAAACATTATTTTTGTGCTGTAAGTTAGAAAAATTCTTCAAAAAAAATAAAAATAAGAGGCTAGGCTTTTGACGTAAATTTTCTTTTTTGTCTATTATTTTATCTATTTATTCAAGACATTATATTATATGCTTGAGGACAAGCATAGTTTAAGTATGGGGGTATGATCGACACGTAAATGTGACGATTTTAAATAATAAAAAACACTTTATAAGTAATAATTCTATATTTTTGTTCTTTATAAAAATTACAAATACAACAAGTTTAATATAAAATATGTACTGATATACACTATGGTTTAGTTTTATAAGGTGCTTATATATATATATATACACACACATATACAAACCTTAGCCTTTATTTATATTTTTGATAGATATAACAAAATAACTTGTTCCATGCATGTAGTATACATTGAACTTTGTAATTTCTAAGTATATTAACTTATTTTCTTATTATTTATTTAATTACTCCATGTTATGAGAGGAGAGAATATGGACCAGATTCGGAAAACTACATACAATGAATCGGAACAACATTACAAATGAACCAACGGATGCAACCTTTCATAAAAGCATGACGAACTTGACAATATTGATGAACATACATCATGAAAGAGGAGAAGTACAATGAATACTTGAAAAAATGCAAAGTAATGAAGACTTGACGAACACTAACATTCAACAAACATTAAGATTCGACGAATCTAAATGAACCAACATGTTTCATGGCTCTTCAAGTCCTATATAAAGACCAACTATCCAAAGACTTGGACATCACTTATTTTTTCTATTTTACTTGTAATAAAAGAGGGAGTGTGTAAAGAGAACTTGCAAGCGTCAGAATGATCTCTAACTCATCTTTGTTGTTGTTCTCCAAGAGTATGTCTAACTAATTTCTTTTTAAAGTTCAAGGGGAACCCTAATAATGTTTGTATTTTCGTATCTTTTTCAATAAAATTGTCTTTATGATTAATGCATTGATTTGTGTGGGAGTATTCTGAATTGATATTTCTAGGGGATAAAATCAGATTTATTAGTAAACCATTATTGTCCATGATTGTGAGATAAGGGTTTATTATATGCATTACATAGTATGGGTGGAAATGCAATGTTATTGTAATTATCAATGTATAGTTCTTCATGATCATGTATTACTTTTGAAATAAGTTACACTTAAGGTTGCATGGTCCGTACTCTAATCTGGACGGATCGTAGTCTCTACGGTATAATTTATATTTCAAAATAATATAAGGATATTTTTGTGGACGATGTTATTGTGGTGGAAAATCCAATACATCTAGATCATAAAACAAGTATTCTTAATATTTATTAATTGCGGTATATAACAAATTAACAAATATTAAAGTTGGAATGATAATAAATTATTTCATTATTAGTGGTGAACCTCTGGCCTTAGAATTATTCTCTATTTGATAAACTCACATTTACTTAAGGCTTTAGATTTAAATTGTTTTTAATCAATTATTTTACCAAAACAACATTTTTAATACGTCTTAGTTTTTTATTTCAAGAATAATTGGAAATCTTTGTACTCGTGGGAACGATCTGGTATAGCCATATTATTACAAACAATCCATTAGTAATATCGGAATACAAAGCTCGATTCTGAGCGTATCAAATTCATGCCCGAGAGTCTTTCTAAAATTTGGTCAATAAAAGGTAAAGTAAAATGATCTTTTATAGTATTAGTATAATTTTCGATAGTCTATACACACCCTCCATCCAGTGGTGGTGCGCATGGGCATCGATTCTCCTTTATCATTTTTACTAAAGTAATTCCTGATTTCTTTGGTACTACCTGTGTTGGACTTATCCATTTACTATATGAAATTGGATAAATACTTTCAGCATCTAAAAGTTTGGTTATTTCTTTTTTAACTATTTCCTTCATATTAGGATTCAGTCGTCTTTGCATTTCCCTTGATGGTTTTGCATTCTCTTCCATATGTATATAATGCATACATAGAGAATGGTCAATCCCTTTTAAATCTGCTATAGACCATCCAATAGCTTTCTTGTATTTTTTAATAAGTCTATTAACTGATTTTCTTGGGTTCCAGATAATTGAGATGATATAATAACTGGTAGTGTTTTATCTTTTCCTAAAAATGCATACTTGAAATTTTTAGGCAAAACTTTCAATTCTAATTCTGGGGGACTTTCAGTAGAAGGCTTTAAAGAAATAGTAGGAGTTGGTAATTATTCAAACTGAGCTTTCCAATTAGTTTGTAAACTTTTGACTTCCTCATTTTTTTGTTCTATCTTATAATCATCAAGTGAAAATTATTCTCAATCTGATGTACTAGGTGTTTTATAAGAATTGTAGAAGTGCAATTTTCCAAAATTTCATCGATAACATCTATTCTAAATATTTTTTCTTCGTGATCAGGTTGCATAGATGCTTTAAAGATATCTAATCTAACCTTCATGTTTCCAAAAGAAATATCCATAGCACCAGTTTTACAATTGATACATGCATTTGCAGTGGCCAAGAAAGGTCTTCCTAAAATGACTGGTATTTGCATATTGTCATTTTCGACAGATTCCATATCTAGAACAATAAATCTACTGGAAAATAAAATTGATCTACCTTGACTAGTACTTCTTCAACTATTCCTCTAGGAATTTTAATTGATCGGTCGGCTAATTGTAGAGTAGCAGATGTTGGTTGAAGATCTCCTAGGTCTAAGCTTTTAAACTGAGTACGGAAGAAGGTTAATGCTCGCACCTAAATCAAGTAATGCTCGAGTTATAGTACAATCACTAATGATACAAGGGATATTAGGAGTACCAGGGTCTTTAAGTTTTGGTGGGGTCTATCCAACTAGAATAGACTAATGTTTTCTGATAACATTACCTTCTTGGTGACATAACGATGAATTTTCCTTTTTCGAGTGCATAAATCCTTTAAAAAATTTGCATATACTAGAACTTGTTTAATACCATCTAACAAAGGAATATTAATTTTCACTTGTTTAAATATCTCAACTTCCTCCAATGGCGTTCTTTTCTTTGAATATGTGGAAGGAGCATTAAGGCTCGTTGGGAATGGAACTGGAGGAATATGTCTACCAAAATCTTCTTTATGTAGTTTATCATTTACATTATGATCCTTTGGCAGTGTAGGAGTTGCTAAGTTTTGGACTGGTGGACTAATATCTGCCAATTTCTTTTCTGACCTAAGTGTAATTGCTTGCACTTGGTTAGTAGGAGATGGTTCTTTTAAATCTACTTGGAAAGTTCTTTTAGGGTTAATCACAGGTTGACTTGGCAATTTTTCTTCCTCTCTTTTATTAAGAGTAGTGGCTAACTGACCCAATTGAGACTCAATTCTAGCAATTGACTCTCCTTGAGAATGAATGGTTTGATCATGTTGTTCTAATTTATTCATAAGACCCATAAATTTTTCTTCAAGGGCTGGAGAGAAATGAGCAGCATTATTCTGATTTTGATTATGAAAATTAGGATGTTGGTATCTAGGTTGATATTGTTGTTGATAAGGAGGCATTTGATTGGTAGTTTCGAGTTGCTTCCAGAAAAGATTTGGGTGATTTTTCCATGAAGGATTGTATGTGTTTCTATACTCTTTAGAAACTCTCCCAAAGGGTTGAACTGAAGCAACTTGCTCTTGTGAATACTCTATATTTGGTTGTTCATAAATGTATTCAGGATTAGGCTCTTGAATAGCTACGACATTGACATGATTATTAGAAATTCTTTTATCTAGTTGTTTTGAAATCATATCTACCTTTAAGGCTAAATCTCGGTCAGGTTTTAACTCATAAATTCTCTCTTGTTTTGAGTATCATGATAAGTAGTAGTAATATAAATCTTCTTTTGAGCAGAAGAGGGCATGATGTAAGGAATTGTTACTGAAGTTCTCGAAAAGTGTCTACGCCTCATCTTCACGTTTAAGCATAAATGTACCGGTACATGAAGCATCTATCATATGTCGGTTTGAATCCGTGAGACCATCATAAAATCCTTGGACTAATTGCCATTTTGGAACTTGATGATGTGGACATTTACGAAGAAGTTCAGTAAATCATTCCCATCTTTCAT
Organism: Iris pallida; assembly: GCA_029216955.1. NCBI lineage: Eukaryota > Viridiplantae > Streptophyta > Magnoliopsida > Asparagales > Iridaceae > Iris > Iris pallida. Next base: position 2,602,294 of record JANAVB010009400.1, on the reverse strand, counting down.
GAAACTCTTCTCCTTCATGTTGGGTAAAAGTAGTAATCGCCTTTCAAAATTCTGTAGTTTTTCCAATAGGAAAATACTTGTTCAAAAATTGCTTTTGCAATTCTTCCCAAGTTTTGATAGAATTTTTTTCCAAAGCTTGTAGCCAATGTGTGGCCTTACCTTTAAGAGAAAGTGAAAAAGTTAAAGACGAATACCTTCCTCGTTAAGTGCTTGGATTCGAAAAGTGCTACATTAACTCTAAGAATTCATCTAAGTGTTTCTAAGGATCTTCATAGCTTAGGCCATGGAAGAATGGGAACATAGCAATGATATTTGGTCTAATTTCATAATTGCCATGGGCAGTTCCTTGTGGTATTTCAGACAAAGCTATGCAAGATGGACTTGTATATGATGTTGGTGCAAAATAAGTTTTTAAATTCTTCTGAGGTTCTGGTTCAGCCATTGTTTCAAGATGTTCCTGAAGTAGTGCATGTCTTCTTCGTTGATGAAGAATACGTTCTATTTCAGGAAGTAAAGAAACAATATTTGGATGAAGTGATCTCTGTCCGTGCATAAAGTATTTTATAAATTCAAAAAAAAAGACACAAAACTCTTAAAAATTTACTTCAAGAAAAATGATATTGGCGTTGTCCACGGCAACGGCGCCAAAATTTGGTACGCTCGGAATCGAGCTTTGTATCCCGATATTAGTTACGGATCGTTTGTAATATATGGCTAATACTGGATCGTTCCCACGAGAGCAAAGATTTTCAATTATTCTTGAAATTAAAAACTAAGAGGTATTAAAAATGTTGTTTTGGTAAAACAGTAGATTGAAAACAATTTAAATCTAAAGCTTTAAGTAAATGTGAGTTTATCAGATAGAGAATAATTCTAAGGCCATAGGTTCACCACTAATAATGAAATAATAAATTATCATTCCAACTTTCATATTTGTTAATCTGGAATCACCGCAATTAATAAATATTAAGAATACTTGTTTTATGATCTAGATGTATTGGGTTTTCCACCATAATAACATCGCCCACAAAAATATTCTTATATTATTTTGAAATACAAATTATACCGTAAAGACTACGATCCGTCCAGATTAGAGTACGGAGCGTGCAACCTTAAGTGTAACTTATTTCAGAACTAATACATGATCATGAAGAACTATGCATTGATAATTACAATAACATAACATTTTCACCTATACTATGTAATGCAAATAATAAACCCTTATCTCACAATCACGGACAATAATGGTTTACTAATAATCTGATTTTATCTCCTAGAAATATCAATTCAGAATACTTCTACACAAATCAATGCATTAATCATAAAGACAATTCTATTGAAAAATATAAGAAAATACATACATTATTAGGGTTCCCCTTGAACCTTAGAAAGAAATTAGTTAGACATACTATTGGAGAACAACAACAAAGATGAGTTGGAGATCATTCTGACGCTTGCAAGTTCTCTTTACACACTCTCTCTCTCTTTTATTACAAGTAGAAATAGAAAAAGTAAGTGATGTCTATCTTTGGATGGTTGGTCTTTATATAGGACTTGAAGAGCCATGAAACATGTTGATTCATTTAGATTCGTCGAATCTTCGTGTTCGTTGAATGTTATTGTTCGTCGAATCATCATTACTTTGCATCTTTTCAAGTATTCATTATATTTCTCTTCTTTCATGATTTATGTTCATCAATGTTGTCAAGTTCGTCATGCTTTTATGAAAGGTTGCATCCGCTGGTTCATTTGTAATGTTGTCCCATTTTATTGTATGTAGTTATTCGAATCTGGTTCATATTCCATCTCATCTCATGACATGGAATAATTAAATAAATAATAAGAAAATAATTTAGTATACTTAGAAATTACAAAGTTCAACTGCATGCATGGAACAAGATATTTTGTTATATGTATCAAAAATATAAATAAAGGCTAAGGATTATATGTGTGTGTGTATATATAGGCAAAGAAAAATATATATATATAGGCACTATATAAAACTTAAACCATAGTGTATATCAGTACATATTTTATATTAAACTTGTTGTATTTGTAATTTTTATAAAGTACATTAAAAATATATAATTATAGAATTATTACTTATAAAATAATTTTTTTATTATTTAAATAATCGTCACATTTACGTGTCGATCAGTCACGTTTACCGATTGGTTTGCATGTGATAGATAAGTTTTCTTCTTTTACATGCTTTTACTATCTTACAATGCTTTTACACCCTTGCCGATTGGTCTTTTTCGTTCAATTTTCTTTGCGGAGTTGACCGGAAAAGAGCCCAAATATCAGTATCTGTCAGTATCGCATCTGGACATGCCAAACTGTATCGGTACCGGCCTATACTACAAACTATGAATATAGACATGTCCTGTATCCGGTTTACTGAAGGTTCTGTTAGACAATCGTAGATTCTGTGTGTCTCGGACATTGTCATGCCGACCCTGGTGAAGTATCTAATCCAGACTGTCTAGCCCCAAAGGGCCCAGATTAGCGATTTGGATCAATCTCTTGGTAGTCCTTCATGATATTTGGAGTGGAAGCATTTGCTCTTTTGGATGCTTCTTACCTCGCTTGGTTTCAAAAACATTGGAGTAGCAAATACTTCACCTTCATATTGCTTGCAGGATGGACTGGAGCAGGAATTCACATCACAATCGCCATTGGAGATGATCTACATGATGAGAGATACAAGTAACGAACCAATAGTGTCTTAATGTTTTTCACATTCTTCAAATTGGCAATAGCAACTGCCGAACTGGAGGTTATGTATGCTTTTATAAGTTTCTGTTTTGTGCTACTGTTTTGGCTTCTTGATTCTTGCGTAAAAGTGCTAATTGATTATGTTTTTTAGTAGTTTAGATATTGTATGTAATCTTCATCCAAGCTGGAGTAGGTTCATGTATGGACACACACACACAACAGAGAAAGAAAATGAGAAGCCATAGATGAAAATTGGAGTAACTGATAAACTGTAGAATAGATGGTATGTGGAGTTGTCTGAGAAATGTGCACTTGTGATTGTGCTTGTTAATGTGCATATATGGTGAGCGCACAATGTAAGGAAGTTCAAAAGGTAATTAGGATCAATGTGCAGTAGCACATCAGCTAGACTACAAGACTGTCGCCAACCAACAGGGTATATATACCCGGCCATAGGTCTAATGAATATACATGATTGATGGCACTCTATTGCCTATTGTTGGTCGTGGTCACTTGACTGCCTTACCACACTTTACTATACATAATGTTTATTATGTTCTCCGTTTGACCATGAACCTTTTATCGGTTTTCTAGTTAAATGACACGTCTGATAATGTTTCATTCACTACCACTACTTGTTTATACAAGATCCACACATTTGAATTTTTGTTAGGACTGGGCATATGTACAATGGTTTTTACTACATTAGATTGTTTTACACTTTCACAGCATACTTGTGATGCACTTTTCTTGACCTTGCTAAGCTACATATCGTGTTTGATATCTGGCACGGTAGACAGGTCATTTATCTTTTTCTAAACTTTAGTAGTTGTCTTCTTCCGATGTTTTAGGAAACTTCTCTACCAATCAATCCCCTAACATCTTGTATTGGATGGTCGTCATTTGCTATTTATTTTCCATCGAGTGTTTCTCTTTCTGCTTCTCCTTTTGACCTGTTCACTATGATATTTGGGGCCCTCTCATGTGTCAAAGGGAGGAAAGAAAATTATGTCATGTTGTTGATTATACTCGATTCACTTGCTTTATTTGATTGATTTCTCTCTCGTCTGAGATCTTCTCGGAGTATCTTAAGTTTGTAAAGATGGTTTAGACCTATTTCTTGCAAAACCAAGATGTTTCATTCACGTTCAGGTTCAGGTTCAAGGGGGAATACACATCACATCAGCTGCGTGATTATCTTGTTTTCCAGGGGACACTTGCGCAGTCTCTTGTCCCTATACTCATTACTAGAATGGGCTTTTTCAGCGTTGTCATAGACATTCTTAATGTCTTCAGGTCCCTTCTCTTATATGCTTCTATCCTTGTTCAGTTTTGGGTCGAAGTTGCGCTTACTAATTTTTTTTATGAACAAAATTCTGATTCATGTTCTTGACAGTATGTCTACATATTAGCGATTTTATGGTCGTTCTCATGTTATTCCATACTTAGTGTTTTTTTATTGTACTTGTTTTTCTCAATTATGTTCCACGCACAGAGACAAGTTATCCAACAAATCTGCTCGTGTGTTTCTTGGATATAATCCTCATCACAAGGGCTGTAGATGATATGATTATGTTGTTCGACATCTTCTTTTTTCTTCTCATATCATTTTTATGGTGAGCGTTGCCTACTAAGTTTTACTTTTACCACGTCTTCCAGCCCTTTCACCACCATCCATGCTTGGGGTGCTTGTTTTCCTCGATATCAAGACCACATCACCACCACCTCCTTCACCTGCTCGGTTCGTACGTTCGCTTATTATTCATGTTTACTAGCATCGTGATTGTCAACTACTATTATTGAGTCTATTGTACCACATGATCCCGTAGATCATGTACTGTTTATTTTATCGCCTTTGCGTCTTTCTCCTTGTCAACATCGCTTGCATGATCGTTTGTCTCTCTCCACCAACTTAACTACCGTGCTTCGGTCTTTTCTTGCTGCTACTTCTAGTCATTTGGAGCCCAGATGTACCAGGAGGCTATCATCATTCCTAAGTGGCAAGGAAGTCATGTTTGAGGAGTTACACGCTTTCGAGTATACATATGCATGGGATCTTGTATCCTTACCCACTAGCCTACGTTATATTAGTTGCAAGTGGGTGTACAAGATCAAGACTGGTTGATGGTACTATTGATAGGTACAGTGGCATACTAGTTGCATGTGGATTTTTTCAGCAATATAGTATAGATTATGATGAGACTTTTACTATTGATGCGAAGATTAATATTGTTTGGACTCTTCTAGTTACATTTGTCTGTATATGGCGTATATATCAGATGGTTATGAAGAATGCATTTCTTCGTGATGATTATCTGGAAATGTTTACATGACTCCTGTTGGTTCTCCTCATTTTACTAGCTAGATCTGTTATCTCCGCAAGGTTTTATACAACCTCAAGCATGCACCTCGAATATGGTTCTCCTGATTTACTATTGATATTGATGTTGTTGGATTCTCTACGAGTTCTTATGATCCTGCTCTGTGTACACTCCCTTCTAGGACAACTTTTATATGTTGTTGAAATGATTATTTTTTATGGTGATTATGCACATTATGTAAGTCAAGCGGGAGTTGTATACATAGTTTGAGATGAAGGATCTTGGTCAACTATTTTTTTTGGGTTTGGAGGTTGATCATTCTCCTTGCAGATACGTGTCTAATAGCAGAAGTTCATTGACGATATACTTAATATAGTAGAACTTACTGATACCAAGATTGTCAAAGGCACACTCGAGACGCAACTCGTCCATATCGCCTGAGGCGCAAGACGCACTTAAGACGTGCACTCGAACAAAGCGAGGCACAAAGATAATAAATAATAAAAATATACATAAAATAGATAAATAATTGGTAATGTAAGGAATAAAACTAAATAATATATTAAAACCAGCAAAAATATGTTTAAACATAACTAAGTGAACTAGTTTGTATTCTTCCTGCCACGTTTTAAATAAATTTTAGTTTTTCTAGTTCAACTGTAACAAACTTTGGCAACCGTCGAAAGAATCATCTCCTTCTCACTTATATATATATATATATATATATATATATATATATATATATGGAGCCAATGACCGCTAGTCCAAGTGGTTAGTATGGAGGCATGTGGCCCTTGTGGGCGGAGTTTGAATCCCAGTAGGAGCGATTCCAAAAACTAATTACCTTCTTTCAATATATATATATATATATATATATATATATATATATATATATATATATATATATATATACACGTCCTGGTTGCGTCCGGAGAAAGGCGTCTTGTCTAGTAAAGTGCGAGGCGCAACTGTTGCGCCTTTCTGTGAGGTGCGCCTGAGGCGTGCCCTTGACTACCATGACTGATATTCACAATACGTACGCCTCTTGAGTTGAACCTTAAGATGCGTTCTGATGATAGTGATAGTATTCGAGATCCGTCTCAACAGAGACAGTTAGTTGGCATATCTATTTATTTCGTTGCCAGCCCTCCTGAATCCTCGTGTGTGAATCTCGCAAAAATCTGTGGTTTAATCCTTAGCCAGGATCACAACTCTCGAGTTTTGGTGCACTACCAAGGACTTTGTCACTTTAACATGGTATCAGCCTAGGTTCAAATCTTTTTGTTGTGCAATGAAGCAAATTTTATTAAAAAAAATCTACCGCTGCGTGAATCCAGCTTCCAACCCAAAATGGTATTCGTCCTTGAATAATATAAATATTTTAACGTGTCAATGAAGACTTGTATCCGCTCTGACGGACTTGGGTGTTTTGCTCACGTACCTACGATATGGAAGGAGAGTCAAAGATACTGGCATACGACGAAGAGAGGAGAAACTTTAGGACAGAGAACAAATAGCCGGGATCCACATCGTCTTGTGTTTGTAGCCGTTCTTGTGTTTGTGACTGTTGTACATAAATCAATATGGTAGTACTAAGTATCGGGTGTTAGATATCCTTTTGTATTCGACGTTCTATATTCAACCTATATTTTGGGTTACGTAGACTCAGGTTTACATATTGGTTTGTATCAGACTCGGGATGTATTCTGGATTGGTACCAGACACATCCATACTTGTATAATATTATAGTTTGTAGTATGCTTAGTTGTCTTTTTTTTTTGGCATCCATATGGTTTAATTTAGAATTATTGTTATCCCGTATACCTGACAGGCACTGTTCTGGATATTGGCCAATATAATCGGTATACCGGTTTTGAGGAGGAGCAGATATGGTTGGGTGTCTGAGACAGAAAAACCGTTCCAGAAATATATCAGCCGGTTTGACCGATATATTGGCCGATATTTGACGGGTAAACTAGCCAGTTTGACCGGAATACTAGCTCGTTTGACTAGTATAAATGTTAAGTTTGCGTGTATAAGTTTGTGGTTCAAATCCCATAGAAAATTATCCATTTCTCCTTGTCTTGAACCCAATATAAAAAAATTAGAGAATAAGGGAAGAAGAGAAGAAGAAAAATAGTTGAAAGAAGAAGACTTACCTCTCAAAGCAAAAAAGAATAAACTTTTGTTTGGAGAATAAAGAGAAACAAATAATATCTTTATTAGCTTACTATGTTATATTTTGTGATTTTCTTCGGACATTGCTTCTAAATATTGTATTGGGTGAATTTTATAGAGAAGAATTTTGCTTAATTATTAATTTGAAGGATGATTTTGAATTGTTTATTATTGGAATTATTTAAGGATACTTGTTATATTTATAGTAATATTTTAATTATGTTATGCATGTCAGATATAAAGTGAATTATTGTTTTATACACTATGGTTCATATCGCCAGATATGTTCGGTATATCAGTCCAGTTTGTTTGTGGTATGACAAACCCCCAACAGGTATGGAACCAATGACTGTTATCAAGAACCCTTGCTGTGACAGGTACCGTATGTTCTCTAGTTGTAAGCAACAATTGCTTTCTGTGGAACCTCAACCCTCACAGCTCTAGTTTTGGTGTAGTGGAGGGACCTTAACCAAACCATATGAATGTCTGATTGGACCATCTTACTCTTAATCATATTTGAGGATATTTGTTGCTCAAGTGCGCATGGTTCCTTGCGTCAGTCTTCCTACTTGTTTGCAGTTCCTTTCTAAAAAAAGTATCATAATGTTGGTTGCTTTGTTTCTAATATGGTTTTGGTTCACAAATGTGCAAGTGGTATCGAAGAAATGTTGAAATTTATTATGAGAGTCCAACCACCCTTCTGGCACATAAAACACTTTTTACTGTTACCATGTTTATAAAGCTCCACATCACCAGTGGTGTATTAAATTATGCTCCAACCTCCATTATAAACTCGGAGATCCAAAGTTTACGGAACTCATGTCACTCATCATCTGTCCGTGTGCAGAACAGAGAAGGAGTTGAACAAGTGCAAAGATATGCTTTCAAATTTGAGATCTAAAGCTAAGCAGATGGGATCTACACTGAACATGTCAAACTTCGCTAGCAGGTTTGATTTCAGAAGTTGCCCATAGTGCCAGTTTTTTCTTTCCTTTAAATTGTTCTCGGATATGCTGTTTGGTTTTTACTGTTAATTACTCATCCTATGTGATCCAATAAATGAAGACAACAAATGGGCATGATAGTTCCCGTTGTTCAATTCAGTAGTTAGGTTATTGTTATTTGATTGCACTCGATCAGGTGCAAGTAAAACAGTGAAGAAGCTCTTTTGTGAAATTCAGGGAAGATTTACTTGGACGAAGTAAGAGGTCTGCTGATGAGATAGACAGAACTGCAGGGTTGGATAATCATGGTATTGTAGGTTTCCAGCGACAAGTTATGAAAGGTATTATTGATTTGCTCTGCCTTCGCCAAAACCTAGTTCTTTTTTTTTTCTTTCTAATGCTTATGGGTTACTTACTCTTGTTACGCAGAGCAAGATCAGGGCCTTGAGAAGCTGGAAGAGGCGGTATTCAGCACGAAACATATAGCATTAGCAGTTAATGAAGAACTGGATCTGCATACAAGACTAATTGTGAGTTCCATTATGACACATATAATGGAAATTTGCTTTATTTTCAGATTCCACGACTTACATTGTTATCTTCTCAGGGCGACTTGGATCAGCATGTTGATTCCACAGACTCACGCCTTCAGGTAATCTTTTATTTTGATTTGATCCATCGGGTCATTGTATGATACTGGTACAGTTGTAATCTGTAAGATGATGGTCGAAAGGTAGTTAATTGAGTACCTTATCCTTGCCTTTTCTTCGAATAAAGACTAGAAGCAGTTTCCAGTTAAACGTTTTTGAGTCCTGTTTGGTTATGCTAGATAGTAAATTTAACAAAGAAAAGTCTTAACTACATTAAGTTCACACTCTTGTGAGATCGATAAAGTCAGTTGCAAGAGGTGTCTGCCCTGGCTAAAATGGTAATCGTAAATGAGCCATATGAGACATAGGTGTACTAGAGTGCATCTTATGAGGTAGAGGTCATACTACTGGAAGCCTTGACCTCCTTAGAGGACACGGCAAATCAACTTTGTACATGTTAAACAGGAGATTGTCCGTCCAGTTGCTCGTTTTAGGAACTCTGTTTAACACTGCTGTGTGTGTTGACAGTTTGTATGTTACAGTTAACTAATTCGTTTCGTGCATGTTCGTTGACGTCTCTTTGATTGCTGATGCAGAGGGTGCAGAAGAGGTTGGCAATTCTCAACAAACGTACGAAAGGAGGTTGTTCTTGCAAGTCCCTGCTTATATTGGTTATTGTTATCGTGATTCTAGCTGTTGTTATTTGGCTTCTCATCAAGTATCTGTAGAGAGCTGAGATGTCAGGCACACATGCTGCTGCTCTATCCCTGCGACCGGAACTTGTTACTTCCAAGACCTGCAGCCTTACCGGCCATATTTATCAGTGTTGTTGGGTCAGGGATGGTGTCCTGTCCGTTCGGGTTGCTGTTTAATTTCCAAGAAAGAACTGAGACTAATGATTTGGAAAGTTGATTTGATGTGTGAGAATGGGTATATCATGCATTGTTGTTGTATGTTTCAGTGTATGTTATGCATTGTCGTTGTGTGTGTTGGTGTAAGTTGTGGTATATATAATGTGTGAACATGCTGTGTACTGGCAAATAGCCTTGTTGAAAAGAAAAAAATTTGGACATGTAGTAGAGGCATTCAGAAGTATTATGTTATGTTTTTAAAACATTCTCGGTATATGTAAAAAAATAAAGCAAAATATTGAAATAGGAGTCTAGTAGGGAAGGTTGGATGGCATGGTTGCTTGCTATTCGGAAGGGTTGTGGTGGGGTGAGCATTCGGTTTCAACCGAACTAAAATAGTTAATCAATCGAAAATTTAAAAATCCAAAACCGAAATTCAAATGAAATTAGTTAAACCCAAACCGAAAAGAATAATCGAATCGGTTTGTTAAATTAAAAATTATAATTTTTATACATATATTTGTTGTATTTCAAAATTATATCCAAAATTGTATTATTTGTTAAATTATCAAAGTTTGGCTTCAAAACATACATATAATTGTTATTTTTAAAGTATACACATTTTTAATTACAAATTATGTACATTTTTAACGAAAATATGTATAAAATTGAGAGTATTTACATAATTTTATAATTTTATTCTATTTTCGGTTTTGGAATAAAATCTAAAATCAAAATCGAATAAGAAATTTTAGTATTTTCAAAACCAAAATCGAACTTTTTTAAAACCAAAATGAATCTCTTGTTCAATTCGATTTTCACTTCAAAATCTAATAATGCTCATCCTTTGTTGTAGAAGATTGGAGTTGGACCTCAAAACTTTGAGAGAAAAAGAGAGAATAAAGTGTGGTGAGCTGGAGAGTGCTCTGTAGTTGGCAAAAGCACTAATTCTAACTCTGAAAAATAGGGTTAGGAAATATCCAATGAAAGTCGATTTTAGGAAATTTTATTCTACTTTGAATTCCTTTGACTCTCAAATGTTTCATAATTTTAGCTCTGTTGATAGAGTTTCATCCTTTCAAATTTTGGTTTCAAATCACGAAATTCTAAAATGAACTTAAACTTTATTTTGAGAACTTTGTTCCCAAACTAGGCAACAAACTAACCTATGTCATGTCCGTGTATAAAAACTAAGGGTGGATTCAGGAACGAGGTTTGGAAAGAAAAACTGGGGTTGGATAGAATTTTTTTTTGTTGCCAAAATTGGAATAAATTATGTACATTTGGGCCTAATTTGGGAGCAAAGTTTGCTAAACTGGAGTTAGGTTGAGATTCTGAAATGATGAAAAAATCCGTTAACAAAATTGAAGTTATATTGATATTATAACACTTTTGGGAATTTGGAGAGTTTTATGGTGTGTTTGGGAAAGAAGTTTGGAAGAAAAAGAAAATTGGGTTTGGTGTGTCTGGGAATGAGGTTCCGAGAATAAAACTATCGGTTTTTATTTTCTGGAGTTGGGAAGCCTAACACTACCAACTCCCAATTTTCTTCTTCAAACCGCATTTTAGACGTGCTCTCGGAGTTGCAAAAAAACTTTATTTTAACTCCAAACACGATAAAATTTAGAATTATCAAAACTCCATTCTCACTAACTTTTTGTAAACTTTCATACTTTTTTCCGTCTTTTTTTTTTGTCAAAACTTCAATACTAAATCTATATTATGCCTACTAACTTAAACTAGTATATAGGCATGTCAATGGTAAACCAAAAATTCGCATTCGATCCGCATTCGAAACGATAATATCCGAAATTTCGGATATGATTACGGATACGATTGTCTTACCAGATATTTATCGGATATCGGATGCGGATACGGGTCATATCCGGTCCGATAATTTCCGACCCGATAATAGAATAATTAAATATATATAATATATTTTAATTATAAATATGAACGGTGTAGATTACATTTGATAGAATCACAAATGAACTAAATGAGAGACTAAAACTCTAATATCCGTTAAAATTATCAGTAACGGATACAGGTGCCAAACTCTCATTCGCTAGAATTTGGTTACTTTCATATTCCATTATTCATTTTTTGGGAATGTGTGGTTTATTGGTTCGGATATTACCCGATATCCGTTAAAATTATCGGTAACGGATACGGGAGCCAAAACTCCCATCCGATAGGATATCGGTTGGTTATCGGATGTATCCGATAGCTATCGGTTCGGATGTGGTAATGTCAACATCCGACCGATAAGCTACCATTGACAGGCCTACTAGTATATATATACACGTGCAACGCACTTATTTTAATTATTTTTTAATTGACTTTGTATATATTTGAAAAAAGTAAAAGGCACTCAATGTTATCTTTTAATTAATTTTGTATGTATTTGAAAAGAGTAAAAGACACTAAAAGAATAAATAATGTATTGAAAATATCAAAATAGATTATTTTTTGTATGGAATAGATACGCAGGGGTATTTTTGGAATTCAAAATTTTCACCGCCAACTTTTGACGTTATATAGTAGAATATATATAAACCAGTTGTCTCAAATGGAACTTTCATTAGGGGTGCAACTCGGGCAGGCTCAACCCGAGCCCGATCGGGTAAACCCGCTAATGGGTTGGGTTAGGGTTGAAGATACTTGGACTTGGGCTTGGGCTTGGATTCGGGTTAAAATATTTGAACCCGATCAAAAATCGGGTTGGGCTCGGGTTCATGTGTCGGGTTACCTAAAGAATCTGAAACCCGACATACATATAATTTTTTTATATATATTTATATATAAAACATTTCATACTTTTTAAATAAAAAATTTATATCCTAAATTTCTCAACCCAAACTCTTCGACTCATTCTAAATCTCATGTTAGTTTGTATTTTGTAATGATTGATGCTTAATTGCTATTTGACTATGTGTTTAATATTAATTTTATTTAAAACTATTTTAAATACCATATTAGAGTCTGGTAAACCCGATGAACCCGACCCAACCCGAGCTTCCTCGGGCCGGTCTTGAGCTTCATATGTTGAACCCGAGGTCGGGTTGGGCTTGAACTCGGGTTAGGCTTATCATTCATCGGGTTGGGCTCGAATTGAACTCAAACCCGACCCAACCCGCCCGAGTTGCACCCCTAACTTTCATCGTTTTAAATAGCTGTTTCAAAAGAAACCTAATATATACTTGATTCTCACACACAAAACCTATTTAAATTAATAGCATTGAGACCGAAAATATCTATTAACTTAGTAAACATTAAATAATCGATAAAATTAATTTTTATTAATTTATTGATTAATTGATAACTTATTAATTTTTAAGGTATTGTTTTTTAAATATTGTATGTTATATTTAGTTTTTTGATTTACGAACAAACAATGCTATGTACTTATTTAACTAAATAAAATTCATAAAAAATTTGTTTTCAAAAATAGATTGTATATTGTTCAATGTACTATACTGTTCCATGCTATGAACATTTAACCAAGCAAAAAACTTTATTTAAATAAAAAAATTATAGTAATACAACACATCATACATTCAACAATGGCTTACCATCTCAAAAGTATAAAAAAAATTAAATGACGAATGAAATGCATAAAGACTTGTGAGAGTACAGCAAAGATAATCTAGGCAGTACTCAAAAAATAAGATGATGAAGTTGAAGATGATAATTCTACTATGGAATCTGTTTTTGCCAACAACAAAAAAGCTCAGGCGGTGATGAAATTTAATAATTTTTTGAAATGAGAAAATTGCTAAAATACTTTTAGAATGTTAAAAAAGAGTTACAGATGAAACTCAAGATAACGTAAATTTCAAATGACTGAATCATACTTTAGGAGTGCCTCGTAGTTGAATCATAAGCAATATGTGTCACGTCCCGCTAATTGAATACAGATGAAACTCAAGATAAAGTATTTCACGTCTCGCTAAAATACTTTTAGAACTTATGTTTATTTTTATTTTTATTTTTGCGAGGAACCAAAATAAATGGTTATAGGATGTGAACCATGTGTGGCACACTACCTTAAGCCAAAATCCTTGTCTTCTTGGGAGAGGACACTCTCTATAATAAAACTCCACCTTTGATCCAAATCTTGGAACCAATTAGGAGTAAACCAAAATAAACATCAAGTTCCATATGCTAATATATGTTGGTGTTTTTGCCTTTGGACTAGAAAAGATAGTCCCACATCGGCTACACCAAATGGTGAGTATCTCAATATAATGCATTGCTTGTGTTGAGGTGTGCACATGAGGTGTAGTGGGGCACAAGTTTGTGCCATGTGGAAGTATTTTCCTAGAAGAAAAAAGGATTAAATCCAACAAGGATGCAAGTTAATTTTTGTTGTGCGGACTCGGACTCGGACACGGACTCCAGGATGTCTCGTGCATGCACGGGAGTGTTCGGGGGGTAGGCGTGGACTGGCACACTTCTATGCTGATTGTGGGATGATCTAAAATATCAAACTCTATTTTTGAGTATTGGTATTTTAGTCCCACATCGGATAGGAGAAGAGGTGAAGTCTCAACTCCACTCTATAAATAGAGCCCCTTGGCCTCCTTTGAAAGATGCACCAAGAAGAGAGTTAAGGGAGTCTGTAAAGTCCAGGAAGCCCGTTCAAGTCTCAAATATTGACTTACGAGCGTTCCAGAAGTTCTTCGTGAACTTGCTGGTTCCTGGAAGCTGTTCGTGCTCGTGTGGGGCGAATAAAACTTTGAGCAACGGTGGTTCATTCACCCCAGCATCTCATTCTCGCCTGTCATCGCTGCTGTTGCCTTTCACAGTAACTTCTTTTTAGAAGCTCTACTGCCGATAGTCGCTTGCACAAAAGTCTCTTTAGATTTTTTGTGTATTACGTAGAATCTTTTTAGATCCTCGTAATTCAGAATCCTCCAGGATCTCTGTTGCACATCTTCTTTAAGGTGTTGCATTTGAAACGTTGTCTTTACAATTGTTTCAGTTTCAGAATTTTCCATTGAAAATTGTGCCTCGGTACTAACAATCTCAAAGCTTTATTGAGAAGATGGATAATTCTCGTGCTTCGCTCATCGATACCGGCTTTAACAAGTTGGAGAAATTCGATGGCGAACACTTCCAGATATGGAAACGAAAGGTCACTTTAAATCTTCAACTCGTGGATGTTGATCACGTGCTGTCAGAAGAAGAACCGATCGTTCCAACCACTGGATCTGCTGCGGCTGTGGCCGCTGCTACAACCAAGCAAGCGAAGTGGAAGAGAGAAAACAGTATATGTAAACTACTGATACTCACTTCCATGGAAGACTCTCTGGCAGAGTCCTACTCCAAGAAGACATCTGCCAAAGAGATATGGGACTCCTTGGAAAAGCTCTATGAAGATGACGAGAACCGGTCCAAGATCTTCATGGTAGAAAAATATCACAAGTGGACCTTCGAAGACGAGAAGGCGATGCTGCCCCAAGTGAAGGAGTTTCTGAAGTTGCGTCAGAAACTAGAAGACGAGAACATGCCCCTCGTCGACAAGTTTGTCGTTGGAGGGATCGTCGCGAAACTTCCTACAGAATGGAGCAACTTCTATGCAAGGATGCATCGAAAGAAGATGAAAATTAGCTTGGAAGATTTCTTGCAAGAGATCCATGTTGAGGACGAGATGCGCTCTCAACAGAAGATGGATACTCTGTCCAAACAACTGGCGAAGGCAAATCTGGTCCAAACCAGAGAGTACCAGGGGAAGCAGGCTGCTTCTCATCACAAAAAGAAGGACTTCACGAATCTGAAAGTGAAGGGTCCTGCTTTCAAGCAGCAGAAGTCCAAGTTCCATGTGACTTGCTTCAATTGTGGCAAGAAGGGCCACTACAAATCCGAATGCAAGTCCAAGCCCAAAGAACAAGGTGAGCCTAGTAAGGTTTCTATGATTACTAATCTAGTTGCCATGATAGCACAGGTTGCAACTGTGGGGGCTGACTTGGACTGGTGGATAGACACTGGTGCGACCTGCCATGTCTGTTCAGACAAAGACTGGTTCGTCTCTTATGAGCCAACTTCAGAGAAGGTCATAATGGCAAACCAGGCACAAGCTGAAGTACTGAGGATCGGGACGGTGGAGCTGAAACTCACATCGGGGAACACTCTGACGCTTCAAGGTGTGAAGCATGTTCCAGTAATTGCTAAGAACCTGATCTCTGGAAGTCTACTCTGCAACGCAGGCTTGAGGATGGACATCAATGCTGGCCAGTTGGTGATGTCCAAGAAGGGTACATTCTTCGGGAAAGCTTTCCAAACTGAAGGAATGTACAAGATTCAGCTTGTTGTAACCCAGCATGATAATCTAAATGCAATCACTTTTTCTGATTATTCTCTTGAGTTGTGGCATAATAGGCTAGGACATGTTCTTTGTAAAAGGATTAACAGAATGTCTAGTCTAGGACTTATCTCCAAGTCTGGGGGTAAAGTAGAGAAATGCGAAGTATGTGCTCAGACGAAGATCACAAGGAAACCCTTTCACAGGGTCCATCGAAGCACAGATCTTCTGGAGTTGGTTCACTCAGATATCTGTGACTTCAAATAATTCTCTATAAAGGCCGGGATGAAGTATTTCATTACTTTCATCGATGACTTCTCAAAGTATGCTTTCGTCTACTTGCTCAAGTCTAAAGACGAAGCATTCGAGAAGTTCAAGGAGTTCAGGGCCGAGGCTGAGTAGCAAACTGGACAACAACTCAAGAGGTTAAGGAGTGATCGAGGCGGGGAGTATCGGTCTCATGAATTCTTATCATTCTGCAAAGAACATGGAATCATCAATGAGACAACGGCTCCGTACTCTCCTCAATCCAACGGAGTAGCAGAAAGGAAGAACAGAACGTTGACAGAGATGATGAACTCCATGCTGTTGACTGCGGGTCTTCCAAAGTGTTACTGGGGAGAAGCTGCACTAACGGCAACGTTCATTCTGAACAGAGTGCCATATGCAACTTCCGACATAACTCCTCATGAACTCTGGTTCAAAGTCAGACCTAACTTGAATGTCATTCGAGTGTGGGGGTGTCTGGCTTATGTGAAGCTCCCGGATCTGAAGATTCAGAAGCTGGGGACAAGGACTACGAAGGCGATCTTCTTGGGGTATGCCGAAAAGAGTGATGCTCGGAGATTCCTTGATATCGAGTCAAACCATATCATCGAATCTCGCGATGCTGAATACTTTGAAGACAAGTTTGCAAAACACAAGAATATTGTTCTCGCAGATCTTTCGGAGAATGATGAGGGTACAAAGCAGACAGAAGTCTTTAATGAACCAGTAGTCCAAGATGAAGCTGTCATCAAGGAGACACCAGCTGAACCAGAACTCGCTGAGCCGTCAACTAAGCGAACGAGGAGGCCGAAAGACTTCGGAGATGACTTCGTCACCTATCATGTGGAAGCAGATCCGCTTACCTATGATGAGGCGATGAAGACCAGAGATGCTGTATTCTGGAAGGAGGCGATAGACAACGAGATTGACTCAATCACCTCCAACAACACATGGGTATTGGTTGACCTGCCAGAAGGAGCAAGACCCATCGGATGCAAATGGATCTTCAAGAAGAAGATGAAAGCAGATGGAACCATTGACAAGTTCTAGGCCAGGCTAGTGGTCAAGGGGTTTGCTCAGAAGTAGGGAATCGACTACTTTGACACTTATGCTCCAGTAGCTCGGATGACAACCATCAGATTGTTAATTGCTCTAGCAGC
Source organism: Iris pallida (assembly GCA_029216955.1). Classification (NCBI taxonomy): domain Eukaryota; kingdom Viridiplantae; phylum Streptophyta; class Magnoliopsida; order Asparagales; family Iridaceae; genus Iris; species Iris pallida. Next base: position 2,584,961 of record JANAVB010009400.1, on the reverse strand, counting down.
AATACACAAGCTGGTGATACATCAGATGGATGTAAAAACGGCATTCCTTAATGGCGAGCTGACCGAAGAGATCTACATGCAACAACCAGAAGGTTTTGTCGTCAGAGGTCTGGAAGACAAAGTCTGCAAGTTGATGAAGTCTCTGTATGGTTTGAAACAAGCTTCCAAAATATGGCATGAGAAGTTTGACAAGGTGATAAGGTCAAATGGCTACAGGGTCAGTAAAACAGACAAGTGTGTCTATACGAAGTTTGCTGACGGAAGAGGAGTAATCGTTTGTCTTTACGTGGACGACATGCTAATCCTAGGTACGGATTTAAGCTGCGTCACAGAGACAAAGAAATTCCTCTCGACCAAGTTCAGTATGAAGGACTTGGGGGATGCCGACGTAATCTTGGGGCTCAAGATCATCCGGACAGGCACTGGAATAGCGCTGTCACAATCTCATTATATTGAGAAGATGCTCACTCGCTACGGGTATCAAGATCTTCCCATAATTGATACACCGTACCGGAGTGATCAGAAGCTGGAGCCTAATTCGAAGGAAAGCGTCAGGCAGTTGGAGTACGCTAGCATCATCGGAAGCTTGATGTACGCTACTACTGTCACAAGGCCTGACATAGCTTTTGTCGTGGGAATGCTGAGTCGGTTCACTAGCAATCCAGGCGTTGAGCACTGGAAAGCTGTGAAGCGTGTTATGAGATATCTTAAGAAAACTCAGACATATGCACTTTTCTACAGCGGAGATCCGTCAGTAGTGGAAGGCTTCAGTGATGCTAGCTGGTGTTCAGATATGGAGAGCGAGTATTCCACAGGTGGATTCGTATTCGCCATGGGCGGAGCTGCTATATCGTGGAAGTCGAAGAAGCAGACTATGTTATCTCGCTCCTTCATGGAATCTGAATTCTTTGCATTGGATGCTGCTGCAGATGAAGCAGAGTGGCTTCGGGAGCTCATGTATGATCTTCCGGTGGTTGGGGCTCAGATACCGGTAATACCGATATACTGTGACAACCAGACGGCAGCAGCAGTGGCATCAAATGAACTCTTCAACGGGAAGAAGAGAACGGTGCGGTTGAAGCACAGAGCAGTACACGATCTTATCAAGAGAGGTGTTATTGCAGTGATTGATGTTCGGAGTCAGGAGAACCTGGCGGATCCGTTCACCAAGGGCCTCAAGCGCCAGCTAGTCGATGACACAGCTTGTAAAATGGGTTTGAAGGCATTCTGATAGTGTGTCTTTGTAATCCTACCATAAAGTTTTATGCTATTAGTTCAAAAAGAAATCTACTAGGCATCTAACTTTTGGTTCAAAGGAGGATCACTGACTGGAAAACTATCAGGTAACAGTGGGTACTTGTTCTCTGGAACATGAAAGGGATACGGACCCATAACCACTGTTGTCTACTATGTATTTTCTGCGGAAAAAATAGATCCTGTGGAAGGTTGGCTTAAACGCCTTAATGAGTTCTCAGGCAGAGTGGATGCCTGGTGTGCTTTACAGGAAGCACGGTAGAGCAGCACTACAAGGAGTGAAACTCCATGCTACAGTGGGGTGACTCCACCATGAGGTTCCCAGGTAGGGGTAATGCCTCGGCTTTGCAAGCCAAGTCACAGTGGAGTAGCACCGCAAATAGGCAGGTAGCCTAATGCTGTATGATAATCGTAATAAAGAGAAGTAGACAACACTACAAAGAGGACGATGTCCTCATGTTACAGTGGCATGACACCACGAAGAGGTAACAGGTAGGGTAAAGCCTCGGCTTTGCGAGCCATGTCATAGCGGCGTAACACCGCACGGAAGCGCAAGGCTTTATGCTGGGTAGTTTGGCACTACAAAGAGGCCTGTGACCTCATGCTACAGTAGTATGACACTACGATGAGGTACCCAGGTGGGGTAAAGCCTCGGCTTTAAACCATGTTATAGCGGCGTAGCACCGCAAAGAAGCGCAATGCTTCATGCCATGACTCTTTATAAAGAACTCACCTATAGTGTATGGACAGAGATATCAGGCCGTCTCTTGAGGGTAAACTTGTAGATGCCCAAAAATTATACACTGAAACCAGACTGGCACAAGGCCTTCAATGTGCAGCCAGAAGCACAGTTGATGTCATTATGTAAGTAGGAAGAATTACAGTTATGGTGCAAAATTCAAGGCTTAGTCCATTCTTGTATCATGCTGTTATTTAACCTATGCGGAAAGATTCAAGTCGTAGCGACATCTCTCCTAATGCATTATGGGCAGTCACTGTGGGGAACGCTCAACCTATATATTGAGATATATGGGGGATTGTTGGTGTTTTTGCCTTTGGACTAGAAAAGATAGTCCCACATTGGCTACACCAAATGGTGAGTATCTCAATATAATGCATTGCTTGTGTTGAGGTGTGCACATGAGGTGTAGTGGGGCACAAGTTTGTGCCATGTGGAAGTATTTTCCTAGAAGGAAAAAGGATTAAATCCAACAAGGATGTAAGTTAATTTTTGTTGTGCGGACTCGGACTCGGACACGGACTCCAGGATGTCTCGTGCATGCACGAGAGTGTTCGGAGGGTAGGCGTGGACTGACACACTTCTATGCTGATTGTGGGATGATCTAAAATATCAAACTCTATTTTTGAGTATTGGTATTTTAGTCCCACATCGGATAGGAGAAGAGGTGAAGTCTCAACTCCACTATATAAATAGAGCCCCTTGGCCTCCTTTGAAAGATGCACCAAGAAGAGAGTTAAGGGAGTCTGTAAAGTCCAGGAAGCCCGTTCAAGTCTCAAATATTGACTTACGAGCGTTCCAGAAGTTCTTCGTGAACTTGCTGGTTCCTGGAAGCTGTTCGTGCTCGTGTGGGGCGAATAAAGCTTTGAGCAACGGTGGTTCATTCACCCCAGCATCTCATTCTCGCCTGTCATCGCTGCTGTTGCCTTTCACAGTAACTTCTTTTTAGAAGCTCTACTACCGATAATCGCTTGCACAAAAGTCTCTTTAGATTTTTTGTGTATTACGTAGAATCTTTTTAGATCCTCGTAATTCAGAATCCTCCAGGATCTCTGTTGCACATCTTTTTTAAGGTGTTGCATTTGAAACGTTGTCTTTACAATTGTTTCAGTTTCAGAATTTTCCATCGAAAATTGTGCCTCGGCACTAACAATATATGTCTGGAATCAACATGTAGACAGTTTCGTGAATCCGGTTGCTATATAAGCAATTAATTTCTAGGTTGTCAACTCGCAATTGGGGGTGAGCAAATATCGGTTTTTCAATCGAAAACCGACCCGACCCGACCCGAAATAGCGGTTTGGGTCGGTTTTTGAAAATACGGGTCGAAATTCGGTTTTTACCCCTAAAAAAAGCGGTTTTCGGTTCGGGTTTCGGGTTTGCCATTCGGTTTCCGATCCGAACCGAAAACCGAATATATAAATTTACGATATTGTCCTCCCTCCCATATATATGTCAACAGCCCTAAACCTAACCCTTATATTTCTCTCTCCTCCTCCGTTATTTCCCATGGAGCGCAGCCGCTCCCTCCCAGCTTCCCTTTCCCTCTATGGGAGAAACCCTAACTAGACTCTCTCTCTCCCTCACTCAGATTATCTCTCCCTCTTCCTCTCTAATCTCTCTCCCTCTTCCTCTCTGATCTCTCTCCCTCTCTTGAGATCCTAATCTACGAATTGGTTTAAATCTCTTGAGATCGAACCTAAAACTCTCGAGATCTAACCTAAATCTGCGCGATCTAACCTAAATCTCTTGAAGTAGGTACCGACGCACTCAAAATCCTTTATTTTGGTAAGATCTAACACAAATGTTTTACTTGATCTTTTTTTCTGCAAATGTTTATTTATTTACTAATTTTGTTGGTGTCTTGTGCAGCTGTGCTTGTTATTTCAGTATTTTGGTGAGGTCATCTACTACTCTTCTTCTTCATATTAATTTATTGTAGATTAGGGTTTATAAATTTGTCGTCTCTTTATTCTATAGCTATTTTTATATTCTGGAAAAATATGTTTCTGTGATGTAGAAACAAATATAAATATGATGTTACTCGTATCCGTTCTATATCAGCTCTGAATCACTGGTAATTATGTCTAAAATGTGATTCTGTAAGAGGATATATGTAATATTGAGGAGGTTCATTTGTCTCTCACACTTTTGTGCATTAAGCACAACTATTATGACCTGAAAGTTTGAAATATGTTTTTTTTTAATTCTCATACTTTTGATATTGATTATTTATTTCTTTGATACTTTTGACAGTGAGTGTTCTTTCATTTGTCTAGTCTATAAGGTTTGGCTTCATAAATGTCCATCTTCTTGGTGCAGTGGCTAAACAATTGTGTTGGGAAGAAAAACTACAGCACTTTAGTGTGCATACCATATAACCTCAACTCTTTGGTTTGGTTTTCCTAGTTGAACAGTTTTCTTACAGTGTACTTTTTAACACTTGTAAACTAATTTGATACTTAGTATTCTATAATTTTGCACATGTTTATAATCATTGCCTCACTGCCTGTAAGAAATTTCTGTGACTTCTCCCATGTTTTATTTTTGCAGATTCATCATTGGATATTCTTAGTTGCAGTGTTCTATAATTGATTCTATATTTCTATTCTCTCTCAACACTCTGAGTATCTGACTCACATAGCCAATGCAAGTTATTTCTATTCTATATTTCAATTTTATATTTCTATGCAGGAAATTTGCTTGAATTGCTTACTAATTGATGCAAGTTATTTCTCCTCTATAGAATGTATACAATGTCTGGATATAGGGTCTGATACTGCTCGTCTTGTATGTCTGCTAGATTTATTCTATTGTGCATTGGCGAGGCACTCGTAGCAGCCAGTGGTGTGGTACTCGTTGCAGCCAGTGGTGTAGTACTCGTTGCAGCCAGTGGCAAGATTCATATTTTCATTTAATATTCATAAATTGTACTAAAAAAAAAATTCATAAGAATGGGCGATGATGATGATTTGGCACTTGTTGCAGCCAGTGGCATGGCACTTGTTGCAGCCAGTGGCGTGGCACTTGTTGCAGCCATTCTGAGCCTCTTTTTAGTTATTTTATATAATGCAGGTTTGACTTGAATTTGTCTTCATCGTAATTTGTATTGCAGTTAATTCTTCTTGATTGTAATTTGTATACTTTGTAAATTCTAAATTGTATATTTGTAAGTTATGTATCTGGAGCTATGTATCTGGGGATTGCTACCTAACATGAAAATTAGGTATTCTGGAGATTGCTATTTATCTGGAGATTTATATAAATTCAAATTTACATATTGTTATCTAGTAACTGGCATCAAATTCAAAAAAGTTAGTTGATTGTGTTGCCAGTAAATTTGATTGTGCTGGATATAATGGAGATTAGGGATTCTGAGTTTTGTTACTGCAAGTAAATTGTATATATTGTTATCTGGATTTGTAGTGTATCTGGATTTGATTGTGGCAGTAACTACTTGTTTATATTTGGATTTTGTTATATATGTGGATTTTGTTATATTGCAGCATGTTAAAATTTGATTGGCCCATTAAATTAATTTAATCACATTATTAATGCTTTACAAAACTCAGCCTGGCCCAGTGGCCCACTAAACCGAACCAACCGAAAACCGAACCGTTTTATTTCGGTTCGGTTTGGTTCGGTTTTGGTTGGAAACGGTTCGGTTTTCGGTTTTACAATTACGGTTTACGGTTCATGTCGGTTTTCTGAAAAACGGTTCAGTTCAAACCGAACCGAACCGATGCTCACCCCTACTCGCAATACCTATTATGTACCTATTTGCTTGTATATCTCAGATGGTATCAGATATCGTGTATCGTATAATATAGTAACTCTAGAGGTTTTGGCCCACACTTCTATCTCCATATAGGAACATGATTTAATTCAACTTCTACATAAAGTTTTTTACTTGTTTCATATTTACATGTCGATCTAGTTCCATAAACCATATTATTAAGTATACATATATAGTACATGGTTCTAGTAAGAAAAAAAAAACTATTTATGAGGTATATGTATTATTATATCGCATGAACTGATGCACAACTGAATGGTAGTATATGTATGATATCGTAAGATACATACCATGTATTGTAAGATACTAACAACATAGATTATTTTATATAGAATAACGTGTGGCCTATAGTTGTAGGTAACACTTTGACTTATGGGATGTAAACATGGGGATGACATATGTTCCTCAATTAATTATTTGACACATGGCATCAATGTGTCGTTATGCAATAACAGTCACATGTCAAGTATTGCTCGTGTTACGGAGTGCAATAGGTGCAGTCCGAAAATGGAAGAAGCTTGGGAGGAGTCAAAGCAACGATAGGAGATCGAAAGAATCAATATGATATCAGGACGGCAAATTGGTTTTATACTGTTGTTTAGTGAATTCTCTCCAACAAGTTTTGAGGGTCCAAAATCACTTCATACGGTACACTGGTGTGTCATGTTCAGGTTAGATTTGGAAATGGTTCAAATCTAAAGGCTATGTTTCGACGTTCCAAATTCCTTTTGACCTTACGGATTAAGGGAGATCCAATAAATAGATATCCTCATGCCCTAACTTTGGAGGGTTGCGTTTATGAGTGTTTGTTGTGCTTGAGATTAAGGAGATTTTGCTAAGAGAGAGTTCTTGGAAACCATTAAGGAAATCTATAGAGAATAAGATGAGGGTTTCACATTACGTTATTTTATGTGTAATCTTTTGAAGGATTTCTCTCATTGCTTCAGTAAAGTTATCTCCCCTTGTCCTGTAGAATAGGTCGTGCATGACCAAATCACGTTATATTGCGTGCTTGCATGATGTGTTATAAGTTGCTTTTTTTTGGGTTAATTTACGTCTTTTTATTCTCGTCTTCGTAAGATTGTGTCTATTAGCTTCCGCATGCCGCATAAGAAATTGGTCCCAAGCTAAGGGAACCTAGGAATTTTAAATTCTTGGATCTAAGTCAATAGTAGGTAAGGACATTGGTTTGCTCTTCCTATATGTGGTTTTTGAAATCATTGGCTCGTTAAGGTAATAGGAAGATTTTCTCTACTCGGGAATAATGAATAACAAGTTTAATACATAGCTCCAAGTTGAGGTGGAGAAATCCAATGGTAAATGAAACTTCTCTTATAACATAGAAGAGTCAAGGGAATCCTTGTGAAAGAAGGATTGTTAAGACGATCGCAAGGACAAAAAGTCTACCAATATGACGGGTGACACATGGGATGACATGGATGATAGGACACAGAAAGCTATAGAGCTTTGTCTAGTGGATTAGGTGATGTACAATGTTACATCAGAGACTTCTTTGGTTGGTATATGGCTGAAGCTAGAGGGCTTGCATATGACAAAGTCATTATCTAACAAGTTGTACCTTAAGAAACAATTCTACAGTTTACACATAAAGGAAGGGACCCAAATTCGAGGTCATTGAACAACTTCAACAAGATTGTTAGTGATCTTTTGTGTCTCAAAGTAAAATTAGAGGAGACAAGACACTTTTACTCATTATCTTTGCTTCCAAGGTCTTATGACCATTTGGTAAAAAATCCATTATGGAAACTAGACTCTCAAGAAAAAAGAGATGACTACAACTTTTCATAATAATGAGATTGAGAAGAGGCTAAATCTAATTGAGTCGTCATCGGGGTTGATTGCCCATGAAATGGGAAGGTCAAACAATAAGAATGGAGAAAAAAAATAGTCGAGGAAAGTCCAAATTACCTCGGTCTTCTCGAACATCAAAGATAGTATGAGTGATAGGCTCGGATAATTGGAGTTTGGACTTGTAGGAATCCTCAAATAGGAACTTCATAAGACATGGAATTCTGATTCTAAGCTTTGTATTTATTCATAGGTTTGGATTAGGAGCATCACCAGCAAACTGGATTGAGGCAAGTACTCCTTACAAGATGTTTCTCCATACATTATAAATGTTGTATTTTATTATCTGACTAGTCATGTCTCATATTATGACACGATATTGACACATCACGATTCAGGTTCATTGTTATTATTATTGTACTCTGCACATCAGATCTGACTATTGCCTAATATTGATTATGAATCTCGGGAAAGGAGAAATTCCAAGCAGATATATGGGTAACCCTCTGTTTCTGACTAATAGTTCGACATACACTACACATATGTTGAGCCATATCAATCTGAGTAAAAGCCTAGCCGCCCACATATTAAAAACGGTATTTCAAATCACCTACATTGCTAGTCATGTTTTCCTTGATCATTTTTTGTTTCTTGTGGCTAGTCATGGTTATCTTATTGTATTTCTCGTAGTTTCTCGTGTTGCTAGTTTCATGGTTATAACAGTGTTCCGTGACTCATTGTCTGGTTTTTATTATTCTTTATTTATTTACCTACTTTATTTTGTATAGTGCGACATGTTTGTTTGGGTGTACTTTGCTTCCTTCATAACCGGACCGTTGACATATTAGGTCTTGGAGATAGCACGTAGACCGGGAAGCATCTGGAAGACTTTAGCAGATTAGAATAGATATTAATGTATCAAATGTTATGGATGTATTAGATACTACATATATATTGATGATGATAATGATTACCGGATTACAAAATTTTATAATTAATATCTTTTTAACTTTTACATTAAAAGACCAAGTATATTTTACCAATCCAGAAAATAAAAGAATATCTCCGGCTACTTAGATATGACTAGGGTACTTAAAGCCAACTATACCATTTCCAACTTGCCACTGGTCATTTGGCTAAGGGATCCAAGACCTAGGTCTGGCCTAATGCCACAACATCACAAGCATGTTATAATTATGGTAGCTAATGAAGAAGAGGTTAATCATCGATCCAACCCGATAAGCCCAATCCATCTACCAGTGTCCTCATCTCAGTCAAACCACAATCAACTAAAATAAAAATAAAGTCCACAATTCATGTTTGTTAACAAATAACATCCATATTCGAGTAGGACCTACCACTACAATGTTGTCATCTGATAGTTTAAAAGAACTAAAGATATATGCAGTCCACTTTACCAAGTAAGCTACTAATGGCCACACTGCAGCATATGAATACACAAGAAATGGAATTTTCAATCCAATTTTTGCACATTATGCCATAGCTGCCGTCTCTGGAGGCAATTCGATGCAATCTGAAGATAATTCACATTGAATACTAAAAATAACACATTTAAGCCTTTAGCCACAACAAAAACTATACCCACCATATGTAATTCAAGAGAACCCAAAAGCAAGAGCAACACGAGTATCACATGGTCCCTGCATAGCTCTTAAATGCTTAGCAATTTATATTAAGCGAACATCAATCCAGAAAATAAAAGAATAGTTTCCCCTAAACTAAGTCTAGACTTTCTTGACACAATCAGAGGGTTAAATTAGAAGCAAGTTTAACCAAGTAGCTATAATCTGTGTAGTCCTCGTAGTCATCCTCGCTGTAATCATAGTAGTCTTCATGAAAATAGTCATCGTACATATCGAGGTCCGTATCCTCATGAGGGAGGTAGGTGTCATCATCACTAAAATCATCCTCAAACTCATCAATAAAGCCACAATCCTTGGTTGCATCATCGGGACACCTAAGATTCTCAATTCTTGCACATTTTGCTAGAACACTAGCATTCAAGTTGACATGGAAACAGCGACGGAGATCAAGGGACTCGAGATGGAGACATTTATCCAAAATTGCCAGTAACCCTTTGTTCGTGAGCATGTTTCCAACAATTTGAAGTTGCCGCAACTCGGGCATGTAGTTGGCTATACCAAATGCATGTTCATCATTCTGACCATACTTGTTCCTGCTACCTTGCTGATTGTATCGGAAACATTTAAGGTGAGGGCAGGCTTCCCCTAGCAGTTTGAATACATGTTGAGTATTATATGAAGGAAATGTGATCTCAAGCTCCTCCAGTAGGGGAAATCCACCAACCACCTCAGCTAACCCCTCACAAGAGAGTTCATAAGTTGGAATTAAGCGAAGACATCTCAAATTGCTATTTCTGGAACGAGAAAATTCTAGAGTTAGAACTCAGAACAGAGAAAAAGGCTTGGAAAGAAATGGGCTTCACATCTTGATCTATCTTATCCTGATTATCAGATATACACATGAAAAATATATGTTCTTTGAAACATCAGTACTTCATGGTATCATAAAACCTATATATATATATATATATATATATATATATATATATATATATATATACACAGCAGGCCACACAAATCCGTGTGTGCTTTATATATATATATTTTTTTTTAATCCGTGTGTGCTTTATATATATATATATATATATATATATAATATATAAAGCACACACGGATTTGTGTGGCCCGCTGCAATTGGGTTAAAACCACAGGCAAAGGCTATCAAGAGAATTATAGCATGGATAGAAAAGAACAAGACACTCACCACCGACTCTTAAACCCAAAAAAATACAATATGCACTCACTAAATGCTCCGAGCTTGTTGTCTTTAGATTCATTGTCTGTCTCAAAGTTGCTGCCAAGCAACACCAAAGTTGATGCCAGCTTTGTTCTCTATTGGGTGGCCTCTTGCAAAATATATGACAATTGTTGGTCCATATATATTGGTGATTTAAGGTCGGCCAAGTCTAATTGATTGGAATTTAAAACTATCCACCTTGACTCAACATTCGTCTATTTCTAAGTTACAAAATCTCCTACGAACTGCCTTCTCCAATGCACCAAATGACATCATGACAAATCTCAAGTGTTCACCAAGTTAAAGTTTTTCATTTTTGCAAAGAACCAAAAATGAATCGTCATAGGATGTGAACCACATGTGTGGCACACTACCTTAAGCCAAAAGCCTTGTCTTCTTGGGAGGACAACTCAGTATAATAGAACTCCACATTCGTTCCGAATCTTGGAACCAATCAGGAGAAGGAGTAAACCAAAATGATCGTAAGTTCCATATGCTAACATCTGTCTGGAATCAACATGTAGACAGTTTTGGGAATCCGGTTTCTATATAAACAATTATTTTCTAGGTTGTTAACTCGCAATACCTATTGTGTAACGATTTGCTTGTGTATCGCAGATCGTATCGGATATCGTGTAGTGTTATAATATAGTAACTTTAGAAGTTTATGCCTACATTTCTATATCCATATAGGAATTAGGAACATGATTTAATTCAACTTTTACATAAAAAATTTACTTGATTCATAATTACAAGTCTATCTAGTTCCAGAAATCATATTCTTAAGTATACATATATAGTACTTGGTTCAAGTAGGAAAAAAAATACTACTTATCCGCTATATGTATTATATCGCATCAACTAATGCATAACGAAAATGGTAGTATGTGTATCATATCGTAAGATCCATATCATGTATTGTAAAATACTAACAACATAGATTATTTTATATAGAATAATGTGTGGTCTATGGTTGCCGATAACACTTTGACTTACGGGATGTGAACATGGAGATGACATATGTTCCTTTTTAATTATTTAACGCATGGCTTCAATGTGTCAATTTGTATTAATGCACATGTCAAGTATGTGCTCGTGTTCAACTATGGAGTGCACGGGTGCAGTCCGGTAATGGAAGAAGCTTGGGAGAAGTCAAAGCAACGATACAGAGCTTGGAAGAATCAGTTTGGTATCAGAGCAGCAAATTGGTGTTAACTGTTGTATAGTGAATTCTCTCCAACAAGTTTTGAGGGTCCAAAATCACTTCATACGGTACACCCATGTGTCACCACTGTCATGTTCAGGTTGAATTTGGAATCTGTTCAAATCTAAAGACTATGTTTCGATGCTCCAAATTCCTTGTGACCTTAGGGATTGGGGGAGATCCAATATATAGATCTCCTCATGCCCTAGCTTTGATGGCTTGAAGACTTGAGTGCTTGAGATTGAGGAGTTTTCCTAAGAGAGATTTCTCGGAAACCATTAAGGGAATCTAGAAAGAAGAAGAATATAAGGGAGGTTTAACATTACAATATTTTATCTGGGCTTGTTGTGCTTGAGATTAAGGAGGTTTTCCTTAGAGAGGTCTCGGAAACGATTAAGGGGATCTAGAGAGAAGAATAAGAAGATAAGGGAGGGTTTAACATTACGATATTTTATGTGTCATCTTTTTAAGGTTTTCTCTCATTAATTCAATAAAGTTATCTCCTCTTCCCCCGTGGAGTAGGTCTTGCATAACCAAATCACGTTATAATGTGTATTTGCATAATGTGCTCTTGGCTGCTATTTTTTTTATTAATTTGTCTTTTTATTCTCGTCGTCGTAAGGTTATGCATCTATTAACTTCCGCATGTCGCACAACAAATTGGTCCCAAGCTAAGAAAACCGTAGGAATTTTAAATTCTTGGATCAAGATCAATGGTAGGTAAGGACATTAATTTGCTCCCTATTTTCCTAGATGGGTTCTTGAAATCATTGGTTCGTTAAGGTCCTAGGGAGATTTTCTCTATTCCGAGATACTGAATAACAAGGTTAATAGCACCAAGTTCGATGTGGAGAAATCCAACGGCAAATAAAATTTCTCTTATAGCAAAGAAAGGTCAAAGATATCCTTGTGAAAGAAGGGTTGTTAAGGCGATCGTCATTAAGGGCAAAAAGTGGTGTCATGTTCGGGAGAATCAATTTGATATCAGGACGACAAATTGGTGTTACTGTTGTACAGTGAATTCTCTCCAACAAGTTTTGAGGGTCCAAAATCACTTCATACGGTACACCGGTGTGTCATGTTCAGGTAGTATTTGGAAACGGTTCAAATTTAAAGGCTATGTTTCGACGTTCCAAATTCCTTTTGACCTTACGGATTGAGGGAGATCCAATAAATAGATATCATCATGCCCTAGCTTTGGTGGCTTGAGTGCTTCTTGTGCTTGAGATTAAGGAGGTTTTACTAAGAGAGTTCTTGTAAACCATTAAGGAAATCTATAGAGAAGGAGACGAGGGTTTCACATTACGTTATTTTATATGTAATATCTTTAAGGTTTTCCCTCATTGATTCAATAAAGTTATCTCCCCTTATCTCGTAGAATAGGTCGTGCATTACCAAACCACGTTAGGTTGCGTGTTTGCATGACGTGTTCTTAGTTGCTATTTTTTGGTTAATTTATGTCTTTTTATTCTTGTCTTCGATAAGATTATATGTCTATTAGCTTCCGCATATAGCATAACAAATTGATCCCAAGCTGAGGGAACCTAGGAATTTTAAATTCTTGGATCTAGGTCAAAAGTAGGTAAGGACATTGGTTTGCTTCATATATTCCTAGATAGGGTTTTTGAAATCATTGGTTCGTTAAGGTCATAGGAAGATTTTCTCTACTCCGGAATAATGAATAACAAGGTTGAAATACAGCACCAAGTTCGAGGTGGAAAAATCCAATGGTAAATGAAACTTCTCTTATAGCAGAGAAGAGTCTAGGGAATCCTTGTGAAAGAAGGATTGTTAGGACGATCGCTAGTAAGGACAAAGTCTACCAATATGACGAGTGATGCATGGGATGAGATGGATGATAGGACACAGAGCACTATAGAGCTTTGTCTAGTGGATTAAGTTATGTACAATACAATGCTACATCAGAGACTTCTTTGGTTGGTATATGGTTGAAGCTAGAGGACTTGCATATGACAAAGTCATTGTCTAACAAGTTGTACCTATAGAAACAACTTTATAGTTTACGCATGAAGGAATGATCCAAATTCGAGGTCATTGAACAACTTCAACAGGATTGTTATTGATCTTGTGTCTCGAAGTAAGGTCAGAGGAGGACTCCGGAATCTTATGACCATTTGGTGAAAAATAAAATTCATTAAGAAAACTAGACTCTCGAGATAAAAGAGATGACTACAACTCTTCACAATAAAGAGATTATGAAAAGGCTAAATCTAATAGAGGAGTCATCATAGTTGATTGCCAATGAAAGGGAAATGTCGAACAATAAGGATGGAGACAAACTTAGTCGAGGAAAGTCCAAATTACATCGGTCTTTTCGAAGATCAAAGACGATACATCATGTCCTAACTCCGCTCGGTTCCTCCACCTTTCTTAAATACTATTCGTGTTATTCGACTAAAACTCAAACATGGTCAATATTTACTTTAATGCTAAGAAAAACACAAATTAATTTATTGAAGGATTAAGATGATCATTGACTAGTGAACCTTCCTTCATGGACAATTTGTGTAAGTTTTGCTTCAGAAATAACTAGTTTGTCGAAGTTTTCATAGTTATCTTTGTGTTTTTCCCACAAACTTCTTGTTGTCTTATTGCCAAAATGTTTTATATAACCTCATAGGCAAAGCACAAACAAAAAGAACCCCATGTCCTCAAGTTAATTTCTTACCTAACATCTCTACGAACTTCTTTGCCTAGCATTCCAAGGTCTCATGTAAGCCTTGTTGGATTTATAAATCTTGGACCTTCACTTGCCATTACCAAAATTATTCTTCCCATCAAATTTCTTTACTTCGAATTTTGTGTTCAATCTTTCCCGGTCATCTCTAGTTATCTACGGAGAAAGGTAATCGAGATTTTATTATGCAAAACATAATATATTACAAAAGCTAAACCCTGCGTCAATACACTCACCAAACTCTCCAACTCTCTAAACCGAAAATAAAAGAAAGAGTGGTCACTGAATTCTACGAAGACTCTCCACGACCTTGAATATATATATATATATATATATATATATATATATATATATATATATATATATATTCTTCGGACTCTTCGTGTGGAGTTTGTCCGCACTGGCTTTGTCATCATCGTCCCACACGCACACCCCGCGCACTCCAGAGCTCCACAAGACAGCGATGACTTTTTCGACGCCCGCAACTCAGCGTCTCGCTTCGCCCATGACGCCGAAGGCGCCCTTGACGTCTTCGGCCTACGACAGCCGATGCCGCCCAGCCACCCGTTCTATGCGCACGATGCCCTTACGACGTCTTCTCGACGCCCTTACAGCGCCGCACGACGGGCCGTGTGGTCGGCCGTCGTTTTACCCGTGGTAGAATGGTATATATATATATATATATATATATATATAATCCTTGTCTGTGCTCTCCCCTCAGCAGCCTCTCTTTGGATTAGCCTCTCTTTCTCGGATGCATAGCAGAAGGAAGGAAAATATGATCATTTCGAAGAAGAATCGCCATGAGATCTGCAAGTACCTCTTTCAAGAGGGGGTTTTGTATGCAAAGAAGGACTACAACATGCCGAAGCACCCGCTTGTGGACGTGCCAAACCTTCAGGTTATAAAGCTGATGCAGAGTTTCAAGTCGCGTGAGTATGTGAGGGAGACTTTTGCGTGGGAACATTACTACTGGTACCTCACCAATGATGGCATTGAGTATCTGAGAACCTTCCTCAATCTCCCCTCGGAGATCGTCCCTGCCACCCTCAAGAAGTCTGCCAAGCCCCCATCTCGCCCCTTCGGTACTGGCCCTCCTGGTGATCGTCCTAGGGGTCCACCTCGGTTTGAAGGGGATAGGTCATGGTTTGGAGATAGGGACGGGTACCGTGCAGGGCCTCGTCCTGATGGTGGATATGGAGATAAAGGTGGTGCTCCTCCCGAGTTCCAGCCATCTTTTAGGGGTGCTGGTGGGAGGCCTGGTTTTGGTCGCGGAGGTGGAGGTTTCGGTGCAGGGCCAGCATCTTCTTCTCTTGAATAGATTGTTATCATCGTCATAATAATCCTCTTAAGTAGTTTTGTAGCTTTCCAGTTTTCATCCCTCAACTATGCTGTTGCATTAAGAATATATGGAAATCATGTTTGAAGTAGTCTTTAGTACGTCTATTTTGTTGATCAGAAAACTTTTTCTTTAATTTGTGCTGTTTAGATGGATTGCCTTCCCTGGAATATGTTTTTCGTTTCAATTTATACAGTAGTTTTTAATGGTAAACTGGAAATTGGTATATATATATATATATATATATATATATATATATATAAAATCTTTGTCTGTTGCAGGGATGAACAGTCGGCCATGGGTAAGAATCACAATATAAGTAATACTTTTATTGTTTATATTTCTTCTTATGAATTGTTAAAAAGAACCTAGATAATTAGAAAGATTATTTAATAATAATTGCTAGCTTCAGATGATTAAAATAGAACTAGTATCTACCATGGTCCAGTTCCTATTCAATGTTCTAACAACCTTGGGAGAGCTCATCCTAACATCGAACCCTTAAAGAGGAGAAAGCCCAAAAATGTAGGATCGTAACAGTCCACCATGCTCCACAGCTCCACCTTGCCCGCTTCGGCGACTACCAGGTCTCCTCCGCCTAATTATTGGTTCCGTCTCCCAATAATTGGTTCCGTTCCCGAACGGATACGATTACCTATATATCAAGAAGAAGAAGAAGAAGAAGAAGAAGAAGAAGAAGGAAAGAAATTGTTACTATACCTGTCGGCGAGGTAAGCGAGGAGAGTATCGGTGGCGAAGACCCCGGCAGAGAAACATTGGACTAAGCCTTGGGCCCTGTTGATGGCCTCCATGGCCATCTGTTCGATGTCCACGTTCCAGGAGATATCACGGTTATCATCGACGATGTGGATGAGCCTCCAGAGAGAGGGATCCAACGAGACACTCCTCCACGAACGGCACACGAACTGCGCCCCCATCAGCACGTCGACGGCCCCGGCCTTCTCGAATATCAAAGACAGCGCGTCCTGCCCTAACTCGGCCCAGTTTCTCCAACATTCTTCCTCCCTGCTACTCGACTCAATCGCAGCAGCATCCACACCACGTGAACAGGAGGAGGAAGAAGAAGACGACTTGGGTTGCTTCTCAGGGTTAGGGTTAGGGTTTTCCATTGAATGTGATGTTGGAAACAAAACAAAAAAAGGAGAGTTTTTGAAACGAAAAGAAGAGGAGAATCCGCAAGCCAGCCCAGACGCAGCAGAATGACAGTGATTGACGGGAGAGGAAAGGGAGGCTCGGGCTCCTCTTTCCAAGCTGCGGATTTCAAAAGGAATTATGGTTCCGGTTTCAACGGGCAAATGAAACCCATTTGGTCCCGTATTTGCCGTTCACGCCTCACTTTTCGGATTTCATTCCATATAAGCATCTCTCCTATTATAAAATATGGCTTCAAAATTGTGCTATCTAAGTCTTTTTATCATCAATCATTTAAATAAATAAATAAATAATAATAATAATAATAATAATAATAATAATAATTAAATAACTATCTAAAGGTTCCACTAATTATTCTAAAAAATTATAACTAAGTATTTAACTATCTAATATGACATATTTACAACCAAATAGTCTAAGGGCTTGTTTGATAAAATAGATTTGGTTTTGGATTTGGATTTGGAAATCCAAAATTCAAATCCAAATTCAAATCATGGATTTCCAAATCCAAATCCAAATCCAACTACAACCAAACATAAAATTTGGTAAACTAGAATTATGATTAACAATTATGATAATAAAATATTATTTAATAAAATAATAATTCATTAATTCATTAATTAATTATTATTATTATAGTTATGATTAATAATTAAATTATTATTATAATTATAAAAATAGTTATGATTAACAAATTATTAGTTAAAATTATAATGATGATTATATGCTAATAATAAATTATTAATTAAAATTTTAAAAATATATTATTTATTAATATATTAAATATTAAATCATTAACACCGATAAAAATTATGATTAATACATTATTAATTAAGATTATAATAAAATAGTAAATAATAATTTATAATTAAGATTATAATTAAGACAAATAAATTATTAATAAATATTATAATGAAATATTTATTTATAAATTATTAATTAAAATTATAGTTATGATAAATAAATTATTATAATCAAGATTATAATTATAATTAATAAATTATTAATTAAGATTATATTTATTATTAATCAATTAATCAATTATTAATTAAGATTATAATAAGGCCATGATTATAATTAACGATTATAATAATTATGATTAATAAATTTATTATAATTATGATTAATAAATGTATAAATTATTAACTAAAATTATTATAAAATATTAAAATAAAATTACTAAATTATTAATCAAGATTATAATTATAATTAATAAATTAATAAATTAATAAGTTATTAATTAAGATTATAATTATGATTAATAAATTACTCAATTATTAATTAAGATTATAATAAGACTAAGATTATAATAAAAGATTATTAAATTATAAATATTAACTATGATTATAATTATGATTAAAATATTACTAATTAAGATTATTATAAAATAGTAATTAATGAACTATTAATTAAGATTAGAATAATAAATTTTAATTATGATTATAGTTTAATTTTAATTAATAAAATTACTAATTAAGATTATAGTTATGAT
The DNA here is from genome assembly GCA_029216955.1 of Iris pallida. Lineage (NCBI taxonomy): Eukaryota > Viridiplantae > Streptophyta > Magnoliopsida > Asparagales > Iridaceae > Iris > Iris pallida. The sequence goes on along the minus strand of JANAVB010009400.1, from coordinate 2,566,616 downwards.
TAGTAAATGACTATAATTCTGATTAATAAATAATAAATTATAAATTTAGATTATAATTATGATAACAAACTATTAGTTATAATAAAATATTAACTGATAAAGTATTCATTAATAAATTATAAATTTAGATTTAATTATGATAACTAACTATTAGTTATAAAAATAGCCATTTTAAAACAATAATAATGACTAATTTTAATTAATTATAAATTAAATATTTTTTAAAAATAATTATTGTAAAAAATTAATATATAAAAAACATAACGAATTATTAATTTATTATTTATTAATTAATAATTAAGTAATTATTAATTAGTTTTAACTAAATATTTAATATAGCAACGAATTTTTTTAAAAATAACTATTTTTTCTCCAAAATCCAACTTTCTTTATTCCAAATTCAAATTTTGGATTGGTTATACTTTCCATATCTAAATCTATCTCCAACCAAACATAGGATTCTATGGATTTAACTCCAAATCCATAAAATCCTAAAATCCACCTCCAAATACGGTTTACCAAACGGGCCCTAACTCAAACGGGCCCTAACTAAATTTATATTTTTTTTAACATTTTTTGCATGTGCATTTGCACGTGCACATGTTGATAAAGGGTCGGCCTGGCCGTCCTAGGCCAGGGCGACCGTCCATGACCCAATAGAATATGAGGACCCAAAAAAAAAAAAAAAAAAAAAAAAATATATATATATATATATATATATATATATATATATATATATATATATATATATATAGCCTACTGGTAGTGGTGAGACATGTGGCCCGAGTGGACAGGAGATCAATTCCCGATGGAATGACCCTCTAGCCGTAGTGGTGAGACATGTGGCCTGAGTGGACAGGAGATCAATTCCTGATGGAAGCGTTCGCCACAATTACCTTCTTTCATATATATATAAATATATATATGATCTTCTGTCCACTCGGGCCACATGTCTCACCACTAGCAGTAGGCTAGAAGGTCATTGGCATATATATATATATATATATATATATATATACCTTCTTTCATATATATATAAATATATATATGATCTTCTGTCCACTCGGGCCACATGTCTCACCACTAGCAGTAGGCTAGAAGGTCATTGGCATATATATATATATATATATATATATATATATATATATATATATATATATATATATATATATATATATAAGCTTGTATATATAAAGACTTCACAAAATAACATATATTTGTGTATAAATGATGTATATTTACATTAAAAAAAAAAAAAAGGCTAGCCCTGGTCCAGGTCTAGAGGTCAACGATTAAATGGTCATCAATATAATACATCCAGAATAATAAGGATATATTATAGACCACTATTAAATTAAAATAGTTGTGGTTAGGGGTGCAACTCGGACGGGTTGGGTCGGATTTGAGCTCAACTCAAGTCCAACTCAACGAATCATAAGCTTAGTCCGAGCCCAAGCCAATTTGATCTCGGGTTCAACATATGAAACTTAAGACTGAGCTTATATATATATATATATATATATATATATATATATATATATATATATATATATATATATATATATATATATATATGTGTGTGTGTGTGTGTGTGTGTGTGTGTGTGTGTGTGTGTTTCAGATTTCGGGTCCTTTTGGTAATCCGACACGAATCCGATGCCAACCAGATTTTTGAACGGGTTAAAATATTTTAACTCGAACCCAAGCCCAAGTATTTTTAACCCTAACCCAACTCATTAACGGATTTACCAGATCGGCAGATCGGGCTCAGGTTCATCCCGCCCGAGTTGCACCCTTAGTTGTGGTGTAGTGATTATCATGTTAGACTTACATATTAAAGGTTCTTAGTTCAAATTTTGGTGGCCACATTTTTTTTATTTTAGTTAAAACAGTTTTGTGACATGTATTGTGTTGCATGCCCAATAGAAACAAGTCGTCTGCGAACAAACTTTTGTAAGTCGCGACGGTTGTTGATCTCGAAAGGCCGAAAGTAAAAAATTTGGTATTTGTTAATATAGTTGTATATATTTTAAAGTTGCAAATCTCATATAAATTAGAAAATTTTAAAGTTTGTCCAATCCGTAAGGTTACTACGGATGTCTGGTTGTCCTACCAACTATCATAGACCTGAAGTTCTATAGACATATTTAAATTGAGAGGTTACAATGATGCTACATACATCATTCTTAAAAATATGATCTTTTTAACCAACATCAAGACTAGATCGAATGTAGTATCCACGATAGTTGGTCTTGCTCAAATTAATTAAAGGCTCCAGTATAGCACAAACGAATACATAATGTCTCATACTTTTATAATTTTAGAAGAAATTTACTTAGTTTTAAAGATATAAGAGTAAATGGATATCATAATTAAAGTATGAGCGAACAAACTAAGGAATTTTTTTTGTAATCTTTAGTCTAGAGAACCAGAAGTTCGTCTAGAGAAACAGAAGTTCGTCTAGAGAACCAGAAGTTCATCTAGAGAGATTATCCAGCTATTCAGTATGGATATACGTCACTTACTTTGGGGATGACAAGTCATATACTACCATGAGCCATAAACTTAATCTTAAGGACCAATTGTGAGCCAGAAGCTGAATGATCCCATAACTTTTAAACTGTAGCATGAACGACCGAGACACCCCGGAACAATAATGATGAGAATAATCATAATAAATCCTTGTGGTCATCTAATAACAAATTGCAACATACCTAATGATCAACCATGTGTCCTTGATCTCAATGATAAGTTTATTTCTAAACCATCAATCCTGAAGATTGCATCTGAATAATCAGTAGATTAGTTACACTTTGTAACTGCATGTTTTCAAAATGAGGGTGATTTTATCATTTTACAAATTGTTATATATTATAAATATTAATTAGGAATATTGTATAAAATTATTGGATTATTTGAGTTTTGTTAGTCGGGTTAGGGGCTAGTCTAGATTTTGACTTGAGTTAGTGACCCGGTTAGCTTAGACACTAGTCGGAACCCAAGGATTAGCTAGGCATGGCCCATAATCCAACTCATTAGGCTAATGCAATTAGACTAATCCTACATGACCATTTAGTTCATTTAGAGATTAGAACTTTGACCAAATTGACCCCAAATTCTTGTATTTCAATTGTTTAGCCAAATGACAACTTAGGGGGACATATTAGACATTTTCTATTTGGTCCTAACCTAGCTAAAGTGGTCGGCCATAAGGAGGGGTGTCTCTCCATTTCATTCATTTCAAGTAGCCTCCATTCCCCCAATTTGGTGTTCTTCCCCAACTTGAGAGCAACCACCCTTGATTTCTCTCCCAAATCCACTTATTCCTCCACCAAATTCTTTCATTCTTTCAAGGAGAAGGAGCCTACAAGGATTGCGAAGCCAAGAGCAAGGAGGGGAGTCCATTTGCTAGAGGAGTTCGTGTCGGGTTCGTGTCCATCAGTTGTTCATGGGAAACCACTCCCAATAGGTATCTCTATCTCTCTTTCTCTCTCTCTAAACCCTTCATTTCTATGCATATATTTGGTTTTGAACCCATAGAAACCCACCCCCATGTAAGAACAATCCTTACGATTGATTTAGAGGCTCTTTTGAGTCCTCATTTGGTAGTTGGGATAGGTTTTGTGTCACCCACGGAGGTATTTCGAGGGTGACACACCAAGTGTTTATGGAAATACCGCTATTTTGAATCCTAATTTCAGTTTTGTACATGAATGAGAATAGGTTATCCATGGTTAAGGTATCTCATTTGGTTTTTATATGGATTCCTATATATGAATATATGTAATTTTGGCCTATAAGTCATATAAATAGGTAGCTATATGTAATATGGTATATATGGATATATGTGGACTGTTTTAATATAATATTTATATATTTGTGTGTATGGTTGTGTCTTGTGTATGAGTGTGAGAGGGGGGAGCATGGCAAGCTATAGGCCATACCCTTGGCCTTTGGTTTTAGAGTGGTGTGTTTGTTTGTGTGTGTGTTAGAGTGAGAGAGAGGGATATTGAGATTAGATGTTGTGATAGCGTGAGTTGATAGTGTGTGACTAGAGTGGATTTGTATTTGTGTATGTTAGAGAGAGAGTGTGTGTGTGGGGGGGGGGGGAATGTGAGTGTGTGCTTGTGATAGTGTGTGTGTGTATGTGAGTGAGAAGAAGGGGAAATAGATGTGGTTGAGCGGGTGTATGTATGAAGAAGGGGGGAGAAGTGGACTGCAAAGCATCAGCAGCAGTAGCACATGAGCAGCAACTGCAACAGTGAGCAGTAGCAGTGGTGAAGAGAGCAAGTGATTTCCCCTTGTGTGTGGGGGGGGGGGGAGGGGGGGTTTGTTTAGGAGTTAGATATAAGTTGGTATATGTTAGAAATTAGTATATAGTTATAGGTTAGATATGTTAGTACCTTAGTATAAGTGAGTATCTTAGAAGCTTAGGTGTAGTATCCTAGGATATCTAGATTAGTATCTTAGATAAGTTAGTTAGTATATCTAAGATGGTATCTTAGATACATCAAGTTGGTATCTTGGATGTATCTAATGGTATCTTGGTTAGATGACTTAGGATAGTTAGTATATGTTAGAGAGTGGGTATGTTAATATCCTGGAGTTAGATAGGTGAGTTAGTATGTTAGATATGTAAGTTAGTGTCATAGGATACTAGAAGTAATATCCTAGATAGGTGAGTTAGTATCTTAGGATGATACAAGTTAGTATCCTAGAGATGAGTGAGTGTCCTAGATAGGTAAGTTAGTATCCTAAGGTTTCTAAGGTAATGTGGATGTTAAGGTATTAGTTCCAACTTAAGGTGTTCGTATTGGGATACCAATAGTGTAAAACCCCTAAATTTTTACTATATATTTTTTAAAAATAAATTTGTACTGATTATTATTTTATATATGTACGTCGCGTAGTTGCATTGTACGTCGTGCGCGAAATTTTGTTTTTCGTAATTGCTCGACGAGTGCGAATATGTGCGAGCGTACATATTTTTAGAAAAACATTTTTCTATTCTTATAGTTTCAAGATAATATATATAATAATTATTTGTATATATATTTTACTTAAAGTTGTGAAAAATATCGTATCGAGATGGCCAAAACTTATTACTTTTATTTATTTATAAAAGGCTACCTTATTTAATCATGGTAATTTAGAAAAACTATTTTTTATATTCCTTGCACATGAATTTGAATTCATATGTATAATTACATTTTTGAATTTATCGATATTAATATTTTTATTATCCAAAAAGATAGTTAAAATATTTACTATTTTTGAAATTATTATTATTTGTATTTTTGGAAAATATATTTGGAAATTATGGTAGCATTTTAAATCTCTATTTGATTTTATGGATTTAATTCAAATAGTTTAAAGATAGATTTTATATTTACATTGAGTTTAGGTTATCTAGATTCAAATTAGAATTTAATTTGAATTTAGATTTGATTTTTATTGATTTAAATTGAATTATCTAATTGGGTTTAAATAAATCCTAATCTTTATCCAACTGAGAATTTCCACCTCCTATATAAGGAGAGGTACTCATCCATATATTTCTACCGTTCACAAATTCCTCCAAAATTAATTCTCCACAACGTGCGTGCATCGTGTCCGTGCCAACCCAAGCCAGCGTGCATCATGTCTGTGAATCTTATTCCAGCTTCAGTACAATTATCCGTGTCGTGCCCGACATCCCGGACACGACGACAGAAAATCTAACCCTACGTCTGCTGCCGTTCTCCGACTCCCCGTCACCCGAGCATCACATCCGCCACCGTCTCGATCCCTGCCACAGCCAACACCACTACCCTCGTCGTCGTCAGCATCCCGACAGCACTCCTACACCACCATCGCCGCTGACACCACCATCCCTTCCCGACGCATCCACCGCCCGCACTTCTACCAACCCCTTGCCAAACTCCCAACACCACCACGACCATCAAAACCCGCAGAACACCACGCCCATGCCGAGGCCATCCCCGGCGGCAGCCCTCAACCACCGCATGAAAACCACAATTCAACAAACACCAAGAAACCCTTACTCACCTCGACTTCCTCCAGCGACTCCATCCTCCTGCAACCGTGCCTCCGGTGGTGCTGCTTTCGAGCGCCGCACCGGAGCCGCCCGCAGTTCCCTCCAGCGTCTGCCGCCATTCCCCCTAGCGCCGAGTTCACCGACCCACCGCTGGCCCTCCGTCGCCGCGGACGCTTTCGAGCCGCCGGCGCTTGCTCCGCTGGGAAGATCCACAGGCGCCGCTACACCGTCGCAGATCCGCGCCTCCGCGGCGGTCTTCCCGCTCCTCCCCGCTCCGCACCGAAGCAGCAGTGGCGGAGTCGCCCCGCTCCGGACGCCGCCGCCTACTCCGGGCCGCGCGCGCCTCCACTCGGCCTCCGGTCGTCGCCCCATGCCGTTCCCGCCACCGCACCGCAGATCCGCCTCCACCGACGACCAGATCCCCCACGGCCGCCGTCATCACGACTGCGCCACCGTCGCTCGACGCCGATCGCCCCCAGTAAGTCCTCACTCTTCCTCCCGCTATCTCTCTCTCTCTCCCTCTCTCACATGTCGAATTGGGGATGGTTGTTTAGTTTTAGGGTTATTATAGTTATTATTATTAGTTTTTTTATTATTATTATTATTATTATTATTATTATTATTATTATTATTACTAAAGGATGAGCTATATTGTTATTATTATTATTAGTTTTTTTTATTATTATTATTACTATTATTATTATTATTATTATTATTATTAAGGGTTGGGGATAGGTCTACATCCTAAAATATTTTCCCAATGATTATATAATTATCTATAAATATTTTAGCTCATAAAATATAGGTTTCAACTTATAAAAATAATTTTTCTAGTACTTTTGAAATATTTATCCGAGAAATATTTTTACTTATAAAAAAACATATTTTCACCCGAAAATCCTAACTTTGACAAACTTCGAGTTTTTTTTAGTTAAAATAATCCTTTTATATATTTTTGGTATTATCTAAAACATATTTTGACTAATAAAAATCTAGTTTTCAATATTATAAATATTTTCTAAAATACGATACATAACTTCTTCTTTTTCCTCAAACTCTCTCTTCGATTATCATCACCAATCATAACAAAGCTGTACTTTTCTATTTTCTCGCAAATTTGGACCCTTACATGACGACCTCGACAATTGGACAAAACAGGACTTGCTCGATCATCGCACCACTCCAGGAGACACACCAGGCAAGACACCTTGCCATTATACTGTTTATATTTAGTCTGCATTTTATTACATATCACTGTTCATTATTTCCAGTTATTACAGTTCTTGTTTTACTACATGCTCAGTGATTATTAGTTTACTTTGTTACGATCCTTTGGTTGCACATGAACCTAGAGTTAAGGGACTACCATCTGTAGTGCATCGCATATACCTTGACACAGTTCTACCATAATGATGTGTGAGATGAGTAGCATGTAGAGGTTCTTGTGTGTGGGCTGATCCCCCATGCGCATGCGTTAGGGCTAACTGCTAATAGAGGCGTGTTAGGAGACTTAGCAGTTAGTAGAGGTACATGATCGTGGATGCGACTTGACAGGTACATTGGATGGAAAAGAACAATACCTGACGTATGGACTTCTTTGTACTTTCCTGCTTACCTGTGCGCTCCGCCGGAGACGCAGGATCCAGGTGCCCTCTGACGTTTTCCAGAGCGTTATGGACGTAGCCCCTTACACATGATGCCCTCTGACGATCTTCGGACGTTATGGACGTAGGCCCCTGGTGCCCTATATAGGGGACTATGCCGATCCCATTTACAGCCAGGGCTCATACGTCGAAGGATTTTTCTCAACTGCATGATCACTTTAGTACGGTTAGGTTACCTTATTTATGTCTTGTCACTTTTTTTGATTGTGGCATATTATATATTCAGTATTTATATGGCATGTTTATTGTATCTTGTTACGTCCCTCTGAGGACCTGGTTATCTCGCCAGGTGTGTGCTCTTGTCTTTCACAGGTGTTCTAGCTCTAGCCGTGATCATCGCTATCTCTTCAAGGATGATTGCACTTGGATCGTCTTCGCTTCGCTCGTCAAAATTATTCTTTTATCATGTATTTCTTTTTATTGTTGGTAGTGGATTTGTCTCCGCCCAACTACATGTACCAATGACAATTCATAGATTATATGATATCTTTTATTCTTATATTTTGTGTGGATGAGATTATTCATGGTTCTACTGTATTTTACAGCTTACGTATATTTACTATACGGCTGGCATGTCTACGTTTCTAGTCCTACGTATTTTGGGACTGGGGCGTTACAAATAGAGATAAGGTAAAGGGTATCTTGGTAGGTAATGACTAGAAATAGGATATTTGACTTAGATATGACATTGTTTGACCAAGGTTGACTATTTTGATTGAAAGTCAAAGTAGAGTCAACATCTGACCTAGATTGGACTAGGAGTTGACCAGTTGACTAAAAGTCAACTGTAGGTCAAACTTTGACCTATTTTGACCTATATTGGATTAGGAGTTGACCAGAGTTGACAAGTTGACCAAAAGTCAACTATAGGTCAACCCTTGACCTTGTTTGATTTTGTTTGACTTAGTTGACCTAGTTTGACCTAGATTTCATATCATGCACTAGAAAATCATGCCTAACACTGTTAAAATCCTATTTAACTCATGTATACTTTGAGCCTCTATGTAAGCCCACTTTTCAATTTTTTATTTTTTATTTTTATTTGATTATGATTTACTTTTATGGTCATTAAGAGTCGTATCTAAATAGCTCCTAAGGAAGATATAATCATATTATGGTCATTTGGACCTTAGTAAGCATTGTTTAGCTATTTTATAGCTTACTATAATTTTTAGATATTTTTAGATAATTTTTAGATATTTATTTTATTTAGTTTTATATATTTTAAAGGCTTCCATTATTTATTATGAGGCCATTTGGGGATAATTTGAGGTAAAGTATTTTTAATTATATTTTACAAGGTTAAATATAGTTTCTATAATTTTTATATTTTTTTTGGAATTATTTTGATAATTTTAATATTGGAAAATCTATTTTCTAGGACCTCTAGAATTTATTGTGCTAGCATATGAGCAAATGTTGACCCCGAATATTAGGGTTAAATATGTTATTATATTTTTTTTGGAATTTTTCCATATTTTTTTGGATATTTTTAATATTTATTATGAGTTTTTGTAATTAAAACTGCTTTAAAAACTAATTTCTGGTTAATTAATTACACAGACAGCGCTGCCAGGCCCACATGTTAGCCGCATAGCACTGACAGTGGGGCCCGCCTGCCAGTCAGCGGGTGCTGACTGTACCCGCCACTGTATATATATATATATATATATATATATATATATATATATATATATATATATATATATATATATAATATCTCAGACTTCGAAAACCCTATTTTTCCTGGCCGACTTTGAGGTGTTTTATTCCAAGGAGACCCCCGACTTCCCAAGGCGATTGCGGACAGCCCAAACCTCGGATTTGCACGCCATTTTTTTGTTGGATTCATATTGAGGTAAACTTTCTGAATATGTAATTTATTTTCGTATACTTTCTTCCTAAATTTTTGGAGAATTCGTAGAGTGTCAGTTGTCCGAAGCTTGACACGTTTTGGTGTTTTCGAGATTTCGGGAGGACCGAAAATCGAAATCATGAACCGTTTAAATTTTAGAAAGCTAACACAAACCTCTACGACATATATTTTTCCCAGAAATTATTTCATTCATCTAGTATTTTAGTTATTCTGTTGAACTCAGAATTGATCGGTAAATCACCGTTTTGGTCACGATTAGCCATAACGGCGATATCTTTTGATCAAAATGTGATTTTGTGACACGGTTGATTCCAGCGCACTCGTGGCACTGAAATATACCAAATTGCACTTTTCAAATCTTAAGTTCATGATGTTTGACTAGATAGTCAATGGCATGTCTCGATTTGCGTGCCATGGTTTCCAAAATTAGAAACATGATTTTTGATGACCAAACTTGCATGTTTAGATTATATTCAGATTATTATTAGGTTAAATTATATTTTTAAGTAATTTATTCTATAATTAACTTTTAATAGATTTTAACCTATTAGCCACTTATTCCATGAATTTAGAACTAGAACCTTAGAATTGATTTGTAGTTTTCGTGCATGGTTCGTGGTACGATGTATGTTATAGGTTGACAGATTCTAGATCGACAATCCCCTCATCCTTGACTTGTGACTATAATTTGTGCAAAAATTCAGGCAAGTATAGTATTGCATTTATGTTTTAGTTCATATTTTCTCTATCGTTTCCTTGTTCGATATCCCGTTGAGACATTGCTTGATATTTTGTTGAGACACGATTGTGACACCGTAGTTATTGTATCCTTCTTAGTGTATAATTGGTCGTTATTGATTGTTAGAGAGTCGGGAGGAAAAATACTCGGTAAGTACGTGAATAAACCCAACTATTTTGATTGTGGATAGCTAAGTCATACACCCCACGTATGAGTTAGCCGTACCCTATTATTGTGGATAGCCATCGTATGATGTGTTATATTAGCCCAGTCGTTCATGTATTAAAAGGTATTTCACACACACATAGTGGTTCCTATTTTTCCTTTATCTAGTCCATTATCTTGTTAGTTCACATCTTGCTAGTTTATATCTTGCTAGTTCATATCTCGTTAGTTCATACCTTTCTAGTTACATTCTGCTAGTTCATATCTTGCTAGTTCTAGTTCATATCATGTTAGTTCATCTCTTGCTAGTTCTTTATATACTCTTTGCCATCATAGTTTCTCGTTGTTCTAACTTATTTTGGACTAACAACATTAATTGCAATATCTGCTCTTTTTCTGATTGGATCGTTGTTATAGGTGAGGTTGACGTGCCTACTCTTGCACTATGGATCATACGAGGGGAAGATAAGGACTCGAAGGCCAAACCATAGAAGACTAGTTAGATGCATGGTAGTTTTCTATAATTGTAAAAGCTTACATTCTTCTTCAAATGTAAAACTTTTATATTTTATAAAATTGATTTAGTTGTTATGAATGAGTAGTTAGTATTTATAAGCACTTTGTTTATTGCGGGCTAGACAACGTACTACTGTCGATACCGCGACGTAGGCTGGGCTTGGACACGCACTCGTATCCCGAAAAGTGGGTGTGGGTCGTGACACTCGATTTACTGTTGATATTTTCCATCGGATCTCAAGCGAGTACATTCTCTGATAATATTTATGTTTTATGATAACCTATATGCTTCTTATATTTAGTGTAGATATTCTTTTTCTCTTGACACATTGTTCACACAGATTGGTATTTGTCTAGATCCCGTCATGAGATATTATTCCTTGTATTCCTTGGTATATCTTGTGCAAGCCTTGTCCTTGTTCCTTGTGCATTGTATAGACACGATTCCTGTAAAGGCTTACGATATTCTCAGAAAATTCGAGTCATAATGTGTCATGATTGGATCCACTATACTAGTCGGAGGGTGAGGAGTAGTAGTATAGATATGTGATCATACCCTTCCCGTGCATGACATTGTTATTCCCATGTGTGATAATCATATACCGCACGTATGATTAACTAGGCCATAAATTCTCATGCAAGTTCCTAACTTGATCACATGTTGAAACTAGTGTTAACTCACATAGATAGTAGTTTCTTGATTCATGTACATGATATACACTGTTCTCTTGCCCTTACATTCATTTACAGTCTTAATACGCCTTACCATGCTCATGTACGTATCATTTTACCTTGCATATTCTATCTATTTATTGCTACATATTCTTTATCGTCTAACTAGAACTGTTATTGGAGATTGTGCTCGTTCCATTCTGACTGGATATATTGACAAAATTTTACAGATGGCGGCGAGGACGAGTGTCCTATCTACTATGATCCTTATGACGTAGTGGGCGTAGACCGGGAGACCCTAGTCCAGCAGGGGTTAGTTCCAACCGATGTGGCACTAGTGGTAGCTTAGTTAGATTAGATTTGTACTGGACTTTGTTTCCAGATAACACTTTGTCATGTTATTATTTTAGGATTTGTGTTTGAGATTGTTGACTCTGACACTCTGGACTTGTATTATTTCTGTGTTAGCTTTCTGAATATTTTCATATCTTGTTGTCTTTACTTTTTCGTATCTTCTATCTTTCTTAGAATATTGTGATTGAGTATATTATATTGTCATTGCTTGTCCTCCGTTTGGAGTTGACCATCTTGACAGGTTTTCATATTATAATTGTTATTAGATAGTAGACCTCTACAACGTTTTATGCCATTTCTACGACGTAGGCTAGGACGCTGTCACGCACTCGTGCCTCTACTCCGGGTGCGGGTCGTAACACATTTTTATTGGTGGCCCATGCATGTCCGAAGTCGCAATTAGTGCAATATCGTAGTGGTGCTCGACTTAGAGTGCTGCTACGAGCCTGCTAGGTTTAGAAGATATAGGCTATAGGCCAAGGATACTCAATCACAATTAGGAAACTTCGAATTTGCTTTTATACAACTGTCCTTTCTTAATGCTGAATATTTGTACTCTAATTGTCCTCCTTTGATATGATCTATCTTGTGCCATATTGACTTCTTTCTTTCAATCTGTCCTCAGGATGGTGAAAAGGAGATCACAGCGCTCGGGGCCTGCGGAGACTGAGAGGTCTGCTACATCCCCCGGACCTGAACTAGTCACGTCTATTGCAGTCGGAGTATCTGCAGTTGCTTTCGAGGGCGCTCCTCTGCTAGTTACGAGGACCGTCCCTGAGGTCGCTGCAGTTGCTGTCACCCCCAGTTTTCAAGAACAGGGGTATTTTGGTCATTTTCTACTTTAGAATAATTTTGGAATTATTTTATTATTTATGATATTATTTTGGGGTTATTTGAGTCGGGTTCGAATTTCAACTCAATCCGACTTGTATCGGAGACCCGGGATAGTTTTGACTCTAGTGGGACCCACTCATTAGTTAGACATGGCCCACATGACAATATTTAAGTTAGTATGGTTAGACTAAATATTCATGACTAGATTTGGTTTAATTAGAGACTTTAACTAGACTAATTTAGCCTCAAATAAAATCTAATTTTAATTAAATCAATAGGAGTCAAATGGGGGGTATTTTAGTCTTTAGCAATCCCTTTCTTCACCAATCCTCTTCTTTTCTTCTCTATTTCAATCAAGAGGAGGAGCTAGCTAGTTTGGGGAGTTTTGGATCTTGTTCGTGTCCTTTTGGAGATCTCTTCGTGTCGGTGTCGTATCGGGAGGAGTTTCTTTGGATTTGATCTTCTGGAAGGTATAATCTCTCCTCTATTTCACTCTTACATGCATTTAGGACCATTTTGAATCCATAGGAATGACCCCCATGGTTGTGTCTCCATTTGTGTCCATTTTGGATCCATTTGGAGGTCATTAGGATGTGTCCATGTTGAGTTTTGTGTCCAAGTGGGAACCCACAATTTTGGACACACCAAGTGTTTGAGATTTTGTGTGAATGATTTATTTATGATTTTAATCTCAGATTTTAGATGCTAGAATGTTGTTCTTCATGTATCATATTGTATCTTAATGTATCATATATATATATATATATATATATATATATATATATATATATATTCATGGTTATAAATTTAAGTCATGATATGGAAGTCTAAGTCAAACTAGGTCAAATGTCACTACCACATTTCTAGTTGAGGGTAAATTTATCATTTTTGGGGTAAATAAAATTTATTAGTATTAATTAGAATTTATGGAAATTTTTAGGATTTATTTTGGATTTATTTGGACTAGTTTGATTTTGGACTAGTTTTGATTCATGTAGACTAACCTAGGAACTAACCATAGTTAGTTGGGCTTGGTTAGGTCAAGTGGACCCTAGACTAACCTAGTGTGACTCAAGTTAGTGGTTAGTGATTCATTCGAACTTGAATTAGGAATGTAGAATCAAGTTATTTGTTAAATGGCTTGTGGTTTCACAAGTCATTTTGTGACTTAGCTAGATAGGACTAACAAACCTAGCTCAACCCTAACCCAAAGCCAAGTGGTCAGCCACCCTAGCTGAACCTAGGGATTCCCCTATTATAAATACACTCCTAATTTCTAGGGCTAGCCTCTTTTAGGGTTCTTCAAGAGTTCTAAGGAAAGAGGTGAGTCCCATCTTCCTAAAATCCTTAAAAATCCATTTCAATTCCTTTTTCCTTCAAACCAATTCTATTAGGACCTAAATTTCTTTCTCTTGCTGCCGGTATATTTTATTTACAGGAAAACAACAATTTGTGGGAGTTTGGATGACTTGAGGAATCTCTCCATTCTAGTTTTTGTGAAGTTTCTTCACTAATAGGTAACTTCCCCATTTCCTAATGGATTTCCATTTTGTCTTCACCAATAGGAAGCCCTAAGGGTCCCCCTAAGGTCTGGATAGGATTCGTGTCCTGTGTCATTGGATTCGTGTCCGTTCAGGACACGTATCAGTCCCCTATGCAATGTGTTTGATGAAATGCCAATGAGGAGTTGTGTTTGTTATTTTCGAATAATTTTTGAATGGAAAATATTTTTTTTTTATGTTGCTTACATGTTTCCAGAAGACTGAGGGGGTTTTGGTGTTGTGTCGTGTCGAATCGGACACGTGAACATGCGGGTGACACGCGCGCGCACAGGCTGTGCATTCCCCTGCTACTCGTGGCCTCGTACTCGAAGCACAGGCCACGTGGCGAGCTGGGATTTGGCGTGGAGCTTGGGGCAGTGTCTGACACGACACCCCCCAAGTCTCGTGTCACGAGGAGACGTGTCGGGTGCGTGCGGACACGCGCACTGGTCACGTTGACTGTGCATAGCCTGTGTATATAAGTTTGGGTGTTGCTCTGTGTATTTTCGAGTTTGAATGTTTTAATCATGTTTAAATTGATATTTAGGATCTTAATATGTTTAATAATCTGTGTAGATTGGTTTACATGTTTAGGTTGGGTGTTATGTGAGATTTTGGGTTAGAAAGGGTGTTTTGGAAACTGTTTCTGATACAGCCCTGACACCAAGCTATTTGATGTTTGCCAATCATTTCCTTTCCAGTTTTGTTTTGATTGTTCCATCGAATTTTGTTCCTACATATCAAAATAACTATTAGTTTAATCTTTGTCTTTGAATTAGGACTGTTAGTTGTGTAAATTAGTTTGGGCCAATGACAAATTCACTTTTACACTGCCATTTGCTATTTTGTCTGATACATGGTATCAGTTCTGTCCAGATTTCAACACTTGGTTTTGGGTAAGGATTTAACCTGTTAACCAGTGCTAAATACATGTTTAAAGCTCTATCCTATACTCCTAATTGCTATGAGCCTGTGGGTGACTTTTGAGTGAGGGTTGAATGTTTAAACACTGTTATTTAAAATCTGAGAATGTATACAAATGTATTTTGACAACTTGAGAATTTCCTTACCTATCAACTGTTGTTCTAACATTTTTAATGACAATTGTACATTGGAGACTGAACTGATTTCCTTTCTTTTCTTCTTAAACCTGTGAATACTTGAACTGAGTTGGTTTTGGGTTAACTTGTAAAACCTGAGAATAGGCAAAGGGGAAAAACTGCCTTTGAAATACTGAATTGATTTCCTTGCCTATTCCTAAGTTTTAGTCTAAAACCTGAGATTGTATGCCATGCCTAATTTTCTAAAACCTGAGATTACCTGTGTTGCACTGTTTCTTTTGATGTGTATTTAAATTGTTAACTTCCTTCTTTCTGTCACTGGATGCAAATGTAATTTGATAAAACCTGAGAAGGGAAGAACCATGTATTGGGTTCCCTTCTTTTTTACTGTTTTGGTAAATTCCAGTTTCTTAACACACCTGATTTCTTTCCTGTTTTATTCCTGCATAATTATATTTCCTGCACATTGCTATGCACCACATCACCCTTTGTTTTCCTGCACATAACACTTGTACTGCCTGTACACATTGTCCTCACTGTTTGATGCTCCTGTACACTGTTCTGCTATTCCTGCACTTTAGTTGTATACTCACACACATTGTTTCATGATCACCCTTCACTGATTATTATAGTTCCTGCACATTGTCCACATACACACAACTCTTAATATGTACTGTCACATTGTTATTTCCTGCATTAATACCTGATCACACACCCACACAGCTCACTGTTCACTGCCATATTGTTTTCCTGCACAAATGTTACAGCCCATAAGCACATGCCTTCCCTCTCTCTTATTACATATGTAAGTTAATGTATATTCATGTAGGTAGCCTACACATATATGTAATGCATGTAAATAGA
Source organism: Iris pallida (assembly GCA_029216955.1). Classification (NCBI taxonomy): domain Eukaryota; kingdom Viridiplantae; phylum Streptophyta; class Magnoliopsida; order Asparagales; family Iridaceae; genus Iris; species Iris pallida. Next base: position 2,550,294 of record JANAVB010009400.1, on the reverse strand, counting down.
CATATGTATATCTATGTAAATGGAATGCCTAATGTAATGTATATATATATATATATATATATATATATATATATATATATATATATATATATATATATATATATATATATATATATATATATATATATATATATATATATGTATGTTGATAAATAAGTTAGACATGTTTGATGTATGCTAGTTATGTAGCATATAGCTATGTTATGATATGTGATATAGTTGGGATAGGCTTGGTTCAGGCTTGCATAGCCTTGTAGTGGTGTGTACTAGCTAGTATAGGCTTGTGTGTCCTAGTATAGACTAAGCTAGACTTGATTAGACTAATTTAGCCTAGTTTAGACAAGGTTGACCTAGTTTGACTTCTAGGGTTGACCAAAGTTGACCAAGAGTTGACTTTGGCCTAGATTGACTTAGAATCATGTAGAATACATAGCAGAGCTTCATTTTATCATTTTAGACTTGTTGTGACTTGTGCTGTTCTGTTTAGGAGCCAGACACCACTCCTTGGACAGTACGATTCATATCGGACACTCAGTTACAGGCGAGTACATTCTCTGATCATTTCATATCTTGCTTAGAATTATTTTCTGCAGTAGATTACTTTACTTGTACTGTCACGACGGTCACACGGATTGGTACTATATGGATTCTTTCTTGAGATGTTATCCTTAGGGAGCATCGGGTACTACGTGTTCTGTGCGTTTCACTTACATAGCGTATCACTATGCTCTTGGTTCACTTGATTACTTGTGACATGTACCCTCATGATCACAGAGTCTCTTGAATCCTACACAGTTGGGTAACCCCCAGACTCCCCATTTATGGGACATCTATGTATCCCCCTTCGCGGGCCTTGTATGGAATCATATAACATAACCTGGCTGGATCCTTGTGTATTGATTGGGGGTACGGGGGAGTAGAAGTGGACATGTAAATAATACACAAGTAGTATCTTCATTGAATCATTCCGTAGTGTCTTCATTGAATCATCCCAGGCCATTTACATGTTCATGTTGTACTCTGACTCACTAGTCACTGCTAGTTCTCTATGTATAGTAGATATTCTATTACAGCTCTTCCTGTTTACATACTGCTTTTCTTTCAGTACCTGTATCTTACTTTACTGCATGTTCATATTTTCTAACCTGCTATGAATTGTTGAGATGTACTGTGCTCGCTCCTGTCCTGACTGGACCTGTTGAAAATATTACAGAGGACGAGGAGGAGGCTGGCCTGGACACCTACTACGGGGCAGCCCTAGATGACATCTGTGAGCTGGACCCTCATGAGGATCCAGCAGTAGCTGAGGACTTTCCCCCGACTGCCTAGACTAGATAGTTAGACTTTTATCTTTATGTAGTTGGATCATGTTTTAGCTAGACTCTTTTTGGAGATCAATTTGTATATTCTTTCATGCTGTAGCTGAGTTGTATTTCTCTGGATATTGTTGGGATTATCTTAGACTATTTCATCTCCTTATTTCCTTGAGTTCTATTTCATATCGTGCTATCTTTTCCTTAGCTGTAATTGAGTTTGTTATTACTATGTTACCCCCGTTCGGGGAGTATAAACTGCTTAGAGATAAACTGTTAGATGTTGAGACCTAGGACAGCGTTCTACCGCCGATACTACGGCGTAGGCTGGACGTATTCACGTCTCGTGCCCTTACTCTAGGGTGCGGGTCGTGACACGTTTTTAGTGGTGGCCCATACAGGTCTAGACTAGAAGTGTAGTGGTACTCGAACTAGAATATCACTGCAGCCTGCTATAGGATATAGGACATTAATTTTAAGATACTTAATCACTTTAGGAAAATTTCTTTTATTGCCATCTAAATCCTTTTGTCAGCTGATCCTTTGAATTATAATTGTCCGCCTTTGTTATTTTGCTTCTTTCTCAGAAATTGATACTCTTGTTTGTCTATCTTCAGGATGGTAGAGACTCGATCATAGCGTGCCGTTCCTGAGGATGCTATAGAGGGGACTGCTACCTCTCAGCCAGCACGGCGAGGCCAGGAGACTGCAGCTCTTGCCACCTCAGCTCGTGTTGAGACCTCGGCAGCCGCAGCAGGGGACATGCACCTACCGGCTCTGAGGCAGGACCCGGTTATCCCAGAGGATCCTTACCAGCAGCCACCTCCAGGGACGATAGACGCAGTGCAGCTGCTAGCCTTCTTCAGGCAGTACATGGAGGGTCAGCAGGGACTGCAGCAGAGGCAGACGGCAGAGCTCACTCGAGGCATTGAGTTGGCAGTGACAGCAGTGGAGAGAGTAGCGGCTCAGCCAGCAGCAGTCCAACAGCCGCACCAGCCACGGGAGAAAGGCATCCAGGACTTCCAGAAGATGCACCCGAGAGACTTCCGCGGGACAGAGGGGATCCTGTATGCCGATGAGTGGATCGAGCATATGGAGGAGATCTTCAGGCTGGCGGAGATTCCGACGAGGCTCTAGATAGAGGCAGCAGCCAGCATGATGCAGGATCTGGCTCGGACATGGTACCAGACCGACCCGAGGGTCGGCACAGTAGGACAGACTTGGGCAGCATTCAAGAAGCTGTTCAAGGAGAAGTTCTTCCCAAAGGCAGTGCTGGGAGCCCTCGAGACTCAGTTCGAGGCCCTAGTTCAGGGGAGTCAGTCTGTGGAGGAGTATGCAGGAGAGTTCTGCCGCCTGGGCAGATTTGTAGAGGACTTGTCGGAGGCGACGAAGGCCCGGAGGTTCCGGAAGGGCTTGGTAAAGGAGGTCAAGTCCTACACCAAGAACGCCCGCGGTACTACATTTGAGGAGATACTGGTGGACGCACTAGCTGCAGAGGATGACCTTGAGCTTAGGCTCAAGAGAGGGAGAGACCCAGTTGGGGACAGTAGCAGCAGCGGAGGCCAGGCCAAGAGGCCTTACTTTCAGTATCAGCAGCCGAGGCAGTTTCAGTCTCAGCCGATTCAGCAGAGGCCAGCCCCTCAGCAGCAGCAGCAGAGGCAGCACCAGCAGGGACAGAGGCAGAGTGTTACTTGTGCCTATTACAAGAAGCCCGGGCATGTAGCCAATGAGTGTCGGAGGAGGCTGGGCCAGTGCCTGAAGTGTGGTTCAGCAGACCATCAGATGAGGGAGTGCCGCGTAGTACGAACAGGCCCAGAAGGAGGAGCCAGGGCTCCAGCAGGACAGCAGCGGGGACCAGCCCTGCCGACGTAGCAGCAGAGGTTTGTCCAGCACCAGCAGCAGGCCAGGGGAGGCCAGCAGGGGCGAGCTTTCGCCATGGCAGCTGAGGATGCAGAGGCGATCGGAGAGCTGATTGCAGGTTCGATTCTTCTCGACTCCAGCCCAGCTTTTGTATTGTTTGATTCTGGTGCATCGCATAGCTTCATATCTGTATCTTTTGCGATTAGACACGGTATCATAGCTGAATCGTTGCTTAGGACTTACAAGATCACGACCGGGGGTGGCATTATCCTCGTGCGTGATGTTTGTAAGGGTCGGAGAGTAGTTTTGGGAGGCCGTGAGTTGGAGGTGAGCCTGCTCGTAATGCCATTGCCGAACTACGATATAGTACTAGGCATGGATTGGTTGAGCAGGCACCACGCCAGCATTGATTGCAGAGAGGATAGAGTTTTGTTCAGAGCGCCGGGGGAGCCAGAGTTCGAGTACTCCAGACGTTAGGCAGAGCAGAGCAGCGGAGTCTTCTGTGGAGTCTCGGTCGAGGAGCAGACGATTCCACACCCCTTGATAGCAGAGTACATGGATGTTTTCCCGGAGGAGCTGCCGGGACTGCCACCAGACAGAGACATAGAGTTTTCGATGGACTTGGTTCCAGGAGTGGAGCCTATCTCTCAGCATGTCTATCGGGTGAACAACAGCGAGCTGGTGGAGCTGAAGAAGCAGGTGGATGAGCTACAGGACAAGGGCTTCATCCGCTCGAGTTCGTCGCCATGGGGTGCACCAGTGTTGTTCGTGCCGAAGAAGGATGGGTCAGTACGCATGTGTATTGACTATAGGGCACTCAACAACCTCACGATCAAGAACAGATACCTACTACCGCGGATCGACGATCTATTTGACCAGTTGAGCGGAGCTCGGGTATTTTCCAAGATTGATCTGAGGTCGGGATATCACCAGGTGAAGGTGAAGGGGGAGGATATTCCCAAGACCGCTTTCAGGACGCGGTACGGGCAGTTTGAGTTTTTGGTTATGCCGTTTGGGCTAACCAATGCGCCAGCAGTGTTTATGAACCTTATGAACAAGGTGTTCCATCAGTATCTGGATCAGTTTGTGGTGGTATTCATAGACGATATCTTGATCTATACCAAGACTGAGGAGGAGCACGAGGAGCATCTGCGGATAGTGCTGGAGATTCTCAGGAAGGAGCAGCTTTATGGAAAACTCTCCAAGTGTGAGTTTTTCTTGGACCGGGTGGATTTCTTGGGGCACGTGGTGACTGGGGATGGAATCTCAGTTGACCCCAAGAAGATTGTAGCAGTTAAGGCATGGGCAGCGCCGACTTCAGTTGCAGAGATCAGGAGTTTCCTGGGGCTGGCGGGATATTACCGGAGATTTGTGCAGGATTTCTCCCGGGTTGCAGAGCCGTTGACACGGTTGACCCGAAAGGATACTGAGTATGTATGGTCAGAGGAGTGTCAGGCAGCTTTTGATGAGTTGAAGAAGCGGCTGACGACAGCTCCGATTCTGACGTTGCCTTCAGGATCAGGTGGATTCACTATTTATAGTAATGCTTCAGGGAAGGGGCTGGGTTGTGTGTTGCAGCAGCACGGGAAGGTAATTGCCTATGCTTCCAGGCAGTTACGTCCTCACGAGAAGAACTACCCTACCCACGACCTGGAGCTGGCAGCAGTGATTTTTTGCTTTGAAGTTGTGGAAGCATTACCTGTATGGTGAGCGGGTGGAGATCTTCACAGATCACAAGAGCCTAAAGTATGTGTTCACTCAGAAGGAGTTGAACATGAGACAGCACAGATGGTTGGAGTTGATGAAGGACTTCGATATTGCACTGCAGTATCATCCAGGAAAGGCCAACGTGGTTGTCGATGCCTTGAGCAGGTATCCGATAGCCATGTGTTTGACCATGGATCGACATTTGCTTGCCGACTTAGAGAGCCTTGGGATTGAGGTGATCGTGCCGGGAGTGCAGATGCAGCTATGGGGGATACAGATACAGTCAGACTTGGTGGACAGGATCAAGGCGGCCCAGTTCGAGGATGTGGCTTTTCAGAGTATCAGAGAGCAGATCAGTATAGGAGTGGGAGATCCTGAGTTCTCACTTGCAGAGGATGGTGCCCTGAGGCACGGTGCCAGGTTATGTGTGCCTAGCGGGGAGCTCAGAGAGCAGATTATGCAGGAGGCCCACAGATCGCAGTACTCTATACACTCGGGTGCCAACAAGATGTACCGAGATCTGCGGGAGCATGTATGGTGGTCAGGAATGAAGCGGGAGGTGTCCCACTTCGTAGCTAGGTGCTTGGTCTGTCAGCAGGTCAAGGCAGAGAGGCAGAGGCCCGGTGGATTGTTGCAGCCGCTGCCCATTTCCGAGTGGAAATGGAAGCATATCACGATGGATTTCATTTCAGGATTGCTGCGTACTCCAGGAGGAAAAGATGCGATTTGGGTCATCATTGACAGGTTGACCAAATCGGCCCACTTCTTGCCATTCAAGGTGGGTACGTCTACAGAGAGGCTGGCGGAGATGTATATGCGGCAGATAGTCAGGATCCACGGAGTTCCGGTCAGCATCGTCTCAGATCGGGATAGCCGTTTTACTTCCTATTTTTGAAGGAGTCTGCAGACCAGCTTGGGCACTCAGCTCAAGTTTAGTACTGTATACCACTCCCAGACGGACGGACAGTCAGAGCGGACTATTCAGACTCTTGAGGATATGCTGCGGACGTGCGTTCTGGACTTTGGAGGTTCCTGGGAGGATTATCTTCATTTGGTGGAGTTTGCCTATAACAATAGTTTCTAGGCCAGCATCGAGATGTCACCTTTCGAGGCTCTGTACGGGCGTAGGTGCCGTACACCCTTATCCTGGGATGATGTTGGTGAGCGAGCTTTGCTGGGGCCAGAGATGATTGTGGATGCGGCCGAGAAGGTGAAGCTCATCAGGGATAGACTTCGCGTAGCGCAGGACAGACATCGGCACTGGGCCGATAGCCACCGGAGGCCCTTGGAGTTTGAGGTACAGATTAGAGTAGGGTTAGATTTAGGTTGTTGTTTGTGATTTTGATCATGTTTGTTTATTATTATTAATTGAGACCTTGCTTGTGATTAGGTCGGAGACCAGGTTTTCTTGAGGATATCTCCGACTCGTGGTACGATACGTTTTGGTGGAGGCGGGAAGCTTAGCCCGCGCTTCATCGGCCCTTTCGTTATCAGCGGGAGAGTCGGTGATGTGGCTTACAGGCTAGACTTGCCGCCTGCACTTGTGGGGGTCCACAACGTATTCCATGTATCACAGTTGAGACGGTACGTGACTGACCCTAGCCATGTACTCGATCATTCGGAGATTGAGGTGGGCCCTTCTCTTAGCTATCCAGAGCAGCCAGTGGAGATTCTGGATCGACGAGAGAAGATTCTGAGGAACCAGGTGATACCCTTGGTACGCATCGCATGGAGGCATCATTCTCCAGGAGAGTCTACCTGGGAGCGGGAGGATGAGATGAGCGAGCGGTACCCCTATCTTTTTGGACCGTGAGGTATACTTCTATCCTTCTCATCAGTTGCATTTCGCCTTTCAATTTCGAGGACGAAATTCTTTTAAGGAGGGTAGATTTGTCACTACCACATTTCTAGTTGAGGGTAAATTTGTCATTTTTGGGGTAAATAAAATTTATTAGTATTAATTAGAATTTATGGAAATTTTTAGGATTTATTTTAGATTTATTTGGACTAGTTTGATTTTGGACTAGTTTTGATTCATGTAGACTAACCTAGGAACTAACCATAGTTAGTTGGGCTTGGTTAGGTCAAGTGGACCCTAGACTAACCTAGTGTGACTCAAGTTAGTGGTTAGTGATTCATTAGAACTTGAATTAGGAATGTAGAATCAAGTTATTTGTTAAATGGCTTGTGGTTTCACAAGTCATTTTGTGACTTAGCTGGATAGGACTAACAAACCTAGCTCAACCCTAACCCAAAGCCAAGTGGTCAGCCACCCTAGCTGAACCTAGGGATTCCCCTATTATAAATACACTCCTAATTTCTAGGGCTAGCCTCTTTTAGGGTTCTTCAAGAGTTCTAAGGAAAGAGGTGAGTCCCATCTTCCTAAAATCCTTAAAAATCCATTTCAATTCCTTTTTCCTTCAAACCAATTCCATTAGGACCTAAATTTCTTCCTCTTGCTGCCGGTATATTTTATTTGCAGGGAAACAACAATTTGTGGGAGTTTGGATGACTTGAGGAATCTCTCCATTCTAGTTTTTGTGAAGTTTCTTCACTAATAGGTAACTTCCCCATTTCCCAATGGATTTCCATTTTGTCTTCACCAATAGGAAGCCCTAAGGGTCCCCCTAAGGTCTGGATAGGATTCGTGTCCTGTGTCATTGGATTCGTGTCCGTTCAGGACACGTATCAGTCCCCTATGCAATGTGTTTGATGAAATGCCAATGAGGAGTTGTGTTTGTTATTTTCGAATAATTTTTGAATGGAAAATATTGTTTTTTATGTTGCTTACATGTTTCCAGAAGACTGAGGGGGTTTTGGTGTTGTGTCGTGTCGAATCGGACACGTGCACATGCGGGTGACACGCGCGCGCACAGGCTGTGCATTCCCCTGCTACTCGTGGCCTCGTACTCGAAGCACAGGCCACGTGGCGAGCTGGGATTTGGCGTGGAGCTTGGGGCAGTGTCTGACACGACACCCCCCAAGTCTCGTGTCACGAGGAGACGTGTCGGGTGCGTGCGGACACGCGCACTGGTCACGTTGACCGTGCATAGCCTGTGTATATAAGTTTGGGTGTTGCTCTGTGTATTTTCGAGTTTGAATGTTTTAATCATGTTTAAATTGATATTTAGGATCTTAATATGTTTAATAATCTGTGTAGATTGGTTTACATGTTTAGGTTGGGTGTTATGTGAGATTTTGGGTTAGAAAGGGTGTTTTGGAAACTGTTTCTGATACAGCCCTGACACCAAGCTATTTGATGTTTGCCAATCATTTCCTTTCCAATTTTGTTTTGATTGTTCTATCGAATTTTGTTCCTACATATCAAAATAACTATTAGTTTAATCTTTGTCTTTGAATTAGGACTGTTAGTTGTGTAAATTAGTTTGGGCCAATGACAAATTCACTTTTACACTGCCATTTGCTATTTTGTCTGATACATGGTATCAGTTCTGTCCAGATTTCAACACTTGGTTTTGGGTAAGGATTTAACCTGTTAACCAGTGCTAAATACATGTTTAAAGCTCTATCATATACTCCTAATTGCTATGAGCCTGTGGGTGACTTTTGAGTGAGGGTTGAATGTTTAAACACTGTTATTTAAAATCTGAGAATATATACAAATGTATTTTGACAACTTGAGAATTTCCTTACCTATCAACTATTGTTCTAACATTTTTTAATGACAATTGTACATTGGAGACTGAACTGATTTCCTTTCTTTTCTTCTTAAACCTGTGAATACTTGAACTGAGTTGGTTTTGGGTTAACTTGTAAAACCTGAGAATAGGCAAAGGGAAAAAACTGCCTTTGAAATACTGAATTGATTTCCTTGCCTATTCCTAAGTTTTAGTCTAAAACCTGAGATTGTATGCCATGCCTAATTTCCTAAAACCTGAGATTACCTGTGTTGCACTGTTTCTTTTGATGTGTATTTAAATTGTTAACTTCCTTCTTCCCGTCACTGGATGCAAATGTAATTTGATAAAACCTGAGAAGGGAAGAACCATGTATTGGGTTCCCTTCTTTTTCACTGTTTTGGTAAATTCCAGTTTCTTAACACACCTGATTTCTTTCCTGTTTCATTCCTGCATAATTATATTTCCTGCACATTGCTATGCACCACATCACCCTTTGTTTTCCTGCACATAACACTTGTACTGCCTGTACACATTGTCCTCACTGTTTGATGCTCCTGTACACTATTCTATTATTCCTGCACTTTAGTTGTATACTCACATACATTGTTTCATGATCACCCTTCACTGATTATTATAGTTCCTGCACATTGTCCACACACACACAACTCTTAATATGTACTGTCACATTGTTATTTCCTGCATTAATACCTGATCACACACCCACACAGCTCACTGTTCACTGCCATATTGTTTTCCTGCACAAATGTCACAGCCCATAAGCACATGCCTCCCCTCTCTCTTATTACATATGTAAGTTAATGTATATTCATGTAGGTAGCCTACACATATATGTAATGCATGTAAATAAACATATGTATATCTATGTAAATGGAATGCCTAATATAATGTATATATATATATATATGTATGTTGATAAATAAGTTAGACATGTTTGATGTATGCTAGTTATGTAGCATATAGCTATGTTATGATATGTGATATAGTTGGGATAGGCTTGGTTCAGGCTTGCATAGCCTTGTAGTGGTGTGTACTAGCTAGTATAGGCTTGTGTGTCCTAGTATAGACTAAGCTAGACTTGATTAGACTAATTTAGCCTAGTTTAGACAAGGTTGACCTAGTTTGACTTCTAGGGTTGACCAAAGTTGACCAAGTGTTGACTTTGGCCTAGATTGACTTAGAATCATGTAGAATACATAGCAGAGCTTCATTTTATCATTTTAGACTTGTTGTGACTTGTGCTGTTCTGTTTAGGAGCCAGACACCACTCCTTGGACAGTACGATTCATATCGGACACTCAGTTACAGGCGAGTACATTCTCTGATCATTTTATATCTTGCTTAGAATTATTTCCTGCAGTAGATTACTTTACTTGTACTGTCACGACGGTCACACAGATTGGTACTATATGGATCCTTTCTTGAGATGTTATCCTTAGGGAGCATCGGGTACTACGTGTTCTGTGTGTTTCACTTACATGGCGTATCACTATGCTCTTGGTTCACTTGATTACTTGTGACATGTACCCTCATGATCACAGAGTCTCTTGAATCCTACACAGTTGGGTAACCCCCAGACTCCCCATTTATGGGACATCCATGTATCCCCCTTCGCGGGCCTTGCATGGAATCATATAACATAATCTGGCTGGATCCTTGTGTATTGATTGGGGGTACGGGGGAGTAGAAGTGGACATGTAAATAATACACCAGTAGTATCTTCATTGAATCATTCCGTAGTGTCTTCATTTAATCATCCCAGGCCATTTACATGTTCATGTTGTACTCTGACTCACTAGTCACTGCTAGTTCTCTATGTATAGTAGATATTCTATTACAGCTCTTCCTGTTTACATACTGCTTTTCTTTCAGTACCTGTATCTTACTTTACTGCATGTTCATATTTTCTAACCTGCTATGAATTGTTGAGATGTACTGTGCTCGCTCCTGTCCTGACAGGGCCTGTTGAAAATATTACAGAGGACGAGGAGGAGGCTGGCCTAGACACCTACTACGGGGCAGCCCTAGATGACACCTGTGAGCTGGACCCTCAGGAGGATCCAGCAGTAGCTGAGGACTTTCCCCCGACTGCCTAGACTAGATAGTTAGGCTTTTATCTTTATGTAGTTGGATCATGTTTTAGCTAGACTCTTTTTGGAGATCAGTTTGTATATTCTTTCATGCTGTAGCTGAGTTGTATTTCTCTGGATATTGTTGGGATTATCTTAGACTATTTCATCTCCTTATTTCCTTGAGTTCTATTTCATATCGTGCTATCTTTTCCTTAGCTGTGATTGAGTTTGTTATTACTATGTTACCCCCGTTCGGGGAGTATAAACTGCTTAGAGATAAACTGTTAGATGTTGAGACCTAGGACAGCGTTCTACCGCCGACACTGCAGCGTAGGCTGGACGTATTCACGTCTCGTGCTCTTACTCTAGGGTGCGATCGTGACATCAAACTAGGTCAAACTGGGTCATACTAGGTCATACTAGGTCACAGGAAGTCAATCCAAGTCAAAATAGGTCAAAGGTTGACTTACAGTTGACTTTTGGTCAACTGGTCAACTCTAGGTCAATCCTAGGTCAAACTAGGCTAATGTTGACCAACTGTTGACTTTTAATCAACTGGTCAACTTTGGTTTGGTTTCGGTCAATTCTAGTCACTTTTAGGCCAAGTTTGACTTTCGGTTGACTTTCGTTGACTTTTGGCCAAAATGGTCAACCGAGGTCAAAACTAGTCCAGGAGCACTATTTCTGACTATTACCAACCAAGAAAACCCAATTCTACTTATATCTTAAACCTTAAATCACATACCCTATAGTTAGCTAATTACCTTAACCTCTACCCTACTAATATATTACCTTAATACAAATATACTAACATAGAACTTAACATCACTTAAACTCATACTAACAAGGGGTTAAGGGGCTGTGGTGAAATGGTGAATTGATAACAAGGGCTGAATGGAAGTGAATGAATTGGTAAATGAATGAATGGATGAAGGATTAATGAATGGATGAAGTGAATGACTGAATGCATATATGAATGTGTGGAAGAATTGGTGGAATGAAAGGCTGAATGAATGGTTGAATAATGGATGGATGGATGGATAGATAATGTATGGTGGCTTATTTGTGTATGGGGAATACTGATATGGATGTATAGATGGGCTGAATGCATAAATGAATGGGTGCATGAATGAATGGGCTGAATGAATTGAGTGGATGGATTAATGAATGGTTGATAGTGAATGACTGAATGCATGAGTGAATGGGTGGAAGACTGAATGCATGAATGAATGGGTGGATAGATGGATGATGGTGAATGGATGAATAATGAATGAATGGTTTGAATGGGGGCTGAATTGAATGGATAGATGAATGAAAGGGGATGGATGATGACTGTATGAATGAGAGAATGAATAGTTAACAGGGGTGGCTGCTCCCCCATCATACTGCTGCTACTGCAGCAGTTCCTAACTGCTGTTGTCCTCAAAAACGTCTATAGACTTAGTGCCGGGCGCTGACCCTATTTCACAGCACGTCTATAGGGTCAACAATAGCGAGTTGGCAGAGCTGAAGAAGCAAGTCGACAAGCTACAGGACAAGGGATTTATCAGATCCAGTTCATCACCTTGGGGTACGCCAGTTCTGTTTGTACCGAAAAAGGATGGTATAATACGTATGTGTATCGATTATAGAGCGCTCAATAACCTCACTATCAAGAACAAGTATCTGTTGTTGAAGATTGACGACTTATTCGATCAGTTGAGCGGCACGAAGGAGTTTTCGAAGATAGACCAGAGGTCCGGTTATCATCAGCTGAAGGTAAAGCGGGAAGACGTTCCGAAGACCGTTTTTCGGACTCGGTACGGCCAGTACGAGTTCACCGTCATGCCATTTGGGTTGACCAACGCCCCAGCAGTATTCATGAACTTGATGAACAAGGTATTCCATCAGTACCTTAACAAGGTCATGGTGGTCTTCATAGATGACATCTTGGTCTACTCGAAGACGCCGGAGGAGCACGAGGAGCATCTGAGGATTGTGCTCGAGACTTTGAGGAAGGAGCAGTTGTACGAGAAGCTTTCGAAGTACGAGTTCTTTCTGGACCAGGTCGAGTTCTTGGGTCATGTTGTGACCGAGCACGGGATCTCTGTGGACCAGAAGAAGATTTCAGCGGTGGAGTCTTGGTCTACACCCAGTTCAGTTGTCGAGATTCGGAGCTTTCTGGATTTGGCTGACTATTATTGGAAGTTCGTCCAGGACTTCTCGCGGATTGTGGAGCCGATGACTAGACTCACCAGAAAAGACGTGGAGTTCGTCTGGACTGAGGAGTGTCAGGCCGCCTTCGATGAGATGAAGAAGAGGTTGACATCAGCTCCGATCTTGACTTTACCATCTGGGACCGGTGGTTTTTCGATCTACAACGATGCTTCTGGCAGGGGTTTGGATTGTGTTCTTCAGCAGCACGGGAAGGGGATTGCCTATGCATATAGGCAGTTACGTCCTCATGAGAAGAACTACCCGACTCATGATCTGGAGTTGGCTGCTGTTATCTTTGCCTTGAAGTTGTGGAAACACTACTTGTATGGAGAGCGGGTTCAGATCTTCACTGATCACAAGAGCTTAAAGTACGTATTCACTCAGAAGGAGCTGAACATGCAGCAAAGACGGTAGCTCGAGCTGATGAAGGATTTTGATATCGCCTTACAGTACCATCCAGGAAAGGCCAACGTAGTTGTAGATGCCTTGAGCAGGTATCCAGTAGCTACGTATCTGACGGCATATCGTCATCTTTTGGCTAACCTAGATAGTTTAGGAATTGAGGTAATTATTTCGGGCATAGAGTTGCAGATGTGGGGCTTACAGATTCAGTCTGAGTTGATGGACAGAGTCAGATCAGCACGGTATGATAGTGTTGCCCTGAGGAGCATCAGGGAGCAGATACGAGCAGGGTTGCTCGATGATTGCTCTATTGCTGAAGATGGGTCGCTGCGGCACGGTGCTAGACTGTACGTTCTAAGTGGAGAGCTTCGGGAGGAGGTTCTTCAGGAGGCACATCGCTCTCAGTACTCTATGTATCCTGGGGCCAACAAGATGTACAGAGATCTGAGGGAGCACGTCTGGTGGTACGACATGAAGCGCGATGTAACTCAGTTTGTATCTCGTTGCTTGGTATGTCAGCAGGTGAAGGCCGAGAGACAGAGGCCTGGTGGGTTGCTACAGCTACTACCCATTCCTGAGTGAAAGTGGGAGCACATTGTAGGATGTGGAAAATTATGACACGCTGTCATTTTAATCCATACGCTCAAGGCCATACGCTTATCAAAAGCCATACGCTTAGTGGATATTTTATTATTTCTTCTTAAAGTGGCGGCACAACATATATTAAATGAAGAATGTATCTGATGTCTCGTCTTTTCGTGCAAAGATAGTTGTCATGAAAAGAGCAACCGTCGTATATGTATTCGAAGAGTTGGTTTTGTCTTTTACGAGGACAGCTCAGCAGATCATTAATGCAAAGCCATCATTACTGTCAGTTTTGACAGTCTGTCAGCCGTCATATCTGCAGGCACGACGCTCGAGAAAATCTTTTGACAGTTATTTTGAAGATATGGCGTATCAGAGAAGATTGATGATGGCCACGTGGCCATTTCTTCAGTGAGCGTATGAAGTCTATACGACTCCTTTCTTCTTCATTGAGCGTATGAAGTCTATACGACTCCTTCCTTCTTCAGTGAGCGTATGAAGTCTATACGACTCCTTCCTTCTTCAGTGAGCGTATGAAGTCTATACGACTCCTTCCTCATCAAGTGAGCGTACGACTCCTTTCTTCTCCAGTAAGCGTATCAGCTTTATTTTTTCTACATCATCCAAGTCAGCGTATAACTCTCCTTCAACGAGGCAGCGTATTACAACAACCATATCCAAGATTACAGTCAACACACGTTCTCACGTATCCTGTACCAGTTATCCACTTCTCTAGAAGTTATGCAACGTGGCATCCAGGCCATCAATCTCTCCTGAACATGCTCCACTACTTTCAACCGCACGCTAATGTGTCTCCATCAGAATTATCCACGCGTCCCTGCTGTTATGCACACGTCAAGTAACTACCTGAGCGTATGCTTAAGGACAGTTATCCTGAACTCTATAAAAAAGAGTTTCTTCATCTTCATCAGAGACTACAGACAATTTCAGAGAGAACAGAGAGATTGCCCAGTTGCTGTCCAAGTTCTTCAAAGTTCGAGTTTTCTTCATCGCATCGTCCAAGGGATAAAGTAATCGTCTTCTAGATTAGATTCCTACAGTTGTAATTTTCTCAGATACAAAATAAATAAAGTGAATTTATTTATGGAAAACAAATTGGCGACTCTGCTGGGGAAAGCTGTCTCCTCCAACGAGATAGCAACAACTCAATGCGATACTTCGTCGATCGGCTTGACGAAGAAGACGATGGTTGTACAATTCGACCAATCGGCTTATGAAGAAATGCTCAAGGCGAAGGAGGGCCGTACTGCTTCCTCTGCTCTTCCTGCTGCCAAGAAGAAGGGACGCTCCGTCTATGTCCCTAAGTCTTCTGCAGCAGTCCGAGACGCTTCTGTCACTTCTCATGCTGACAAGAACACGTCTTCAACTTCCATGAAACACACTTCGACCTCTCGGAACACGGCAACAGTGGCTTCTCCTAGTCACACTGACAAAGTTGGTTCTTTAACCAAGTCAGCGTGTACAAGGAAAACCATCTCTGGACATGTCAAGGTCCCTTCTCCCTCTATTCTTACGACAGCAGTCGGCTCTTTAGCCATTGATGACTCTGAGCGTATGGCATTCAAAGGGCAGCGTACGGCAAAGGCAGCGTACAAAAGCCAACATCAGGCAGCGTACGCTGAGCCAAAGCCAGTGTATGCTAATAAAAAGGCAGCATATGACCAGAAGTCCAAACTGAAGTCAGCGTATGCTAACAGATATTGTCCTTTGACTGTTTCTCAAAATCAGGCTGGGGGTTCTCTTCCACAGAACATACAAATGATTCCCCCTCAACTTGCACATCTTGTACCAACCAAGGAGAAAGACTCTTTAGTCAACTCCTCTACTCCTAAGGTCTTTACCTCTGGAGTTAATTTGACTAGTACTCTTACTAGATCAAACAATGGAAAACGCCTTTTGGCTAATTCCTCCAAAGATGTATTATTACCGACTCCTAGTCGGAATAATACTCATCTTCCTTCTCTCAAAATTTCTCGGTCTGAGAAAGGCAAATTACAAGTATCCAAGACTGATATCAAAGTCAAATCTTCTACGGATCTTCGTAACAAGCTTAATCAGAATCGGCTCGGTTCCACTGAGACAAGTATATTAGACCCTGATGCAGAATATGCCAAGAACTATGTGGCTCAAATTAATCAGTCTTTATACACTCAGGAACCAAGAAGACAGAAGAACAAAAGACAAGTTTCTACACAGAAACTATCTTCAAATACTTCCCAATCTGTTCCTACAGATCTCCGGGAATATTTGTAAAATAAACAGAGAATTGACACTCCATCAGGCTATGATATTGCTCATATTTGCCATAAAAAGCATGGTTGCAACTTCCAACCTCGAGTTGTAATTCAATGTTGTTGTTCACCAAAAAGACAATCTGTTTTCGAACGGATTCAGTATGAACCAATGTTGGATGAAGATGAACCTCTTTATGCTTCTGTCAACATGACCTCCAGAAATATTGGGGGTAGCATACGGTCCGATGCTATATCAGACTCTGAAGATGGTGTTTATCTCGGCACCCGATCCAGGACCGAAGCCTTGACCAGAGCCTCTTCTTCTTCTCATCCAAGTGGTAATCCAGAGATCACAGAAGACTTCCTTGGAGAGTCCAATTTTCCAGTATTGACTCCCGTAAAAAGCCCTGGAAAAGATACTGATTCACACAGTGATGATTCAGAACAGACTGTTTCATCATCTATTCCTCGAATGATTACCACTTACATGGCAGAGGGCGATCATGAACCTTCAACTAGCACCGAAGCTCACGAACAAAGGATTTCTTCCTTAGAACAACAGTTGAGAGCTATGGCAGATACGTTGAATGCTATGCACACTCTTATGCAAGCTCAGCATCAAACTCAGCAAGTCCAACAGACAGCTCCTCCAGTTATATTAAATACTCCTGTTGTTCCAAACCCGGAACCCTCTACTATTCCGGGGGTACAATCTAATGTTCCTGAACAACCCACTCCAAGTCAGTCTGGAGCTGGGGGTGGTACATATGATGCAGTCCCTCCTCCTAATCACACTCAACAAGTTACAACTCCCCAGTCTTCTGGAATTGTTTCTGAAGTGTTAAAAAAATCTCCGAACACAATTCGAGGCATTCAAACAGAAGGATGGTTTGCAAAGGTTAGGTATCAAGCAACCTTACCCGATAGAATAGAAGCAGGTATCGTATCCACCAAAATACAAACCTCCGACCATCTCTTTCTACGATGGGACAACCTCCCCAAGTCAGTTCATTAATCATTTTGAAGTAATGACTGATCAACTGCAACCAAGTGACGCCCTCCTTACTCGGGTGTTCATTGGATGTCTCAAAGGAACGGCTTATGAATGGTATAGAAGTCTCCCTGATGGGTGCATTACCTCATTTGCCGGTTTCAAACAAATATTTCTTGAACGATTCTATGAAGGGCTCAACGACATGACCATGTCAGCCCTCATAAGAATTAAATAGAAAAATAATGAAACCACTGAGGACTTCATTGAAAGATTCAGAAGAGAAGCCCTCAAAATGCCTCTCGGAACTCCCGATGCTGTTACCATCGACACTTGCAAGTCAAATCTCTTACCAATTATCAGCATGTGGACAGGGTCTACTCAGTTCCAAGATTGGCCTTCTTTCATTGTCAGTGCCAAAGCTGCCAAGGTCAGTGCTGAGACCTTCAAGGGTCTGGGGGTACAAATGGCTCCTAAGGAATCAAATCAGAGCGCTAGCAATAGCACTCGACCCAACAATCGTAAAGGGAAAGAAGCTCTTGAAGTCAATCTCCAAAACAGTAGTCAAGAGGTAAAGACTACCCAAGCTACTCCAGCTCCAACAAATCAACAACAGAGATCTCCTCGGCCGAAGGAAGAATATTCTTTCGACGATGATGATGTTCAGGGTATCTTTGAATGCTTACTCAAAGGTAATAAGATTCAATTGCCAGAAATTAAAAAGCCTGATGAAGCCAATAAGACAGATCATCCAAAATACTGTCCATATCATAGAATACTGGGTCATACAATCCGGTCTTGCTATGTATTAAAAGGGAAGATTCAAGAGATGATTAAATCAGGAGCTGTGACATTAACACCCAAAGACAAAACAGTCACAGTAAATGTAATTTCAATGCAGTTCGGTGACTTCCCTCCCTTAATAGTGGAAAGTGGGATTGTTCTTATCCCCAAAGCAACTCTCGAAGTTATAAACATCCCACCAGCACAGAATGACGGACTTGTTCCTGTCACAACTAAGAAAGGAGAGATCATGTGGATTCACCCGGATTTAATGACGGAGTTTGAAACGTCTTCCTCTTCTCCTCGGAAGACTTCCTCATCTAAAAAGAAGCTCGGAAAGACTAAGTCATGCAATGTGACTTCTAGTTTCACACCCGATTTTTATCTAACCTCTACTTTCATCTCAGCAGGAAATTCACTCCCTACGGAGATAAAATCTGTACCTCAATTTGAAGATAGGTACAAACCTGCTTTTCATTTATACAGTTCACAATCTCGTGAATTGATGGCGAAGATGGGTTATGATCTAGCCACTGCTCCGGGTTTGAACTCAGGCAAGGGACTCCGAGCACCTTTAGCCATCACTATGAGACATAATCAATCTCGTGTTGGCCTTGGTTTCTGGAATGAAGCTCTCATCAAACATAAAAGAACCAAGAGCAAAATAAAGAATTGCAGCATGGTTTCCATAGACCTTGAACCAGAATCTGAAGTTGAAGTTCATGCTGGAACTCGGTCAGGAAAAGTATATCTGAAAGATTATGCTAAAGTTCCTGAAGAGACTTCTGAAGTCCCTCCGGTTACAGCTTCAACTCCAGTCTCTACTGAAGAGCCTTTAAATGTTCCTGTTGAGACAGTTCCTTCTAAACCAACAGCAGCTGACAAAGGCAAACAACAAGTCCGCTTCGACAAACCATTCAAGAAGTCATCTCCTACAGGACTTGAAAAGCCTTATAATTTTGATATATTAGCTCAACTAGCCAATACCCCAGCTAAATTATCAATCTTCGAGCTCTTACGCCTCTCTAAAGAGACTCGAGAAACTTTAAATGAAGCACTGCTGCAAGCAGCAACCTGCTTAACTCTTCTCAAGAAATTGGAAACAGAACCTGTTTCTCATTGCCATAATGTATTGGAATTTATTCCAAACATTACCTTTACTGGCGATCTTCATCGTTCTATTTTGTCCATCAATATGGTCTCTGTTGATGGCCCGCAGGAAAATGATGAAGATGAGGATGATTTTGAAATATCACCCGAATCGGAACAATGGGCTCAAAGATTAGATAATCAATGGGAATTCAGGTTCGAGCAGAGAGAACCTCCTACCGAAGATAAACTGATCCAAATTGATGTTGGTGAAGAAGGTTCTCCTAAACCAATATTCATCAGTGAAAGTCTTTCAGAAACAGATAAGCAAGACATGATCAAGCTTATTCGTAATTATATCGATGTCTTTGCCTGGAGTTACGAAGATATGCTAGGACTAGATCCGAAGATTGCAATGCACAAACTCAATATCATGCCAAATGCTAAACCGGTCAAACAACAACAGCGACAATTTCGTCCAGACATTATGGATGCAATTGAAGCTGAAGTCAACAAGCTTATGGCTTCTGGATTTATTCGAGAGGAACAACATCCTGAATGGATGGCTAACATCGTTCCTGTCCTTAAAAAGACTGGCAAGATCCGAGTCTGTATAGACTTTCGCGATCTCAATACGGCTTGTCCTAAAGACGAGTTTCCTCTTCCAATTACTGATGTCATGATCGACAACACATGTGGTTTCGAACGAATGTCATTTATGGATGGGTATTCGGGATACAACCAGATCAAAATGTTTCCAGATGATGAAAAACACACTTCCTTCAGAACGCCGATCGGTACATACTGTTATACAGTGATGCCGTTTGGTCTCAAGAATGCAGGAGCAACATATCAGCGAGCAATGAGCACTATATTTCGCAAACATCTCCGAAAAATAGTCGAATGCTATGTTGATGATATTGCAGTCAAAAGTCGACGAAAGGAGGATCATATCCAAGATTTGAAGACTGTCTTTGATTTAATGCGTCAGCATCAACTTAAAATAAACCCTACTAAGTCCTTCATGGGCGTCTCTAGTGGTAAATTTCTCGGCTTTGTCATTACCGCTAAAGGTATACACGTGGATCCCGAGAAGATCAAAGCCATTCAAGAGATGCGTCCTCCACGCACCTTAAAAGAGCTACGAGGATTTCAAGGAAGAATTGCTTATATCAGGAGATTCATTTCCAACTTATCAGGACGCTGCAGACCATTCAACAAACTTCTGAAGAAAGGTGTATCTTTCGTCTGGAACGAAGAATGTCAAAAAGCATTTGACGATATTAAACAGTATCTCATGAACCCTCCAGTTTTGGTACCTCCCGTCTCGGGGATACCATTTCTTCTATATGTTCGAGCCATGGATCATTCTCTTGGTGCATTACTTGCCCAGAAAAATAAAGATGGCCATGAACAGGCTATTTATTATCTCAGTCGCACAATGACGGGTGCTGAACCGTGTTATTCTCCAATCGAGAAAGAATGCTTAGCATTAATGTTTGCTGTTCAGAAAACACGATATTATATTATCGGTCAAACGATTCATGTCATTTCCAGAGTGAATCCCATCAGGATTATGATGAAGAAACCTGGTGTTCTCAACTCCAGACTAGCTAATTGGGGAATCTTGTTAGCTCAATACGATATGCATTATATTCCTCAGAAGTCAGTTAAAAGACAGGCTCTTGCTGATTTTCTGGCTGCTCATGCAATTCCAGAAGATTCTAAATTATATGATGAGATTCCTGATGAAGTCTTGGATTCAAATCTGATTTCTGAAGAAGTTCCTACCTGGCGTTTATTCTTTGATGGAGCATCTAGAATAGGTCCTAATGGCAATATTATCGCTGGAGTTGGGATTGTTCTTGTATCTCCAGAAGGATTAACTATTCAGAGGGCTTATTCTCTAGATCAATCATGTTCAAACAATGTAGCCGAATACAATGCATTACTCATTGGTCTTCAACTTGCTAAACATCTAGATATTCAATATTTGGAAGTTTATGGAGACTCCAAGCTTATTGTCAATCAGATCAGAGGAACGTATGAAGTTCGTCATCAGGATTTGATACCTTATCATCGAGCAGCACTCTCTATAGCCTCATCTTTTGAAGACTTCTTT
Organism: Iris pallida; assembly: GCA_029216955.1. Classification (NCBI taxonomy): domain Eukaryota; kingdom Viridiplantae; phylum Streptophyta; class Magnoliopsida; order Asparagales; family Iridaceae; genus Iris; species Iris pallida. The sequence continues at coordinate 2,529,260 of JANAVB010009400.1, read as the reverse complement.
ATTGAACATGTTCGACGAGCCTATAATGCAGAAGCTGATGCTTTAGCTAATCTTGCTGCTGTATTAGCTATTCCAATCAGACGTCAGCAAGTGATAGTGGTTTATAACCGAGAACTATTCTGTGTTGAGAATAATTTGGCTTTGGCTTTTTTATATAAACCAGACAAAGATTCTTTCAACCTTGATGCTGGATTAAAGTTTGACAAAATATCCTCATCTTCTTCCGATTCTACTATGGAATATGTCTTTTCTAATGAAACAGAAGCCATAATTGAAGACTGGAGACGCCCGTTTCTAGACTTTGTTTTGTATGATATACTTCCTGATAATCCGAGTGAAGCAGCGTCTATTCGACGTCGATCTCTCAGATTCTATTATAATCATACGACGAAAACATTATATCGTCGGTCTTACGACGGTCTTCTCCTCCGATGCATTGCCGGTGAAGAAACACAACAGATAATTCGTGAAGCACATGATGGTGTTTGCGGAGCTCATCAACCAGGTCCTAAACTTCAAGATTGTATTCGACGTATGGGTTATTATTGGCCCACGATGGTGGCTGACGCTATTCAATATGCTCGGAAATGTAAAGCCTGTCAAATTTATGCAGACTTTATTCATCAACCGTCAGAGTTCTTACATCCAACAGCGGCATCATGGCCCTTTGAAGCTTGGGGCATGGACGTCATTGGTCCCATCAACCTACCATCATCAAGAGGACATCGGTTTATTTTAGCAATAACCGATTACTTTTCCAAATGGGCTGAAGCAATCCCGTTATCTGAAGTTAAAACTTCTAGTGTTATCAACTTCGTCAAACATCATGTTATCTATCGATTTGGTGTTTCTCGGCGTATTATCCATGATAACGGACCGCAGTTTGTCAGTCAGAAATTTACTCGATTCTGCGACGATCATCGGATTAATAATTTAGCTTCTACAGCATATAATCCAGCAGCCAATGGATTGGCAGAAGCTTTCAATAAAACAATCATCAAACTCTTGAAAAAGTTCGTTTCTTCTAACAAACGCAACTGGAGCAAGAAGCTTGGTGAATGTTTATGGGCCTACCGCACCACAGTTCGCAATGCGACTGGATGCACACCTTTCTCTTTAGTATATGGGTGTGAAGCTGTTCTTCCCCTTGAGATCCAGATTCCTTCTCTGAGAATTACAATCTCCAATGAACTGACAACAAAAAACAATGATCGTCTTCGACTTCAAGAGTTGGAAGCTCTAGATGAAAAACGATTGTATGCTCAACAAAATATCGAGCTGTATTAAGCCCGAATCTCCAAAGCTTTTAACCGGAAAGTCAAAGTCAGAGCATATCAGAAGGGAGAACTGGTCCTTACTGTCAGACGTCCTATGACCATGACACATATGAGCAAAGGCAAATTTGATGCAAAATGGGAAGGCCCATTCGTAGTGAACAAAGTCTTCTCTAACGGAGCATACCAGCTTGCCTCTATGGATGGGAAAGTCATGATGATGCCTATCAATGGCAAATTCTTAAAGAAATATTATGTATAATATTTTCATAATTCTCCAGCAAATATAAAATCCTTCTTTACAAAAGTTATCTCGATATCGTTATCCCCAGAGAAAATTGATATTCCATCATGTATCATCTTTCCAGAGAATTTGATATTTTGTTTTATTAGATCCCCAGTGGTTTTAATAAAGATCTTGTATAGAAAATCATGTCCATATTACCTCTGAATTTTCTATCTCAATATCATATTTTAATATTTAGTCTTTCTGATTTCTGAGTCTAAAGATCAATGAATAAAGGCAAAATTGATGTAAAGTGGGAAGGATACATCGTAAACAAAGTTTCCTTAAACAGAGTTTATTTTGACAAAATTCTTCAAGAAAAAGAGTACATCATCATGGAAGATCATTGTCATCCCTCTCATACTTGGGACGAGGGCCATATACATAATCAGCAAAAGAATTTAATACATCTTTTCCTGACCGCACCAAGAACTGACAGACAGCCAGCCTCATTGCTTCTTTTTCTTCGGTTTCTCCTGGTTCGACCAGGAAGTCCAGGATATCTTTCGGCGGCTTGGGAGTAGACGAGCTTTCGCCCATTTTCTTCTTCTGCGGAGGTGGATGTTCTTTAACACCTTCAGTAGCTTCGGGGGCGACTTCAGCCTTCTTTATGTTCTCTTCAGAAGACATTATGGATAAAATGCGATCCTTCTATTCAAATATATGCTCTATTTATAGGCATATGGTTACAAGGATCGAAGGGACGTATTCTTTCCCGATATTCAGTTCATCCATTCATTTCTCACATTCATCCGACGTTTCACATGTTCATTAATACTTGACGGTTCGTCCGTTCATTTATTACATTCACTCGACGGTTCATCCGTTCATCATTTCCTAAACGGTTCGTCCGTTCATGATCTTCTATCAATTTATTAAGTGGGGATTCGTTATTGATCACGTTTTCATAACCTCTGAATCAATTCCGAATCTACTTACTCATTTGTCATGATTTGACCTCTGCATAGAAATCAATCTATTTTCTTTCGAGTTCCTATATATTATCACGTCCATAATACCTCTGATAATATCATATACTCTAAAACAGAAAAGATAATTTTATTATCTATCATGTCCACAATTTATCCACAAATACAAATCATTGAGCATAGAAGAGTTGTCATTTCCATTCCCATTTCACCACAAAAAGTCTATTATATTTTCTTAGACTTTCTTACAAATCATAATGGAAATCTATTACAAATCTTGGATTTTCATTCTACACCACAACGATAACCGAATAGAGATCTATCTTCTTCTTTGGATCTTCTCCGTCGGACCTTCTCCGTCAGGTTCATTGTTGGTTGCAATTCCTGACTGTCTGGGTCTCAGTCACGACCAGATCAACAGGAATCAAACTCTGGTCTTCTCTCTCAGACGAGAGGAGAATCACAGAGTATGGCAGCCCGAAGTCGTGTTGCTGCCAATACAACTGGTGGATTAGGAGCGACCTTTCAGAGGAAACAGGAATGTATCCAAACCTTGGGATACAATTCCTAGTTCTTCCGTGAAAGAAACTCTACTACCCGATTTCTCGGTAGTAGAGTTGACTCCACCATCCAACTCTCGTATATAAAGGCTCTTCCTACCATCTGAGGAAGACCCTTCTATCCCACGAAGAGTTCTGAGTTGTCTGATGTACGCGTCAAAAGCGTATGAGCTCCCTGATGTTGGTGTCAGAAGGACATTCTCCACAGCATCCATATCACCAATGCCAGTTCTGAAGAAAATCTTTAGCCAAGTTTCTGCGAAAAACAGCATGAAGAAAAGAATTAAATCAACAGAAATGTCATATGAAATGTACTGGTTGGTCAAGCATGCTCAGAGACAGAAAGCTTATTTTCAACAGCAAAAACAGTACATGTATTATGCCGGACTTACCTTCAAGTTTGACGCTAAGAATTGGCAAACTGATGTCTGACATATTGCTCAGAATTCGAACATTTAGAAGCTTTTGCTTTCCGATTCGAGAGTGAAATCTCACGTTCATTTTCAGAGAAGAGAAGAAGAAAAAGAAGATGGGGATGAGTTCTGTGAAACTCTTCTGTCTATTTTAAAGTATGGAGCGCAAGCCTATTCTTGGAAAGGATCCACAAATAACGCTCATAAAATATGCAATGAGTGCCATGTGTACTTTGGAAACCAGCATAGCCTTGGAAATATTCAAAGAGTGCTTTCCACAACATTGGAAGATAGCGTAACTTACAGCTATTTATTGATGCATGCTATTCATTGATGTACGCTATCCAGCGTAACTTACAAATATTGGAAGACAGCGTAACCTACAGCGTAATCTACAGTTATTCATTGGTGCACGTTAGTTTTCAACACAAAATTATACTAAACAGAGAATTCTTGAATATTCATTTCATTAAGGCACTGATGGCCTTACAAAACAAAAAAAAGAGAGGGAAAGAAAGGGATGCAACAAAGTCACGCTCTATTTTCCAGAGCGGCTAAGTTTGACACCTAACTCTTCTACGCTTTGGACGCCCATGCGGTGCAACAGAGCAGCGAGCATTTCACGCTTCTCTGCGAGGCTCCGTCCATCAGAAGTAGAGGAGCCGTCCAGACCGAAGTAACCCAAGAAATTCTTGGCTAACTGCGTGGGGTCATCTTTGAACTCGATGATGAAGGGCTCCGGTTCTTTGCCTCCAAATGTGGGGTCACCATGGGCACAGAAACCTAATTTTCGTGCTTCTTCTTCAGCCGCTTCCTTTGGAGTCATGGTTACAAGAAATGAATGTCAAAAACTGAATTTTCTCAGTTTATATAACAAAGCTTGCTGGCGGTTCATATTCCTCCATAAATCAGATTCAATCAGTCTCGAAAAATAAAGAGTCATCATGACATTTGATAAATTTATTTTTTGCATAAACAGACTTAATGCCAGCGTGTCAAGACTCATTCCCACTTTTTTATTCAAAGTAATTTCGAACTTTTGAAACTCATAAAGTTCGAAAACTTTGAAGGGGGTCTTATAGGATGTGGAAAATTATGACACGCTGTCATTTTAATCCATACGCTCAAGGCCATACGCTTATCAAAAGCCATACGCTTAGTGGATATTTTATTATTTCTTCTTAAAGTGGCGGCACAGCATATATTAAATGAAGAATGAATCTGATGTCTCGTCTTTTCGTGCAAAGATAGTTGTCATGAAAAGAGCAACCGTCGTATATGTATTCAAAGAGTTGGTTTTATCTTTTACGAGGACAGCTCAGCAGATCATTAATGCAAAGCCATCATTACTGTCAGTTTTGACAGTTTGTCAGCCGTCATATCTGCAGGCACGACGCTCGAGAAAATCTTTTGACAGTTATTTTGAAGATATGGCGTATCAGAGAAGATTGATGATGGCCACGTGGCCATTTCTTCAGTGAGCGTATGAAGTCTATACGACTCCTTTCTTCTTCATTGAGCGTATGAAGTCTATACGACTCCTTCCTTCTTCAGTGAGCATATGAAGTCTATACGACTCCTTCCTTCTTCAGTGAGCGTATGAAGTCTATACGACTCCTTCCTCATCAAGTGAGCGTACGACTCCTTTCTTCTCCAGTAAGCGTATCAGCTTTATTTTTTCTACATCATCCAAGTCAGCGTATAACTCTCCTTCAACGAGGCAGCGTATTACAGCAACCATATCCAAGATTACAGTCAACACACGTTCTCACGTGTCCTGTACCAGTTATCCACTTCTCTAGAAGTTATGCAACGTGGCATCCAGGCCATCAATCTCTCCTGAACATGCTCCACTACTTTCAACCGCACGCTAATGTGTCTCCATCAGAATTAGCCACGCGTCCCTGCTGTTATGCACACGTCAAGTAACTATCTGAGCGTATGCTTAAGGACAGTTATCCTGAACTCTATAAAAAAGAGTTTCTTCATCTTCATCAGAGACTACAGACAATTTTAGAGAGAACAGAGAGATTGCCCAGTTGCTGTCCAAGTTCTTCAAAGTTTGAGTTTTCTTCATCGCATCGTCCAAGGGATAAAGTAATCGTCTTCTAGATTAGATTCCTACAGTTGTAATTTTCTCAGATACAAAATAAATAAAGTGAATTTATTTATGGAAAACACACATCACCATGAACTTTGTGTCCAGACTTCCGCGATCTCCTGGAGGAAAAGACGCAATTTGGATCATAGTTGATAGATTGACCAAATCGGCCCACTTCTTGTCTTTCAAAGTGGGGTTGTCTACGGAGAGGCTGGTAGAGCTGTACGTTCGTCAAATCGTGAGATTGCATGGGGTTCCTGTGAGCATAGTTTCAGACCGGGATAGTCGTTTCACTTTCCACTTCTGGAGGAGTTTGCAGACTAGCTTGGGTACCTCGCTCAAGTTTAGTACCGCTTATCATCCCCAGACAGATGGGCAGTCAGAGAGGACTATCCAGACTTTGGAGGATATGCTTCGCACGTGTGTGCTTGATCTCGGGGGTTCTTGGAAGGACCATCTGATGGAACTGGGGATTCCCAGGACCCTTTCTTTGGTGTGCATATTGATCGATAGAAAGTTAAAAATATCTAATACGTGTTCTAACCCTTCATAGGCGGAAACTAGGGTTCACGAATTATACCTGCGGCGGAAAGAAGACAAGTAATTTCTGGCAATCTCGAGCGGACGACCCCAAGATCTTCTGCACGTATTCCTTCCTCGAGTTGGACGTCGTGTGGGCGACGATCTCCCTACCTTTTCTTCTCCTTGGCAGCCCTCTCTTTCTCTCCTTACGTGAATCACGAATTTAGAGAAAGTATTTGATTTTTGATTAGTAATCTGGCGGCCAGAGAATAGAAGATATATATATAGGCTACGACAGGGACCATGAGAAGAAATTAGGGTTAGGCCTCCTAACGGATCTGGATATCCCGTATTCAGCCCGAACACACAATCCAGGCCCATTAACAATAGCTTGGTCCACTAATGAGCTATTGTTGCACTACCTTCCTAATCCCAAATTATGTTTGTTGGCTCCTTTTATTATATGCTCGTTTGGCTCCCCATGTTAAGTTATCGTATGTCCGTCGATCAAATTAAGTTACTGACAACTATATTGATTCGACATCTTTTATCCTAAGTAGTACCGCTCAAATTTATTTGTCATGTCGGATATAATCCACCTGCAGGATTTACATGACAATCCTTATGAGCTCCTTAAGGGGACATCATCAACCCGATGTATCGGGACATGGATTCATTTATAATCAACAGCCCATCATACATACAATGTTATTACCCAATTCATAGAGGTTGTTGATCCATAATGAATCTCACTCTTTTATGAGTCAAAGTAATACACACTGCATATACATGTCTGTTATTATATTCGGATTAAGAGCACAAGCATCTATAATAACAGAGGTGTTTGTTCTGTTATATAGTCAGTACAAAGAGAACAACCTCAAGTGGTCCTGTTCAATACACACAAAGTATACTAGTGTAAACCTATAGTCTAGATAGACTAATACCAGATTACACTACAATTTTTCCAATAGATTGTCCAAGTCCATCTAGGTTGTGAACTATTTATATACTCCATAGGAAACTGATAATATGATCTTCTGTGTGATACCACACACCATATTATTTACAATATAGAATATCAGATATTTGTATTAACACTTGCAACAAATACAATATGCAAATATTTGCCCATATGATTCTCATTCAAAATTTAAGGAAATAAGGTTACTACAAAAGTGATACTTTTAGTATATAACCCTAACACCATCTTCACCTGGTAGAGTTTGCTTACAACAACAGCTATCAGGCCAGTATAGAGATGTTGCCATTCGAGGCTCTATACGGACGGAGATATCGTACTCCCTTGTCATGGGACGATGTCGACGAGAGAGTACTGCTTGGACCGGAGATGGTAGTGGATGCAGCTGAGAAGGTCAGGTTGATTAGAGACAGACTTCGAGTGGCTCAGGATAGGCAGCGGCATTGGGCCGATAGCCACCGGAGACCGTTTGAGTTCGAGGTTAGTTTTAATTCCTGTTTGTGATGCTTGTGATTGTTTATTTGTCTTGTATGCTGAGTTTGTTTTATGTCTAGGCTGGTGCTTTGGTGTTCCTGAAGATTTCTCCGACACGGGACACGATTCGCTTTGGCAGGGGCGGAAAGCTTAGCCCGCGCTACATCGGACCTTTCACTATCCTTGATAGGGTTGGTGCAGTAGCTTATCGACTAGACTTGCCACCTACGCTAGAGGGGGTGCAAAACGTGTTCCATGTGTCGTAGCTGAGGTGGTACGTGGCAGACCCCAGCCATGTATTGGACCATTCAGCGATCGAGGTGGGGCCTACTCTTCACTATCTAGAGCAGCCAGTGGAGATTCTGGATCGTAGGGAGAAGGTGCTCCGGAACCAGGTTATACCCTTAGTTCGTGTTGCATGGAGGCATCACTCTCCAGGTGAGTCTACCTGGAAGAGAGAGAACGACATGCGGGAGCATTTTCCTTATCTTTTCGAGCCCCAAGGTATAATTCTTTTGTTTCTGCATGTAATTTCGGTGATTGCTTATTTTAATTTTGAGGACAAATTTTTTTAAGGTAGATAGATTTGTCACCCCCAGTTTTCAAAAACAAAAATATTTTGGTCATTTTCCACTTTAGAATAATTTTAGAATTATTTTATTATTTATGATATTATTTTGAGGTTATTTGAGTCGGGTTCGAATTTCAACTCAATCCGACTTGTATCGGGGACCCGGGGTAGTTTTGACTCTAGTGGGACCCACTCATTAGTTTGACATGGCCCACAAGACAATATTTAAGTTAGTATGGTTAGACTAAATATTCATGACTAGGTTTGGTTTAATTAGAGACTTAAACTAGACTAATTTAGCCTCAACTAAAACCTAATTTTAATTAAATCAATAGGAGTCAAGTGGGGGGTATTTTAGTCTTTAGCAATTAGGGACACCTTTCCCACACTTGGCCGACCACATAGAGGGGATAGGAATGAGCATTTCATTTGTTATTATCCACAAAAACTCTCTCTCTTGTTCTTCCCCAATTTTGAGAGGAGCCTCCATTGATTTCCACCTCAAAATCAATCCCTTTCTTCACCAATCCTCTTCTTTTCTTCTCTATTTCAATCAAGAGGAGGAGCTAGCTAGTTTGGGGAGTTTTGGATCTTGTTCGTGTCCTTTTGGAGATCTCTTCGTGTCGGTGTCGTATCGGGAGGAGTTTCTTTGGATTTGATCTTCCGGAAGGTATAATCTCTCCTCTATTTCACTCCTACATGCATTTAGAACCATTTTGAATCCATAGGAATGACCCCTATGGTTGTGTCTCCATTTGTGTCCATTTTGGATCCATTTGGAGGTCATTAGGATGTGTCCATGTTGAGTTTTGTGTCCAAGTGGGAACCCCCAATTTTGGACACACCAAGTGTTTGAGATTTTGTGTTTAAGATTTATTTATAATTTTATTCTCAGATTTTAGATGCTATAATGTTGTTCTTCATGTATCATATTGTATCTTAATGTATCATATTATATATATATATATATATATTTTTTCATGGTTATATTTAAGTTGTGTATATGTGTCTCTCTCTATATATATATGTATGTGTGTGTCTCTCTCTCTCTCTCTCTCTCTATATATATATATATATATATATATATATATATATATATATATATTATATATATATATATATAATATATATGTATTGTGTGTCAATATATTTATTGGGGTGTGTGTGATCTTAATATATATGTTATATGTGTGTAGGTGTTTGTTGTGGTTTAGGGAGAGTGCTAGAGAATGAGATATAGAGAGGGATATAGAGAGTGAGAGAGTGATAGAGAGTGAGGGAGCAGTGAAGGAAGGGGGAGAGAGCTGCTATTTTGGCAGCAGTGGGCAGTAGCTGCACTGCTCGAGAAGAGCTGCTGTCCTGAGGACAGCAGCAGTTAGGAACTGCTGCAGTAGCAGCAGTGTGAAGGGGGAGCAGCCACCACTGTTAACCATTCATTCCTCCATTCATATAGTCATCATGCATCCCCTTTCATTTATCCATTATTCATTCATCCATCCATTCAATTCAGCCCCCATTCAAACCATTCATTCATCATTCATCCATTCACCATCAGCCATCTATCCACCCATTCATTCATGCATTCAGCCTTCCACCCATTCACTCATGCATTCAGTCATTCACTATCTACCATTCATTAATCCATCCACTCAATTCATTCAGCCCATTCATTCATGCACCCATTAATATTCATTTATGCATTCAGCCCATCTATACATCCATATCAGTATTCCTCCATACACAAATCAGCAACCATACATTATCTATCCATCCATCCATCCATTATTCAACCATTCATTCAGCCCTTCATTCCACCAATTCGACCATCCATTCATTCTTCCACACATTCATATATGCATTCAGTCATTCACTTCATCCATTCATTAATCCTTCATCCATTCAATCATTTACCAATTCATTCACTTCTATTCGGCCCTTGTTATCAATTCACCATTTCACCACAGCCCCTTAACCCCTTGTTAGTGTGAGTTTAAGTGATGTTAAGTGCTATGTTAATATATTGGTATTAAGGTAATATATTAGTAGGGTAGAAGTTAAGGTAATTAGCTAACTATAGGGTATGTGATTTAAGGTTTAAGATATAAGTAGAATTGGGTTCCTTTGGTTGGTAATGGTTAGAAATAGTGCTCCTAGACTAGTTTTGACCTCGGTTAACCATTTTGGCCAAAAGTCAACCGAAAGTCAAACTTAGCCTAAAAGTGATTAGAATTGACCGAAACCAAACCAGAGTTGACCAGTTGACTAAAAGTCAACAGTTGGTCAATATTAGCCTAGTTTGACCTAGGATTGACCTAGAGTTGACCTAGAGTTGATCAGGGTTGACCAGTTGACCAAAAGTCAACTGTAAGTCAACCTTTGACCTAGTTTGACTTGGATTGACTTCCTGTGACCTAGTATGACCTAGTATGACCTAATATGACCCAGTTTAACCTAGTTTGACTTAGACTTGCATATCATAATTTAAATTTGTTTCTCTTTTATTATTAAACCCTATTTTGATTTATAGTATCTCATCTTTAGGTCTGTGATTACTCTGAGCACCTTTTCACCTTATCAGCTCAGGACCACAGGCGAGTACATTTACTGATAGTTTTCATTGTCTTAATATCTGCTATATCCGATTCAGTTGTAGTGTCTTACTTGATTTTCAGACATGATAGTTCACGGACTAGTATATGTTGGATCATGACATGAGATGTTGTTCCTAGATTTTCTTGGTAATATTGGTACATTTCCTGTCTTGTTCCTTGTACTTGTATAGACACCGATTCCTAAGGGGACTTGCTACCCTCTTATGGAATTCTGTGTCATGACGTGTCATGTCCGGATCTATTATACGATTCGGGAATGGAGAATTATTAGGAGCTATGTGATCAAAGCCACCATATCACTATATTCTTGTGCTTGCGCCACTCTCACCTTATGTAGGGTGTAGCGAGATCATATTCCTTGTGCTTGTTATCCAGGTAGGCCGGTATGACCCTTTCCAGAGATTTTCTTGTGATTGTCGGACCAAGTGGATAGCCTGTCCTGTAACTTTCCCAAGTCGATCACATAACAGTCTAATAATTCAATGCACATTTTATATTTATTTTATCACATCATATATCATGCTAAGTTCTATATTCAGTACTTTTCTCACCATGTTATGATATTCTTTACTCACATGTTCTACATGCTCTTATGCTAAACCTTGATTGGAGGCTAAGTTCTGTTCGGGAGAAGGGTTACAACCCCAGTCCTTGTTTGGTTTAAGGGTTATAACTCGGCTTCCGAATAGTTCCCAAGTCATCCTATATCTTTGTCTTGTATTTTATTATAATTGTCTCTTATAGAATTTGTCAATTCATATGGAACTGCTATTAGTGTTTGTACTTGCTCATTTTTCTGACAGGATACCGTTGATATATGACAGATGATTCTGAGGCAGACTGCCCGACCTACTATGGGGTTGAGATAGATGGAGTAGTCCAGGACTGTGGCCTGATAATTGAGCCACTAGACTTTGCACACCCAGAGTAGTATAGCTTAGTTAGGTTTGCCTGGACTGTGATCCAGCTAGCGCTTTTAGACTGTAGTATTCTATATTATATTGACTCTGTGACGTTGTTTATATCTCTTGGCTTGTGTTGGATCTTGAACTTATTTCCTATTTTCACTTCTATCATAATTCCATTCCGTACTATCTACCTTAGTTTTATCTTGTGATTGAGTTATGCCATATTATATTCCTCCGTACGGAGATGACAGGTACCTTTATACTGTTTAGTTGTAGTATTTATAGACGTCATATACAGCATTCTACCGCCGATTTTGTGGCGTAGGGTGGACGTACCCACGTGCTCGTCCCCCTGATAAGGGTACGGGTCGTGACACTTGCTCCTACCACAGTACAGGGATCTACGACAAGAGCTATCATCGATGTTCTTCCTCCTTCTATGCAGTGGACTCCTCCGTCTGTAGCTGAGGATATGCCTCCTCCGCCTCTACTACCTACTAATATAGGGCAGATGTTTGCCTTCCTTCGGCAGATGATGGAGGCCCAGCGAGCCCAGACTGAGGCTCAGCAGAGGCAGGCGGCCGCGATACGTCAGGGTATGGAGGATGCCCACCAGTTGGCTCTAGCAGCCGTGGAGCGAGGGGCTCCAGCACAGAAAGCGCAGCCGAGGCCGGACAACATCCAAGACTTCAAAAAGTTAGGACCTCAGGACTTTAGCGGAATCGAGGGCGTCGTCTATGCAGATGACTGGCTCGAGAATATCGAGCGTCAGATGAGGGCTTTCCATCTCACAGATGACCTGAAGGTCGAGGCAGTTGGACTGCAACTGTTAAATATAGCCCGTACTTGGTTTAGGAATGAGCTGACTCTTGCAGGAGAGGGCCACACCTGGGCGAAGATCAAGGACCTCTTCAAGGATAAGTTTTTTGCCCCCACGGACAAGATCAATCTAGCGAGGCAGTTCCAGAACCTCCAGCATGGGAGTATGTTTGTGGAGGAATACGCTACAGAGTTTGGCAGGTGTCATGCCCCCCTCCCGTAGGAGCGATCGTCCTCGCTAAGGCGTGATGCCGTACGAGCCTAGGTTACGCTCATGCAAGACAGTTTCATAACTGCTGATTACAGCGGCTGCGACGGGGTCATCGCAGAGAAGTCCCAAGCTGAAACATTGAATATGCAGCAGAAATTTAGAAGTAAAACATAAGTTATTCAAAATATGCTTTTTATTGATATTGAACAATAAGATTACAATAGGGCGCAAGGCCATGATTACAAGTCTCTCAAGCTCACTTTTCTCTCATATTACAAGTCACTCTGCTCTCTCTCATCTCTTTATACAATACTTAAGCCAGCAGAAGCTTCGGAAGACAATGTCAATACATTATGTCCCGTATAAGTCTTGACCCTACGCGGCCGCACGTTTTGAATTGCCAAGGAACTCCGTGCCTCGACGCATCCCAGCGAGCTTCGTACCACGAGCTTCTACCTGTGCCTGTACATGAAAGCTGTGTGGGTGTCAGTACTCAACTGTACTGGTGGAGTGAGCTCCTCGTCCACTCATACAAAACCGACACGTTTATTTACTTTGTGCAGCTTAATCCCTTTTTAATTGTCTTTCTAGTTTTATCTTCGGATCAATTTTAAGACAACGACGCCTTGGCCTATACTTGGTAACGCAATGACAGGGTCGTACGATACTCTATTCGTGACTTCAATGTATTCGAGGCAGTGCCTCGCCGAGTAGAAACCTATGCAACTCAACCATGCCAAGATGTTCACCTATTTTATGTGCCTCAAGACCATTCTCATGCCAATAACGTCAAGGGGACGACTCGTGCTGGTCTGCCAATACAATTGCTCGTGCCTTACGATCGAGGCCGTGCCTTCCAAGTATCAACCAGACTTAATCAACTTGCCTTACGGCCCTTCCTGACTTAACTCGAGATGATGCCACATTTATGCCAAAGCATGTATTCTTACTATTGCCAAATCTTGGCTCCAGAAGGGTGTTGCAACCGTGCACACCTAACTCGTGCTGACTCAAGGTTAGTGCTTGCAATAAGCATAACTTGTTAACCCAACTCATAACCTGCTAGTACTCGACGCAAGCTAAAGGTATACACACAGATAGCCGCTCTTGCCGACACATCTATATGAGTGGTCACTAGCAATGTCAAGCTATCCTGGATCTTTTGCATATGGTGACCATTCGTGTGGCGAGGTACGAGCTCCTACCGAATGACTCGCAGCCTATATTGTAACGGTTCACTTCAATCGAGTCGTACCGTCGATGAAGGCCATACAATATCTGTAATTCCTCCTAGGCCGACACGAACCTAGCGCCCCAGGTTCGCTCGAGGAATTTTGCCCTTGCGTGCAAGTTGTCCAATGACTATGCAAGACTCAACTCGATCTATCAAGTCCTTTCTCAACCATGAACATGATTTCTATCTTTCTATCGAGACTCCCAAGTAGCGGGACCGATCTCGTGAACTCCCTTATCGAGACTTATCGAGACTCCCAAGTAGCGGGACCGATCTCGACGACAACCAGTCGCGTGGACTTCCATTGTCCATGGTATGCTTTTCACTAAACCCACCGTGGCTCATACCTTAGACAAACCTTGTTCTCTAGGCGACGCTATCGCTCAAGTCACATACTTTATATAACGAGCCTTGTTCTCGAGGGACTATGCGACTTGACAATTGCAGATAGAGCGGGACAGTGCTAGAAATGGATTAGATCGACCGGCATAACTTTGTCTAACTTAATTGTGCAACGACTTAACGAGCAAAAGCTGCGTCGAGTTTTGCATCAAGAGAACCTGTTGCGCACACGTTCGACTTGAACAACCAAGTTCTTTGGGTGCCTAGACTTAAGCCACAAGTCGTGCAATACGACTTAAACCACGGGACAGTCGAAGGCTATGCCAAGCCTTGGACGACGGGACCGTGCATGCTTTATCAAGCATTCACGCGGGCGACACCTATGACTTAGGCTAATTCGAGTGTTGGGTCAAATTATCAACTTAGGCCAACTTCCTTCTTCCAAGCCACGGGACGAAAGACCGAGTGTCATTTTAAAAGCATGCTAAGCAGACTTCTAAGCAGACCGTGGGAGCTTTATCCATGTTCTAGCACATTCCGACCCGTCGGGATTATTCCCTTACCTATGTGGATGCGTCTATTTTATTATCAAGCCTAACTTGTGCAAGTTGAAAATATGCGATTTATTATATGAAGGCTAAGATGAGGCAAGTTCATCGAAACTACCCCACCTGAGCGAGAAGTTGTCTCGACCGAGCAGGTCTTCGAGCAGCCATTGCAAGGCTAAGTCTGAACGCCGTCGGCGTTTTGATTCCTCCGATTGACTGAGCGGGATGGGGCACTACATCATACCCCACTCAGAAAAAGTTTTGTCCTTGAAACTAACTGAGTACTTACTTTTGGACCACTTTGATCCAAGGACTCTCGTACACACTCCACCTATGCGTTTCCTCAATCCGAGCCACGCTCGTACTAGTATCGATCATTCCTTTAACATAATTTCAAAAATTCTCGACACTTTTCCATTCCTCAAGTTTCACTTGAATTCAACGTATCACTTGGTTGGATCGTGCACGTATTCCAGGCGTTCCCAAAATACATATATTTCAGCCAAGCCGTATGATAGAGAATTCGTCATTCTCACTCGAGTCGCATCGTGCACATATTCAGGCGTCCCTGAAATATATGCATGTCAGCCGAATCTCGTGAGGGGTATTCTCATATTCTTTATTCACACTATCCATCCATGTCAATCCTCAAGATCAATCTATCGAAGGCTAACTTCTTGAAACGGGGACGTCTCGTCTAACCGCTAGACCATTTCTCAAGGCTAAGTCAATATGAGGATTGGAATCATAGTTCCCCAACAATAATGCCAACACTGACCCCAATCCTAGGGTCAAACCAAATTCGATAATACAGGATTTTCTACCCAAGCTTGCGTCACTCAGATTTCTAAACATCGAACATGATCACCTAATTCGCATCAAGGCATACGTTGCGCAGATTCGAATCTGTTCAATTCACCAATTCTAACCAATTCATGTATTCGATCATGAGGTCGTCTAGCAAAATAATTTGTCACGCTCCAATCTCACGCAAGTTCGATTATCTACGTTGGACATGAATCACCATGCCACGTTCTCGCAGGGTAATCATCCTTATTGGAGTGTAACTCTTTTGCTTGGGTCTAGACTAATTCATTCTCGATACGCGGATTAGACCTACTCAATCCTCAAGTTCAATTGTCAAGTATACTGAGTCATTCTCGAGTCCACCTTCGTGTCAAACCACAAGTCGAAGCAATCAGATTGCCATACCAAGCAAGTTCAATCACCCCCGCTGTATGAATCACCATACCAGCGCTCATATGGAGTGATCTCCCTAATCGTCGTGATGCATGTGCGAGGCTGGAGTTGCGCTCGCATAAGACAAGAACGTCAACATTGTGGTTGTCGACAAAGCAAATCCAAACATTTTATTTTCATCCAAGCCAAGATCTCAGTTCGATAGTCTGACCGTCATTCGTTCAACTAGAAAATCCTCGAGCCAAGTCTATCTTTTCCTCGACACATTTCAATATCCTGAGTATAGCATCCATCAGAACAATGACATTTTGCACGATCATCGTTTCTCGAATCAGAGTACCCTCGAGTTATCACACATCGATCTTTGATACGCCTCAATACCATCGATAATGTACGTAACCTGACGAACTTCCTTTGCAACGAATACTGAGTCGTGCAACTGATGCTATTGTCCGAATTGGATATACCACAATTCCATTCGACCAAATTCGAAATTATAAGTGCGATCCTATAGGTTTCTCCGATCAAGACATCCATTTTTGTTCGTCGTTCCGAATCATTTTCTAACTCGCGTTGTCCATTCACAAATTGAACGAACGACATCTCGTTCGGGACATTCGAAGTCACGACCAACTAAGCGTGACACATTCTATGGCTTTGCGTGATCGCATCGCCTTGCCGACATACTCATTATTACTTCTAATCCTTAATTTTTGCTCGAATGATTTCCAAGAAGGACCATACACCACTCAGGATTCGAGCCATCTAATTTAATCCACAATCACGTTCGTATCACTCGCTAATACATCTTTCAGATTCGTTCGACGAATCTCTAGCATAATCGCTCATGTCGTCTCGACGTACTCTAGCGTAATCGCTCACGTCGTCTCGACGTACTAAGTCGTTCGCACTATTCCTCAAAATCTAAACCAATCTTCTGTGTACGCCTAAACATTAGTTCGATAGCATTTCTATTGATATATACTCTAAGTGTATCTCCGTTCCTGACCGAACAATACTTAATATTGCTCGTGATTCGTTTGCACCACAAAGTCTAGGTGCGCGACACGCGGCACAACTTAGCCAAAAAGCCGTGTGCATAGCCATCTCGTACGGACTATTGTCACGACCCGCACCCGCTTTTTCGGATACGAGACGTATCCAAGCCTGTCTACGCCGCAGAGTCGGCGGTAGAACGCTGTATAGCCATAATGCTCAAAATCACAAAAATGCTCATTCACAAAATTAATTTAATTTATAATATTCACGAGTTTTACATTTGTAAAAAAATATAAACTCTCACAAATATAGAAATGGTTACAACTCATTTATCTAGCTAATCTCTAGGTTTCCGTCTGCAAGTACACCCGTATCTCCCAACGCTAAGTGAATCCACAGCTAACCTGAAAAATATTGGTTTCCAGTCAGGAATGCAACGAGCACAATTCACTGAATGTAGTTTCAATAATTGAAAATGACTATACAACAGAGGTTAGCCTTTAAATATATGATTTGAAAAATAAACACAGAAAGACAAAATAAAATAAACAAAAGGAAAACAGTAAATAAACACAAAGATAATACTCACCGAATGACTGAAGTACCTTTGATATGTGATCGGTCTCGGGACAATTACACGACACTGTCTACAATATCTACACTGTATAATATACACGGTCTATACTGTATAAAGCAATAATGAAATACTGTCTACACTGTATAAAATAATAATAAATTACTGTCTATACTGTATAAAGTAATAATGAATCATGGTCTATACTGTATAAAGCAATAATGAATCACTGTCTACACTGTATAAAGCAATAATAAAATACTGTCTATACTGTATAAAGCAATAATGAATCACTGTCTACACTGTATAAAGTAATAATGAATCACGGTCTACACTGTATAAAGCAATAATGAATCATTGTCTACACTGTATAAAGCAATAATGAATTACGGTCTACACTGTATAAAGCAATAATGAATCACGGTCTACACGATATACACTATATAAGGTCAGATCACACATCCTTGGTACTTCATCTCCCCGACACGATAAAATGTGACAAACATAAAAGATGAAAATCACATGTCTATTGACTAACAATGAGGTATAGTAAAGCTCAATATCAAAAATAAATAATAAACTGTACTCGCCTGTGGTCCTTTGCTGGTGAAACTGATAATCCAAACCACTCAGTGTGCCACAATAGTCAAACTCGTACAACAGTCTCCAGATGCTAAAATAAATATTACCAATATTCTCAGAATAGTCAAATTAGCTAGAATTTCCTGTCCTTAAGTCCAATTCTGGACACATAGGCAAAACGGTAATTTCAGGTCAAAACGGTATTCGCCGTTGGACCCGCTTTGTACTGAAAATGTGCCAGAGTCAATGGTCTCTAAAGTCGTCAAACTATATGTCTACGAATTCGTTTTGATGATACGAACCCAACCGTATGTCCAAATTTGGATTCCAGCAGGCCGTGCACAAAATCGTCCGTTGAGTCGGATCGTAAGGCCCGCAAAACGGCAATCCGGTCAACTGTCTCAGAATTAGACCAAACTTGGCATACAAGACCAGAAAAATGATACGGTCCTGCTGGTGAAAGTTTTATCTTGATCTGACGAACGTGCACAAAGTAATTAGGAAATTTGCACAGAGGTCGATACGGTAAATTTTGACGGATACGCATCAAATTCGTCGCGCAAACACAACCAATTTAAATTTCGTCAAATCCCACACGTCCACGAAGCCAATACGCACCTTTCGATGCTTTCGGTTCGCGACCACGTCACCCGGTTTGGCGGGACGCACGTCGTATCGTGGTTTTTCTAAAGTTTTAATTTAAAAAAAATTGATTTTATCTCGATTTTTAAACTCTAATTTCTTAGGGTACAGTCGATGAAATTAGGATCTACAAAGAGGGTTTGGAAGCCCGATAGGTTGTCGAAAACCCTGCTCAATTAGTTTTCAAAAATTGCTCAGTGATTGATCGGAATCGATATCCGAACAGGGCTCCTGGGTTGTTCTAACCTTTGTTCTTGGAACAGGTTTTTTATCGACTTTGATTTGAATTTCTGGGCTGGTTGTTTAGTTACCCACGATTATAATTACTGGGACCGTAAGCTGGTTAGTTTAGCTACTCATAGGTGTTCGTAGATCGAATTTTGATCAAGTAGATAGCAAGAAAATGGACGACGAACAACGGTACCTGGCTTCGTGCATACTGTTGTTGTTGTGCTCTGTTGCATCCGCGCGCGCGTGTCGGTGCTTCCAAGGCCAGCCTATGGCCGCGCGCGATGGCACTAGGGATGGAGAGGGTCGCCCATGTGCCGGGGTCGGCGGGTTAGGGTTTGCTCTCCCTTCTTCTCCCGATAACTCTCGACCATATTTATGTATATATAATCGGGTTCGCAACTGGGAGGGTTACGCGCGAGTTTTGGGTGGTTTATGACTCACGAGATATTGGTGGTCCAATATCTCGTGGGTTGTTGTTGTTGTTGTTTTTTTCTTTTTTTTCTTTATTAATATTACTATATATATATATATATATATTTAAAGAAAACCCTTCTTTTATTAATCCTGGCTCAAAGGCCATAAACTGACCACGTATACAAGGCGCAAAAGCAAAAGCCTATACAAGTATACCGCAAAAGGGATCAGAGAAGGGGAGAAACTACTCTACCCCGAAAAGCTAGGGGAATCAATGACCAGAATGTTGTCGGGCTGTGGGAGCACATGATGCTACTTTTGCGACATTGCCGAAATATTTCCTTAATGAGCTGGTCGGCTGAGTATTGGTGCCCCTCGTATCTCGCCTTGTTGCGATTCTTCCAAATCGCCCACGTTGCGGCCGCTACGACGATCTGGTGGCCGTGGGAAGCTGAACCCTATTTGTCCGCCAGATCATGGAAGTGTCCACTCCCTAGATCTATATTGTAGCGTTGGTTAAGGGTCTTCCAGATCTCATCCGGCAGATGCTCCTCCCTGAAGATGTGGTCAATGGTCTCCTCCTGACGGTCGGCACAGCAATTGCAAGCTGATGCTAAGCTAATCCCGATGGAGTGAAGGATATCGTTCGACGGGAGTTTCTTCCTAATGACTCTCCATAAGAGGAAAGACCACTTCTTGGGAATGCAGGAGTTCTAATAGCGCGCCAAAGAATGATGCGGTTGCCCGATCCCTTGGATAACAAATCTCACCGACCTAACCGAGAATGCCCCTGATGCCTCAAGCGACCACCTCAGCCCGTCGGCCTCGTGACTGAGGCTAAGTCTGTGCATGCGAATGCTATCTGTTGTATCGTTGTCGGACGAATCTCGAATCTTGTTCCAGTTTCACTCGTTGTTAGTGGGGTTCCACAAGTCACTGATCTTACTATTACTGGGGATCACCGTCAGACACGGAATTAAGGTATCCCCTAGCCATCTCTCCAGAAATGGATCCGACTCACCGCCACCAAGATGGAGTCTAATTGTCGGCTCTGCAAGGTCGCGTCCGATTAGGATACGATGCCAAGTCGCGGATGCTCTGCTGTTGGCTGTGGCCACTGATGGGTGGATGTGTTTGAATTACCTGGCTTTCATAAATCTGGTCCATAAGTTCTTACTCATGCGGAGTTTCCACCACAATTTCATCGAGAAGGCCTTGACAATGTGTGTGAGTTTGGTGAATCCCAGACCCCCTTCCTCTGTAGTGTGAGCCATGGCTTCCCAGCTAGCCCAGTGGTATTTTTCTTGTCCTTTGTTGTGCCCCCAAAGGAAATTATAGAAGATTTGCTCGATCGAGGAGAGGACCTTCTGTGGGGGAGAACACGCCGCCAGCGTATGGATAGGGATGGAGGTGAGCACATTTTTGATGAGGATCATCTTTTCGCCTGGAGATAAAGTGGCATTGTGCCACCCTTCGAGTTTGTTCCTAATTTTAGTGATCAAGTTCTCGAAGATGCCAACGTTGGATTTGCCGTACACCAGCGGGCAGCTGAGATAGTTGAACGGAGGGTGGGTCACTGAGAAAGATGTTAAGTTGGAGAGGCTGATGGCATGGTCTCTTTTGATGCTGTGGTGGGCATATATAACGCTCTTGGAATGTATGATCTTCTGCCCGGAACATCTAGAGTACCTCTCCAGGGTGTTGTGGACCACCTCCAATGCTTCGACATCCCCGGATAAGAAAATGAGTAAATCGTCGACGAAGGCTAGGTGGGTGATGATCGGACATCCACTAGAAGTGTGATAGTGTTGGAAGTTCGGGATGTTGACCATGTTGTTAAGGTTTCTGCTCAGAACATCTGCAGCAATGATGAAGACTGTGGATGATAGAGGGTCGCCCTGTCTAATGCCGCGGCTAGATTTGAAGAACCCCTCGGATTGACCGTTGATAACTATGGAGAACCATGAGTTACTGACGGATCTCCACACAGTGTTGGTCTAATTTTCCAAAAATTCGAAAGCTCTGAATACCAAATCATAAATTGCCAATCCAGTCTATCGTAAGCTTTCTCCATGTCGATTTTGACAGCGATGTTGCCCCCTCTAGCTGGAAACTTTATGCTTGTTATCAGTAGTGAGCAAGCATTATATTGTCCTGGATGTTCCTCCCACGGACAAAGCCACTTTGTTCCTCCGAGATGATTTTGGGGAGCATATCAGCCATTCTGGTGGCGATGATCTTGGAGATAATTTTGTTGATGAATGTGCAAAGGCTGATTGGTCAAAAATCACGAAAGGATTCAGGATTTTCTTTTTTCGGGATGAGGATGAGATTGGCGCTAGAGATGGCTTTTGGGTATGTAGCTCCTTCTAGGAATGCGGTTGCCGCATCGGTGATGTCCTGCTTGATAATGTCCCAGCAGGTGCGAAAGAAGACACCCGAGAAGCTGTCTGGGCCGGAGACATCGTACGCGTTAAGGGCCCACACCGCTTCTTTCACTTCCTGTTCGGTCAGGGGGAGATCCAGCAGGGCATTGTCGTCTTCATTAATGAGACTGGAGATTTGGTCCAGGAATGATCTGTCTTTGTGCACCGTCTCTTTGGAGAATAGTTTGGAGTAGAATTCCGCAGCGGTCGCTTGGATGTTCTTATAGTCAGTTAAGAGGTTCCCATTCTCTTCTGTGGTATGGTGAATCGATAGTTTGTGTCTGCGGCCGTTGACGTAGGCATGAAAAACTTCGAATTCTTGTCCCCCTCACTATCCCATTTCAACCTCGCTTTCTGCTTCCAAAAATCTGACTCTACTTTGAGCCTGAATTTGAGCATCGCCTTGGTGAGATTCAGGGCTCTCATGGCCGTAGGGGAACGATCCGCAGCGAATCTGGCTTCGGCACGGGTGACATCGTCCTCAGCAACCCGAACGGCTTGAAAAATATCCCCGTAGGCCCGTTTGCTCCAATTAGATAGCACTTTCCTTATCGCTTTGAGCTTGTTGCTCACCCGAATGAGGGGGTTGGGGGAGTCGTCATGCTCCCATGCTTTCGCAACGATGCCCAAAAATTGGGGATGTTCGGTCCAAAAATCAAGGAATTAGAATTTCTTTTTGGGTGGAGTGGTACTGTTTTTAATTTTGACCAGCAGAGGGCCGTGGTCAGATTCTGTTGAGTTGAGGTGGGATAGTTTGGTATTAAGCCCCATTCTTTGCCAGAAAGCATTCGTGAGGACACTGTCCAGTCGGGAGTACTGACGGCGTTCTCCTTCCTACATGTTGCACCAGGTGAATGCGTTGCCGTTGAACTGGATGGAGGCTAGATGAGCGTTGAAGATGAAGTTGTTGAAGTCTTGCATGGCTGATATGGGAGGTGGACGACCTCCGATTTTCTCATCTCTGCTGGTGATCGTATATATATATATATATATATATATATATATATATATATATATATATATATATATATATATATATATATATATATATACTTATCCATAAAAACCTAAATAGAACATCAATATTATCTATTTCTAGTGTCGGGCCTATTTGTATAAATATGACTATATATATATAATAATATTTATTTGACAAAATAATATAACCAATAATAATAAAATAATATTATATAATAATAACCTCAATGATATTGATAATAATAATAATAATAAGAATAATAAGAAAATTCAATAAATCAATTATGGTGTATATACTATTATGTACAGTCTAGAAATCCCAAGATGTACAAGGACCTATTTTATACAAATGTCATTAAATATCTACTAATAATAATATTTATAATATTTAATTACGAATACTTAGAAAAAATTTATTAAATCATTAAAACGGAATACAACACAGTCATACCAAAATACATCAACACGAATGTCACTGGACGTACCGCATGACTACATGGCTTGGGCTTGTTTTGGATCCAATCTGGACTAGTTCGGTACAACCGGGTTCTCCAAAACTCAATAATATAATTAATAAATTAATAAATCTTCGGTAAGGGTTAAGTCACAACTTGGCCTGATTTTCCTAGTTAGGACATCACTATGGCTCGGCTTTCCTTACCACGGCTAATACACTAGTCAAAGCACGCCATTGCACTATCCGTGCCACGATTTCTAGTCACCTTGCAATCCAATTCCTAACCATGACTAAAATCATCTACTGTAATAATTATCTAATTAATTATTTATAAAATCTAAAAATCACAATTCAAATAAAATAAATAATAATAAAAAATATTTCAAAAATTTTGAGAAGGGCAGCTACAACTATATTCTGATTTGGCACGCTCGTTTGCTAATGTCGACGTAGGACTATTTAGGCACGCACGCGACTTGCTAACTTTAGCACGTGTTTTCTATCAACTCAAGTTTGACATCGTTCGACACAAAGGCCATCGCATACCGATGCGTTCGATTGAACACATATACGAGCTTTTAAAAATATTTAGACTTATTATATGGACTTGCCATGGGACATTTGAGAGAGAGTGCACACTTCTTTATTAACGAAGAGCTTTCAAAACTGAGAGATTCGACTTGAAGTCCAAGGACGTAAAGCCGTGCTCTGATACCATTATGTCACGCCCCGCTCCCGTAGAAGCAATCGTCCTCACTAAGGTGTGATGTCGCACGAGCCTAGGTTGCGCTCGTGCAAGGCAGTTTTATAACGGCCGATTACAGCAGCTGCGACGGGGTCGTCGCAGAGAAGTCCCAAGCAGAAACATTGAACATGCAGCAAAAATTTAGAAGCAAAATACAAGTTATTCAAAATATGCTCTTTATTGATATTGAATAATAAGATTACAATAGGGCGCAAGGCCATGATTACAAGTCTCTCAAGCTCACTTTTCTCTCATATTAAAAGTCACTCTGCTCTCTCTCATCTCTCTATACAATGCTTGAGCCAGCGGAAGCTTCGAAAGACAATATCCATACATTATGTCTCGTATAAGTCTTGACCCCACGCGGTCGCACGTTTGTAATCGCCAAGGAATCCCGTGCCTCGACGCATCCCAGCGAGCTCCACGCCACGAGCTTCTATCTATGCCTGCACATGAAAGCTGTGTGGGTGTCAGTACTCAACTGTACTGGTGGAGTGAGCTCTTCGCCCACCCATACAAAACTGACACGTTAATTTACTTTGTGCAGCTTAATCCCTTTTTAATTATTTTTCTAGTCTTGCCTTAGGATCAATTTTAAGACAACGACGCCTTGGCCTATACTTGGTAACGCAACGACATGGTCGTGCGATACTCTATTCGTGACTTCAATGTATTCGAGGCAGTGCCTCACCGAGTAGAAACCTATGCAACTCAACCGTGCCAAGACGTTCACCTGTTTTACGTGCCTTAAGACCATTCTCGTGCCAATGATGTCAAGAGGACGACTCGTGCTGGTCGTGCCAATACACTTGCTCGTACCTTACGATCGAGGGCGTACCTCCCAAGTATCAACCAGACTTAATCAACTTGCCTTACGGCCCTTTCTGACTTAACTCGAGATGATGTCACATTCATGCCGAAGCACGTGTCCTCGCTATAGCCAAATCTTGGCTCCAGAATAGTATTACAACCGTTCACACCTAACTTGTGCCGACTCAAGGTTAGTACTTGCAATAAGTATAACTTGTTAACCTAACTCGTAACCTGCTAGTACTCGACGCAATCCAAAGGCATACATGCGGATAGCCGCTCTTGTCGACACATCTATATGAGTGGTCACTAGCAATGTCAAGCTATCCTGAGTCTTTTGCATACGGTGACCATTCGCATGACAAGGTACGAGCTCCCACCGAATGACCCACAACCTATATTATAACGGTTCACTTCAATCGAGTCGTACCGTCAATGAAGGCCATACAATATCTGTAATTCCTCCTAGGCTGACACGAACCTGGTGTCCCGGGTTCGCTCATAGAATTTCGTCCTTACGCGCAAGTTGTCCAATGACCATACAAGACTCAACTAGATTTATCAAGTCCTTCCTTAACCATGACCATGCTTTCCATCTTCCTATCAAGACTCCCAAGTAGCGGGACCGATCTCGTGTGATTCCTTATCAAGACTCCCAAGTAGAGGGACCAATCTCGTGAACTCCCTTATTGAGACTTATCGAGACTCCCAAGTAGCGGGACCGATCTCGGTGACAACCAATCGCGTGGACTTCCTTTGTCCGTGGCATATTTTTTTACTAAACCTACCATGGCTCGTGCCTTAGACAGACCTTGTTCTCTAGGCGACGCTATCGCTCAAGTCACATACTTTATATGATGAGCCTTGTTCTCGAGGGACTACGCGACTTGACAACCGCAGATAGAGCGGGACAGTGCTAGAAATGGCTTAGATCGACCGGCATAACTTTGCCTAACATAATTGTGCAACGACTTGACGAGCAAAAGCTGCGTCGAGCTTCGCATCAAGAGAACCTGTCGTGCACGCGTTCAACTTGAATAACCAAATTCTTTGGGTGCCTAGACTTAAGCCACAAGCCGTGTAACACGACTTAAACCACGGGACAGTTAAAGGCTATGCCAAGCCTTGGATGACGGGACCGTGTATGCTTTATCAAGCATTCACGCGGACGACGCCTATGACTTAGGCTAATTCGAGTATTGGGGCAACTTATCAACTTAGGCCAGCTTCTTTCTCCCAAGCCACGGGACAAAGGACCGAGTGTCATTTTAAAAGCACGCTGAGCAGACTTCTAAGCAGACCGTGGAACCTTTTTCCATGTTCTAGCACATTTTGACCCGTCGGGATTATTTCCTTAGCTATGTGGATGCGTCCTTTTATTATCAAGCCTAACTTGTGCAAGTTGAAAATATGCGATTTATTATGTGAAGGCTAAGATGAGGCAAGTTCATCGAAACTACCCCACCTGAGCGAGAAGTCGCCTCGATCGAGCAGGTATTCGAGCAGCCGTTGCAAGGCTAAGTCCAAACGCCATCGGCATTTCGATTCCTCCGATTGACTGAGCGGGATGGGGCACTACAGCAAGCTGAGCCGATATACAGATTATATGGTGCGTGACCCGGAGATCAAGGCGAGATGCTTCTGAGAGGGGTTGATCTAGGATATTAAGATCCTTATCCCCTTCTTCTACTCTTTGAGATCCTTGCGGAGGCACGCAAGGTGGAGCAAAAGTGGGACCTGAAGCCTAAGAGGGACCGTGATATGTTTTCGGGGGTTACTAGCATACGAGGGCTGCTAAGCGTCCTCAACTCCAGCATCGTTCTTTTCCGTAACACCCACAAAAAATTCATGCTCCGGCTAGGGCACCAGTTCAGCAGGTGCCCCAGCACCAGCAGAGACCGGCACAGCAGGCTCCTTTTTGCTACTACTGTAGGAAGTCTGGTCACCTCTGAGAAGTTTGCAGGAGGCAATTGGGAGTGTGCCTATACTGTGGCACCGAGGGGCATCAGTTGAGGGATTGTCCTTCGAACCATCGTCGTACAGCTCAGGAAGCACAGGCTAGGCCACCTGTGGCACCGCATCACGCCCCGCACCAGCAGCGGGATATAACCCGTCAGGGTAGGGTTTTTGCGATGGCGGTCGAGGAGGCTAATACTGCAGGTGATGGACTAGGAGGTTAGGACTTGTTTTTTTATTATTCCTGTTTTATTCCATCCATTGATTTCTTAGTACCTTTAGCTTGCATATGTGATGTTCATGCTAGATTAATAGAAAACCCCAATGGAGACTGCAATAACATGACACTATAGAGGCTAAAACCATGCATGTTTGTTTCCATTCCATAGAATTGTATGTTGTATAACTTTGGATAGAATTTTTTAGACTTTGATTGTTGGGGGCTTGACCTAGAGAAGAGTACAACCAACTTAAATTTTGAGGACAAAATTTTTCTACGGGGGGGGGGTAGGATTATAACTGCCTGTTTTCAAAAATGAGAGTAATTTTGTTATTTTACAAATTGTTATATATTGTAAATATTAATTAGGAATATTTTATGAAATTATTGGATTATTTGAGTTTTGTTAGTCGGGTTAGGGGCTAGTCTAGATTTAGACTTGAGTGTGAGACTCGTCTCACAGTATCGGTATTTATATACTGATACGTACTTTTGTACTGTATTTCATATTTTATTGGTTTTCGGAATATTTTAAAATTTTCTCAACTTATAGATTTTTTCCTTGACCGGCATATCGCCAGTGTAACATTGTATGCCGATGGCATGCCTGTCACTCCCATTTTCTGTTATACATATTTTCAGTGTACGTATACAAAATTCTGGTATTTGTCAGATGACTCGTATTTTGACTTATATTTCTTAGCCTTGCTTTGGTTTAATTTTAACTTGGTTTAATTTGGTTTGGTTCAACTTGGCATGACTTGGTTTGGGTTGGTTTTAGATGAGAAGGGTTTTATATAAAAACCAACTTCTCTCTCTCTCTCTCTTCTCTATTATTTTTATTCTCTTCATCGTCTTCCTCTTCATTTTCTCCTCCAACCTAAGGCAAGTACATCTTGCCAAATGTTGGACAAATGTTATTTTATTTGTTCTAAACTCTTTCTTACATGATTATAAGCCTCTTTAAACTTGGAGTTTTTGATTTTCATGGGTAGATTCTTGTATATCTAAGTTTGTAACATTTTTGGTTTTTTTTTTGTTTTGGTCTATCAAACATACTTGTTTTCGAAAACTAATTGTTCCATGTGGTAGAGAATTTGATTCTACACAATTTTGACATTTGAAAAGTTAGATTTTGACTTGTTTTGAGGAAGTTATGGCCAAAACAATATTTGGACATCTTTTATGTTCATCTGTCCTGGTTCTGTCAGGGATGATGAATAGTACCGCAGACTTGTATAGTATTGCAGGCTTGTATAGTTCTACATGGATGAATAGTGTCGTATGGCTTGCATAGTATTGCAGGCTTAAATAGTGTCGCATGGATGAATAGTGTCACAGGCTTGCATAGTGCCGCATGGATGAATAGTGCCGTAGGCTTGCATAGTGCCACATGGCTTGCATAGTGCCGCATAGTGCCTATTTTGGTTGTTTTTGGCTGTTTTATATCCTATTTGGCTGATTTGTGGCCATAAATTCTTCCAACTCCCAACATGAAAGTTGTAGATCTTTGTCTTGGCTTCAAAAATCTTCTTGTTTCACTTTAATTGGAGTTCATATGCGATTGATAACTTCAATCATAGTTTTGATCTTTTTGGCATATTTTCTGTACTTGACGTTTTGAGGTTTCCTTCGACTGTAATAAACTCGTATCATGATTAGATAATTTTGTACAATTAGAGAATAATTGTACCCCCTTATATTCTTAACACTAGCACCGTTTCAATTATTATTTTTGTCAAGTAGTACTTTTATTTATTTCTTCTTCCATGCCATGATACGTCTTTTATCTAATTCTTTCTTACATGCGATCCTTGTCGTATGTTTTCTTTCTTAGATAGTGGTTCGTTGGGGTGCACTCATGGTTTATGTCTTTTCTTTGCTTTGTATGCACTTATATTACATGTCACTTCTTTGCTTGCATGATGGTGGCCCGTTAT
>JANAVB010009400.1:2117800-2495300 GCA_029216955.1 Iris pallida | reverse complement strand
TTCTATGCGCTTAACACTACATACGCCAGGGAGATCAAACGAAGTACTTGGCACCGCAAAGGACAGCAAAAGTACAGACATTAAAAGAAGATTTTTATTTCATATGAAAGTCTATTACATGTCCAAAGAAAGGCTTTACAAAGAAGAACTTCTACAAAAAGAAAGATCCTAAGACTACAGTCAGGCGCAGCAAACTGCCATGCGCCCCATGCCAGGCGCATCATCCGTCAGTCGCATATCTTCAGCGTCTCAGTCAGGCGCGTCTCTTCAGCGTCTCAGCCAGGCTCATCTCTTCATCATCTCAGTCAGACGCATCATAAAGTCTCAGCATATGCGCTCTACTTCGATTTGAGCATAGCAAGGGTATGTGATCAGCCCCACTCTAGCTGGAGGAAGAGCTCTCCAAAGCCCAAGGAAGAGGAGAGCACCGCAATTCCGATCTGCGGCTCTTCCGGCATAACGGAGACGGGACTCGAGCATCCCGATCTTTGGATGCAACAGGCACCTTCGGCCTGCATCGGGAGCCTGCGATCCTGGTTTTTGGATGTAACAGTCACCTTCACAAGTGCGTACGAAGACGACTCGACGCATCTTCACCCTCGGGAGCATCTTGTCAACAGAATAAACTTGAGCGAAGAAGTTCATCTCCATTCGGGATAACGGAAGAAAAACGAGAAACAAACTCTCTCCTTGCTGCTATTTATAGGCCGGGCAAATCAAACCACGTGCCAAGTGGCGGGCTCTCCGAATCCCGTGCAATGAATTTGCATTCATGGTGATGAACATGTCCCCTTGAATTCAGCCAAGTCAAAACGATTATTTAAAGCACTCGAAGAACTCAACAGTCGCACCAATGAAGACGTACTGGTCAGACACCGCGCATCATACAGACGTGCCCATCAGTACCAAGTGCCTTATAAGGATACGCCCCACACGTTCTTATGCCCCTAGTAGAAGGTAGATCAATGCGCCCACTCAAAAGTGCATCACCCGTCAAGAGCATTAAATGCTGAAGTCTGATACGACAGCAGCCATGCCTCGATGACAGAGCAGCAATAGCCTTTACAGAAAATAAAGCGTCGTTGACATCATTACTTTCCTCTGACGGTTACAAGCTACGTGGCCGACCAACCACTCGTATGTGCCTCCGCAGCCATGCGCCCGAAGACTCGTATGCACCTCAAAAGCCATGTGCCCAGACTGGTTCATGACTCCTGAAGGTTACGAGCCAAAGTCTTCTCATGCACCCGAACCTAGCGCATCATGTCAGATCACTCTCCACCAAATCCGAGATCTTTGAGCTACGGACATGCGCCACGTGTCCCTTGACTCAGTTCAATCCACGAAGGGGTGCTAACCACCCAAGATGTCAGCAACCAAAAATTTCTCTCAGTCGCCACGTGTCAGCTCTTCCGCAGCACTACAGACGCAACAGGAAGGATTCAATCCCCAAATCAGGGCGTATCAACTATGCGCCCCCATCAGCATCAGCCATGTGGCGTTCCCACGACAAGGCGTATCCGACTTATGCGTGCATGAGCAGCTCAACCTGCTGCTTATAAATAGAGTGATCATTTCCTTCTTCCAGAAATACAGACAGACAGTCGAAGACAGAGAACGAGATCATCAGAGTTACAGAGACGCACGTCTACTCACAGGGATCAGAAGACACACTCAAAGTCTTCTTCCCCCTCCGTAATCTCCGGCATCCAGAGCAACCCACACCTTCAGAGAACCTAAGATCGTCGTCAGATCGTCAATGGAGTCAACGCATTACCACTCGCTCCATCGACACAAGACCCAAATAAAAACAAAGTATACTCCTAGGACTACATCTAAGTCCCACATTGTAACATTGTTCTGTTTGTAATTGAAATTCCAATTCAAAGATTTTAATGGCAAACAAGCTGGCGACTCTACTGGGGACCTCTTTCTCCTCCGATGAGAAAGTTGTGTCACAATCTGACGACGTGAAGGTGGGCTCCTCCCACAAGACACTAGTCGTATGCCTCAATCAACAAGCGTATGAGGAGTTCATCTCTGAAGGCAGCGCAAGTCCTTCGAAGCGGCTGCCGAAGTCGAAGAAGACTCGCCAAGCCTGGGTGCGCAAGGTGGAGGCCCCTGGCACCATTACTGAAGGGGATGCGCCGATGCAGCCAACCCTTCTCGCTGACGCCCTCAGTGGCCAGGATGTGCCTACGGGTGCAGCGCACCTCTCGAGAAAATGTGGTGCTTACCATATTCCCCAACCATCTCCTTATCAGTCAAGGAAGATTCGCCGATGGAGCAGGGGCACATCTAACCCCTGTGCGTGAACTCTGGTGCACCGCAGAAGGCCTCTATCTTTGACAGACTCACTCGTAGTCATGATGAGGATAATTTAGATTCTGAGTACTATGCACCCCAGCGGACTGGTATGAAGAAGTCCAAGGCGGCACGGGCCATGCGCCTCAAACGTGCTATGCCAACGACAAACCAGAAGCATGCGCTCACAATCATGCACGCTGCTGATGGTAAGCTGTACAAAGTTGACTCGGGTGCTTCTGCGCCAGAAATGAGCCGACCCTCAAATTCCTTGTCTCACTTGGGCACATCTGCTGCGTTTACAACCAAGTCGTACAAGGCAAATTCTGTGGTCTTGAACCCCCGCGCCTACATTGGTTGTGCGTCTGAGGCTGGTTCAAGTCACTATAAATGTGGTTCCCCCACTATTGATCTGGGCGCGTCTTATGCGCTGGATCAGGGGGCGCAACATTCACTTGATCACCCCGGCGCTTAGCCTTGCCATGCGCCTGATGGGGGTGTAAAGGTTGCACTCTTCTCTAACGATTTGCGTAATGTGATCATTCATAAATGCCAGTCAGGAGAGTCGGCCGACAAGCACAATGCACCCCTCACAGGGCACACCTGTGCTATGGTCACCATCAACTGTTGTTGCAAGACAGCAGTCCCACCACAAAGGCAGTCTGTGTTCCAGCGACTACAATCGTCAACACCCCTCCGGTGTCGCCTCGGGAAGAAGGTGTCGATTGAAGAAGAGCTGGAACTAAAGGTTGCTTCTTGCAACGTAGTCTCTAACTCCTCATCAATCCGAAAAGCGACTGGCAACTCCTCGTCCTCATCCAAGAGCCAGCCGAGAAAGACCAAGGTGACTGTCCCGTCCTCAGGAGTGTTTGAAGGCACCCGGGCGAGAATAAAGATTTCGAAAGAAGTAATAGCTGGGGGTATTCAAGCCCTTATTGATTCTCCTCCCGAAGACGAGGATATCCTCCAGAGCATAACTGGGGGTAGCCAGGATGAAACTCCAGGAGAAGCGACTCTTCTACAGGAGAGCGAGGCTGAGAGTGAAGCTTCAACCGATCCATCCACTTGGTAATACGGAGTCTGATGCTCCGCCAGCAGACCTCGTTCAGCACATGGATACTTTGGAGGGGGGACTCAAAACCCTCTCTGTCTATATGTAAACACTGACTCAAGCTGTATTCAAGATACGGTCAGCTTTGGCCAGAGCACCTTCCATCAATCCTGACCCAGGACCTAACGGGGAATCAAGTGTTTTCCTTCAACGGCCATCCTTGAATATCGATTGCCGCGAAGCACCTCGGGTATCAGAACCTTCAAATGTGTAACTCCAGATAGTTCAGAGACAGAAGAAATAGAACTCTCTCACTCATCCGAAACATCAACTTGGGATTCTGATACCAGTATTGGCTCAGTCTTCAGGAAGGTGCTATCAGTCAACATGGCATCTGCACAATCTTGAGAGGATGAAGGCGATGACCAAACGACAGAATTCTTTAAGGAAGAACCTTGGGCTCAACGCCTAGGAGCGTAGTAGGAGTCTCGGTTTGAATTACGCGAACACCCTACCGAAGACGAAGTCGAACAGATCAACCTTGGGGACGAGTCTTCTTCCAAACCTATCTTTATCAGCAAGAGCCTAAAGAGAAAAAACCGGGAGTCTTTAGTCCAATTGGCCAAAGAATATATCGACGTCTTCGCCTGGAGCTACGAAGATATGCCGGGACTTGATCCCCAGATCTCGATGCATAGACTTAACATCTTACCTGATGCTAAGCCTATAAAGCAACAACAACGACGTTTTCGTCCTGACATCATGGACGCTATCAATCAAGAGGTAGACAAACTCCTGAGCAGCGAGTTCATTCGTAAAGAGCAACATCCGGATTGGGTGGCCAATGTCGTCCCTGTCAACAAGAAGAATGGGAAGATACGAGTCTGCATCGACTTCAGAGATCTCAATAATGCTTGCCCGAAAGACGAATTTCTGCTTCCAATCACTGACGTGATAATTGACAATACATGTGGCTTCGAATGCATGTCTTTCATGGATGGTTACTCGGGCTACAACCAGATCAAAATGTTCCCCGATGACGTAAAACACACGTCATTCAGGACTCCGAAAAGGGTTTTCTGCTACACAGTAATGCCCTTTGGTTTAAAGAACGCTGGTGCGACGTACCAACGAGCTATGAGTACAATTTTCTGTCAACATCTACGTAAAACAGTTGAGTGCTATGTTGATGATATTGCTGTCAAGAGCCGTCTCAAAGGTGATCACCTACAGGACCTAAAGACAGTCTTCGATCTCATGCGCGCACATCAACTCAGGATGAACCTCGCTAAATCCTTCCTTGGGGTTTCTAGCAAAAAGTTCTTGGGATTAATTATCACGGCGATAGGCATTCATGTCGACCCCGAGAAGACCAAAGCCATCCTTGACATGGACCCTCTGAAGAACCTCAAGGAACTTCGAGGCCTGCAAGGGCGTCTTGCATACATCCGAAGGTTTATAGCAAACCTTTTCGAAAAATATCAACCCTTCACCCAGCTCATGAAGAAAGGAGTCTCCTACGTCTAGACAGAAGAATGCCAGAAAGCTTTCGATGATATCAAAGCTTACCTGACGAGCCCGCCAGTCCTGGTGGCACCCGTCGCAGGCAAACCATTTCTCCTCTACGTCCGTGCCATAGATCATTCCCTCGACGATTTGTTGGCTCAGAACAACGATGCAGGCTACGAGCAAGCTATCTACTACCTTAGTAGGACAATGATTGGGGCTGAATACTGGTACAACCTCGTCGAAAAGGAATATTTGACTTTGGTGTTCGCCATCCAGAAGACTCGCCATTATGTTTCGGGCCAGACAATTCACGTCATCTTCCGAGTCAATCCACTCAGGGTTCTCATGACGAAGCTAGGATCATTGAACTCCCGACTAGCTACATGGGCAATCCTGTTGACACCGTATAATATGGTATTTGTTCCACAAAAAGCCATCAAGGGTCAAGCCCGAGCCGACTTTTTAGCCGCACACCCCATCCCAGAGTCCTCCAGACTCTATGAAGACATCCCGGATGAGGTCCAAGAATCAAACGTCACCGAAGAAAGCTCCGTCTGGCGAGTATTTTTTGATGGCGCTTCGAGAACAGGCCCCAAAGGCCAAATTATCATAGGAGTTAGGGTGGTCTTAGTCTCCCTCGATCAATTGGTCATCCAGCGTGCTTACTCCCTTTCAGAGCTGTGCTCCAACAACGTTGTCGAGTACAACGCTCTCATCATGGGACTCCAGCTGGCACAACAGCTGGGGGTGGATCATCTGGAAGCTTATGGCAACTCAAAACTCGTCGTTAACCAGATCCGAGGGCAGTACGAAGTTCGTCATGAAGATCTGGTTCCTTACCATGAAGTTGTATTGAATATTATCTCAACCTTCACCAAGTTCTTTATAGAACATGTACCTCGACTACAAAACCTGGAGGCTGACGCTCTGGCTGGCCTCGTAGCTTCATTAGCAGCACCCCTCGGGACTCAACACTATGTCACGATAATTGGTCGAGACTTGGTCTGTTCGAAAAAAACCTATGCTCACAAATGGCCCATGCCATGACGACAAGTGCCGGTGTTAATGTCCGAGATTGGAGGTTCCCGTTCATCGACTTCGCGGTCTATGGAATCCTCCCAGAAGACCCGAAAGAAGCCGTCTCGGTCAGAAGGCGTTCCCTTCGATTTTATTATGATACAGCTACTAAATTTCTGTACCGACGGTCCTACGATGGACTTCTCCTTCGATGTCTATCCAACGAAGAAGCAGCCGAAGCCCTTCGGAAAGCTCATGACGAGACTTGTGGGGCTCATCAACCTGGCCCTAAATTGCAGGATCGACTGCGACACATGGGTTACTACTGGCCAACCATGGTAGTCGACGCCGTCGACTATGCTAAAAAGTGCCATGCTTGCCAGCTTCACGCCGACTTTATCCGTACACCATCGGAACTACTACATCCTACGGTCGCCTCTTGGCCCTTCGAAACTTGGGGCATGGATATTGTGGGACCTATCACCCCTCATTCATCAAGGGGACACCGCTTCATCCTAGCCATCATCTACTACTTCTCCAAATGGACAGAAGCAGTTCCACTGACGGAAGTAAAACGCTCTAGGGTGATCAGCTTCATCAAGCATCATGTCATCTACCGTTTCGGGGTACCCCGTAGGATTATCCACGATAATGGTCCACAGTTCATCAGCCATATTTTCAGCAGATTCTGTGACAAGAATCGTATTCAAAATGTGGCATCAACCGCCTACAATCCGGCAACGAACGGATTGGCCGAGGCTTTTAACAAGACTATCGTCAGGCTACTCAAAAAGTTCGTATCATCCAACAAATGCGACTGGAACGAAAAGCTCGACGAATGCCTGTGGTCCTACCGTACAACGGTACGAACTCCGACGGGCAACACACCATTCTCTTTAGTCTATGGAAGCGAAGCAGTACTGCCTCTCGAGATCCAGATAGCCTCACTCCGTGTAGCGATTACAAACCAATTGACAGAAGAAGACAATCAATGTCGCCATCTGCGAGAATTGGAGGCACTTAACGAAAAATGTCTCCTAGCTCAGCAGCACATTAAACTCTATCAAGTCCGTATATCACAGGCTTTCAACAAAAAGGTCAAGCAAAGGACTTTCCAAGTAGGCGACCTGGTCCTGGCAGTCAGGAGGCCGATGGTGTTGACTCATAAAATACCAGGAAAGTTCGAGCCCAAGTGGGAGGGACCTTTCATCATAGAGACGGTATACTCAAACGGTGCTTACCGCCTCGCCCGACCAAACGGGAACTTGTTCATGATGTCCATCAACGGCAAGTTCCTAAAGAAGTAATACTCTTGACATCTTTCAGATATGTACTTCCATCCCTACCAAGCAAGGGAATCAATGGACCTGATCATCAGAGCTCACATACACCTCCCTTTCACAAAATCTTATGCTTTCGGAACCCAGTTGTTCCGTGGCATTCTATCTCCAGTAGAAGAACAACCACGTCCACATTATCTCTGAGTTACTCCTCTATACCATGCAAAGCGGAATCCTACACTACGTAGGATTGCGCTACTTATCATGTTTACCATGTCCATATTACCTCTGAGTAAATATCCCGTACAGACAACCCTCGCGTTGCCGTACATCAATTTTGCAGAACTTCCATGTCCATATTACCTCTGAGTAGTTTCGCGTATCCTCCCAGAGTCACTCATACCACGTCCATAACACCTCTGAGTAGGAAGATTCTATCATTTAAATCCCATATTTGCCACGTCCACATTACTTCTGAGCAAACATGTCGGTCCTCTCCAACTTATTATCTGTATCTAAAAACTAAAGCGCGCAAAAGATAATAGGTCCACACAAATCACTAGTTCATGACAGTAAAGATGAACACACCAGAAAATTCTTTATTTTGCATTCAAAAGTAAAGGATTACATCCCCACTGCCCCTCCTTGAGAAGGAGTAAGTTCCCATGGCATCCTCCTCTTGGAAGCCAAACGATAGAAAGCGGTCAGTAGCAATTGACGCTCAAAGTGCCGCATGTACAGGGCTACGCTTTTTGCCGTGAAGAACCAGTCTTCCTTGATCTTCAGTATCTTCGCCTCAGTAGAGATCAAGCGGTCACCAAACAGAAAGGCCGGTTTCAAGAAAGTCACATTCTCGGATTCAGCAGATTTCAGTTGGCCGCTCTCCATCATACTTTGGAGAAAAACAGACGACTGATCCCGGATTTGCAACATCCTCTCAGGAGGATGATTCAGCATGATAGCAGCCTTCGCTGGATTAATAACTTCCTCGTTGAAGTCAACCCCCATCTGGCAAAGGGAAGCATCCAGAAGGACTTTGTTTAGCAAGGGGATAGTCATCGACACTGACACAGCAAAAAAAGTCAGGCAGTAAGAAAAAATTTAGAGGCTTTAAAGACAAGACATTTGGGGTACATCAGCAGCCTGGCGCATAATCAGGGCCCAAGCCCGTGCGCGTCAACAGTGAAGCTTCGACGCATAATCAGGGGCTAAACCCATGCGCGTCAGCAGTGCAGCTTCGGCACATAATCAAGGACTAAACCCATGCGCGTCAGCAGTGAAGCTTTGGCGCATAATCAGGGCCCAAGGCCATGCGCATCAGCAGTGAAGCTTCGACGCATAATCAGGGCACAAGCCCATGCACGTCAACAGTGAAGCTTCGACGCATAATCAGGGCCCAAGCCCATACGCGTCAGCAGTGAAGCTTCGACACATAATCAGGGACTAAACCCATACGCGTCAGCAGTGCAGCTTCGGCACATAATCAGGGCCCAAGCCCGTGCGCGTCAACAGTGAAGCTTCGATGCATAATCAGGGCCCAAGCCCATACGCGTCAGCAGTGAAGCCTCAGTACATAATCAGGGCCCAAGCCCATGCGCATCAACAGTGAAGCTTCGGCGCATAATCAGGGGCTAAACCCATGTGCGTCAGCAGTGCAGCTTCGGCGCATAATCAGGGACTAAACCCATGCGCGTCAGCAGTGAAGCTTCGGCACATAATCAGGGCCCAAGCCCATACGCATAAGCAGTGAAGCCTCAGCGCATAATCAGGGCCTAAACCTATGTGCGTCAGCGGAATAGCCTCAGCACATCATCTGAACAAAAGTTCATATGCGTCAGCAACAAGGAGTTAGGGCACAGCAACAGGATGCAACTCATCCGTGTGCCCCATACTCGCCTAAAAATATTGGGAACCACAAAGACAGAAGACACCCACCAGTCACCGCTGGCCGAACGTCGGTGGGAGTCGTTGTTACTATGGGACCGTCCTTCTCGTCAAACTCCATCGGCTCCTTACCCCGGCCTTGTCCTCGGCCAGCACCACCACGAGGAGTCTTGGGAGCCATCTCGCAAAAAGAAGTTAGGGTTTTTTGAAAGAAAAACTTTAAAGAAGAAGAAAGCAAGGAGAGGAAGAACTCTCTCTCTCTCTCTCTCCATCAGACGCCTATTTATAGGCTTGGGCGAACACAGAAATCGATGAAGGGTGACGTCAGCCACCGCTTGGGGTTCTGCAAAATGATAACGACGAATATCCAAAAGATCATCATTAATCTTTTTTCGTTTATGCCGAAGCGTTATCATTTGTATTTAAAACTGAGAGGAGCGTGCGCCTCACCACAGATGTGCGGAGCAATTATGCACCCCGAACAGTCATGCGCTCCCATTGAAGACTCCACCATGCTTCTTATTCAAAGTATTCCAAAACTTGACGAGAAGTTTTAAAAACTTTGAAGGGGGTCTTGGAGAAGCATGGAATTTCAGGCACATCTATAGGCCAGAATTCCTATGCGTTTAACACTACATGCGCCAGGAAGCTTAAACGAAGTACTTGGCACAGCAAAGGACAGCAAAAGTACAGATATTAAAAGAAGATTTTTATTTCATATGAAAGTCGATTACATGTCCAAAGAAAGACTTTATAAAGGAGAACTTCTACAAAAAAAAAAGATCCCAAGACTACAGCCAGGTACAGCAAACTGCCATGCGCCCCATGCCAGGCACATCATCCGTCAGACGTATCTCTTCAACGTCTCAGTCAGGCGCGTCTCTTCAGCGTCTCAGTCAGGCGCGTCTCTTGAGCGTCTCAGCCAGGCGCATCTCTTCATCATCTCAGTCAGGCGCATCATGAAGTCTCAGCATATACGCTCTACTTCAATTTTGAGCATGATAAGGGTGGGCGATCAACGCCACTCTAGCTGGAGGAAGAGCTCTCCAAAGCCCAAAGAAGAGGAGAGCACTGTAATTTCGATCTGCGGCTCTTACGGCATAACAGAGACGGAACTCGAGCATCCCGATCTTTGGATGCAACAGGCACCTTCGGCCTGCATCGGGAGCCCGTGATCCCATTTTTTGATGTAACAGTCACCTTCACAAGTGCGTACGAAGATGACTCGACGTATCTTCACCCTCGGGAGCATCTTGTCAACAGAATGAACTCGAGCGAAGAAGTTCATCTCTATTCGAGAAGACGGAAGAAAAACGAGAAACAAACTCTCTCCTTGCTGCTATTTATAGGTCGGGCAAATCAAACCCACGTGCCAAGTGGCGGGCTCTCCGAATCCCATGCAATGAATTTGCATTCATGGTGATGAACATGTCCCCTCAAATTCAGCCAAGTCAAAACGGCTATTTAAAGCACTCGAAGAACCCAACAGTCGCACCAATGAAGGCGCACCGACCAGACACCGTGCATCATACAGATGCGCCCATCAGTACCAATTACCTCATAAGGATGCGCCCCACGCGTCCCTATGCGCCTAGTGGAATGCAGATCAATGTGCCCACTCAAAAGCACATCACCCGTCAAGAGCATTAAATGCTGAAGTCTGATACGACAACAGCCATGCCTCGATGACAGAGCAGCAACAGCTTTTACAGAAAATAAAGCGTCGCTGACATTATTACTTTCCTCTGAAGGTTACAAGCCACGTGGCCGACCAACCACTCGCATGCGCCTCCGCAGCCATGCGCCCGAAGACTTGCATGCGTCTCAAAAGCCATGCGTCCAGACTGGTTCATGACTCCTAAAGGTTACGAGCCAAAGTCTTCTCATGTGCCCGATCCTAGGCGTATCCTGTCAGATCACTCTCCACCAAATTCGAGATCTTTGAGCTACGAACATGCGCCACGTGTCCCTTGACTCAGTTCAATCCACGAAGGGGTACTAACCACCCAAGATCTCAGAAACCGAAAAATCTTCTCAGTCGCCACGTGTCAGCTCTTTCGCAGCACCACAGACACAACAGAAAGGATTCAATCCCCAATTAGGGTGCATCAACCATGCGTCTTCGCCAGCATCAGCCACATGGCGTTCCTACGATAAGGCGCATCCGACATATGCGTGTATGAGCAGCTCAACCTGCTGCTTATAAATAGAGGGATCATTTTCTTCTTCCAGACACACAAACAGACAGTCGAAAATAGAGAACGAGATCATCAGAGTTATAGAGACGCACGTCTACTCATAGGGATCGGAAGAGACACTCAACGTCTTCTTTTTCCTCCGTAAGCTCCGGCATCCAGAGCAATCCAGACCTTCAGAGAACCTAAGATCGTCGTCAAATCGTCAATGGAGTTAACGCATTACCACTCACTCCATCGACACAGAACCCAGATAAAAACAAAAGTGTACTCCTAGGACTACATCTAAGTCCTACATTGTAACACTGTTCTGTTTGTAATTCAAAGATTTTAATGGCAAACAGGCACCCCATCGACTCTTACCGCATGGACACCCATAGACTCTGGCCGTATGGGACTCTGGCCGCATGAGTAGATGGGCACCCATCGACTCTTGTCGTATGGTACCCTATCGACTCTTGCCGTATGGGTACCCATCAACTCTTGTCGTATGACACCCCATCGACTCTTGCTGTATGGCACCGCATCTACTCTGGCCGTATGAGAAGATGGGTACCTATCCACTCTGGCCCTATGAGAAGATGGGTACCTATCTACTCTGGCCGTATGGAAAGATGGGCACCCATCCACCCTTGGCCGCATAGTGCCTATTTTGGCTGTTTTATGTCCTATTTGGCTTATTTGTGGCCAGAATTTCTTCCAACTTCTAACATGAAAGTTGTAGATCTTTGTCTTGGCTTCAAGAATATTCTTGTTTCACTTTAATTGAAGTTCATATGCGATTGATAACTTCAATCATAGTTTTGATCGTTTGGCATATTTTATGTACTTGACGTTTTGAGGTTTCTTCGACTGCAATAAATTTCTTAACATGATTTGATGATCTTGTACAGTTAGAAAATGATTGTACACCTAACACTAACACATTTTTAATTATTATTTTTATGCCAATTAGTTACTTTTACTTATTCTTTCTCACATGTCAGGATATGTCTTTCCTTTCGAATATTTCTTATGTGATATGATATGTATTTCCATACTTTTCTGAATTTATTGTACTTTACAATTTATGCCATGTTTAGAATTTTTTTATAGTGACCCGTTGTGGTGCACTCATTATCTATGCCTTTTCTTTGCTTTACCTGATAGTGACCCGTTGTGGTGTACGCTTGAATATGTCTTTCTTTGCTTTATATGATTATGACCCGTTGTGGTACACTCTTGAACATGTCTTTTTTTGCTTTACATAATAGTGATCCGCCGTGGTGCACTCTAGAACACGTCCGTTCTTTGCTTACATGATAGTGGCCCGTCGAGGCACACTCTTGACAAGTACTCTTTACATGACAAGTAAACCTAACTTGACATGCTTAATCAAGATGCTGTTGCAACGGCTATTCTCCTTGCTAATACAACTTCTTTGGACACCGTAGTTAAATTCTTTGTGTATGCGTGCACAAGCTACATGTCTCATCTAGTATCGTATTTATGACATGGATTCCTGATTACCACGGTCAGGGATTAATACTGAATCTGACTAGGTTAATGACTAGATTGATGAAGTAGTTCATATAGAGATATTTTCCAGTCACAGGCGATCCTGTTATCTGGGCACTTTAATTGGACTTGTAGCCTGCCGTCGAGTAGGGCGCATTTCCAGCACACTGTCATGTGTTGCACCTTCAAGTCACCATGGGATACATTTGTCTCATGGACGATGTATCCACCTAATACAACTCCCAACCTACAAAAGGATAAATGGATAGCTGCAAGGCTTGTGACTGTAGGAATATCTCGTTGCATCTTGTTAGTAACTGGGCTTGTGATAACCCTAGTTAGTTAATGTATCAAGCCGTACTTATTGCTTGGCCATGTTTGATGGATGGAGTCAGTCCAGTCCAGTCTAGTTTTGTCTAGGCAGTGTCCGTATGTTTATTTCAATATATTATTGTTTACGCCTTACTTTTGTCGATAAATGATCGGAGGCTGAGTTCTGTTCAGGAGAAGGGTTACAACCCTCGGTCCTTGTTTGGTTTACGGGTTGTAACTTGACTTACGGAATAGTTTCTAAGTCATCCTATCATTGTCGTTCTATATAGTTCTTACAGGCTCTCATGCCCTAGTTACATAACATGCTCACAAGTCTCAGTTATCTAACATGCTCACATGTTCCACTTACCGTACATGTTCGTATGTACCATTTCTCTTACATGGTTTAGCTATGTCACAAGTTCTTTGTTTAATTCACAAATCTACAGTTTATATTATGTCACATGTTAATTATTTTATGCTTCAAGATGCTTTACTTATTGTCTTTCTAGGTTCGGGATAAGTGCATTGGTAGTGCACGAGTCTCGATCTGCTTTTACTTAATTATATCTCTAACCATTGCTAAGTTAGAGTTTTAGTCCATAGTTTGGCTTCCTTTGTGGTACTTGCTATTTGGGGTCTGACCCCACTGGTTTTGTTTGGCCAGATCAGATAGAGAAGCCCAGAGGATCTTCCGTACCATCTACTCGACGGTGACTACCTGGAGCACCAGAGTACCTGAGTGGATTTTGCATTATCCTCCCACTTGATATGTACATTATTCTTTTGTGGCGTTTAGCCACCGAGCATGTGTTTAGCTCGTGTTTTGGTTCTTGATATTAGCCTACGGGACTAAACATGATGTGCGTATTCTAGACTATAGCTAGAGCTTATCATGTATGACTATTACTCTTTCTAGTTCTCTATTTTGGTATGACTAGCTTCATGATCATCCATGTATAAATGGTTTAGGATACTTTACATTGTATGTATGATGATCATACTTCTTGTACTTTGTATAATTGACTGTGATTGAGATACCTAGGATTGTTTAACCTAGGATCGACTGTTGGCTTGTAAAAGTAACCCACATGTCTTGACAGCTTATACGTGATTTCAGAGTACTGGCGTACTTTGGTATTACGTAGCTGGCCTTGTCTGTTCCTACTTGTCAGTATTCTGGTTCTGGGGCGTGACAATAGTGACCCGTTGTGGTGCACTCTGGTACAATCTTTCTTTGTTTACATGATGGTGGCCTATCGTAGCGCACTCTTAACAAGCAACCTTAACATGATAACTCTTGATAGTGGTCCGTTGTGACGCACTCTTGATATGACAAGTAAACCTGACATGATATGTATAATCAAGATACTATTGCAACGGCTATTCTTCTT
The DNA here is from genome assembly GCA_029216955.1 of Iris pallida. Lineage (NCBI taxonomy): Eukaryota > Viridiplantae > Streptophyta > Magnoliopsida > Asparagales > Iridaceae > Iris > Iris pallida. The sequence goes on along the minus strand of JANAVB010009400.1, from coordinate 2,480,857 downwards.
GCTAATACAACTCTTTTGGACACCGTGGTTGAATGTATTGTGTATGCGTGCACAAACTACATGTCTCGTCTTACATCATGTCTAGGACATAGATTTCTGATTACCACGGTCAGGGATTCATACTGGATCTGACTAGGTTAATTACTAGATTGATCAAGTAGTTTATATAGAAAGATTTTTCAGTCACAGGCGATCCCGTTATCTGGGCGCTTTAATTGGATTTGTAGCCTGCCGTCGAGTATGGCGCATTTCCATCACACTGTCGTGTGTTGCACCCCCAAGTCACCATGGGATACATTTGTCTCCTGGCGATGTATCTACCTAATACAACTCTCAACCTGCGGAAGGATAATTGAATAGTTGTAGGGCTTGTGACTATGGAAATATCTCGTTGCATCTTTTTAGTAACTAGGCTTATGATAACCCTAGTTAGCTAATATATCAAGTCGTACTCATTGCTTGGCTATATTTGATGGATGAAGTCAGTCCAGTCCAATCTAGTTTTGTCTAGGCAGTATCCGTATGTTTATTTCAGTACATTATTATTTATGCTTTACTTTTATCGATAAATGATTAGAGACGAAGTTCTGTTCAGAAGAAGGATTACAACTCCGGTCCTTGTTTGGTTTGTGGGTTGTAACTTGGATTCCGGAATAGTTCCTAAGTCATCTTGTCATTTGTTGTCCTATTGAGTACTCACACATTTTACATGATCCTTATGTTGTAAAATAATTAGAGACTAAGTTCTGTTCAGGAGAAGGGTTACAATCCCGATCCTTGTTTGGTTTACGGGTTGTAACTTGGATTCCAGAATAGTTTCGAAGTCATCTTGTCATTTGTTGTCCTATTCAGTACTCACACGTTTTGCATGATCCCTATGTTGTACAATAATTAGAGACTAAGTTCTATTCAGGAGAAGTGTTACAATCCTGGTCCTTGTTTGGTTTATGGGTTGTAACTCGACTTCCGGGATAGTTCCTAAGTCATCCTATAATTGTCGTTCTACACAATTATCACAGGCTCTCATGCCCTAGTTGCATAATATGCTCACAAGTCTCAGTTATCTAACATGCTTATATGTTCCACTTACCGTACATGTTCGCATGTACCATTTCCCCTTACATGGTTTAACTATGTCACAAGTCCTCTGTTTAATTCACAAGTCCACAGTTTACATTATGTCACATGTTAATTACTTTATGCTCCAAGATGCTTTACTTATTGTCTTTCTAGGTTAGGGATAAGTGCATTGGTAGTGCACGAGTCTCGATCTGCTTTTACTTAATTATATCTCTAACCATTGCTATGTTAGCTATTGTTGGTTTTAGTTCATAGTTTGGCTTCCTTTGTGGTACTTGCTATTTGGGGGTCTGATCCCACTGGTTTTATTTGGCCAGATCTGATAAAGAAGCCAAGAGGATCTTCCATATCATCTACTCGACGGTGTCTATCCGGAGCACCAGAGTACCTGAGTGGGTTTCTTGTTTTATTTTCCCACTTGATATGTACATTATTCTTTTGCAGCGTTTATCCTCCGAGCACGTGTTTAGCTCGTGTTTTGGTTCTTGATATTTAGCCTACGGGCCTAAACATGATGTACGTATTCTAGACTATAGCTAGAGCTTATCATGTATGACTATTACTCTTGCTAGTTCTCCATTTTGTATTACTAGTTTCATGATCATCCATGTATATATGGTTTGGTACGCTTTACTATTATATGTCTGATGATCATACTTCTTGTACCTTGTATAATTGTATGTGATTGAGATACCTAGGAATGCTTGACCAAGGATCGACTGTTGGCTTGTAGAAGTAACCTCCATGTCTTGACAGCTTATACGTGATTTCAGAGTACTGGTGTGCTTTGGTTTTACGTAGCTGGCCTTGTCCGTCCCCACCTGCCAGTATTCTGGTTCTGGGGCTTGATATTGAGTTAGTGGCCCGGTTAGCTTAGACACTAGTCGAAACCCAAAGATTAGCTAGGTATGGCCCACAAACCCAACTCATTAAGCTAGTATAATTAGACTAATCCTACATTACCATTTAGTTCATTTAGATATTATGACTTTAACCAAATTGACCCCAAACCCTTGCATGTCAATTGTTTAGCCAAATGACAACTTAGGGGGCACATTAGACATTTTCCATTTTGTCCTAACCTAGCTAAAGTGGCCGACCATAAAGATGGGGTGTCTCTCCATTTCATTCATTTCAAGTAGCCTTCATTCCCCAATTTGGTGTACTTTCTCAACTTGAGAGCAACCACCCTTGATTTCTCTCCCAAATCCACTCATTCCTCCACCAAATCCTCTTATTCTTTCAAGGAGAAGGACCTACAAGGATTGTGGAGCCAAGAGAAAGGAGGGGAGTCCATTTGCTAGAGGAGTTCGTGTCGGGTTCGTGTATATTGGTTGTTCATGGGAAACCACTCCCAATAAGTATCTATCTCTTTCTCTCTAAACTCTCCATTTCTATACATATATTTGGTTTTGAACCCATAGGAACCCACCCCCATGTAAGAACAACCCTTAGGATTGATTTAGAGGATCTTTTGAGTCCTCATTTGGTAGTTGGGATAGGTTTTGTGTCACCCATGGAGGAATTTTGAGGGTGACACACCAAGTGTTTGTGGAAATACCCAATAAGCTATTTTGAATCCTAATTTCAGTTTTGTACATGAATGAGGATAGGTTATCCATGGTTAAGGTGTCCCATTTGGTTTTCATATGGATTCCTATATATGTATATATGTAATTTTGGCCTACAAGTCATGTAAATAGGTAGCTATATGTAATATGGTATATATGGATATATGTGGACTGTTTTAATATGATATTTATATATTTGTGTGTGTGGTTGTCTTGTGTGTGAGTGTAAGAGGGAGGGGAGCATGGCAATCTATAGGCCATACCCTTGGCCTTTGGTTTGAGAGTGGCGTTTTTGTTTGTGTGTGTGTTAGAGTGAGAGATAGAGGGATATTGAGATTAGATGTTGTGATAGTGTGAGTTGATAGTGTGTGACTAGAGTGTATTTGTACTTGTGTATGTTAGAGTGTGTGTTGTAGGAATATGAGTGTGTGCTTGTGATAGTGTGAGTGTGTATGTGAGTGAGAAGAGGGAGAAATAGATGTGCTTGAGAAGGTGTATGTGTGAAGAAGGGGGGAGAGAAGTGGACTGCACAGCAGCAGCAACAGCAGCCAGCTGCAGCAGCAGCAGTAACACATGAGCAGCAGCTGCAACAGTAAGGAGCAGCAGTGGTGAAGAGAGCAAGTGATTTTCCCTTGTGTATGTGTGTGTGTGGGTTGTTTAGGAGTTAGATATAAGTTGGTATATGTTAGAAATTAGTATATAGTTATAAGTTAGATATGTTAGTACCTTAGTATAAGTGAGTATCTTAGAAGTTTAGGATGTTAGTATCCTGGGATATCTAGATTAGTATCTTAGATAAGTTAGTTAGTATATCTAAGTTGGTATCTTAGATACATCAAGTTGGTATCGTGAATGTATCTAATGATATCTTGGTTAGATGACTTAGGATAGTTAGTATATGTTATAGAGTGGGTATGTTAGTATCCTAGAGTTAGATAGGTAAGTTAGTATGTTAGATATGTAAGTTAGTGTCTTAGGATACTATAAGTTAGTATCCTAGATAGGTGAGTTAGTATCTTAGGATGATACAAGTTAGTATCCTAGAGATGAGTGAGTGTCCTAGATAGGTAAGTTAGTATCCTAAGGTATCTAAGGTATTAGCAAGGTAATGAGAATTACCTATAGCCTAGGATATGATATTATCTAGAATCTATGGTAATGTGGATGTTAAGGTATTAGTTCTAACTTAAGGTATTGGTATTGGGATAACAATAGAGATAAGGTAAAGGGTATTTTGGTAGGTAATGACTAGAAATAGGATATTTGACTTAGATATGACCTTGTTTGACCAATGTTGACTATTTTGACTGAAAGTCAAAGTAGAGTCAACATCTGACCTAGATTGGACTAGGAGTTCACCAGAGTTGACCAGTTGACCAAAAGTCAACTGTAGGTCAACCATTGACCTAGTTTGACCTAAATTAGATTAGGAGTTGACCAGTTAACCAAAAGTCAACTGTAGGTCAACCCTTGACCTAGTTTGACTTAGTTGACCTAGTTTGACATAGATTTCATATCATTCACTAGAAAATCATGCCTAACATTGTTAAAATCCTATTTACCTAATGTATATCTCATCTTTAGGTCTGTGACTTCACTCTGAGCCTCCATTCACTGTTGATATTTTCTATCGGATCTCAGGCGAGTACATTCTCTGATAATATTTATGTTTTATGATAATATATATGTTTCTTGTATTTAGTGTAGATATTATTTTTCTCTTGACACATTGTTCACACGGATTGGTATTTGTCTGGATCCCGTCATGAGATGTTATTCTTTATATTTCTTGGTATATCTTGTGCAAGCCTTGTCATTGTTCCTTGTGTATTGTATAAACACGATTCCTGTGAAGGCTCGCGACATTCTCAGAGAATTCAAGTCATAACGTGTCATGGTTAGATCCACTATACTAGTCGGGAGCGGAGAGTAGTAGTGTAGATATGTGATCATACCATTCCCGTGCATGATATTATTATTCCAGTGAGTGCTAATCATACACCGCACTTATGATTAACCAGACCATTAATTCTCGTGCAAGTTTCTAAGCCGATCATATGTTGAAACTAGTACTAACTCATATAGATAGTAGTTTCTTGATTCTTGTACATGATATACACTGTTCTTTTGCCCTTACATTTATTTACAGTCTTGATACGCCTTACCATGCTCATGTACGTATCACTTTACCTTGTATATTTTCTTTATTTACTGCTACATATTCTTTATCGTCTAACTAGAACTGTTATTGGAGATTGCGTTCCATCCTGACTGGATATGTTGACAAAATTTTATAGCTGACGGATGAGTGTCCTACCTACTATGGTCCTCATGACTTATTGGGTGTAGACCGGGAGACCCTAGTCCAACAGGGGTTAGTTCCAGCCGATGAGGCACTAGTGGTAGCTTAGCTAGATTAGATTTGTACTGACTTTGTCTCTAGATAACACTTTGGCATGTTATTATTTTAGAATTTTTGTTTGAGATTGTTGACTCTGAGACTCTGGACATGTATTATTTCTGTGTTGGATTTCTGGATATTTTCATATCTTGTTGTCTTTAAATTTTTGTGTCTTCTATCTTTCTTAGAATATTGTGATTGAGTATATTATATTGTCATTGCTTGTCCTTCGTTTGGAGTTGACCATCTCGACAGGTTTTGATATTATAATTGTTATTAGATAGTAGACCTAAACAGCGGTCTACGTCGTTTCTGCGGCATAGGCTGGGACGATGTCACGCATTCGTGCCCCTACTCCGCGTGCGGGTCGTGACACACTTATTTAGAATTGTACTATTTTTATATTTTATTGCTTATATTGGTATTATTTGAAACCGTAGTTTTTGCATATATGTTTTATGAACAATCTTTTAGTATATTTGACATAAGATGTCTTAATTTGCCATAAATTTTATGGTCTTTCACTTTGATAAGACAATATTCTCGCCGTTAGGGGGGTAAAAAAACGAATGCATTTTGTCAGAAGAACGTCGTGAATTACCATTCTATAGGAACGTCATGAAGTATTATAGCATACTTCCACATTATCTCATCTCAATTAGGTGAATTATCCCTTGTAATTCATTGTAACTAATTAATCGATGCCTACTCGTTCCTGTAAATAATGTTGCATAAATAGTTAGGTTACATATACCAAGTATGAATGTACCTTCTAGAATATAAGTAAATATCAAAAGAACCACATAAAGACAACAAATGAATCAGTTCTATATTATAAAGAACGTGTAATCCCTAACGGTTCTAAAGATTTAGCTCTCCAGAAAAAGTGAATGAACAATATAATATACCATAATGCTCTTCAAGAAGCATCTTCTAAAGTAGCATTTCCTGTATAGGAAGTTCAAAGTTGTCATGAACCAAAGATTCATTTTTTCAAAACAAAGTATATCGCTTTGGTTGAGGATATATTCAGATCCCAGAATAATTGTGAAAGAGATGTCGGTAACCAAGAAATTTATGTTTTATACATATTCAGGAGAAATTTGGAATCCAGAAGAATATGCCATAGATGACATTAACAAATGAGAATAAAAAGGGTGATGAAAATAAAGTATAACACTGAATCACGAATAATCCTTGAATGTTGAAAATGATAACGTTGGCCAAAAATAAAAAAATGAGATGCAAGCAGAACTATATTCTCTCGCAAAATGTGGAGTGTTATGTCCTATAGTACAAAATCTCAAAAAGAATAAATCCAGTAGATTTTAAATGGATTTTTGTAAGAAATATTGAGATCCGAATGTAGAGAAGTCGCTCAAGGATTTTTGAAATGACCAATAATAGAATATAAAGAAACATATAACCTAGACATTAAGATATACATGAAATCTCCGAAGGATTTAAATTTTAAGTTATATCCTTGAAAGATTTTAAATTACCAAGACATCCCCCGAAGGATTTAAAATTATCAAGACATCCACGAAGGATTTGCCAAACGAGCTATATATGGACTAAAATCATCCGAAAGAATGTGATATTATAGGCTCATTGAGTATCTGTCTTGGAAAATATATAATGATGATTACAAAATGCCAGTATATTCATGAAGAAAATTTCTGAATGGGTTCGCCAAAGCAACTGTTTATATACATGACAGTATTTTCTGAAGAAATTGGAAATACCTCCTGAAGAGAAGATCTCCAAAAAAATTCCAAAAGGGAATTTCTAGAAGAGAATCTCCTAAAATGATAATCTCCCGGAGAGATAAACATGAAGAAAAAAAAATCTCCAGATGAGATCTCCCGAAAAAAAATCTCCTGAAGATATTTAATACGAGCATCTCTCATTCACTCGATAAAATAGAGTAGTCTTGTCAATGGAACATATCTCGGTCTACAGAAGTAAAGAACATATTCAGGATCATGAAGTATCACATTTAAATAAGTATAATTTTTTATTGTCATTCACTCAACATAATATTTTTATGTGAATTTGCTGATATGTACCTACACATAGACACTAGAAAGACACAATCAAAGAATTATTATTGATTTAAATTCATATGAATATGTAGATCATATGGGATATGCAAAAGCACATTATTTACATGATCCTCTTAAATGGATATCACAAAAATAAATGTTTTCGAAATAGTGTTGCGGGTCTTTTGGAGATCGGTCAAGCAGATCAATGCGACAGCCTCATCCAATCATTCTTGTAATTAATGAAGAAAATAAAGAATGTGTGTGGCTAAGGTTTTACTAGTTCAACATATCATAGAAAGTTGTCAACTTTCAGGAATCACAAATTGGCCTACAACTCTTCTATATGAGGATTATGCATATAAATGTATAGGCAAATAAATTATTGGGATGAGATGCAATATTCAAATGTATTGGAGGTCAAATTTTTATTTGATTTGATGTAAGAACCCTTTTTTTTAGAGGGCATCATGAAGATGATATTAACGATGTAGTGTAAATTATACCCACTTAGATTTCCGAATAATCATATTCATGAAGAATATTATTGTGCACTTTTTTTTACTATGGAATTTTTCTTCCTAAAGATAGATTTTTCCTTAACAATATTTTAATGAGGCAATGATTTAAGTGGACATCCAAGGAGAGAGTTGTGATTTGTGGACAAATCCAAATATGTATGTCCTTATCCCTATTTACAACCGTCGTTTTTCTATTTTGTCCTTATATATATCTTAATAAAAAGAAAACTGGTGCTAGGTACAAAATATCTTTTTCTCTTCCAATTTTGTAATAGGATAAAAGTTATCTAACTAAACTAAATTATAAAGAGTGAGTACTATGAACTCAGTTTTTCACTTAACTCCACGTGATTGTAGTCAAACATGTCATAAAAAGTGGACTTTGAAGGATAAGCCAAGTTTCAACATTTGGTGTTTGAAAACTGAAATCCAATTGGAAAATAAATTTTAATATCATAAGCTTTTTTTTCCTCTTCTCAACATCCAAAATTCGAAAAAAGGTAAAATTTCACTTGTTTTGAATAGAAAGTAATGTTTTGAATAGAAAGTAATTATTCACTTGCATCACTTTTTCAATGTTTAACAAACATTTTTTATGCCACTTTCCGAAAGTGGATCATATTCTATGTTGGATTTAAACTTTATCACCTTCATCGTCCACTTTGAAAGCAACCAAACAAAAAGCGGTAAATTGCAAAAGACTCATCGTTAGATCTACGTCTTTTGCGTAGAAAGACCTATTAGAATAATTTAGCAGTTTGCCCCTACTTAGATTTCTCGCACGAGCAAAAAGCCCCTACCGTCTGTTGACCATTAGAAATGGACGTTAAGTCCATTTTTTAATTAAAAAATAGAAAATACCTAAACTACCCCCTCCCTTCCCCACCATCCTCCCTCCTCCCCCTTTCCTAACCTCCCCTATCGCCAGCCAGCCCCCCTCCTCCTTCCGACCATCCCCCCTCCTTCCCGCACCCTCCTTCCTCCTCCTCCCCCCTCCCCGCCGGCCAGCCCCCATCCTCCCTGTCGGCCTCCTCCTCACCGCCCCCTCCTCCTCACCGCAGGCCAGCCCCCCTCCTCACCGCCCCCTCCCTCCTTCCCGCCAGCTTCCTCCTCCTCCCCAGGCCAGCCCCCTCCTCCCCAGGCCAGCCCCCCTTCCTCCTCCTTCCCGCCCCCTCCTTCCCGCCCCCTCTTCCTTACCGCCGGCTAGCCCCCCCTCCTCCTCCCCACCGGCTAGCCTCCTCTTCCCCGTCGGCCTCCTCCTTACAGCAGGCCAGTCCCCCTCCTCCCCGCCCCCTTCCTCCTCCTCCCCGCCAGCCTCCTCCTCCCCAGGCCAGCCCCCTTCCTCCCCGACCCCTCCCTCCTTCTCCCCGCCGGCATCCTCCTCCTCCCTCCTTCCCGCCCCTCCTCCCTGCCCCCTCTTCCTCCCCGCCGGCTAGCCTCCCTCCTCCTCCTCTCCGCACCACTGGAGAGAGAGGGAGGGATAGTAAGAGAGGGATAAAATGGTCATTACATACCCCACTTAACACCAGTTAACGGAAAGAGGAAAATGAGCATATTTCATACTTTTAGGAATGTTAAGAACATCGGGTCTTTTAATACAAAAAGCGGGAATTTAACGAGGGTTTTTTGCACTTTACCCTAGTACTTTTATATATATAAGGAAAGACTTATTGGAAAGTATCTCCGGTTGAGCGCTCAAAAGGCAGTGACATTGGAGTTGGTAATTTAGTCCTGCATCATGTAGGCGGTGGGATCGTGAGGTGTAGATAATTGGAATTGGTTCAGGCCTTACATGAGAATTCAATTTTAAGACATTTGGGTCCAATTCAATATTGTACCTTATAGACTAACTTCGGTTCATGTCACTGCGTTCCCAACAAGTGATATTAGAGCCCATGGTTACGAGACTAGTTTGGACGGCTCTAATTGTTCGAGACAGATAATGCTGAATGTTCATGCGTATACACAGATATACAGACTCTCTTCTCAAGGTAGAGTTAGGAGCATATGCAACTACACGGATTGACTTCAAAGGTGGGTTTGACGCGTCCAAGGTGGAGCAAGACATTATGGTTGGCACACAATGGTGGTATGGATGAACGTATCAGTTTGGTTCTGTAGTCGAACGGATCGAGATTGTAATATGTTGGATCTCCTAGGTGCTCGACTGGCAGGAACGAATAAAGGTAGCATGAGTGCTAAGGTTGCTCGGCTGGCGAAGACGAATAAAAGGTAGCAGGGGTGCTAAGGTTATTCGGCTAACGAAAAGTACAAATGTAGCAATGGTGCCAAGATTATCTGGCTAGCGAAAACGAGTTAATGTGAAGATTGTTGGATTGTATCTCGTTTTCGGTTAAGCACTCAGAAGGGGATGACGATATAGTTAGTAATTTAGTCCCATATCGGGTAAGCGATGAGATCATGATGTGTTGATAATTAGAATTAGTTTATGCCTTGCATGGGAATTCTCTTTTAAGGCATATGGGGCCAATTCAATATCACACCAAATGGGCCAACTCTGGTTCGGGTCACACCGAGTTTCCAACAAGACTCAGAGCCCAAAATATAAAATAAGGTCAATCGAGCCCAACCTGGATCCTGATTGGTTAAGGTTGGCACGATTTTTTTTAGTCGTACACTGGACTAGATTTGGATTCTCTTTTTATTGTTCCTGTCCGGTTCGGTCCATGACCGATCAGAATTGAGCCCGGTCCGACCCACTACACACCCTAAACACAAACTAACAATTACAATATAATTTATATAATTTAATACCCATAATTTGGTAATTTTAATTTTAAATAATTTTTATCACTTTTTACTTGGAGATTATATGCTAATTTAATATTGTTAAATTTACAAGATAACACATTATAAAAAAAATTATATAGATTCAAAGATTTATAAAAAAATAATATTTTTGTATATACAAACTGCTTATGATTCGACTAGGAGACGATATATATATATATATATATATATATATATATATATATATATATATATATATATATATATATATATATTGCAGATGACCTCTAGCCTAGTGGTTAAGAGAGATGCATGCGGCCCAAGTGGTCAGGAGTTCGAATCCCAGTGGGAGCGATTCCAGAAACAATTTACCAGGTTCCAAAATATATATATATATATATATATATATATATATATATATATATATATATATATATATATATATATATATAGTCTCGGGGCTTGACCAAAGATGGTAGACTCAATGTCGAGATCAGAGGTTCAACAAACGTTCACCTTCTGATAATTCTCGAGATCCAAGAGGAACACTATAATATGAATCTGATTACAAAAACAACAATAATCAGAAAAATAAATCTCACGTTCTTCCTCGCAATCGCAGTTGCTGACGGACAGAACTGAGTTCAGAAAATAAATCTCACATTCTTCCTTGCAATCGCAGTTACAGACGGACAGAACTGAGTTACAAATCAGATGAAGGAGAAGAAAGAAAAAAGAAGAAGAGTAAAGGTTCTTGATGGGGTGATTAAGATCACCGTTGCTCAAAGCAAGATTCGCCCCCACCACGATCTGCTTTCAGGAACCAGCAAGTTCACGAAGAACTTCTGGAACGCTCGTAAGTCAATATTTGAGACTTGAACGGGCTTCCTCGACTTTACGGACTCCCTTTAACTTTCTTCTTGGTACATCTTTCAAAGGAGGCCAAGGGACTCTATTTATAGAGTGGAGTGAGACTTCACCTCTTCTCCTATCCGATGTGGGACTAAAATACCAATACTCAAAAATAGAGTTTGATATTTTAGATCATCCCACAATCAGCATAGAAGTGTGACAGTCCACGCCTACCCCCCCCGAACACTCCCGTGCATGCACGAGACATCCTGGAGTCCGTGTCCAAGTCCGAGTCCGCACAACAAAAATTAACTTACTCCTTTGTTGGAATTAATCCTTTTTTCCTTCTAGAAAAATACTTCTACATGGCACACACTTGTGCCCCACTACACCTCATGTGCACACCTCAACACAAGCAATGCATTATATTGAGATACTCACCATTTGGTGTAGCCGATGTGGGACTATCTTTCCTAGTCCAAAATGTAAAAATACCAACAATCTTCCATATATCTCAATATATGGGTTGAGCGTTCCCCACAGTGACTGTCCATCATGCATTAGGAGAGATGTCGCTACGACTTGAATCTTCCCGCATAGGTTAAATAACAGCATGATACAAGAATGGACTAAGCCTTGAATTCTGCACCATAACTGCAATTCTTCCTACTCACATAATGACATCAACTGTGCTTCTGGCTGCACATTAAATGCCTTGTGCCAGCCTGATTTCAGTGTATAATTTTTGGGCGTCTACAAGTTTACCCTCAAGAGACAGCCTGATATCTCTGTCCATACACTATAGGTGAGTTCTTTATAAAGAGTCATGGCATGAAGCATTGCGCTTCTTTACGGTGCTACGCCGCTATGACATAGCTTAAAGCCGAGGCTTTACCCCACCTGGATACCTCATCGTAGTGTCATACTACTGTAGCATGAGGTCACATGCCTCTTTGTAGTGCCAAACTGTATATATATGACTGGTTGTGGGGCATTTCTGTATATATATATATATATATATATATATATATATATATATATATTTGAATCCATGGATAATTGTAGCCCGTGCGATTGCAAACTGTCGGGCGTCCCCTATTTGGAGACGTCTCCTTCATGATAGGGGCTTCGGGGAACGACATATTGGCATAATTGTGGCCCGTGCGATTGCAAACTGTCGGGCGTCCCCTATTTGGAGACGTCTCCTTCATGATAGGGGCTTCGGGGAACGACATATTGGCATGTTGGTCTTGGTCGGTCGCGGAAAGGCTAATGCGGCGGATGAAGATTGGACGGGCTCGGGGGCTTTCGGCAGAGCATCATCTCCGTACGCGAATACCCTTATTTTCGACCTCTGGCGGCGGGACGAGGGGTGGGACTTCGACTGGATTCAGCAGTTAGGAGGGCAGCGGGCGGTGGAAGCGGTCAGACAATCGACGGTAGAGATCAGCAACAACAACGACGAATGGGTCTGGAAGCTAGGTCCCGGGGGTCAATTCTCTACTGCTTCGGTGAGGAGATGCTGTTGTCTGACCGCGCCGGATGATCCGATTCTGAAACAAATCTGGCTCGAATCCGTTCCTCTCAAATGGTCTATTTTATGTTGGAGAGCATTCAAGTTTAAGCTATCGACGGATGATGTTCTTATCAGGCTCGGATACGCGATTACGTCCAAATGTTACTGCTGTCGGCGGCCGCAAGGGGAGTCGATCGACCATGTATTTGTGGACCGCGAGTTGGCGAAGAAGGTTTGGTCTGTTCTGGGTAATCTTGGTAACAGAAGACTTCCTTCTGATGGTGGCTTGCTTGAGCAATTTAAAAGGTGGGATGATGTACATAGCAGCTCTCTTCACCATATTATTTTTCTTGCGTCGATATGGGTTTTATGGAAAAATAGAAAAAAAAAAAATACAGATATGAGAACACTAGCTATAGTGTATCGATGCTCATCAGTGAAATCAGGCGGCAGGTTGCGAAGATCTCCAGTCGATGCAATCGTCAGACAAAAACTTTGGTTGAGAACGTATTGGATTTGTGAATTTTGGGTTACGGGATATTTTGGGTATACTTTTTTGGTTTATTATCCTGTAACCTTTTGGGGAAGGTTTGGCGGTTGGCCGCCTTCGTCTCCTGAGTTTGGACTCCTTTATATAATATTTCCTTTTGATTATATATATATATATATATATATATATATATATATATATATATATATATATATATATGATCTTTCTACAATATATGGGATGTATCAATACATTCCGAACAATTGCATTGAAAATATATTGAAAATTATGAAATATGTTTACTTTGACTTTGACTTTACCTGTTACTTTGACTTCGGCTTTAATCTGAACTATTGGATCAACATCTAATGATTCAGATTTGGAATGTATCGATACAAATTTTTACATAAAATGTATTGAAGAATTTTCCATATATATATATATATATATATATATATATATATATAATATGGTGAAGAGAGCTGCTATGTACATCATCCCACCTTTTAAATTGCTCAAGCAAGCCACCATCAGAAGGAAGTCTTCTGTTACCAAGATTACCCAGAACAGACCAAACCTTCTTCGCCAACTCGCGGTCCACAAATACATGGTCGATCGACTCCCCTTGCGGCCGCCGACAGCAGTAACATTTGGACGTAATCGCGGAGAATTATGAAATGTGTTTACTTTGACTTTGACTTTACATGTTACTTTGACTTCGGCTTTAATCTGAACCATTGGATCAACATCCAATGATTCAGATTTGGAATGTATCGATACAAATTTTTACATGGAATGTATTGAAGAATTTTCCATATATATATATATATATATATATATATATATATATATATATAGCAAATGACCTCTAACCTAGCGGTTAAAAGAGATGCATGCGGCCCAAGTGGTCAGAGTTCGAGCCCCACTAGAGGTGAGTTCGGTTCTAATTACCATTTCAATATATATATATATATATATATATATATATATATATAGAGAGAGAGAGAGAGAGAGAGAGAGAGAATAAGGGAGGTAAGGTGCAGGCCCGGACTTAATATGAGAGCCCATGAGCCAGTTGCCTCAGGCCCAAAATTATGGAGGGCACAAAAAAAAAATTAGTGTATACAAGTCCAAATAAAATGCTTGGATTTGATAATTTTTGTATATATATATATATATATATATATATATATAGAGAGAGAGAGAGAGAGAGAGAGAGAGAGAGAGAGAGAGAGAGAGAATAAGGGAGGTGAGGTGCAGGCCCGGACTTAATATGAGTGCCCATGAGGCAGTTGCCTCAGGCCCAAAATTATGGAGGGCACAAAAAAAAAAATAGTGTATACAAGTCCAAATAAAATGCTTGGATTTGATAATTTTTGTTGCGTATTCAATAAAGAGAATTGTTTCGTATGCTCTATGTGACTTCAATATGACTGCTTCCTTCTAATGCGAATGTTTGAATTGAAATAACCATTTTAAGATTGAATCATCTTGTCATGTATGAGAGCAACTCCAGACTCGTACGACATCACGCCCCAGTGAGTACGATCGATTCGGCTGAATCGACGCGAGGACGAACGATTCCGTGGGTCGGGACATAACATAACCAACTATATGGCTTAGCCATGACTAATTAATTACTAACTAACCCTAAATATTTAGTTATCATAATTTATTTAGTCAGTAATAAGAAATAATTTAAAGAATATATTTAAGCTATTTATTTTTCTTTTCTTTAAATGAAAATAATTATAAAATAATTAATATTTTTTAAGAATCAAATTAATTATAAAATAGAAAGGAAATTTACAATTAATTATTTTATTGAAAAAAAAATTTGGATTTTTTTTATAAATTCGATAAAAATACAGAAATTTGATTTTAAAGAGTTACAATTATTGTCCCGGGGTGTCTTGGTCGTTCATGCCACAGTTTAAAAGTTATGGGATCATTCGACTTATTGCTCATAATTGGTCCTTAAGATTAAGTTTCTGGATCATAGTGAATAGTCGGAGAATCTCTTTAGACGAACTTTCGGTTCCCTTGACGAACTTCTGTTTCTCTAGACTAAATATTACAAAAAAGAATTCTTTTTTCACTCGCTCCGAGTTTTAATATGATACTCATTTGCCTTTATATCTTTAAAACTTAGTAAATTTCTTCTGTAATTATAAGAGTACGAAACATTGTGTATCGGTTGGATAAAATGTTCTCTGCTAGAGCCTTTAATTAATTTGAGCAAGACCAACAATCATGGATACTATGTTCGATCTAGTATTGATGTTGGAGAGAAAAAAATTATATTCTTAAGAATGGTGTGTGTAGTAACATTGTAAACTATCAATTCACATATGTTTATATAACTTCAGGTCTATGATAGTTGGTAGGACAACCAAACATTCGTAGTCACCTTACATATTGGACAAACTTTAATTTTTTTAATTTATATGAGGTTTGCAACTTTAAAATATATGCAACTATACCAGGAAATACCAACAATTAGGTTGGTGATTTTTACTTTTGGCCTTTCGAGGGCAACAACTCGTCGTGACTTACAAAAGTTAGTTCGCGAGCGACTGGTTTCTCCTAGGCATGCAGCACAATACAAGTCATGCATATGAAACAATTTTAACTAAAACAAAAAGTAAATATAAAAAACGTGACCATCAAAATTGAACTAAGAACCTTTAATATGTAAGTCTAACATGATAAACACTACACCACAACTAGGGGTGCAACTCAGGCAGAATAAACCCGAGCTAGATCTGGTAAATCCTTTAATGGGTTGGGTTAGGGTTGAAAATACTGGGGCTCGGGTTCGGGTTAGGGTTAAAATATTTGAACCCGGTCAAACATCGGGTTGGTCTCGGGTTCATGTGTCGGGTTACCCAAAGAACCCGAAACCCTATATATATATATATATATATATATATATATATATATATATATATATATATATATATATGAAGATGCAGAATCTATATATGGAGATGCAGAATCTATATGAAGATGCAGAATCTAGGGTTTCCTTCTGGTGATCCTTCCCCTGAGGCGGCGAGATCAGCGGTGGATGTCCCCCAGTGAATAGAAGACGATGCGTCCCGTGATGAGGGAGGGGGATGGACTACAGTTGAAAGGAAGAGAAGGCCGGGGCCGCTGGGGAGGAAGGACAGGATTCCGGGCGGCTATGGGTGGATGAACTATCAAGGGACGAGCATGACAACTCCGGCGAGACAGCAAGGACCGTCTAGAAGAGGAGCGCTTCCCCCTAACCGGGAAGAAGGTAGGTAGGGTCGGACGAGCAATATAGGGGGAGGAAGAGAAAGGTCAAACGTGCACGCTGAGGCAGAGGTTGATAGGAGAAATCAGAGACGAAGCGGCATACAGGCTCCGATGCCGACACCAGTCTCATGGGCTGACTTGTGTAAGCCAGGCGTGATCCAAGAGGAGGTTGAACTCCAATATGTGGAACCCAAGTTGATAGACGGAAGTAAGGTGGTAAAAATAACGACCGATAACATTGAAGAAACTACAAAATTCTGGAAGAACACATTAATACTATATGTGATGGGCAATAGACCATATTATGGACAACTAAAAGCATATTCTATGAGGATGTGGAGACCTAAAGGAAATATGGAGATTTTTTTCAAGAGAGGACGGTTTCTACTTCATAAAATTTGACTTAGCTGAAGACTTGAAACGGATCTTGGAGGGAGGTCCATGGACGTTCGATGGAAGATTAGTGGTCCTCAGGAGATGGCGCCCAGAATTATATTTTGAGAAAGACCGCCTTACGTCCGTACCTATCTGGATCAGATTTCCTTGGCTTTCTCTGCAATTGTGGAGCACGCCAGCGATCATGAAGATGGCAAGTATGGTGGGAAACCCTTTGAGGACAGATCTACCTACTGCCAGAAGAAAGCGGTTGTCGTATGTGCGGGTCTTCATTGAGATCGAGGTAGCAAACGAGTTGCCCAGGCAGATTGAATTAATGCTCCCTAATGGGGAGTCGATTTGGCAGAGCATTGAGTACGAGTGGGTACCGCCGTCATGTACGAATTGCCAATGTCTTGGTCACGTCAAGTCTCAGTGCCACGATAAGGAGGTTAAGGCTGGGGAAGGGACTGAACACATTCCGATGCAGGCTGAAGGCGGGTTAGAAGAGCTGGAGCAGGTACAAAACTATCTGATTTTGAGGGGTGGGGAGAAGATGGTGGACGTCCAAGGAGCAATTATAAGG
The DNA here is from genome assembly GCA_029216955.1 of Iris pallida. Lineage (NCBI taxonomy): Eukaryota > Viridiplantae > Streptophyta > Magnoliopsida > Asparagales > Iridaceae > Iris > Iris pallida. Next base: position 2,463,387 of record JANAVB010009400.1, on the reverse strand, counting down.
GGAACGGATACGAGACAAGAAGTGCAGGGGGTGTCGATGCTTGGGAAGAGGAAAGTCCCTGTAGTAGATGGCGGAGAAGGAGATCAAAGACAGCTGGTGGTTGTCAGAGGTCAACCTGGCAATAGAAGTGACATACATGATGTGGTGACTGAGATGATGGAGGAAAATTTGTCGGAAAGCTCATATACACGGGAGGAGATCACAAGAGATAGGGCGATGAAGGTTGTTCGGATGTACGGAGATGAGAGCGGAGAGCGAAGTAGGAGGTGGGCCAAGAAGAGTTCCTACCGAAGGATAATTCTCAATCTGTAAGGCTTACATTGGAGAATCCTGAATGGCAAGCTATGCTCCTAAGATCGACCTCGAAGCAGCAAGGAGATGTTAGTAGAAGTGGGGGTGCAACCTCAGGTCAGACTCGTCCCGTTCGTCCTGGGGAGAGTCCTCGAACCAAGAAGGACGGTACCTATAGTTCTCAATGACGATCCTATCCTGGAATGTTCAGGGCACGAACTCGATTGGGCGGTGGAAGGAGATTCAGCATATTATCTGGAGTAATAAATGCTCTATCGTTGCTATATTAGAAAGCAAGATCAAGTCAATTGAAAGAATTAATAAGAGGACTCCGAGTAGCTGGGAATCAGTACATAATCCGGAACCAGGGGAAGTGGCCAGGATATGGATCATGTGGGATAGTCGAAGATGGACTGGTCAGGTTCGGTTCCGATCGGAGCAACTTATCGTGATCAATTTAATTAATAAAGGTGGTTTAGAAGTAGTTGTCGGGGCGACATACGGTCACAACGACCGACGTCTGCGAGGGAGGTTATGGAGGGATATTATCACTATGGCTACAGAAGTTGAGAATCAGAAGCCATTCGTCATATGCGGGGACTTTAATGCGATGATGGCGAGGACGGAGAAGATGGGTGGACGGCCGGTCCTGCTCACAATATTGGCCGACTTTCAGAATTGCTTGCTGGGTGCAGGGATGGCGTATCTGGAAAGGACATGCCACATGTGGACTTGGAACAATAGTTCAGCCACCAATCGGGTTGTATGCCAACTGGACAGAGCCTTGGGGAATAACAAATGGCTTGATATGTTCCCAAACAGTAGAGCGGAGGGGCTCCATAGAGGGACGAGCAACCATTCCCCTATTTTCATCCGAATGCAGCACTCGCCCATCTCGGGTAGGCGGCAATTTAGATACTCGAATGCTTGGGCGTTAATAGAGGGCTACACGGAGATGGTGGACAACGGGTGTAAACCCCCTAAATTTCTACTACAATTTTTTTAATATTTTTGTATGTATTTTGTACTTTGTATCTGCACGTCGCATACGAATTCGCATTTGTTGTACTTGCGTAGCGTGCGAGAATTGCATTTCATATTTGCTCGACGAGTGCGAATATGTGTCGAGGTACATATTTTAGAAAAATATTTTTATTATAAATTTTATTTTATAGGAAAGTACATGTTCAAACAAATGTGATAAATATTTTTATTTTGTATAAAATAGTTATTTTGTTCGTCGTTTAAAAATAAGTAGTAATTTGGAAATTTTGGTTTATATGAAATGTATTCCAAATATTTTGCAAAATTTAGAATTTGTTTATTAATATATTTTGTTATTTATAAAAGCTATTTTATGATTTAATATTTAAGTAATTATCTTGATTTTCAAAATTAATTAATGTTGTATTTTAATAATTATGAAAAAGATATTTAAAATTTTGTTTTATTTAATATTTGAATTATTTTGATAATTTAAATTTGGGAAAGATTCTATTTTAAATAGGCATTAAATTGAAGGAAGTCATCTAGATTGATTTGATTTTGATTGCTTAAATTCTAAATCGATTTAAATAAAAAGATGGAATTATCCATCAGGGTTTAAACCATTGTAAGTCCTTATCCAACTGGGAATTCCCACCTCCTATATAAGGAGAGGTACTCATCCATAAATTCTACCATCCACAGATTGTGCATCGTGTCTGTGCCTCCCATCCACTATATTTCCTCCATTATAAACACAATATTTTCGTCCCGTCCGACAATCCCGGACGTCTATCCACGTCGTGTCGGACACTCCCGACACGATGACACGACTCAACTCTAAATCCTAACCCTACCCCTAAACCAACCCCTCATCATCCTAACAGCAGCATCTCCCCGATCCTGACCACCCTTCAACTCTCATCCAAACCTCCACGTCGGCCTCGCCTCTGCCAACACCATTACCGCCATCACCCCATCTCCTCCTCTGTCATCCTCCGACCACCAATACCAATACAACCGCCACCATCATCCCAACCATCTACCGTCGCGGCCATCACCGGCCACAGCCTAACACCACCACCACTGTCACCAAAATAACCACCATCACCCCGTACTTTTCGACAACGCCACCACCTGTTACCACTCGAGGAAACCCCAACCCCACCGACGATACATCTGACCCCGTCTCCGTCACCGCCACTACCAGGGCAACCGCCACCAACTACCGTTACCACCACCATCAACACGCAAGAATAAAGAAAGGGGGAAAACTATTACCTAACCCCGTCGGTCGTGCCACCCAGGTCCGGCGTCGATCCTGGCGACACCAAGTGATTGCTGGCCTCGTACAGCCTCCTCGTCTGGATCTGCCAAATCTGTGCCACCTCCTAATCTCGACGTCCGCCGAGCCCTCGTGGTGCCGCCACCGCGGGTCCGGCCACGCCGCCAGCCGCCAAGGCAGCACTTCCGCGAGTATACGCCGTCCAGCCACGGAACACTCTTCCGTCGCCCGGAGCAGCGCTGGCCCCGCCTTGAGCCCCCACCGCCGAGCGTGAGCCAGGTCGAGCCGCCGGTCACTGATCCCTCCGACTTTTCGCTTCCCTCGAATCGCCGCGTGCGTCCGCCTTCTTCGTCGTGGCCCAGTCGATGACTCTTTCCCTTGTCGGCACCCCTCTGCCGCTCACTTCCTCCGCGATCGGACCGCCATGTCTTCCCTCCTGCGATGACCGAGCCACCGCCGCCGCCTTCACAAGCTACCGCCGGAGCCACTGGTAAACCCCTCTCCTCACTCTTCCTCCTTCCCGATTTCCTTCTCTCTCCACTCCCTCTCTCTTTTCTAAAGAACAACACTAGTGTTGTTATAACTATTATAATTTATTATTATTATTTATTGTTATTGTTATTATTATTATTATTATTATTATATTATTGTCATTATTATTATTTTATTATTATTATTATTATTATTAATAAGTTCGTGATAGTACATAAGTTTAAGTACAGTAGGTACAAAGGAATATATGTATATTATTGTAGATTCATTGTTTAAATAATTATACATAAATAAATTTCAAATTTTGACCTATGATCAAAATATAGTTTTTGGGTAATGGAGTTTAGAAGCTTAATAATAATGTTATACTTTTGTAAATAGTTTTGTACCTATAAATTTATTTTTGACAAACCATTGATATTTTCCTATAAAAAAAAGTTGATGATTTGTGCTTATTAAATATTTATCTAAAACTAATTTCTTTTACTAACAAAGGATAATTCTCCTACTTGAAAATTCTATTTTTACAACAGTTAGTTAGCCCAAAAAAATGAAAATTTTATTTTTAAGGTACTTTTCCTAAAACATATAATCTACTTATAAAAAGGTATATTTTTCCAAATTGTATATAAGGTATTTACATAAACTTATAGAAATATTTTCTAAATAGATATATATATATATATATATATATATATATATATATATATATATATATATATATATATATATATATTTATTTATTCTCACCAATTCTTCTCGATTATCATTATCAATCACGTCTGATCACGCGGTTCTATTTCTCGTGTATCTCGGACCCATACAGATGGACCTCGGCTATTGGACATTCGGGACTTGTCGGAACACCGCACCACGCCAGGCGACATATCAGGCAAGATACCTTGCCATTAAACTGTTTATATTCAGTCTGCATTTATTTATTACATATCACTGTTCATTATTTCTGGTTCTTACAGTTCCTGATTTACTACCTGCTCAGTGATTATTAGTTTTCCTTGTTATTATCCTTTGATTGCATATGAACATAGAGTTAAGGGACTACCGTCTGTAGTGTATCGCATATACCTTGACACAGTTGTACCACGAGGATGTGTGAGATGAGTAGCATGTAGAGGTTCTTGCGTGTGGGCTGATCACCCGTGCGCATGTGTTAGGGCTAACTGCTAATAGAGGCGTGTTAGGAGACTTAGCAGTTAGTAGAGGTATATGGTCGTGGATGCGACTTGACAGGTACATTGGGTGGGGAGAACAATACCTGACGTATGGACTTCTTTGCACTTTTCTGCTTACCTGTGCACTCCGCCGGAGACGTAGGCTCCAGGTGTCACGTCCTGATCCGGCAAATCGCTCGTCCTCGCTAGATTTCACCCGTATCATCATCCTCGTCGGGGCGTGATGTCGCACGAGCCTGGAGTTGCGCTCGTACAAGACAAGATAACAGGTTCACATAGTATTTATCTCAAATTGATAACATAAGCAGCGAAAGAAAACAAAGTATAACATAAGAATCTCTTTTATTGATAACAACTGAAGATTACAAAGGCTCTAAATAGCCCAACATATTATGCCAATTGGCTACAACGCTCATGATCTCTCTAGCTCACAAAGGATTACATTGTTCTATACATTATGTCTCTTTATAGCCAACAAGTAGTCTACGGCCGAACATCTCCATGTCGCAAGTCCGAACGCCTATGCGGTAGCTCCTCTTGAAACGCTAAGGACTCCATGCCTCAGCACATCCAAGCCAGGCCCCGCCCCGAGCCGATCATAACCTGAACCTGTACATAAACTAGTGGAGGATTAGTGCTTTCGTCCTCGCTTCGCACTGATCAAGACCCGCTCGCACCCAAACCAAACACTAAGTATATTTAGTGAAACATGCATCTTAATTTGGTGATCTTTCTATTTAGCCTTAGGATCGGTTTTATGGCAATATTCAACGTATAGCAACTTATTATTATTATAAATGTGTCCGATACCGTGTTCCTGCAGCAGATACAGTTAGACATAATCTGAACATAAACATAGTGATCGTGTACATCTTCGTCCCTTTGCCTAGCCTACAATGGTTAGAACTTTGCATAAGCATACATATAATTCATGCAATCAACCAATCATAAACTTAGACATATGCATAAGGGTGGCAGGCCCTGTGCCTGCACCCAGCTCTAATCTCAGCCCACCGGCCCTATCTATATGAAGGTCATGGTGTTTCGCACTGTAATGGACTTGGCATCTCTTATGTGTAAGCCTATGATCACTTCGATACGGGTTGCGAGCCCAATATCCGAAGGATCCCAAACTTACTGATATCATAGCTTATCACAACATTGGCCGGTCGTAAACCGCTCGAATGATATGCACCATAAATACCATACATAATTCCCTTCTAGGCCGAACGGTCCCGGTGCCCCGGTCGTAACCGTCCGAGGAAAGCCGCACCCGTGCACGGGCCATCCGAGTCCATTGACCATGTAATACGCGTTATAGCATACAAGTCATATCATTCAACCAATCTCACGTTTCATAAACATACTCCTTCGCCTCTATCTCAAGTTCCTTCGACGTTATGCCCCAACACATCTGTATTGATGCACGACGCCCAACAGCTTAGACATCTCGTACTCATACTCAACGTATTTCATTCATAAGTTATTCACATAACCGTGGTTCCGTTGTTACTTAGTCATTTCGTAGCTTTCGTGCACGAGGGCACGCTTAACGCCATAATCAATGTTCTAGACTTAGTGTTCAATGTTCTCGGAGCCATGCACGTGGTGCACATCTCGATATTGCCTTTCAATGTTCTATCACCCCCGCCCTACCGCGACCCGTACACTTGATGCACGTCACTTCAATTGTTCAATGTTCAATGTTCTATCTTAATGTTCAACATATACTTAGACCCGTAACCGTTCTAGCCACGCTCGCTTACTTAATGGTAACTTACGCATGCATACAAGGATATATTTTATTAGACGTGAAGGAATAGGGAAAGAGAGTCAAGAACCCGCCTACCTTAAGTCGATACGCCTAGTCGTTTTGCCGAGTTGAAGCGGCTCGATTCCATAACTTGGTTGCATAGCTAACTCTCAGACATAGCCATTCCTTCGAACTACTCGGTCGATTTGGCCTATGGTGCCCATGTCACAATCCGTTGCAAGGCGACGATTTAGTTTCGCAGACACTTTACTGAATAAGGCAAAACGTCGACCTCTTATCGTCCAGCATAAAAGCATAGCCTGTACATCAGATCAACTAAAATCAGCATTTGCTCAAACGGGACTTATCCTTTGCATCGATTCGATTCATAGATTCCAAACGACTCAAAGCTTACCTTTGGCCAACGTAACGTATGCTTCGATTTACATCGATACCTTATCGGGTCAACGCAACACTTCGAGTCAACGACTCATCGTAATGCACCGTGCGGAGCAGGACATACATAATATACCACTCAAAACAAGGTTCGTCCTCGAACCGAAACCAACACTTAATCCAAGTGTTGCGCTAGATCGTTTCACGATCTCGTGCTACTATCGTTGGAATCATACAACTTAGTTTGGATCATAAACATATTTTAGGCGTCCCACCAATATATGCATTTCAGCCAAGCTCAATTGTAGGATATCGGGACAAGGCTAACAGGCTCAACTTAAATCTTCAAACACCAATCATTCCGTACTCGACTCGGTCAAATCTTAGCACATATTCCCAAATACTTCTCGTATGCATTATTCCATAACATGCGATCATCCTCCAAAACATTTCTGCGTATATCTTAACTCAAAACCGTTACTTCGATCCCATAAGTTTCTCGCCGGTCATCTAACGCTCGTATTGTATTAAGTCATTGCGCATCCGATCGCAACAATTCTCCGTAACGCCTATTCGTACAACCGTTTCCTATCTTTTGCACCACTCGAGTCTTCTTAGTCGTTCATAACACTTGGCCTTAACGACATGGACTAAGTCCAACATGTCTCAATTTTTTTTTTTCCACCATTCACACTAAGTCTCGCACACACACACCTATTCCAACATGATCCACGTTCTCGAATCATCTACGCATCGGGTCTGGGGCTACCCCCGCTAGGTAACTTATCCAGACATCATGCTTAATCTCTCCTGACACAAGAGATCCACTTGAGTCTACGATGCTCAAAGGCAACAATCTTTCTGACCCGAGGTCTCTTACGATACGTCCATCTCCTATTCTCGACCGAGTACGAATCCTTTACTCAATTCTCGAATCAATCCTAACTAGTTTGTTTCGTAACATAGATAGCGCGCTCAACACACATAGCCTAACTGTTACTCAAACCGGTCTACGACACAACTCTTAGGGTCGTTCTACTATCCGTCGCTCTCGCACATTGCAGAATTCTTGCAATCGCCTTACCGTATCCCTATGCTAAGTACGTTTCTCAACATCTATTCGATCATCGACCAACCAAGTCTATTTGCATACTTATTCGATCGATCATAATTTTTCTTTTCTGACCATATCGTTCTAGTCGAAGGCTACTCGCTAACTTTTGAAACACGATATTCACTCGCTTAGACTTATCCTCAACATGCACTACATCATTCCTTATCCTCAACAAAATTTCTTATGCGACTTTATTAGGATCATCCTATGGGACTTCAATATTCACTTAATTTGGCGGCCAAGTCTTCTAGGGTCATCTGTCCCGAAACTACGCTCGATAATTGGAGATCATCAACGAGGGACAGTTACAACGAACCATGCTATATCCTATTGCAGAGCCAAATCAATTCTCGACACTTCCTATGGGACTTTACCCAATCCGACATACTTTACCAATCCATAATTTATGTACCCCCCGTGCAACTGATACGTCGTTAACTACTCGAATCACTTATGCACATTGTATGCCGTTACTACTCGAATCACTCATGTAATACCGTCGACTATCCTTGCTAGTCGTATGACATCTATTCGCCTCAAGTCCGAGTTTACCTATTCGTGATCATAGTTTGACACATCCCATACTCATCAAAACCATCCTCGAACAACTTTCACATCAAACCACAAGTCTAAATCCAATTTGCCATGCCTTACAAGTTCGATCATCCCCGCTGGAGAAATCACCATACCAGCGCTCACGCGGAATGGTCGTCCTAATTCGACGTGACGTATGTACGATGCTGGAGTTGCACTCGCATAAGACAAGAATGTCAACGTTGTGGTTATCCTCAAAACAATCAGGCACTTTTGTTTTCATCCAAGTAACATCCACTCACTCTTAAAATTTTTTGAAGCACTCCTACCGTTATCACCCCAATTGCCATAGCTTAACTTACATCTTATTCATCCAACAACAATGCTCAACATAATTTTCGTTCATTCGATCAGAGTATCTCCGAGTTATCGTATATCGTCTTTGATACGCCTCAATACCATCGTCGATATGCATAACTTGAACATCTTACTCTCTCATAAGCTCCAATTCGTTGCAATCACTGTTATCATCCGAACTCGAACAAGAATCAAGTCTTGCACACGTCAAGATTCATTCCGTTATAACTAACTACCATAATCGTGACACAATTTCTAATTCACATATTCATTCTCATATCCCTAACTCGCACTTCCAAATCGTGCTACCGACTCATCGTGCTAACTCAGATTCGTTCGCACGATTTCCTCGTACCTACTCAACTCGTTCCGAATAAGTTTTCGTACTAACTCAATGTAAATTCAACCGGGCCGACTATTTCCTCAATGCAAATTGCAGCCGAGTCGACTATTCTTCAACACAACATTCCCTCGCTATGCTCAGCTTATCGTTCGACTTACACTTAACGACTCATCGTCCGACATATCTTCCGTAGATATGACTTCGCGCATAATCGTTCAACTCAATTCATCGAGGCATACTTGTATCGACTTCTATCGAGTCACTCCCATTCGAGTCTCGTTACTACTCCGTCCGTTGGGGGCAAACATATCATAACAACACTATCGTCTCGATGCAATCTATCGTAAGTCACCAACGGCTTAACATAGCTATCGCTAAGTGGTATTCCATATAACACTCAGAATCGAGCCTATCGTTATCGATACAATGCTTCGCTGCACCGATCACACAAGTGGTATTGCATATATCACTCGAAATCGAGTCAATACTCAACATCACACTCCATATTGGTCCGACATCTATTTTCCAATCAACTATCCCGTGACGATCTTTCCGATCCCAGCTCTAGCATTCTTCTTACTCGAATTGGTACAACAACTGAACCAACATGCACGGTCGTTCGCTCGAGTTTGACTTACATTCAAATCTACCCATACCTTGTGTAGGAGCGTAAAAAGTGCTCTATGGACTGAGTCAAAGAGATTGGGAATTTTATGCCTAGCTATTTTACGTAAGCTACTTTACGCCAAGGCAGTTCATTAAGTTTTACGTCCGGGGACAGGCTGTCAGGTCGCATTTAATGCAAAGTGATAATGAATCTGACATAATGATTTGCTGACAGCGTATAAATAAATTGGATTTACACTACCAAACCCAATACTTGTCGTATGGTGTGCAGAAAAGGCTATTTTACGCTCATTAAAATCACTTCTTTTTACGCACGATAGTTATGTGAGCTTTTACGCTCAAGGCTATTGTGAGTGTAAAGTCTATTTGGGCTAAGTTTTACGCTCAAGGCTATTTTAGCCACTTTACGCTGAGAAGTTTTATTTGGGTTGTTTTTACGCCAGTTTGCCACTTTACGCTTGGACCATATTATGGGTTGTTTTTACGCCCAATCCTTCCTGACTACTTTGGAACGTGGTTTATCCACGTGGCTTTCATGCCACATTTATTGAAGAACGTGTATACGTACTCCCTATTTTTGTTGAAATAATAGGACACGTGTCAACATACATAGAGGATAACTCCCATCGTGGGTGACAGTTACCAGCGTAAAAACCCAATTTTGTTGCTTTTTACGTACAATGGGTCAAGTCTATAAATAGACTTATTTTTCACATTAAAGGCATCATCATCAGAGAGACAGGAGAGAATACAGAGATCAGAGCCTAGACACTTTGATTTTTGAGAGCATTCTTCTTCAACTTTTCTTCCAGAACAGAGTGAAGCAAAGCAGGAAAGCATTCGACCTCGCCATCAGTGCCCAAGTGCGTCGATACTTTTCTGGTGACTTAGTTCTTTCGGCTGTTCATCTTCTAGCAGTGATCTTCATCAACATCGTATGGTCCAAGGAACAAAGTGATCGCCTTCAGATCAGACTTCCATAGCAATACTTCCCAGAACAATTTGTACTTTCTGTACTTTTTCTCGTTTTCTTTCAAAAGCCAATTTTAGGCATTTTGTTAAGTGAAACAAAATGGCGACTCTGCTGGGGACGACCTTCTCCTCTGACGAGGAGGCAATTGCTCAATACGATGATGTGTCGATCGGATCGACAAAAAAGACTCTGGTTGTACACTCCGACCAGACTGCCTACGAAGAAATGCTCCGAACTGGGGGTGGTACTCGCTACTCCAATGTTCAGAAATCGAGGAAAGCACAAAAAGTTTGGATTCCCAAATCCAAAGCATCCTCGGATCTCCCGACTGTCTCTGAAGGCAAAGGAATCCTTCCTACTCCTGTTGTAGGGGCTCCCGTTTCTAACGAGGCAGTCCTTACTTCAGAGTTGCACCCTGAGCGTAAAAATAAATCTCCTGTCTATGACAGTGAAGATTAGCAAGTTTTACGCCTAGCGTGTAAAAACCAGGTTTTACGCCCAGTACGTAAAAACAAAGATTTACGCTATGTGCTTAAGAATAAGTCTTCCGTCTGTGACGTGGTAGACCCCAATATTTTACATTCTGAGCGTAAAAATAAGTCTCTCGTCTGTGACGCGGTAGACACACAAAATTTATGCTCCACGCGTAAAGGAAAATCTCTCGTCTATGACGTGGCAGATACTCATGTTTTGCGCTCTGTGCGTAAAGGTAAATCTCATGTCTGTGGCAGTATAGATAAAATTCACAAGGATGCTTCTGCATCTAAAGTGAATGTACCTGCACGCATGAAGCATAAAAACATAGTTGGTAAAACTTCTGCTTTTAACCAACAACCTTCTTATACTGCTGTACGCAAAGTACCAAACCTTCAAATTTTGCACAATGCTGATGGAGTCCTTTATGCTCAAAAATCTCAGGATTTACGTACACAACTCCAAGCACGTAAAAATATACAGTTTGGTTCTGCGAATGCAGCCAGTAATCTTCTTTATGCACAAGGGACTAAACGTTTCTCTACTCCAAATGTTATAAGGAAGACTACTCCTCCTTCTGATTTACGCGAATTGCTAGTACAAAAGCATAAAGATAGACAATCTCCTGTGACACTCCCCCAAGAGAATCACCATTGCAAGTGTCATCAGATTGTAATCAAGTGTGGTTGTTCGACTTCTAAACGGTCAGTTTTTGATCGATTAAGTTTCAATACGCCTCAACAACAAGTTGATGACCAAGAACATGAGTTGTCATACGCGTCAGTCAATATGGCATCTCATACCAACAGAGGACGACGTCCAAGACGCAACACGTACCAAACTCCAGGTCAACAATAATTCAACAGACTTCTTGATTCCTTTGAAGGAGTGTATCAGAATACTCGATCAAGAAGGCAAAGACAGTTGCAGACTTCTGATTCAGAAGCTGGGGGTACTCAATCTCTTGAGTCTGAAACGGATAGTGTCGATTCATACCTCTATACCAATCCTTCTATATCTTCAAGAGAGGTTGAATCCTACGCTATTGGAGATGAATCGGAGACGTCATCTGCTAATATAGAACAACGTCTCACTGCCGTTGAGCAATCGTTAAAGGACATGCTTACTATGATGCAAAGCATGCACTAGATAATAATGACTCAACAAACTGCTCAGCCGGCAGTAGCAACACCGGTGCAAGTAGCACCACAAACTCAAGATAGTCAAGGGGTTGATATACCTTTGAATATTCAAGAGCCTGCTGTTAACCAAAATTCTGCATCCCCAGATCCCATCATTCCAGAAGATATGCCACCTCCGGTGGGAGTTACGGTACATCCGACAACAATTCAATCAAATATGCTTTCTCAAACCAGTGAAGCTATTCAAGCAGTGCAAGAATTAAAAGCACAGTTTAAAGTTCTGAAGCATAAGGATCAACTCCAGAGGTTAGGGATTAAGCAACCTTACCCTCCTCATTGGAATGATGTACCCTTTCTACCAAAATTCAAGCCACAATCAATGGTATTGTTTGATGGAAAGGCTTCTCCTAGTCAGTATATCAATTACTTTGATATTATGACTGTGCATCTGCAGAAAAATGATGCTCTTCTCACTCGAGTGTTCATCGGGTGCTTGATGGGTTCAGCTTACGACTGGTATCGTAGTTTACCCGACAATTGTATTTCGTCTTTTGATGAATTCAAAGCAATGTTTCTTTCCCGCTTCTATGAAGGAGGCATGGACATGAACATGTCTTCCTTAATAGAAATCAAACAAAAAGAAAAGGAAGATACTCGGACGTTCATTGAACATTTCCGACAGGCAACTCTGAAGATGCCTCCAGGCATGCCAGATTCAGCACTGATTGATACGTGCAAGATGAATCTGCGACCATCTATTGTTGTCTTTACGGGTTCCCAATTCACAGATTGGGCCTCGTTTATCATAGCAGCAGTTTCAGCCGAGACTAATGGTAGATTGGCTAGGGAGCACGGGATGATCTTCGCTTCAGAAGACAAAGGAAAGAAAGGCTCTTCTGGTAATAATTTCGGCAATCGTAATGGGAAAGGAAAGGATACTCTTATGGTTAATCTTTCCAAAAACAAAACGATGTCGAATAATCAGGAGTCTTCTAAACCAAAAGAAGAATACTCTTTTGACGAAAGTGATATCCCAGGGATATTTCAATGTCTGGTAAAGAGTGGCAAACTCCAAATTCCAGAACCGAAAAGGCCTAATGAGGTGAATCTCACTGACAATCCCAAGTATTGTATCTATCATAGATACATAAATCATCCCACTAAGGTTTGTTATGTTCTAAAGAAGAAAATCCAAGAGTTGATCAATGCCAATGTCATTGCTTTAACTAACGATGAGCATACGGTCACAACCAATATGATTTCTCTTCAATTTGAAGGTTTTCCTCCTCAACAAGTCCCAGATGGGATTGTCCCAATTCCGAATGCGACGATGAAGATTGTGAATATCCTGCCTGCCAGAGAGGAAAATAAAGGATTGTTGCCTCTCACATTAAAGAATGGTAAAATTATGTGGGTACATCCTGACTTGGTACCTGAAATGGAAGATGAAGGAAAAACTTCAAAATCCAAGAAAAGTAAGAAAGTCAAAACCTGCAACATGATTTCTCATGTTATTCCAGATCCAGATGATTTGGATCACCTATGGAATGTCATTCTTTTGGAAGATAGAGTGAGAGGTTTGAACATATGTCCTCCAAGTCTGGCTCCTCCTACCAAGCTCAAGTTGACTCATCAGCAGTGGCTAGCTATGAACAGTGTTCCCTTATATAGGGCACAACAAGTTTTTGCTGCTTATGAGAAAGCTCCTACAGGGATCTTTCCTCGTATCCCGAGTATTTCTTCTTCTATGGCTACAGAGATTCCTATTCCTCCTTCTTCGGAAGTCTCTATGCCTTCTTTTTCTTCTGTGGTTACCGAGATCTCTTCTCCTTCCTCTGTTGAACCACCTGTTAAAAGTCCGCTGCCCATTCACTTATACAGTCAGCAATCAGTCCTTCTCATGAAAAAGATGGGCTATGACTTTCAAAAGGTAGAGGGTTTGAACTATGATAAAGGAATGCAACTTCCTTTACAGATTCAAAGTCAAAAATCTACTGTCGGATTGGGTTCGGAGATTCCTCATAAAAATCCTCACAAGAAGAAGGTTAAGGGAAGGAAAACTAAATCCTGCAATATGGTACTTCCTTCTTCTGAATCTGAAGAAGAAACCTTTGCTGGTACAAGATCTGGGAAAGAGTACCATAAAGATTATGAGGGATCCTCCAAAGAAACAGAGGATGTTGAAACACCACCAACTCAACCGTCTCTTGTTCCTACTAAACCATCTGTGGTTGAGAAGGGGAAATAGAAAGCAGTACGCTTCGACGTCCCGTTGAAGTCTGCTTCCAGTCAAGGGGTAATGATGAAATCCTACAAATTTGATATTCTAGCCCAATTAGCTAATACTCCGGCTAGACTCTCTATCTTTGAGTTGCTTCGCCTTTCTAAAGAAAGTCGCAAAACTTTGAGTGAAACTTTGTTGCAAGCTGACTCGTATTTAGCCCAACTCAAGACTCCCGATAATATACCAGTATCATGCCCACAATGCCATAGTATAATGGAGGTCATTCCTAACATTACCTTCACACAAGAGGACATGTTGTTAAAGCATAACAAACACGACAGGCCTTTGTGCTATACTGGGTATATCGAATCCACTGAAGTTGACAGGATTTACATTGATCCTGAGTCTTCCATTAGCATAATCCTTCAGAGTATGCTAAGACCGTTGAGGATTCCTACTAGTGACTTGACTTACACTAGTACTACAATAGTTGGTTTCAACTCTGAAAAGAGTAAACCACTGGAGAAGATTCGTCTGAAGATTCAGATTGGTGATCTTCGAACTATGGCGACATTCTATGTTATTAACTCAGACGTATCCTACAACATCCTTCTTGGAAGACCGTGGATACATGAGCATAATATTGTGCCTTCAACTCTCCACCAATGCTTCAAGTACGTGGATTCTCAAGGGGTTGTGAAGACTGAGTTTGCTGATATCAATCCTTTCAAGGGCGTCGAAGCCTATTTTTCTGATTCAATGCTCTACAAACAAGAGCATGTAAAGGAGATATCAGACATGGCTGAAGATCGATCATCTGTCGAAGATCAATCTATTAATGAAGATCCTCCAGAAGAGCAACCTTTGAAGATCAAAGTCAAAGGGCGAATCCAACCCCAACCTGTCAACGACCAACCTCTGAAGATCAAGGTCAAAGGGAAAATTCGAACTTCATCTGAGGAATCAGTGAACGTTCCTGCCAAGAGTCAAGACCAACCCCTTATGATCAAAGTCAAGGGACGTACTTCTCGTACGAATGATCCAGAACCACTATTGATCATCAACCTTGGCAAGTCTACGCAGAAGGCGGATGACAGTCCGTTAATGATTAATCCTAAGCGTAGTACTCAACTTGTAAATGATGTAAATATTGATCATTCTGTACTTTCTAATATCAATAAAGATTTTCTTTTGGAGTATATGGCTGTCAAATTTGTTGAAAGAATGTCTTTATCTTCTGATGATCAAAGTCATCAATATAAAGATGACATAGATACAGAGAAAAC
This sequence comes from Iris pallida, assembly GCA_029216955.1. NCBI lineage: Eukaryota > Viridiplantae > Streptophyta > Magnoliopsida > Asparagales > Iridaceae > Iris > Iris pallida. Next base: position 2,447,919 of record JANAVB010009400.1, on the reverse strand, counting down.
TTTATACATTGACAATAAGGAAAATTATTTTCCTCCTCATGTCGATGTTGGACCTTATGCTCAAAGATTCTTAACATCTTCTCCCTATCTTCTTCATGTAGCTGTTTCATCGCAAGCTTGTGTAACTTATAGACGTCACGAAGAATCTTATTTCGTGATTCCGTCTGATAAGAAAAACAAGCGCCAAATTGTGTTTGGTTTGGCTAGAAATATCCCTGTTGTTCAGACGGATGATCTTAGAGATAAAGATAAAGGAAGAATCTGAATTGACAAATATAGTCAACAATCTCTCAAGATTATTCAGAATATGGGATATAATTTGAAGACTATGCAAGGTCTCAATCAAGGCAAAGGTAGACGATTACCATTATGTGGTGATCCATTTTACAAAAAAACTCGTCAGGGGTTGGGATATGATCCGTCCCACATGTTTAATGATGATATACAAGAAGAATTCTCTTCTAGATCTTCACAATCCTCAGATTCCGAAGAAATCTATTTCATCGAATCTGAATATGCTGGATGAGACTATTATAATGAATCTGGGTGTATATTCTCAGTCAACATGGTTCAAACTGATGGCGAATCTGAGCCATTTGAAAATGACCCTTGGGCCCAACAGATGGACACACAGTGGGAACTTCGTTTTGAACAACGACAACCAACTACGGAGGATGAGATTCTTCAAATCGATGTTGGAGACGGAACTACATCCAAGCCAATATTTATCAGTAAGAACCTTTTCGAAGATGAAAAGGAAGAGTTGATAAAATTGATTAAAGAATATATTGATATCTTTGCATAGAGTTATAAGGATATACCGGGTTTGGATCCTAAAGTTGCTACTCATAAACTCAATATTCTTCCTAATACCAAGCCTGTAAAACAACAGCAGCGATGTTTTCGACCAGATATGATGGATGCAATTGAAGCGGAAGTCAAAAAGTTGATTACATGTGGCTTTGTTCGTGAAGAACAACATCCAGACTAGGTTGCCAATATTGTTCCTGTTATGAAGAAGAACGGAAAAGTCCGAGTTAGCATAGATTTTTGAGATCTTAATGCAGCTTGTCCAAAGGACGAATTTCCACTTCCAATTACTGATGTCATGATAGATAATACATGCGGTTTTGAACACATGTCTTTCATGGACGGATTCTCAGGATACAATCAGATCAAGATGCATCCCGAAGATGAGAAGCATACTGCTTTCCGAACACCCCTTGGGGTTTATTGTTATACGGTTATGCCGTTTGGTCTTAAAAATGTCGGTGCTACGCATCAAAGGGCTATGAGCAACATCTTTCAAGAACATCTACGAAAAACAGTTGAATGTTACGTAGATGACATTGCTGTCAAAAGTCGATCAAAAGATGATCACATTCAAGACTTAAAGACGGTATTTGAATTGATGCGTCAACATCAATTGAAAATGAACCCTACCAAGTCCTTCTTAGGGGTTTCCAGTGGCAAGTTTTTGGTATTTGTCATCACTTCTCAGGGTATCCATGTTGATCCTGATAAAATCAAAGCAATTCTTGAAATGCGTCCTCCACGCAATTTAAAAGAACTCCGCGGCTTCCAAGGTCACATTGCTTATATCAGGAGATTTATATCTAATCTCTCTAGGAGATGCCAACCTTTCTTCCGTCTACTAAAGAAGGGTGTATCATTTGTTTGGGTTGAAGCGTGTCAGAAAGCTTTCAATGACATCAAGCAATACCTTACAAATCCACCTGTTCTAGTACCACCAGTAGTGGGAAAAACATTTTTGCTATATGTTCGAGCATTAGATCATTCACTTGGTGCTCTTCTTGCACCGAAAAGTGATATGGGTCATGAACAAGCAATTTATTATCTTAGCCGAATGATGGTCGGAGCTGAACACAGGTATACTCTTGTAGAAAATAAATGTCTAGCTTTGGTTTTTGCTGTTCAAAAGATACGACATTATGTGTCAGGACAAACTATTCATGTTATCTCCAGAATAAATCCTATTCGGCTACTGATGAGAAAATCAAGCATTCTTAACTCCAGGTTAGCTACCTGGGCGATGTTGCTCACTCCTTATGACATGGTCTATGTACCTCAAAAATTAGTGAAGGGTCAAGCATTAGCTGATTTCTTAGCAGCTCACCCTATACCTGAAACATCGAAGCTATATAAAGATATTCCAGATGAAGTCGTGGATTGCAACATGACTTTAAGGGATGATATTTGGCAATTATACTTTGATGGAGCATCACGGGTTGGACCTAAAGGCAATATCGTCTCCGGAGTAGGAATCGTCTTGGTTTCCCCTGACAAAATAGTCATATACCGTGCTTATTCTCTCAATGAGCCATGCTCTAACAATATGGCAGAATACAATGCTCTGTTGATTAGTCTCCAAGTAGCAAAAGAATTGGACATTGAGTTCTTAGAAGCTTATGGAGATTCTCAACTGATTGTTAATCAGGTTAGAGGGACATATGAAGTCAGAAATTCTGACCTCATCCCTTATCATCATGAGGTAATCGAATTGGTCCTTTCATTCAAAAGATTCTTCATCGAATTTGTACCACGTTCTCAGAATGTGGAAGCTGATGCTCTTGCTAGCTTAGCTACAGACTTAGCTGTTCCCATTCGAAGACAAAACACAATTACTTTGTTGGACCGAGACTTATTCTGTGTCAAGAATAATCTATATATTGAACAGAGTTATACTACAGAGTCAAGTTCCCAGCAGAGGTATTGGAGAAGTCCATTCATTAATTATACGGTTCATGGGATTTTACCTGAAGATCCGAAAGAAGCTGCGTCAATCAAGAGACGATCATTTCGATTTTATTATGATTCGTCTTTACATATGCTATACCGTCGTTCATATGATGGACTTCTGCTGCGCTGTCTCTCAGAAAGTGAGGCTAAACAAATACTTCGTGAAGCTCATGGTGGTGTTTGTGGTGCTCATCAGCCAGGTCCGAAATTACAAGACCGTATTCGAAGAATGGGATATTATTGGCCATCCATGATAGCAGACGCGGTGGATTATGCCAGGCGATGTAAAGCATGTCAGATTCATACTAATTTTATTCATCAACCGTCTGAGTTCTTACATCCTACAGCAGCTTCTTGGCCCTTTGAAGCTTGGAGAATGGACATTATTGGTCTGATTAATCCTCCTTCTGTCAAGGGACATCGGTTTATACTGGCTATAATCGATTACTTTTCTAAATGGGCGGAAACAGTTCCCCTTTTTGAAGTAAAGACATCCAATGTGGTTAGTTTCATCAAACACCATATCATTTATCGATTCGAGATTCCCCGACGGATAATTCATGATAATGGACCACAATTTGCCAGTCAGGCATTTTATCGATTCTGTGATAAGAATCGGATTCAAAACCTGGCGTCTACGGCTTATAATCCAGCTGCTAATGGTTTAGCCGAAGCTTTCAACAAGACGATCATCAAACTTCTCAAAAAGTTTGTCTCTTCTAATAAACGTGATTGGAATGAGAAACTTGGAGAATGTTTATGGGCTTATCGAACGACAGTCCGAACTCCTACCAGTTTTACACCATTTTCATTGGTCTATGGATGCGAGGCTGTCCTTCTATTGGAAATTCAGATTCCATCTCTTCGAATAGCCATTGCTAATGAGCTAACCATAGAGAACAATGATCGCTTACGACTCCAAGAACTTGAAGGATTGGACGAGAAGCGTCTTCAAGCACAACAGCATATTGAGCTATATCAAGCCCGTATATCTCGAACTTTCAATCGTAAAGTTAAAGAGAGGGTATTCAAAGTCGATGAATTAGTACTAGCTGTTCGAAGACCGATGGTGATGACTCATAAGAGTAAAGGGAAATTCCAAGTGAAATGGGAAGGCCCTTATGTTATCGAGACAGTTTTCTCCAATGGTGCCTATAGGTTGTCTAAACCTAATGGAGATTTACTCATGATGCCTATCAATGGCAAATTTCTGAAGAAATATTATGTTTGAATTTCTTCCTTATTCCCCAGCTACCAATGTTTGGTTGAGCTTGGAGAAAAGTTTTAATCTTTTATCTTGCCAGTAGATATAAAAAGTTGGATCTATTATTTATCATGTCCATTTGACCTCTGAATAAATATTAAGTCTGATTGTTTTTCCTATCTATCATGTCCATTTGGCCTCTGAATAGATATCAATCTATTTTTCTTTGAGTTGTTACGATCTGTCATGTCCATATCACCTCTGATAGTATTGTATACTCTAAACAGAAAATGTCACGACCCGCACCCACTGTTAGGATACGAGAACGTAACAACGCCCAGCCTACGCCGCAGTGTCGGCGGTAGAACGCTGTCCTAGGTAAATCATCTAACAGTATAAAGTACCTGTACAGTTTATACTCTCCGAATGGAGGTGACAAACAGAAAATAAACTCAATCACATCTAGGTAGAGAATGAAGAACAGATAGATAGTAACTCAAAAGAAACCATAGCATAGATGAAATAAGACTAAGTGTCTAAGATACATAACATCCAGAATGTCAACTCATAATACAAATAGTCTAAGAGTCTACAACTCAACATCTCAAAATACAACTCAGATGTGAGACAAAATGATATAGAAAAGACTGCCTAGACTAAACTGGTCTAGACTACTGGAACATCCTCCTCAGCTGCAGGTGGATCCTGCTGAGGGTCCACAACATAGGTGTCATCTAGTCCTGCTCCGTAATGGGTAGATACCAGGGCCTCCTCCTCATCCTCTGTAATATTTTCAATAGGTCCAATCAGGACGGGAACGAGCACAATACATCTCACGCAGTGCATAGTATGATAGGAGATATAAAGCATGCAATAGAGTAAAATACAGAAACTGCTGAAAGAAGATACATGTAGCAAAATAGATAACTGTAATGAAATATCTACTGTATATAGAGAACTAGCAGTGTCTAGTGAGTCAGAGTAAAATATAGACATGTGAAATGGCATAGGAGATTCATGGCTACAGCTAGAAGTGATTCATGGCTATACTACTGAGGTAATATCCACATGACTATTTCCACTCCCCCATCCCCAATCAATACACAAGGATCCGTTCAAGTTACGTTAAGATTCGTGATAAGCCCATAAATGGGAGATTCATGAGAGGCTCTGTGAGCATGAGAGTACATGAGTCACAAGCGATTCGTGAATCTATGAAAGCATAGAGATACATGATGATTCGTGAAAAGCACAAACATGCTGTATCTGATGCTCCCGAGGGGGATAACATCTCATGAAAAGATCCATATAGTACCAATCCGTGATAACAATCGTGTCAGCATCAAGTAAAGTAATCTAGAGCAAGAATATAAATCCTGGCAAATATGAAACGGTCAGAGAATGTACTCGCCTGATAACTGAATGTCTGAAGAAGATATACTGCCTGAGGAGAGGTGTGTGGCTCCTAGTCAGAGCAATACAGGTCACAATGTATCCACAATGATAAAAATAAAGTATACAATGCATACTACATGATTCTAGGTCAAACTGGTCAAAAGTCAACTCTTGGTCAACTCTAATAGTCAAACTAAGTCACAGGAAGTCATACTAGGTCAAATAAGGTCAAACAAGATCAAACAAGGTCAAACAAGTTTAATCTAGGTTAAAGTCAACTCCTGGTCAACACTCTAATCAAACTAGTCAAATACTAGTCAACACGATCAATCTGGATCAAGTCTAGGTCGAACTTAGACCAACTAAGTCATTGGTCAAACAAAGACTAGTCAGTTAGGTAATTAGGTCAAACATGGTCTGACTAGTTGAACTAGTCATTTATTAGGTCAATTAGGTCATGGTTTGACCAATAGTTGACCTTAGTCAACCATGGTCAACAATGGTCAACTCTAAGTCAAGGCTAGGTCAACACTAGTCCAAGTTAGGTCAAACAATGTTAAACTAGTTTTTAGGTCATTCCTAGTCATTTCTAGGTTAACTAGGTCACTTTCGACCAAATGTTGACTTTGGTCAACCCTTAGTCAACAAGGGTTGCTAGTAGGGTTTTGGGTCTTTTAGGGTTAGCCCCAAGCCATAGGCTAAATACTCTTGGCCATAGGCCATGGCTAGTCACAGGGTTTCCATATAACCTATAACTAGAAATCGTACATATAAACATATATCTACATACATAGATATACCCATCTATCTAATGCCTATATATATACACATAGGCCATAATACAAATACCTACCTACAATGTATATATATATATACACAATATGTATTCCTACTATCTATACCACATATAACCAATATATAAATAATATATATATACTCACTATATATCATATATATATATATATAACATATATATATATAACATATATATATATATAGATAGAGAGAGAGAGAGAGAGAGAGAGAGAGAGACATAGAGAGAGGGACTGAGAACAGGGGGGGCTGTTCTGGTTTCCAGAACACACACACACACCCACAGCCATACACAAATACACACACACATAACACACATATACACACATATGTGTATATACACATAACTATACACACACACATCCAATTTCCCTTAAATTCGACCCACACCCTCACATACATGTACACTACACATATACTCACTAAAATACACTAGTATAATACCTAAATTATTACTAAAATCGAATCAAAATTCGATTTTCCAAATTCTGGAAAAAATCCCAAAACTGTGAACTACACAGTTTCACTAAAACTTGGGTAATCCGATTTTACACAACCTAATCGAGCTAAGGCTCGATACCAACGGTTGGTAACCAACCCCCCATAGATACACTAGGGTCCTAGGACACTGACACGACACCACGACACGAATTCCCGTGTCCAAACACACAAAAACATGACACGGGTAAATCCTGATACACACACGCGTGCACAGCGTCGTGCACGCGTGCAGTCCACTCTAGGACACGACACACACACACTCAGGACACGTGGTTATGCCCACGTGTTCGCCTAGGATAGGTGCACGTGTCCAACACCCTGCACGGTGTCTACGTGTCCTCTGGACACGACACGAAGGCCGTATCAGTCGTGAAAACACGACTGATACGCACTGTTCTGTGCCGCGTCGTGCAGAGATGCACGTGTCTCGTGCACACGACACGAGCCACGTGGAATCTCGTGCTCGTGTCCACGTGTAGCCCACATGATGGGCTACACTCTCGTGCAAACACGAGGTGTCATTGTGTCGTGTCCGCGCGACACGAGACGCGCGAAGTTGGTGTCTGTGCGTGTGTGCGTCCCAGTGTAGGACCAGTGCGAAGCGAATTTCGTGTCCGACACAAAACGACACATGGTGAAACTTTGGGGGAGTGTGCGCAGATACTGCCCCCGTGTCCACACCAAATTTCACGTGTCCACGTCGTGTCTACAGTGAGAACTGAGGGGGTGGTAGCAGGACACTGCACGAGGGTCTCGTACAGTGGGTTCGTGTCCGTTTTGGACACGGACACTGCATTGGTTTGTGTGCAGTAGACTAGGGTTAGGGTTAGGAAGCCTAGGACTAGGTTTTTGTGTAAAAAGTTTTGCAAAAACTGAAAGTCCTCTCCTTTGAGGCATTTCACCAAACACAGAAATTCAAACATGGATACGTGTCCGATACGGACACCAAATTAATCCTAATTTTCACCCAACTAATCCTACAGTTCCCTAGTACCTAGATGCATGCAAATATGAAGAGAAAACACAAAATTAACATGGTTTATGGACATTTACCTATTTGTGCAAATCCAATGAAAATCAATAAGGAGGGGGGGTGTGTCCTTCCACTTGGTGATGCCCAAAGCCCCTCAAACCCTTGATAGCAGGCCCTAACTAGTACCCTCTAGTGTAGGGGAGTCCAATGCAAGAAACTAGAGGTGATTTGGAGCAAAATTGATCAAGTTATGGGTGTTTGAAGAAAATAGGATTTTCTAGGATTAAATTCATGTAAATTGATCATGAATTAATGTGGGGGGTTAATATAGGATGTGTGGGCTGCCAAGGGGGTGTTCTTGGCTGGTCATAGCATGGGGGGGGGGGTGTCCTTGGGTTACTTGCAAGCTAAGGGAAGGACTTTGTAAAGGGGTTTAAGATATTTTGCATAATTTAAGCAAAATATCAATAAATAATATCTAGATATTTATATAGCTTGACTACCATGAATATCTAATCCCCTTAGCCATTCTAGGTTAGGGTTTAACCTATAGATTAGGGTAATTAGGTTAGGGATTAGCAAGTCACTAATCTAAAAGTCCATGAATAGTAAAATCTCACTAATCCCACTAAATTCCAAATAAATTCCTAAAAATTACCAAAATACCCCTATGGCCAAAAATCACTAAAATGATATTCTAAGCCTATGGTCAAGTTCTCATGGTCATGGCAACTTCTAGGTTAGAGAAACTAGGGTTTACACTAAGGTTTACTAACAAAGTCACAAAGTCACAAGTCATGACTTAGCATGGCTTTAGAAATGGTTTAACTTAACTAAATTTACCAGAAAATCACACCATGACTAAAATACCACTAATAAATAATAAAAAATAATAAATTTTCAAAAACCCCTAATTTTCAGAAACAGGGTGTTACAAGTCTACCCACCTTAAAATAATTTCGTCCTCGAAATTTAGATGGTCGTACTCCTTCTAGGTCAAACCTCCAACAATCAAGGACGAAACCACTACCTAGGCAACATACAAGGTCAATAAGCAAAGTAGGGGTAGTAGACCTATACTGGGTCATGTCCAAAAATTGGTTGACAGTTTTAGGTCATAAGGTGTCCTAAATTCAAATCGAAGCCAAAAGTAACTTCATGGGGTAAATCAGGATAGAGTCTCGGGTCAAGAAGATCGTACTAAGCAAATGAAGCACACAGTGGTATGCCTGAGTGGGACACTAAGGTCATGGGTGTAGTATGTCATGTCTAGGTCATGTATGTGAAGTCAGTTTTGAGAAAACAACTAGTCTTGTGCTCCAAATTTAAAAGTCACGATAGTGTACCTACGATGATCATAATTCAGGGTGGGAAGGGTCTATGGTCTAAATTTAAGCCAAAATTTGTGATGCAATAGTGGTACCAGGGGGGCAGGTTAAATGGAACAGTCTAAGGTCTCATCTAGGTGCACTAGTCATTCTAGATCAATACTGTCCTATGGTATCAAAATGTACAAGCAATCTAAGGTGTCCAAATTGGGAATGTAAGGAAACAACAATCATCAAGGCTATAGGCCGTCTACCATCCTATATGAAAATGGGTCATTAATAAGTGAGAAATCATTAAAGTTACCATTCCATAAAGTGGTAAAAGAAAATTGAAAATTTAGGCACAAACAATCACAATTAGATTTTTGTCTCGACACGATCTAAGTTGATCAATTTCAGGATAAATCGAGATTTGGGCAAGATGAAAAATTAATGAAATCGAGTATGAGCATGAGCATCCAATGATGAAGATCCAGGTCATGATAAATTTAATTCAACTGGATACGAATACGAGGTTCATAGGTGATAAAATAATTCCAAGGAAAATTGTCAAGGCTGTTGTGGATAAGATTCTAGGGTAAGTTTAACTGTCTCCATCCACGTAGATTAATATATAAAAAAGCGAACCAAAACGCAATAGGTTGATCAGACCATCATGCGTCGGTTCTGATTAGACAATATGTTAGTGGGTGGCCACCCAATAAATATGTCATGACCAAGCTCGAAAATAGATAAGCTTGCAAAACTAAGGCTAATTTAGCTGCACAAGATATAAGGATGGTAATGATGAAAGGAATTACATAGTCCAAGTTTCTTAGCCAACGGGTCAAGTAATCAGATAAGGTACAAGGTTAAGTATTCAAGGATTCAAGTAGAACACCATCACATGCCAGGTCGAAAGAATTGAACCAAGGTGGATTTCTAATTGAAATAAGAATAAATTTAGTATCATGGCAGAGGTTATAGTTTAGCCATTTGACCAGAAAATCATATCAAGAAAATAGAGTACAGGGAGACGGATTTTAGTAGGACATGGAATACCTACATGAAGGTAGGCTAGTCTAGGTCTTATATGTGAAGTTTGTTGGGAGGTAACAGCTAGTGTTTATACTCTGAATATCTAAGTCACGGTAAAGGACGTCCAATGATCTAGAATAGAAAGTGGTAGTTCGAGACGTGACAAATTGATGCAAAAATTGAAGAGGATCAAATTAACCCATGAAATAAAATTAATCAGGAGTCCAGTAAATAATTTAGGAACACTGTCCTAGGGATTTATAGGCTACTAGATGAATATAGTTAGGGTTCGATCAATCAAGGGTCAAGGTTAGAAGGTCTCAATAAAGTCTTGATTTGAGGAAATGTCGAGTAAGTCAGGTTTGGGATACAGTCACATAGATTGGTAGAAAGAGTTTAAACAAGATGCAAACTAGAGAGGACAGTTCATTTTAATGAAAGGCAATTAGCAAGAGGATTAGATGGCAAGAAACAAAATAAGAGTTTTCTCATAATTGTGATTGAGCACCCTAAAAATAAAGATATTAATCTAACACTAAGAAATTAAAATCAACAACTACAAATTTTTTTTTAAAATCATCAACTAATACCAGGATTCAAAGTTCTACAGTGAGTCCTCCAAAATCAAATTCAATCAAGAGAAAAGGAGTTTAAATCGTAATTTCAAATGAGATTCTCAAGGGTTATCCCAGGAATCTCTCAAAGTATCCTAGCAGTGATTGAGTATCCATTCTCTCTAAGCCTATTCCTCTAATCCTATCGCAGGCTGTAGTGATACTCTAGTTCGAATACCACTACATAAACTCGACCTGCATGGGCCACCACTAAAAACGTGTCACGACCCGTACCCACTGTTAGGATACGAGAACGTAACAACGCCCAGCCTACGCCGCAGTGTCGGCGGTAGAACGCTGTCCTAGGTAAATCATCTAACAGTATAAAGTACCTGTACAGTTTATACTCTCCGAATGGAGGTGACAAACAGAAAATAAACTCAATCACATCTAGGTAGAGAATGAAGAACAGATAGATAGTAACTCAAAAGAAACCATAGCATAGATGAAATAAGACTAAGTGTCTAAGATACATAACATCCAGAATGTCAACTCATAATACAAATAGTCTAAGAGTCTACAACTCAACATCTCAAAATACAACTCAGATGTGAGACAAAATGATATAGAAAAGACTGCCTAGACTAAACTGGTCTAGACTACTGGAACATCCTCCTCAGCTGCAGGTGGATCCTGCTGAGGGTCCACAACATAGGTGTCATCTAGTCCTGCTCCGTAATGGGTAGATACCAGGGCCTCCTCCTCATCCTCTGTAATATTTTCAATAGGTCCAATCAGGACGGGAACGAGCACAATACATCTCACGCAGTGCATAGTATGATAGGAGATATAAAGCATGCAATAGAGTAAAATACAGAAACTGCTGAAAGAAGATACATGTAGCAAAATAGATAACTGTAATGAAATATCTACTGTATATAGAGAACTAGCAGTGTCTAGTGAGTCAGAGTAAAATATAGACATGTGAAATGGCATAGGAGATTCATGGCTACAGCTAGAAGTGATTCATGGCTACACTACTGAGGTAATATCCACATGACTATTTCCACTCCCCCATCCCCAATCAATACACAAGGATCCGTTCAAGTTACGTTAAGATTCGTGATAAGCCCATAAATGGGAGATTCATGAGAGGCTCTGTGAGCATGAGAGTACATGAGTCACAAGCGATTCGTGAATCTATGAAAGCATAGAGATATATGATGATTCGTGAAAAGCACAAACATGCTGTATCTGATGCTCCCGAGGGGGATAACATCTCATGAAAAGATCCATATAGTACCAATCCGTGATAACAATCGTGTCAGCATCAAGTAAAGTAATCTAGAGCAAGAATATAAATCCTGGCAAATATGAAACGGTCAGAGAATGTACTCGCCTGATAACTGAATGTCTGAAGAAGATATACTGCCTGAGGAGAGGTGTGTGGCTCCTAGTCAGAGCAATACAGGTCACAATGTATCCACAATGATAAAAATAAAGTATACAATGCATACTACATGATTCTAGGTCAAACTGGTCAAAAGTCAACTCTTGGTCAACTCTAATAGTCAAACTAAGTCACAGGAAGTCATACTAGGTCAAATAAGGTCAAACAAGATCAAACAAGGTCAAACAAGTTTAATCTAGGTTAAAGTCAACTCCTGGTCAACACTCTAATCAAACTAGTCAAATACTAGTCAACACGATCAATCTGGATCAAGTCTAGGTCGAACTTATACCAACTAAGTCATTGGTCAAACAAAGACTAGTCAGTTAGGTAATTAGGTCAAACATGGTCTGACTAGTTGAACTAGTCATTTATTAGGTCAATTAGGTCATGGTTTGACCAATAGTTGACCTTAGTCAACCATGGTCAACAATGGTCAACTCTAAGTCAAGGCTAGGTCAACACTAGTCCAAGTTAGGTCAAACAATGTTAAACTAGTTTTTAGGTCATTCCTAGTCATTTCTAGGTTAACTAGGTCACTTTCGACCAAATGTTGACTTTGGTCAACCCTTAGTCAACAAGGGTTGCTAGTAGGGTTTTGGGTCTTTTAGGGTTAGCCCCAAGCCATAGGCTAAATACTCTTGGCCATAGGCCATGGCTAGTCACAGGGTTTCCATATAACCTATAACTAGAAATCGTACATATAAACATATATCTACATACATAGATATACCCATCTATCTAATGCCTATATATACACATAGGCCATAATACAAATACCTACCTACAATGTATATATATATATACACAATATGTATTCCTACTATCTATACCACATATAACCAATATATAAATAATATATATATACTCACTATATATCATATATATATATATATATAACATATATATATATAACATATATATATATATATAGATAGAGAGAGAGAGAGAGAGAGAGAGAGAGAGACATAGAGAGAGGGACTGAGAACAGGGGGGGCTGTTCTGGTTTCCAGAACACACACACACACCCACAGCCATACACAAATACACACACACATAACACACATATACACACATATGTGTATATACACATAACTATACACACACACATCCAATTTCCCTTAAATTCGACCCACACCCTCACATACATGTACACTACACATATACTCACTAAAATACACTAGTATAATACCTAAATTATTACTAAAATCGAATCAAAATTCGATTTTCCAAATTCTGGAAAAAATCCCAAAACTGTGAACTACACAGTTTCACTAAAACTTGGGTAATCCGATTTTACACAACCTAATCGAGCTAAGGCTCGATACCAACGGTTGGTAACCAACCCCCCATAGATACACTAGGGTCCTAGGACACTGACACGACACCACGACACGAATTCCCGTGTCCAAACACACAAAAACATGACACGGGTAAATCCTGATACACACACGCGTGCACAGCGTCGTGCACGCGTGCAGTCCACTCTAGGACACGACACACACACACTCAGGACACGTGGTTATGCCCACGTGTTCGCCTAGGATAGGTGCACGTGTCCAACACCCTGCACGGTGTCTACGTGTCCTCTGGACACGACACGAAGGCCGTATCAGTCGTGAAAACACGACTGATACGCACTGTTCTGTGCCGCGTCGTGCAGAGATGCACGTGTCTCGTGCACACGACACGAGCCACGTGGAATCTCGTGCTCGTGTCCACGTGTAGCCCACATGATGGGCTACACTCTCGTGCAAACACGAGGTGTCATTGTGTCGTGTCCGCGCGACACGAGACGCGCGAAGTTGGTGTCTGTGCGTGTGTGCGTCCCAGTGTAGGACCAGTGCGAAGCGAATTTCGTGTCCGACACAAAACGACACATGGTGAAACTTTGGGGGAGTGTGCGCAGATACTGCCCCCGTGTCCACACCAAATTTCACGTGTCCACGTCGTGTCTACAGTGAGAACTGAGGGGGTGGTAGCAGGACACTGCACGAGGGTCTCGTACAGTGGGTTCGTGTCCGTTTTGGACACGGACACTGCATTGGTTTGTGTGCAGTAGACTAGGGTTAGGGTTAGGAAGCCTAGGACTAGGTTTTTGTGTAAAAAGTTTTGCAAAAACTGAAAGTCCTCTCCTTTGAGGCATTTCACCAAACACAGAAATTCAAACATGGATACGTGTCCGATACGGACACCAAATTAATCCTAATTTTCACCCAACTAATCCTACAGTTCCCTAGTACCTAGATGCATGCAAATATGAAGAGAAAACACAAAATTAACATGGTTTATGGACATTTACCTATTTGTGCAAATCCAATGAAAATCAATAAGGAGGGGGGGTGTGTCCTTCCACTTGGTGATGCCCAAAGCCCCTCAAACCCTTGATAGCAGGCCCTAACTAGTACCCTCTAGTGTAGGGGAGTCCAATGCAAGAAACTAGAGGTGATTTGGAGCAAAATTGATCAAGTTATGGGTGTTTGAAGAAAATAGGATTTTCTAGGATTAAATTCATGTAAATTGATCATGAATTAATGTGGGGGGTTAATATAGGATGTGTGGGCTGCCAAGGGGGTGTTCTTGGCTGGTCATAGCATGGGGGGGGGGGGTGTCCTTGGGTTACTTGCAAGCTAAGGGAAGGACTTTGTAAAGGGGTTTAAGATATTTTGCATAATTTAAGCAAAATATCAATAAATAATATCTAGATATTTATATAGCTTGACTACCATGAATATCTAATCCCCTTAGCCATTCTAGGTTAGGGTTTAACCTATAGATTAGGGTAATTAGGTTAGGGATTAGCAAGTCACTAATCTAAAAGTCCATGAATAGTAAAATCTCACTAATCCCACTAAATTCCAAATAAATTCCTAAAAATTACCAAAATACCCCTATGGCCAAAAATCACTAAAATGATATTCTAAGCCTATGGTCAAGTTCTCATGGTCATGGCAACTTCTAGGTTAGAGAAACTAGGGTTTACACTAAGGTTTACTAACAAAGTCACAAAGTCACAAGTCATGACTTAGCATGGCTTTAGAAATGGTTTAACTTAACTAAATTTACCAGAAAATCACACCATGACTAAAATACCACTAATAAATAATAAAAAAATAATAAATTTTCAAAAACCCCTAATTTTCAGAAACAGGGTGTTACAAGTCTACCCACCTTAAAATAATTTCGTCCTCGAAATTTAGATGGTCGTACTCCTTCTAGGTCAAACCTCCAACAATCAAGGACGAAACCACTACCTAGGCAACATACAAGGTCAATAAGCAAAGTAGGGGTAGTAGACCTATACTGGGTCATGTCCAAAAATTGGTTGACAGTTTTAGGTCATAAGGTGTCCTAAATTCAAATCGAAGCCAAAAGTAACTTCATGGGGTAAATCAGGATAGAGTCTCGGGTCAAGAAGATCGTACTAAGCAAATAAAGCACACAGTGGTATGCCTGAGTGGGACACTAAGGTCATGGGTGTAGTATGTCATGTCTAGGTCATGTATGTGAAGTCAGTTTTGAGAAAACAACTAGTCTTGTGCTCCAAATTTAAAAGTCACGATAGTGTACCTACGATGATCATAATTCAGGGTGGGAAGGGTCTATGGTCTAAATTTAAGCCAAAATTTGTGATGCAATAGTGGTACCAGGGGGGCAGGTTAAATGGAACAGTCTAAGGTCTCATCTAGGTGCACTAGTCATTCTAGATCAATACTGTCCTATGGTATCAAAATGTACAAGCAATCTAAGGTGTCCAAATTGGGAATGTAAGGAAACAACAATCATCAAGGCTATAGGCCGTCTACCATCCTATATGAAAATGGGTCATTAATAAGTGAGAAATCATTAAAGTTACCATTCCATAAAGTGGTAAAAGAAAATTGAAAATTTAGGCACAAACAATCACAATTAGATTTTTGTCTCGACACGATCTAAGTTGATCAATTTCAGGATAAATCGAGATTTGGGCAAGATGAAAAATTAATGAAATCGAGTATGAGCATGAGCATCCAATGATGAAGATCCAGGTCATGATAAATTTAATTCAACTGGATACGAATACGAGGTTCATAGGTGATAAAATAATTCCAAGGAAAATTGTCAAGGCTGTTGTGGATAAGATTCTAGGGTAAGTTTAACTGTCTCCATCCACGTAGATTAATATATAAAAAAGCGAACCAAAACGCAATAGGTTGATCAGACCATCATGCGTCGGTTCTGATTAGACAATATGTTAGTGGGTGGCCACCCAATAAATATGTCATGACCAAGCTCGAAAATAGATAAGCTTGCAAAACTAAGGCTAATTTAGCTGCACAAGATATAAGGATGGTAATGATGAAAGGAATTACATAGTCCAAGTTTCTTAGCCAACGGGTCAAGTAATCAGATAAGGTACAAGGTTAAGTATTCAAGGATTCAAGTAGAACACCATCACATGCCAGGTCGAAAGAATTGAACCAAGGTGGATTTCTAATTGAAATAAGAATAAATTTAGTATCATGACAGAGGTTATAGTTTAGCCATTTGACCAGAAAATCATATCAAGAAAATAGAGTACAGGGAGACGGATTTTAGTAGGACATGGAATACCTACATGAAGGTAGGCTAGTCTAGGTCTTATATGTGAAGTTTGTTGGGAGGTAACAGCTAGTGTTTATACTCTGAATATCTAAGTCACGGTAAAGGACGTCCAATGATCTAGAATAGAAAGTGGTAGTTCGAGACGTGACAAATTGATGCAAAAATTGAAGAGGATCAAATTAACCCATGAAATAAAATTAATCAGGAGTCCAGTAAATAATTTAGGAACACTGTCCTAGGGATTTATAGGCTACTAGATGAATATAGTTAGGGTTCGATCAATCAAGGGTCAAGGTTAGAAGGTCTCAATAAAGTCTTGATTTGAGGAAATGTCGAGTAAGTCAGGTTTGGGATACAGTCACATAGATTGGTAGAAAGAGTTTAAACAAGATGCAAACTAGAGAGGACAGTTCATTTTAATGAAAGGCAATTAGCAAGAGGATTAGATGGCAAGAAACAAAATAAGAGTTTTCTCATAATTGTGATTGAGCACCCTAAAAATAAAGATATTAATCTAACACTAAGAAATTAAAATCAACAACTACAAATTTTTTTTTAAAATCATCAACTAATACCAGGATTCAAAGTTCTACAGTGAGTCCTCCAAAATCAAATTCAATCAAGAGAAAAGGAGTTTAAATCGTAATTTCAAATGAGATTCTCAAGGGTTATCCCAGGAATCTCTCAAAGTATCCTAGCAGTGATTGAGTATCCATTCTCTCTAAGCCTATTCCTCTAATCCTATCGCAGGCTGTAGTGATACTCTAGTTCGAATACCACTACATAAACTCGACCTGCATGGGCCACCACTAAAAACGTGTCACGACCCGCACCCACTGTTAGGATACGAGAACGTAACAACGCCCAGCCTACGCCGCAGTGTCGGCGGTAGAACGCTGTCCTAGGTAAATCATCTAACAGTATAAAGTACCTGTACAGTTTATACTCTCCGAATGGAGGTGACAAACATAAAATAAACTCAATCACATCTAGGTAGAGAATGAAGAACAGATAGATAGTAACTCAAAAGAAACCATAGCATAGATGAAATAAGACTAAGTGTCTAAGATACATAACATCCAGAATGTCAACTCATAATACAAATAGTCTAAGAGTCTACAACTCAACATCTCAAAATACAACTCAGATGTGAGACAAAATGATATAGAAAAGACTGCCTAGACTAAACTGGTCTAGACTACTGGAACATCCTCCTCAGCTGCAGGTGGATCCTGCTGAGGGTCCACAACATAGGTGTCATCTAGTCCTGCTCCGTAATGGGTAGATACCAGGGCCTCCTCCTCATCCTCTGTAATATTTTCAATAGGTCCAATCAGGACGGGAACGAGCACAATACATCTCACGCAGTGCATAGTATGATAGGAGATATAAAGCATGCAATAGAGTAAAATACAGAAACTGCTGAAAGAAGATACATGTAGCAAAATAGATAACTGTAATGAAATATCTACTGTATATAGAGAACTAGCAGTGTCTAGTGAGTCAGAGTAAAATATAGACATGTGAAATGGCATAGGAGATTCATGGCTACAGCTAGAAGTGATTCATGGCTACACTACTGAGGTAATATCCACATGACTATTTCCACTCCCCCATCCCCAATCAATACACAAGGATCCGTTCAAGTTACGTTAAGATTCGTGATAAGCCCATAAATGGGAGATTCATGAGAGGCTCTGTGAGCATGAGAGTACATGAGTCACAAGCGATTCGTGAATCTATGAAAGCATAGAGATACATGATGATTCGTGAAAAGCACAAACATGCTGTATCTGATACTCCCGAGGGGGATAACATCTCATGAAAAGATCCATATAGTACCAATCCGTGATAACAATCGTGTCAGCATCAAGTAAAGTAATCTAGAGCAAGAATATAAATCCTGGCAAATATGAAACGGTCAGAGAATGTACTCGCCTGATAACTGAATGTCTGAAGAAGATATACTGCCTGAGGAGAGGTGTGTGGCTCCTAGTCAAAGCAATACAGGTCACAATGTATCCACAATGATAAAAATAAAGTATACAATGCATACTACATGATTCTAGGTCAAACTGGTCAAAAGTCAACTCTTGGTCAACTCTAATAGTCAAACTAAGTCACAGGAAGTCATACTAGGTCAAATAAGGTCAAACAAGATCAAACAAGGTCAAACAAGTTTAATCTAGGTTAAAGTCAACTCCTGGTCAACACTCTAATCAAACTAGTCAAATACTAGTCAACACGATCAATCTGGATCAAGTCTAGGTCGAACTTAGACCAACTAAGTCATTGGTCAAACAAAGACTAGTCAGTTAGGTAATTAGGTCAAACATGGTCTGACTAGTTGAACTAGTCATTTATTAGGTCAATTAGGTCATGGTTTGACCAATAGTTGACCTTAGTCAACCATGGTCAACAATGGTCAACTCTAAGTCAAGGCTAGGTCAACACTAGTCCAAGTTAGGTCAAACAATGTTAAACTAGTTTTTAGGTCATTCCTAGTCATTTCTAGGTTAACTAGGTCACTTTCGACCAAATGTTGACTTTGGTCAACCCTTAGTCAACAAGGGTTGCTAGTAGGGTTTTGGGTCTTTTAGGGTTAGCCCCAAGCCATAGGCTAAATACTCTTGGCCATAGGCCATGGCTAGTCACAGGGTTTCCATATAACCTATAACTAGAAATCGTACATATAAACATATATCTACATACATAGATATACCCATCTATCTAATGCCTATATATATACACATAGGCCATAATACAAATACCTACCTACAATGTATATATATATATACACAATATGTATTCCTACTATCTATACCACATATAACCAATATATAAATAATATATATATACTCACTATATATCATATATATATATATATAACATATATATATATAACATATATATATATATAGATAGAGAGAGAGAGAGAGAGAGAGAGAGAGAG
This sequence comes from Iris pallida, assembly GCA_029216955.1. Lineage (NCBI taxonomy): Eukaryota > Viridiplantae > Streptophyta > Magnoliopsida > Asparagales > Iridaceae > Iris > Iris pallida. The sequence goes on along the minus strand of JANAVB010009400.1, from coordinate 2,428,387 downwards.
ACATAGAGAGAGGGACTGAGAACAGGGGGGGCTGTTCTGGTTTCCAGAACACACACACACACCCACAGCCATACACAAATACACACACACATAACACACATATACACACATATGTGTATATACACATAACTATACACACACACATCCAATTTCCCTTAAATTCGACCCACACCCTCACATACATGTACACTACACATATACTCACTAAAATACACTAGTATAATACCTAAATTATTACTAAAATCGAATCAAAATTCGATTTTCCAAATTCTGGAAAAAATCCCAAAACTGTGAACTACACAGTTTCACTAAAACTTGGGTAATCCGATTTTACACAACCTAATCGAGCTAAGGCTCGATACCAACGGTTGGTAACCAACCCCCCATAGATACACTAGGGTCCTAGGACACTGACACGACACCACGACACGAATTCCCGTGTCCAAACACACAAAAACATGACACGGGTAAATCCTGATACACACACGCGTGCACAGCGTCGTGCACGCGTGCAGTCCACTCTAGGACACGACACACACACACTCAGGACACGTGGTTATGCCCACGTGTTCGCCTAGGATAGGTGCACGTGTCCAACACCCTGCACGGTGTCTACGTGTCCTCTGGACACGACACGAAGGCCGTATCAGTCGTGAAAACACGACTGATACGCACTGTTCTGTGCCGCGTCGTGCAGAGATGCACGTGTCTCGTGCACACGACACGAGCCACGTGGAATCTCGTGCTCGTGTCCACGTGTAGCCCACATGATGGGCTACACTCTCGTGCAAACACGAGGTGTCATTGTGTCGTGTCCGCGCGACACGAGACGCGCGAAGTTGGTGTCTGTGCGTGTGTGCGTCCCAGTGTAGGACCAGTGCGAAGCGAATTTCGTGTCCGACACAAAACGACACATGGTGAAACTTTGGGGGAGTGTGCGCAGATACTGCCCCCGTGTCCACACCAAATTTCACGTGTCCACGTCGTGTCTACAGTGAGAACTGAGGGGGTGGTAGCAGGACACTGCACGAGGGTCTCGTACAGTGGGTTCGTGTCCGTTTTGGACACGGACACTGCATTGGTTTGTGTGCAGTAGACTAGGGTTAGGGTTAGGAAGCCTAGGACTAGGTTTTTGTGTAAAAAGTTTTGCAAAAACTGAAAGTCCTCTCCTTTGAGGCATTTCACCAAACACAGAAATTCAAACATGGATACGTGTCCGATACGGACACCAAATTAATCCTAATTTTCACCCAACTAATCCTACAGTTCCCTAGTACCTAGATGCATGCAAATATGAAGAGAAAACACAAAATTAACATGGTTTATGGACATTTACCTATTTGTGCAAATCCAATGAAAATCAATAAGGAGGGGGGGTGTGTCCTTCCACTTGGTGATGCCCAAAGCCCCTCAAACCCTTGATAGCAGGCCCTAACTAGTACCCTCTAGTGTAGGGGAGTCCAATGCAAGAAACTAGAGGTGATTTGGAGCAAAATTGATCAAGTTATGGGTGTTTGAAGAAAATAGGATTTTCTAGGATTAAATTCATGTAAATTGATCATGAATTAATGTGGGGGGTTAATATAGGATGTGTGGGCTGCCAAGGGGGTGTTCTTGGCTGGTCATAGCATGGGGGGGGGGGGTGTCCTTGGGTTACTTGCAAGCTAAGGGAAGGACTTTGTAAAGGGGTTTAAGATATTTTGCATAATTTAAGCAAAATATCAATAAATAATATCTAGATATTTATATAGCTTGACTACCATGAATATCTAATCCCCTTAGCCATTCTAGGTTAGGGTTTAACCTATAGATTAGGGTAATTAGGTTAGGGATTAGCAAGTCACTAATCTAAAAGTCCATGAATAGTAAAATCTCACTAATCCCACTAAATTCCAAATAAATTCCTAAAAATTACCAAAATACCCCTATGGCCAAAAATCACTAAAATGATATTCTAAGCCTATGGTCAAGTTCTCATGGTCATGGCAACTTCTAGGTTAGAGAAACTAGGGTTTACACTAAGGTTTACTAACAAAGTCACAAAGTCACAAGTCATGACTTAGCATGGCTTTAGAAATGGTTTAACTTAACTAAATTTACCAGAAAATCACACCATGACTAAAATACCACTAATAAATAATAAAAAAATAATAAATTTTCAAAAACCCCTAATTTTCAGAAACAGGGTGTTACAGAAAACGAGATTTTATTATCTATCATGTCCATATTACCTCTGGATAGATACAATTTATTGAGTTTCGAAGACTTATCATGTCCATATTACCTCTGATAAGTGTTTTCTATCTCGTACCTATTGTTTAAAATTAAAATAAATGATAGGATCACAAAACAAATATTTTATTCATTTCTTGAATAAGATAAAAGGTTACAAAAGCTCCCTATTTGCCTTAAGGCGGAGCAGATATATCTTTCAACAATTTTTGGAGCTCTGCTAAGCGTTTCTCATGAGAGCCCATTACATTTTCAGTAGCTATCTTTCTTCGAGCCTCTGGAGTGCAGATAGAAGAAAACTTAGCGAAAGTAGCTATCAGATTATCTCTGGCATCATCAAGATGCTTGATAGTGGATTCAGCTACAAAAACTTGTTCCTCCAGAATCGAGCTCTGTGTCGAATATTGGTCACGAGCTGCTATTAATTGCTCCTTCTCAGCTTTCAAACGAGCTAATTCAGCCTCCACTTCACGAATTTTATCATTTTGTTCCTGAATTTTTGTATTTGAAGTGTCATAGGCTTCTCTAAAACGTTCCAACTGAGGCTTTACGTCAGTCAAGAAAGCTTTCTCTTTGGCGACTTTGCTGCTATGTTCTCTGAGAGAGTCGTTGAAAGTAGTCTCTCGAGCAGTGTATTCCACTGATAAAACATCATACTCAGCTTGAATGAGACTTTCAGTAGTTTCACTTGTCAACCTCAGATATTCTTTAATAGGTTGCTCAAGTTCTTCTACCACTTTTTCCAATGCAGTTTCTCTCTCAACATCATTAAACATGGCGACGTTCCTGATAGTGGAAACAATCGCGCGTTTCAAGCTTTCATAACTCAGGCCTCTATTCAAGACCATGTTAATCAAAGCTGCCAGTGTCTTGTAAAAAGCTTCAGTATGAATCTCAACTAAGAGATTTATTTCTGCATTGGAGCTCGGAGTTGCAGCAATCTCTACCAAATCTCTTTTTCGAATACTAGGGGCAGATATGGTTGCTCCGGTAGCAGAATGAGATAAAGATGATGTTGTCGTCGCTACCATAGTCAATTGATCCCTAGGAGCTTCAGGGATCATATCTTCAGTACTAGCAGAGGTGGTTGCTTTGGTAGCAGACTGAGATATAGACGATGTCGTCATCGTTACCATAGTTAACTGATCCCTAGGAGCTCCAGGGATCACATCTTCAGTACTTGTCACTCCAGCCGTTTCTGGAGTTCTGGTGGCGGTAATTGTGGTGGGTGGAGTGATAATTGGAGCAGCTGATTCAGGTTCAGGCATTGTCTCCTCATGAACTTCTATTGAATTAGTAATGATAGTAGATGATGCTATCATGACATTTCCAGTTTTAGTGGATGACTTGACTACGCCTTCATCACCTTCATGGACTTCTGGCTGTTCAGACTCTTGAAACACTTCAATCTCTTCATTGAGATCAGTTCTTTCTTCATCAGCTGTTTCTTGATCTGCAATTGATTTTTCTGCAGTTAGTTCTTCTTCTCTGTTGTCAATATGAGAAGATAATCCTGGTTGAACCTCTGTTTCAAGCTCTTGTCGTAGTTCCTCTTCTGGTTGAATTTTCTCTACTCCATCTGAAGAAGAACTCTTTTCCTCAGACTCAGGGTTCTCCTCATAAATATTTTCCTGAGGAGAAGGAGGAGCCATAGGTTTTGGTGCCATAATAACATCTACAAAATGAACAAAATAAATTAAAATACAAAACCATAATATATAATCTTGTATAGATTTTGTATATATACCTGGAGTAGGACGTGCCAAATATGTGTCATAATCTCTATCCCAATCTTCATCATCAAAATCTAGAGCTGGTTCATCCAGTGGGATAGATTGTGAAGCGACGCCTTCAACTATTTGTGCCTTTTGTGGCAAGGTTAAATGAAGTGAAGTACTAAGGCATCCTGGCGATAAAATCCCTACAGCTTCAGTTGATGTGGCTGCTTGGGAGGCTGAGGATCCTTCTTCAAAATGAGTTGAAGAGGATGCGACAGGTGGCGGCTCTTCGACAGAAATGTTATCCTCTGGAGTGGCAGCTCTTGGTTTGGAAGGCATTTTGACGGTGACCTTTTTCTTCTTTTCGGGAGTCTTTACTGGAAGAGTAGTAGCTGTACTCTGCTTCCGCTTGCGGGATTTCTCAATAATAATAGGTTCTGTAGCCTCTTCTCCAATTCCTGTAGAAATTTATTCCAGATATGGATCTGGAACAGCAGCATCATCAGGGTTATCTGTTGGTACCCTGACTGGCTCTTCAACATTGCTTTCCTTAGGCCATCTCAGGCTACCTCTCATATTATAGCCATGGGCAAAGAAGCGGATAGAAGAGTAAAAGTGAGCGTACGAGTGAAGAATACGTAGCTCTGTAGTGCTGGTGGAGGTTGAGACTCTGAATCTGGCTCCCGTACGGGCAGTACTGAAATATCTCCAACCCTTGGCACCATCAAGCAGTTTCCTGTAGTGACGAAAACTGGTACAGGGATTACCAACATGAAGTTGGTCATACCCAAATTGACGAGCGAACCTACTGGGTAGATATGGTTCGAACGTACAATTATCTTCATTTCTGTACATCAAGTGAGAGGGCCTGATGCACTGTAGCCATTGGAAGACTGCTGGTGGCAACACAACTCTTCCTTCGACTTCATCTTCAAATTGAATACCGAAGCAATCTGCTGGAACTTGTGGCCGAGTACAGAAGAAGTTCCAACCATAAGAATAGTTCAAAACTGCCCGGGTATCTGCCACCGTCGTGGCAGTCCATGTAGCCTTGCTGAATTTTTGGAGGAAGACCTCCGCCTCATTGCCTGGGCCTGGTGGCAACAGATTGCAGTTGTGGTACAATAACCAGCCCATCAAATAAGTATAGGGCATTTCTACCCTAGGAAATGCATTCCGATGTAGAGCATTGTTGATTAACTCCTCACCGAAAGTCCTCAAACCTGTATTTTCGGCACACCATCGCCGATAGCAGGTTAATTCTGACTTTAAAAACCAAGCGTACTGCGGGCCATAGTACGCTACGGTGGATTCTATCAACCGTACCAGTTCCCGGTACGACCCATCTTCTCAACCATAAAGAAAGGAAGCCTGCTAGCAATGCTTTCCTAGAGATCTTTTGGCTGCCGTATCTAAGGAAGCTCAAGGCTTCAGTTCCAGCAGGGAACTCTCCAGTCTTGGTGGACAGATATTTATTTAGAAATTTATAGACAGTCATCATGTCCCGAATTTTGTTAGCAGGAATGGTTGAATCTGTATTGATAGCTGGAGCTTTATTTTCCTGGAATCTTTCTTTATCATCTTTGGATATTTTATCCATATGGAAGAAGAGATACGTGGTCCACTTATTAATGTATGCTAGATGAGATGTACTTTCCTGCATTGTAGTACAAATCATGTAGTGGCACATTAATTCTTCATATACCTCAATCAACTGAGGGTTTGTCTCTCTGATTTCAGCAAGTTCCCGGTTGGAGGGAACGTATTCTTCATACGGAGCTTCTCCCATGGGCAGTTTTGAGATGAATTGCATCTCATGAAGTGCAAGACGCATTTCGCCTTTCGGGGTTGCAAAAGTTCCAGTCGAACTTATGTATGTCTCCATCAGGGCCATGAACAGGTTACCGTTCGAGGGTATACCCTGACTAGTGGAAGCTACCGCTTCATACAGGCCAATATCTTTCAGCACTGTCTCGAAGTTCTTCATCATTCAAATGCTAATCTGGATCCAGTTCTGGTTGAAAGAAGTCAACCATACCGGTAGCCTGGGGTTTGTTTGGGGATATAATACCCATTCTTAATGAACCTGTTAACAAACATCTGGGTCTGCACTGGTTGCATTAAACCCGAATCTTTACTTGGGGTAAATCCTGGCATGAGGCCAGAGAAAGAAGTGACACCACCATTGGGAACGCTAGCGAAATACCCCATATCATTGGTATGATCCCTCTTGAATACGATTCTACCCGGCCTTCCGTGACTGCTGGGAGTCAGATTCCACAGCATTTGTCGAGGGTGGGTGGCATGGAAGAATGCTGACAAAGGGTAATCTCTGTCCATATCAGGGAGATACATGGCTTTATCTCCAGATTTGAACACCCAAGACTCCTTCTTGGGGTGTGTCTGTTACTTACAGTCAATTGCATCCCCAAATAAAAAGGCTGGTTTTGCAAATTGTTGTTCATTCAGTGAAGTCAACAATTCTCCATTTATCATGGATAGCAGCATCCTATCCCCTTGAGCAGCTATCAGCTGTGCCCTCTCTATGGGGTAATCTGGGTTCGATTGAGGAAATGTTACGTGAGACAGATTTTCCAGATAATTTGAGCCCACCATGCCAACTGATGAGCCAAAAACTTCTGCGACAAGGTGAATTTGCAAGTCCACTGCCAAAAGAAAAAAAGAAAAAAATCAAGTTAGTGAAAATCTAATTTGGTATCTTTTACGCAGATAAATTGGTCTTAAAAATATAAAAAAGTCTTTATTTTTCACAAAGTCTTTCATTTTGTGAGATTTTACGCTGGCACATTAGATGTGGGCGTATTTCAAGTTTTAAGCTGGCACATTAGATGTGGGCGTATTTTAAATTTTACGCTGGCACATTAGATGTGGGCGTATTTCAAGTTTTACGCTGGCACATTAGATGTGGGCGTATTTCAAGTTTTACGCTGGCATATTAGATGTGGCGTATTTCAAATTTTACGCTGGAACATTAGATGTGGGCGTATTTTAAGTTTTACGCTGGCACATTAGATGTGGGCGTATTTTAAATTTTACGCTGGCACATTAGACGTGGGCGTATTTCAAATTTTACGCTGGCACGCATAAACGTGGGCGTATTTCTTAATTTTACGCTGACACGTATAGCGTGGGAGTATTTTGATTATCTTAATTTCTACGCTGACACGTATAACGTGGGCGTGAAATCAAAGATTTGGGTCTTCTTCTTCTCCGACGAGTTTTACAGCCAAAGGAGCAATGCTTTACTCCTCATTGGAGGAGCCACAGCGGGGTTGCCTTGCTGAGACGCTGATGAAGATCGGACAAGAGTTTGTGTGCGGTCGACCGACGAGGAATCGACGGCGGGCTTCTTTTCTTTGCTGCTGCCGGCGGCGGATTTCTTTGGGGCCATCGAATTGAATGCAAAAGAGGATTTGAGAAAGGGGATTCGAAAAAGCTTGGGAGTACAAAGAAACAAAGTAAAATTTTCTCTCTCCCCGAAGAACCCTATTTATAGGGAATTTTCGAATCGGTTCGAATTCCAGATTTTACGCTGACTGTTGATATCCCAACTTTTACGCGGATGACCGTTGGATATTCCGAATTTTACGCTAACTGGTCAAATTCCGAATTTTACGCTTCTATTCAAAGTGTTTCAAATTTTGAAAATATTTAAAAACTTTGAAGGGGGTCTTGTAGGAGCGTAAAAAGTGCTCTATGGACTGAGTCAAAGAGATTAGAAATTTTACGCCTAGCTATTTTACGCAAGCTACTTTACGCCAAGGCAGTTCATTAAGTTTTACGCCCGGGGACGGGCTGTCAGGTCGCATTTAATGCAAAGTGATAATGAATCTGACATAATGATTTGCTGACAGCGTATAAACACAAAATTCGAAGAGATTGGATTTACACCAAACCTCATACTTGTCGTATGGTGTGCAGAGAAGGCTATTTTACGCTCATTAAAATCACTTCTTTTTACGCACGATAGTTATGTGAGCTTTTACGCTCAAGGCTATTGTGAGTGTAAAGTCTATTTGGGCTAAGTTTTACGCTCAAGACTATTTTAGCCACTTTACGCTGAGAAGTTTTATTTGGGTTGTTTTTACGCCAGTTTGCCACTTTACGCTTGGACCATATTTTGGGTTGTTTTTACGCCCAATCCTTCCTGACTACTTTGGAACGTGGTTTATCCACGTGGCTTTCATGCCACATTTATTGAGGAACGTGTGTACGTGCTCCCTATTTTTGTTGAAATAATAGGACACGTGTCAACATACGTAGAGGGTGACTCCCATCGTGGGTGACAGTTACCAGCGTAAAAAACCCAATTGTGTTGCTTTTTACGCACAATGGGTCAAGTCTATAAGTAAACTTATTTTTCACATTAAAGGTATCATCATCAGAGAGACAGGAGAGAATACAGAGATCAGAGCCTAGACACTTTGATTTTTGAGAGCATTCTTCTTCAACTTTTCTTCCAGAACAGAGTGAAGCAAAGCAGAAAAGCATTCGACCTCGCCATCAGTGCCCAAGTGCGTCGATACTTTTCTGGTGACTTAGTTCTTCCGGCTGTTCATCTTCTAGCAGTGATCTTCATCATCATCGTATGGTCCAAGGAACAAAGTGATCGCCTTCAGATCAGACTTCCATAGCAATACTTTCCAGAACAATTTGTACTTTCTGTACTTTTTCTCGTTTTCTTTCAAAATTCAATTTTAGGCATTTTGTTAAGTGAAACACCTTGGCGATCATATCGATCACACACACGATATTCGCTTATTCAAAGCTTAACGCAACGTTCAGCCAACATACACGTTCGCCTACTCAACTCGACTTAGCGACTAACTCGACCTTTTCAAATCGCATCCACGATCTTCCAGTCTCACTCGTTGCAACTCGTGCAACGATTTATTCTCGATACTTAAGGTCATTACTCAATCTCGTTTAACATATCGCTATCCATCCGCATAGCCATATAACACATACCACGTCGACTCGTTGCACCGATGCAATGAACGATTCATGACTTGCTGCACTCCGTGCAACCAACAATACATAACCCTTTGCATGGCTATATAACACGCATCGCCTCATATATCGACTCGTTGCACTTCGTGCAACCAACAACACATATCTTCTCGCACTTCGTACGATCGATAACACATAACTCCTCGTACCTCGTGCGACCAACAACACGTATATCATTGCACTTCATACAACCAATATCACCATATTCGTTGCACTTCGTACGACCAACATTCCATAACTCGTTGCACTTCGTGCAACCAACGTTCTCCGATGGCACCCGAAGATAGCGTGATAGTCACGACATACTTGTGGCAGACGTACGCACTTAATATAGACTTATTGTATGGAAGATCCAATATAGCATCGAGCAGATTCAGGAGCCATACGGTTGCGAAAATAACTTAGAGTCAACTGAATTCGATAGCGAAGCAACTGAGGGTCAAAGAGATTCATGTACGGTCCAGAGGATGGAACCGCTCTGATACCAACTTGTCATACCCCGATCCGGCAAATCGCTCGTCCTCGCTAGATTTCACCCGAATCATCATCCTCGCCGGGGCGTGATGCCGCACGAGCCTGGAGTTACGCTCGTGCAAGGCAAGATAACAGGTTCACATAGTATTTATCTCAAATTGATAATATGTCACGACCCGCACCTTTATGAGGGGTACGAGCACGTGGGTACGTCCAGCCTACGCCGCAGTGTCGGCGGTAGAACGCTGTATATAACGTCTGTAAATACTACGACTAACAGTATAAATGTACATATACAGTATATACTCTCCGAATGGAGGTGACATAATAATACAGTCTCAATCACAGAATAAAACTAAGGTAGATAGCTCAGAAGGAAAGACATATGATAGATGAAAGAGTAAATAAGTCCAGGGTCCAATACAAGCCCAAGTATAAACAACATCACAGGGTATCAAAATATAATATAGAAACTATTGTCTGATAAAGCTAGCTGGATCGCAGTCCAGTCAAACCTAGCTAACCTACACTACTCTGGAAGTACAAAATCTAGTGGCTCTACTATAAGGCCACGGTCCTGGACTACTCTATCTAACTCGAGCCCATAATAGGTCGAGCAGTCCGCCTCAGAGTCATCTGTAATATATCATAACGGTATCCTGTCAGGAAAATGAGCAAGTACAAGCACTAACAGCAGTTCCATGTGAATTGACAAATTCTATAAGAGACAGTATAATAAAATACAAGATAAAGATATATGAAGACTTGGGAACCGTTCGAAAGCTGAGTTACAACCCTTAAACCAAACAAGGATCGGGGTTGTAACCCTTCTCCCGAGCAGAACTTAGTCTCCAAATCAAGGTACATCATAGAGGCATGTAAAACATGTGAGCAACTGAATATCATAGCATGGTGAGAAAATACTGAATGTAGAACAGAGCAGGATATATGATAAGATAAAGTAAATATAAAATGTGCCTTGAATTATTAGAGCGTTATGTGATCGGCAAGGGAATCATGGTAGGGTTATCCACTTGGCTCGGTAATCCGTGGTGACCTCAACGGAAAGTCATGCCGGCCAACCTGGATAACATGGACATGGAGGTATCTGCTACATCCTACGTGAGGTGAGGGTGGCGCAAGCAAAATAGTGACATGGGGCTTTGATCACATAACCCCTAATAATTCCCCATCCCCGAGTAGTATAATAGACCTGGACATGACACGTCATGACACGGGATTCTCTAAGAGGATAGCTACTCCCTCTCAGGAATCGGTGTCTATACAAGTACAGGAAACAAGACAGGGAATGTACATATATATCAAGAAAATCCAGGAACAACATCTCATGTCATGATCCAACATATACTAGTCCGTGAACTATCGTGACTGGAATCGAGTAAGACACTACAACAGAATCGGATATAGCAGATATCAAGACAATAAAAACTATCAGTAAATGTACTCGCCTGCTGTCCTAAGCTGTAGGGTATATCAATGCTCAGAGCGGTAATCAAAAACCTGAAGATGAGATACTGTATGTTAATTTAGGTTTAAATAAGTTTAAGAATGATTCACAATGAATGATATGCAATCTAGGTCAAACTAGGTCTCACTGAGTCATATTAAGTCCTGTCAAGTCAAATCTAGGTCAAATCAAGTTATATCAAGTCAATCTAAGTCAGACCAAGTCAACCCTAGGTCATACCAGTCATCACAGGTCAAAACAAGTCGAAGAAAGTCAAACGGGGTCAAGAGTTGGCCTACAGTTGACTTTTGGTCAAATGGTCAACTCTGGTCAACTCTAGGTTAACCCTAGGTCAACCTGGTCAAATGTTGACCAACAGTTGACTTTTGGTCAACTGGTCAACTCTGGTTTGGATTTGGTCAAATCTAGACAAAGTGTTGACTCACGGTTGACTTTTGGATAAAAAGTCAACTCAGGGTCAACCGAGCCAAAATTGGCTCAAATATGACATTTGTAGGGTGTACCCAACATGCCACCCAAGTTTTAAGTCAATCCGACTACCCGAACTCCGTATCTCGAAATTACCCGATTACCCCTTAACATTTACCCTTAAACTGCTGTAACTTGACGCCAAGTGGCCTTCCCTTAGGAATTCCACTCCGTGCTTCCTAGGGTAGTAGGGTACTAGCCTATACAACCATTACCTACCAAGTTTTCTAGGGTAAGTGGACATCCAGTCCATCTTACGGTCCGAATCGCCCGTTTACCCGTTATCTTGAACATTTCAAGATACGGGACGGTGCGGTGCGATACCGTCTCCCCAAGCCCACATGCAATCCCGATTTCAACTCCAAAGCCTACCCACAAAATCTAAATCACATTACCTAAGTCCCCTCCAAGTTTCAACGCGTTCCGAATCACGGAACTCAATTTCACCCCTTAAACCAAAATCCTAACTTAACCTTTTACCCTCTCATTCACTCATTCAACTCTCACTTTTCACACCCTCTTAGGACCAACTTAGGGGGCTATTCTAGTGGGTTTATTAGGGTTATATAGAGCTAATAATAGGGTATATATATGTATATATATAGGTATATAGTGGGGTATATACGGGGTCGAATAGGGGGTTAAAAAGGGGGGTTTGCCTATTGTTGCTGCTACTGTTGCCTGCTACTGCTGCTGTTCTTGCTGCTGTTAGGGGGCTATTTAGGGGGAAAAATAGCCCCCTAGCTGCTGTGGGTGCTCCCCCTTTCCCCTCCACAAATCCTCCATCATTCCCCCTCTATTTCCCTCTCTAAATCACTCTAAAAACCCCTCTAATCTCTTCTAAAATCCTTCTCTAATTCTCTATTATATATATATCACTCACCACATCTAATTACCATTCCCTTCTCCTCTCTATACTCACCATACACACACACATATATGTATGACCACACACTCACATGTATATATATATATATATATATATATATATATATATATATATATATATATAGATACACACACACATATGTATCTATATATATATAGACACTCACACACACACATGGACACACTCTCACCCACACATGGACACACTCTCATGACACAACTATCACTCTCCTCTACACACACACAAATACATATATAAATACACACACAAAAATACACATGTATATATATATATATATATATATATATATATATATATATATATATATATATATATATATATACCACTCTAAAAAGAATAAAACCATAGTTAATCCTTAAACTAGATTTTAGGGGAACCTAACAAATCTAGGGTCAACTTGTAGAGAATGGTTCCCTCTCTAATTTATGTGAAAGAATAAATGAAATGGAGAATTAAATGGAAGTTTAAATGTCATACCTAAATGAAGATTTGGAGGAAGAAGAAGGAGTTGGAAGAAAAGAAATGAAGAGAGAAGAAGAAGACTTAGTGAAGAAGAAAGAAGAGGTGGAGGGGGTGCCTATAGGGGCCGGCCATGGTGGTCTTGGTAGGGGTACTTGTATTTACAAGTTTGCCCCTACACTAGCTTACATGCCAATTAAATCCAAAATAGGTTTTGGAAATTGCTAAAATTAATTAAAAATCATAAATAAACTAAATATACCATGGGGGACTAGTCCAAACTCCTAAACCTAAAAGTTTAGTGTGGTGGGCCATGGTCAAATAACATGCTAATTACGACTCAAGTTGAAATTCACCGGGGTCCCGAATTAACAAGGAATGCGATGAAATTCGAACCCGACTCCTATAATAATTAAATAATAATATTCATGAAATAAAATTCCCAAAAATATTATAAAATGGAAAATTACCATTTTACCCCTAACTGGGAAAAGTGAGGGTGACAAGTCTATCCACCTTAAAAAAAAATTTCGTCTTCGAAATTAAAACCAAACAATAGTAAATATCAAAATCACAAGTCATGGCTTAAAATTTAAATGATTAAAATCTCAAAAATCAAAGCATGCATGAAATGACTAAAATTATAAAATTTAAAATTACTCTCAAATAGAAACTGGGTGCTACAAGTCTATCCACCTTAAAAAAATCATTCTAAAAAATTAAAACAAGTAAACACAAAAATTATGCAAATCGATAATCGTATGCGTCTGTCCAATCATCATGATACTCAGAATCTCCGTCATGCCAGTGAGCAAGGCTATGACAATCACAGAGTCCTCAACTACGGTACATACATCTAGAATTATGGTATTTAAAATTTTCGCATTGCCGCATGCTTGGCAGCAAAAACCTTAAATTTCCACACCCAAGAAATACGACCATAATCCGACTATATGTCCTCGTTATGCCTGCTAGCATGACCCTAGAGCATTCTAAAATCTCATAATCGAGGCGACCTAGCCCATACGACTTATCTTAGAAGGAAATCACATCACAAGAAAAAAAAAATTTCATCCAACGATCAAAGAACAGATAGAATCGAAGTTCAAGACAGTTTATAAGAAGGCAAATGCGGAAAGGAGATTCGAAATATCGGAACCTGCTATTTGCTCTGCTACTGCCTGAGTGGGCTCAACTGTCATGGCGAAAGCACGCCCCTGCAGGCCTTCTCTAGCCTGCTGTACTCTGTCCTGGTCTCTTCGGATTCCACTAGCGTGGCAATCCCTCAGCTGGTGGTCAGGCGCCCCGCAGTATAGACAGACGCCCAACCTCTTCCTACAAGCCTCTCTATTGTGCCCCGGCTTCCCGCAGAAGCTGCACGGAGTAGCCGGTCTCTGGCCCTGTCCCTGGTGCTGCTGGGCACGCGCTGGTGCCTGCTGAATCTGTAACAGAGGCTGCTGCTGAAATAGCTTCTGCTGATGCTGAAAGTGGGGGCGCTTGGCCGGTCCCGTACTGGAACTCGCCCCCATAGTATCACCGCTCCTCTTCGGCTTGAGGCCGAAGTCCTCCTCTGCAATCTGTGCGTCCATCAATATCTGATCGAACGTCGCGTCACGGCGACCCGAGGTGCGGGTGCGCACTGCATGAATAAGTCCCCTACGGAACTTACGAGCCTTCTGTCCCTCATCCTGGATCATATCAGGAGCGAACCTGCTAAGGTAGAAGAACTCCGCTGCATACTCGTCCACCGACGAGTTCCCCTGCACTAGACCCACGAACTGGCCCTCCAATGCTGTAAGAGCCACGTCCGGGAAGAACTTCTCCTTGAAGAGCCTCCGGAAGTCCTCCCATGATAACCCTCTAACCGACGCACGAGGATCCGTACGGTACCATGTCAGCGTAATGTCGAAGAATCGGCTGGCTGCGGTCGAAACCCAAAGTGCTCTAGGAAGCTCTGCCAGCTCAATGCTTCGCTGCACATCCTCTAGCCAGTCGTCTGCATAAAGGATGCCCTCCGTGCCTGTGAAGTCCCTGGAGCTCATCTTCCTAAAGTCTAATACTGTCCCCGGCCTGGACTGCTGCTGGTACGGCTGCTGGCCAGTAGGGCCCTACATCATACCCGGTGCCACTCTCTCTACTGCTGCCAGTGCAAGTTGATGCGAGTTCTCCATACTCTACCTCAGCAACTCGATCTGACGGTGTGACACCTCCGACTGGCGCTGTGACGCCTCTGCCTGAGCCCGCTGTGTCTCCATCATCTGCTGAAGGAGAAGAAATATATAATGTGTATCCGTCGGTATCGGTGGTGGTGGCGGCAGTATCTCTGGAACAACGGCCGTAACCCTCTGGGGTGGAGGTGGTAGACCTCCCTGTGCAACTGCCAGGGCCTCTGGGATAGTGGAATCACTGGAGGCAGTCTCGTGAACCTCCTCCTCAGCCTGATCAGATCTCTCGGACAAGCTACTCGATCCAGTGGCCTGTGTAGGTCCTAAAAAATCAAGTTGCATACATCAACAAAGTCAGAAAATCAAGAAATACAACTTTCAGATGAACTGCGCAGACATCAGATTACGCATCTTTTAGATTGTGCATGATAAATTGTGCACACTTCCAAGTGCGCAGGCTGACGTGGCAAATCACCATCATTACCTGACACAAATCAAATCTTCTGACAGCTGACAGCGCGGAGAACGAGGCGACCGTTCATTTAATCGTGCAGCACAGCGCTCGAGGACAGCTGGCAGCGCAATCTATTTCCTACGCAATTCAAGTTGGCGCAATCCAAGACCAGTACAATTCAGTATGCGCGTTCTATCAACACAAATGACAAAATACACGTGGCATTCATGCCATCAATTGCTCATTTTGTGGCAACTGTCTATGCATGATCATGCGCATTTCAATCAAATGATGCCACGTGTCTAAGGCAGTTGGCCCATGATCCAGCAACTGTCTTCGCAGTCCATTGTTGTGCAATCCAATTGTTGCGCAATCTATCATGCGCAGTCCAGAATAACTAAAAGTTAGTTATTTCTCAGAACTCTATAAATAGAGTTTCAAGTCTCCATTCAAAGGGGATCAATAATCAGAGATCAGAGATTAGATTATCAGACTTAAAAGTTCAGAGAGTTCAGGAGTTCTTGCCCAAGTGCTGCTGCATTCTTCCGAGGCTTTTGCCTTCAACTTCCGAGACTTTTTGCCTTCAATTCCAGAGTTGTCTTCAACTTCAAAGGCTTCGTCTTCAAAGTTCACATCGTCCAAGGGATAAAGCAATCGTCATCTAGATTGGATTTCTAAAGTTGTACCATTCCCAGAATTCAAATTGTAATCTTTTACAAAGTTTGTATCAATAAAGTTCTTCAACTTTTGTTTTTGCAAACAAAATGGCAACTCTGCTGGGGACGACTTTCTCCTCCGATGAGGAAGTGACAACTCAATGTGACGTAGCGTCTATCGGAAAGACGCAGAAGACACTGGTTGTGAAGATCAACCAGACAGCCTACGATTCTATGATCAACTCCAAGACCACTCCTCGCACTGCAACCACTTCTGCCACAAGCAAAGTGTGTCCAGTGTGGGTCCCAAAGACTGCTGCACAGTTTATTGATGCTGTCAGTAAGACTTCTGCGCAGTCTGCTATCAAGACTGCTGCACAGTCCAAAGCTTCTGTCATCAAGCATGCTGTACAGTCTATCTCTGCCACTACTGCACAATCTGTTTCTGCCAGTACACAGAAGACTTCATATGCTGCCTTAGCCAAGTGCAAGACTCCTATGCCTCTGGCGCAATTGGCTGCCAATCTGTCTGCACAGTCCAATGTTCCAGCATCCAGAGTCCACCCTAAGCACTCTATAGCAAGAACTCCTGATGCGCAAACCGTACTTTCTGTGGCTAAAACTAGTGCGCCATCCATTCATGTACAAACTGCTTCTGTGCAATCCAAGAGTGACAGCCTTTTGGCTAAACTCTCTTCTTCTCATAACAAGGGAAAAGGCTCTGCTCCTCTTCCCAAACACAATGTTGCTCCTGTGCAATCTACTGGGGGTCGTCCTTTGGCTATTCCTATTTCTCTTTAAAATAAGGAAAAAGGCCCGTTGGTCTTTTCTCAATCTTCCTTGTCCCATGACTTGGAAGACAACAGAGGGAAATGCTCTTTAGCTAACCCTTCTTCACAAAACAATGGAAAAGGCCCTTTGGTCTTTTCTCAATCTTCTTCAGTTTTTACTGAAGAAGATCAATCTGAACGTGCCTCGGCACCAATCAGTACTAGAACTCTTTCAAACAAGGATTCTTCTTTTCTTTATAACAAGAGAACTTGTACTGACCAAAGAGGTATTCTGCCTACCCCGGTAGCAGAATTCCAGGACCTCCCGACTCTCAAGATTTCTTGATCCAGACAGGGAAAACTGATGGTGTCTCAAACAGAAACCCCTATGGGTGAATTTGCTGATCTCAGAACTTATCTTAACAGACCCACTTCGGTGAAACGCAAACAGCCAATGTCGAAGACCAAATATCATCAAAAACAAATCTCTAGGGTTAAAAATCCCGACACTTATGCCAATGAAGTGAGTACTTCCCTGTACACTCAAGGGACTAAACATTTGAAGAATTGGAATCATGTTCCGAATATTATCAAAGAACAGATCCCTCAGAGTTTTCCTCGTCCTGCTGTTGTTCCAGATCTCCGAGAACATCTCAGACAAAAATGAGACAATGTTTCAACACCTTCAGTTCAACAATCTGATCATCATTGCAACCACAAGGTCATCATCCAATGTTGTTGTCAAACAACAAAACGATCTGTCTTCGATCGCCTGACTTTTGTTAAATCTGAAGCTATGTCAGAAGAAGATGAAGTCTTGTATGCTTCTATCAACATGACTTCCCGAGACACTGGGGGTAGAAGGTGCTCTAAGCATGGCAAACCTCGTAAACCAAGTCAACGGTATTTAGAATTACTTCAAGAATCCTCTGAAGGAGTATTTCGACATACCCGATCCAAGAGCCGAGACACAATTGGTCAAAGGAATCTTCTTCAAAATCCTTCAGGTTATCTTTCTGCCTCTCAGTCAGGAGACGACTCTTTCTCCGACTATAATGCATACAGCGAAAGCTCTGAACAAACAGTATCTTCCACTGTACCAAGAGAAGTGACAGCTTATGTTGTCAATGAAGATCTAGATGCTTCAACTTCTACAAATCAAGAACAGCGAATCGCTGCACTTGAAGACAAGCTAAAAACCATGGCTGAAATGGTTGCTAGTATGCATTCTATCATAGTGGCACAATACGTCACACCACCAACTGTACCTGCTGCGAGTCTAGAGATCGTAGCATCTTCGGTACCTGCCAATACTGGGCTGGGGGTAGTGTCCCCTCAAATGCCTCATGTACAAGTACAAATTCAAACTACACCTAGTCAATCAGGAGCTGGGGGTAGTGCTTACAATGCTGTTCTTCCTTCTACCACTCTAACTCAGCCTGCTCCTTTTTCGTCATCTGAAGATGCTAATGAAGCTGTGAAACTCTTGCGAACCCAGTTCGAAGCTTTCAAAGAGAAAGGCAACTTGCAAAGATTGGGGATCAAGCAGCCTTATCCAGTTGAATGGAAAGAAGTCCCATTCCCACCAAAGTATAAGATTCCAACGATCTCTTTGTTTGATGGCAGTACATCTCCTAGTCAGTTCATCAATCACTTTGAGGTAATGACTGTTCAACTCCAGCCAAATGACGCTCTTCTTACCAGAGTGTTCGTCGGTTGTTTAGCCGGCGTAGCATACGACTGGTACAGAAGTTTGCCCGATGGTTGTATCACTTCCTTCTCAGGTCTCAAACAAATCTTTCTGGAACGATTCTATGAAGGATTCAACGACATGACTATGTCGGCTCTCAACAAAATCAAACAGAAACACAATGAAACTGCTGAGAGTTTCATCGAACGGTTCCGCCGTGAAGCCTTGAAGATGCCTCCCGGAACTCCAGCTGTTGTTACTATTGATACTTGTAAGGCAAATCTTTTGCCTATCATCAGTATGTGGACAGGATCTACCCAGTTCCAAGATTGACCTTCATTCATTGTCAACGCCAAAGCTGCGGAAGTGAGTGCCAAGAAGTTCAAACAATTGGGGGTACAAATATCTAACCCCGATCGAGATGAACATCAGACATCAGGTGGTGGCAACCGCCAGAATAACCGCAAAGCAAAAGAGACTTTGAACATCAATTTGAATAAGAATAAAGAATCTCTGGCTGTCAATGTGGCTCTGCCTACTTCCACTCCGACTCCTTCTGTACCTCCACCGAAGGAACCTCGTCCGAAAGTAGAATATTCCTTCGACGAGAATGACACTGCAAGCATCTTTGAATGTTTACTCAAAAGCAACAAGATTCATCTCCCAGACCCAAAGAAACCTGATGAAGTCGGTAAGACAGATCATCCTAAATATTGTGTCTACCACAGGTTCATTGGACATCCTACTCGAGCATGCTATGTGTTCAAGGGCAAAATTTAAGAGCTTGTCAATGCTGGTGTCGTCACTCTGCAGCAAGATGAGAAGACTGTTACTGCGAATATGGTTTCAGTCCAGTTTGGTGACTTTTCTTCGCAGATGGTACAGCACGGTGTCATTCCTATTCCTAAAGCTACTCTTGAGATTGAGAATCTCCTGCTTCTACCAAATGAAGGTCTTGTCCCCTTGTCTCTTGACAACAGAAAAATTATGTGGATCCATTCCGATCTTGCTCCGGAATTCGAAGTACCCTCTTCTTCCAAGAAGAAAGGTCGTTCTAAAGGCAAGACAAAGACTTGCAACATGGTGTCTTTTGACCCCATAATTGACGAAGAAATTCTGCTAGGCACCAGATCAGGGAAAGCCTATTTGAAAGATCATTCTGAAGCTCAAGAGGATCCTGCCTCTTCTTCTGAACCTATTCCAGTACAATCTACTTCCTCTGAAGAGATTCCTTCCACATCTTCACCAATTGTAGTACCTATTCCTCCCAAGCCGGTGGTTGCTGACAAAGGCAAGCAACAAGTCCGTTTTGACAAACCCTTGAAGAAATCATCTCCTACAGGACTTGAAAAGCCATACAACTTTGATATATTGGCTCAACTAGCCAATACACCGGCTAGGCTATCAATCTTCGAGCTCTTGCGCCTTTCTAAAGAGACTCGAGAAACTCTAAGTGAAGCCCTGATGCAGGCTGAAACTTGCCTAACTCTTCTCAAAAAGCCGAAAGCCGAACCAGTCTCTTGCCGTCACTGTCATAGTGTCTTGGAGTTGATTACAAATATCACTTTCACTCAGAATGATATGCTGCTGGAGGATAATAGACATGATCGTCCTTTCTATTATACAGGGCATGTCGATTCAATGAAAGTCGATCGTATCCTTATAGATCCAGGATCTGCACTTAGCATCATGCCAAAGACGATGCTAGACGCATTAAAGATACCAGTGCATAGTCTTTCAAGCACAATCACCACTATCTTAGGATTCAACTAAGGAAGGAGTGAACCTTTAGGTAAGATTCGCCTAAAACTCCAAATAGGCAATCTTCGCACAAAGGTGACCTTCTATATCATCGACAATCATGGTTGTTCTTACAACGCTCTTCTGGGAAGACCATTCCTCCATGAACATAATGTTGTTCCATCAACTCTTCATCAATGCTTTAAATATATCGATGACAAAGGAGAAGTTCACAAAGAAGTTGCAGACCTTTATCCTTTCAAAGGCGTCGAAGCGTATTGTAACGATGCTCGTATGTATAAGAAAGAATTTATGAAAGTGGTATTGGCTATGGATACTGAAGAAGACCAAGAAGCAGTGCCCAAAGACACTCTTATTATACCTGTCAAAGGGCGTGTTTCCAATCCTCAGTCCTCTAAACCATTGGCTATTCACTTGCCAGTTTAGAAAGAATCGGTTGATGGCGATCAAGATAAAAGGGAGCTAACCTCTTCTGAGCCACTTGTTATCGACTTACGTCGCAACAAGGACAAAAAGCAGCTCACTTCTTCTGAGCCACTTGTTGTTGATTTAACTCATAACAAGGAAAAAAAAGAGCTCACCTCTTCTGAGCCGCTTGTCATCGACCTCCGTCGTAACAAGCTTCCTCCACGTTCTTCTTCTCCCCCTCTTGTAATTAATCTGACCAAGCCTGCTAAGGCTAAAGGTCCTGTTGTAAATACAGATGTACAAATTAATGAAAAAGCATCTACTTTCTAGTATACTGATGTTATTTATCATACTAAATGCTATTTGGATATGTTAGATAGCTTCAAATCATTTACAATGGGAGTTGTACAATCTCTTTAAACAGAAGTTTCATGTGAACACCCAAAAGATTCATATCGTATTGTTCCTGCTCGCAAGAAAGGTGAACGTCCAATACTTTTTAGTAAAAGACCGGAACAAAAATTCAGCTATACGGATGATAGTAAAGTTAACGACACGGGTCATCTTCAATTCCGTCATTACAGTCAACAATCAAAAGATATCGTCCGAAAGATGGGTTACGACTTCAAGAGTGGTCTCAACTACGGTAAGGGAAGAAAGACTCCTCTCCGTACCGCTGTTCCACAAGGAAAGTCAGAGATATATTACAGCAGAACCAAAAGAGGTCTCGGATATGCTTCTCCTCCGATGTTATCCCCAGCAGTCTTCGACTCTGATAGCGAAGAACGTTCTAACTCTTCTGATTCCAGATCATGGGATTCTGACACCAGCGTTGGTGAAGTCCATCGTGTGATCGTATCTTCTAATATGGTATCCGCTGAACTTCCGGAAGGATATGATGAGGACATTGAAGAAAATCCTGAAACAGATCCTTGGGCTCAACAGATGGATAATCATTAGGTACTCCGATTTGAACAAAGAGAACCTTCTACCGAAGATCAACTAGTTCAAGTTGATGTAGGAGAAAGCGAGTCACCTCGTCCAATCTTTATTAGCAAGAATCTTCCAGAAGCAGATAAACAAGAGTTGATTCTTCTTATTAAAGAATACATTGACGTCTTTGCTTGGAGTTACGAAGACATGCCAGGTTTAGATCCCAAAATTGCTACTCACAAATTGAACATTTTGCCTAATGCTAAACCAGTCAAACAGCAGCAACGGCGATTCAAGCTTGAAATGATGGACGCAATCGATGATGAGGTCAAGAAGCTTATCGCTTGTGGCTTTATTCGAGAAGAACAATATCCTGATTGGGTAGCCAACGTTGTTCCAGTCCTGAAGAAAACTGGCAAAGTCCGAGTTTGCATCGACTTTCGGGATCTTAATGAAGCATGTCCGAAAGATGAATTTCCTCTCCCTATCACGGACGTCATGATTGACAATACCTGTGGGTTCGAGCGAATATCTTTTATGGATAGATTCTCTGGATACAATCAGATCAAGATGAATCCCGAAGATGAAAAACACACATCTTTCCGCACTCCTCGGGGAGTCTATTGCTACACAGTGATGCCATTTGGTCTCAAGAATGCTGGTGCAACTTACCAACGGTCCATGAGTACCATTTTCAGAGAACATCTTCGTAAAACAGTCGAATGTTATGTTGATGATATCGCTGTTAAAAGTCGTCTGAAAGAAGATCATATCCAAGATTTGAGAACAATCTTCAATCTCATGCGCCAACATCAGCTCAAGATGAATCCCACCAAGTCATTCTTGGGTGTCTCTAGTGGTAAGTTTCTCGGCTTCGTTATTACCTCTAAGGGTATACACGTGGATCCCGAGAAGATCAAAGCCATTCAAGAGATGCGTCCTCCACGCAACCTAAAAGAGCTACGAGGATTCCAAGGTCGACTTGCGTACATCAGAAGATTTATTTCGAACTTGTCTGGACGTTGCAGACTATTTACTCAACTAATGATGAAGGGTGTGTCTTTTATTTGGACTGAAGAATGTCAACAAGCATTCGATGACATCAAACGATATCTAATAAACCCACCAGTCTTGGTACCACCAATCTCAGGTATTCCATTCTTAATGTACGTCCGTGCTATGGACCATTTGTTGGGTGCTTTACTTGCCCAAAAGAATAAAGAAGGTCATGAACAAGCCATCTACTATCTCAGTCGTACTATGATTGGTGCTGAACACCGTTATAGTCCGGTTGAAAAAGAATGTCTAACCCTTATATTCGCCGTTCAAAAGACAAGGCATTACATCATTGGTCAAACCATTCATGTCATATCCCGAGTCAATCCTCTTCGGGTACTGATGAAGAAGCCTAGCACACTCAACTCTCGGCTTGCTACATGGGCCATTCTTCTAGCCCAATATGACATGGTATATGTTCCTCAAAAGTCTGTCGAAGGTCAAGCATTGGCAGATTTTTTGGCGGCTCATCCTGTTCCAGAGACGTCCAAACTTTACGATGAAATTCCAGACGAGACGTTGGAAATCAACATAATCTCTGAAGAATTTCCAACCTGGCGTCTATTCTTTGACGGAGCATCCAGAATCGGACCCAATGGTGCTATTATAGCAGGAGTTGGAGTTGTTCTCCTTTCTCCTGACGGATCAACTATCCAAAGAGCTTATTCTCTAGATGAATCCTGTTCCAATAATGTAGCAGAATACAATGCTCTACTCATCGGCCTTCAGTTAGCCAAGCAATTGGATATCGAATATCTCGAAGTTTACAGCGACTCTAAGCTGGTTGTCAACCAGGTTAGAGGAACTTATGAAGTCCGTCATCAAGATCTGGTACCTTACTTTGAAGCAGCAATCAACATGGCTACATCATTCAAAGCTTTCTTTATTGAATATGTACGTCGAGCTTGCAATACTGAAGCAGATGCCTTAGCCAATCTTGCAACAGTCTTAGCTGTTCCCATCAGAAGACAACAAGTGGTGGTTATCTCTAATAGAGAATTGTTTTGTGTCGAAAATAATCGTAACATCGAGTTCAGTAATTTTGCTGAAATTAATGTTATCAATGAAGATTGGAGAACTCCTTTCATCGACTTCGTGGTTCATGATATACTCCCCGAAGATCCTAAGGAGGCTACAAGTATTCGACGACGATCTTTACGATTCTATTACAATCAAACCACCAAGACTCTCTATCGACGGACTTATGACGGTCTCCTTCTACGCTGTCTAGCTGGTGAGGAAGCAAAATAGGTGTTACGTGAAGCTCACGACGGTGTCTGCGAAGCACATCAGCCTGGTCCTAAACTACAGGATCGTATCCGAAGAATGGGTTACTACTGGCCCTCTATGGTATCAGATGCCATCGAATATGCAAGGAAATATCGAGCCTGTCAAATTCATGCAAATTTTATTCATCAACCTTCAGAATTTCTACACCCGACAGCCGCTTCCTGGCCTTTCGAAGCTTGGAGCATGGATATCATAGGTCCTATTAATCCTCCTTCTTCTAGAGGACATCGGTTCATTCTAGCAATAACAGACTACTTCTCTAAGTGGGCTGAAGCTATACCCTTGGCTGAAGTCAAGACCAGTAGTGTCATTAACTTCGTCAAACACCATGTCATTTATCGATTTGGTGTCCCTCGACGAATCATTCATGACAACGGACGACGATTCATCAGCCAGAAATTCACAAGATTCTGTGATGATCACCGGATTGACAACGTCGCCTCGACTGCCTACAATCCTGCCGCTAATGGTTTAGCTGAAGCCTTCAACAAAACTATTATCAAGCTCCTCAAAAAGTTTGTATCCACTAACAAACGGAATTGGAGTGAAAAGCTTGGCGAATGTCTATGGGCCTACCGAACTACGGTCCGCAACCCCACAGGTTTTACACCTTTTTCTTTGGTATATGGCTGTGAAGCTGTTCTTCCTCTGGAACTTCAAATTCCTTTTTTAAGGATTGCCATTGCTAACGAGCTCACTACAGAGAACAATGATCTTCTTCGACTTTAAGAATTGGAGGCACTTGATGAGAAGCGGTTAATGGCTCAATAATATATTGAGTTATACCAAGCTCGCATTTCTAAGACTTTCAACCGTAAAGTTAAGGTCAGAGCCTTTCAGCAAGGAGAACTTGTTTTAACAGTCAGACGTCCTATGACTATGACTCATATGAGTAAAGGCAAATTCGACGCAAAGTGGGAAGGTCCCTACGTTATAAGCAAAGTCTTCTCAAATAGAGCTTATCAACTTTCAGAGTTAGATGGTCGAGTTGCAATGATGCCTATCAATGGCAAATTCCTCAAGAAATACTATGTATAAATGTAAAGGATATTTTATGTAAATATGATCAGACATTTCATAAATAAAGTTTGATTTTTATTTCATCATAAATGATGTTACATGATATCAAGGAAGGTCACTATAGTCCTTCTCAGCATTGGGACGCGGACCACTGCCATCCTTATCAAAGACATAATCAGCAAAAGAGTCGAGGACATCCTTGCTCGAACCCACCAGGAACCTGCAAGCAGCCATCCTTATGGCCTCTTCCTCTTCAGTCTTTCCTGGTTCAAGCAGAAAGTCCAGTATATCCCGCGGTGGTTTGGGTGCAGACGAACCTTCGCCTGCTTCTGCCTGCTTTGGCTGAACTGGATCGGCAGGACATTCTTCAGTGCCCGTCTCAACCTTCGGGGCGAGTTCAGCCTTCTTGGATGCATCTCCGGACGACATCTTTATGTTGAAAAGTGGAAATGATCATTCCTTCCAGATTTCTGTTCTATTTATAGGCAGAGATGCTCAAGACAACGAAACGACACATTCATCTGACGGTTCATCCGTTCATCATCATCTGACGGTTCATCCGTTCATCATCATCTGACAGTTCATCCGTTCATCATTATCTGACGGTTCATCCGTTCATCATCATCTGACGGTTCACCCGTTCATTAATTTATCCGACGATTCATCCGTTCATCATCATTCGATGGTTCATCCGTTCATCATCATTTGACGGTTCATCCGTTCATTAATATCAGACAGTTCATCCGTTCATTCACATTCATCCGACAGTTTACCCGTTCATTCATCATCATCACTCGACGGTTCACCCGTTCACTCAATCAATTTGACAATTCGTTCATTCATTCCACTTATTTGACGGTTCATCCGTTCATCCTGACGATTTACTTCGTTCAAACATTTTGACAATTTATTTTGTTCATCCACACCAGCAACTTGTCATTATCGATTAAGTTGTCTATTAAAATAATGATATACAACATATATTTGCCACGTCCATATTACCTCTGAGCAGATATAATTGAATATGATTATTTTCTAGAATCAAGAAATGGGAGCTGACTCCTCCAATTGCGCAGACAAGTCATTACTTGCGCAACTTGATTTTTCAATCAAAAATTCAAAGTATTTCGAAGCTTTGACTATTTTCAAACTTCGAAAACTTTGAAGGGGGTCTTGTAGGTCCTAAAAAATCAAGTTGCACACATCAACAAAGTCAAAAAATTAAGAAATACAACTTTTAGATGAACTGCGCAAACATCAGATTGTACATCTTTCAGATTGCGCACACTTCCAAGTGCGCAGGCTGACGTGGCAAATCACCATCATTACCTGACACAAATCAAATCTTCTGACAGCTGACAGCACAGAGAATGAGGCGACCGTTCGTTTAATCGTGCAGTACGGCGCTCGAGGACAGCTGGCAGCGCAATCCATTTCCTGCGCAATTCAAGTTGGCGCAATCCAAGACCAGTGCAATTCAGTGTGCGCATTCTATCAACACAAATAATAAAATACACGTGGCATTCATGCCATCAATTGCTCATTTCGTGGCAACTGTCTATGCACGTTCATGCGCATTTCAATCAAATGATGCCACGTGTCCAAGGCAGTTGGCCCATGATCCAGCAACTGTCTGCGCAGTCCATTGTTGTGCAATCCAATTGCTGCGCAATCTATCATACGTAGTCCAGAATAACTAAAAGTTAGTTATTTCTCAGAACTCTATAAATAGAGTTTCAAGTATCCATTCAAAGGGGATCAATAATCAGAGATCAGAGATTAGATTATCAGACTTAAAAGTTCAGAGAGTTCAGGAGTTCTTGCCCAAGTGCTGCTGCATTTTTTCGAGGCTTTTGCCTTCAACTTCCGAGGCTTTTTGTCTTCAATTCCAGAGTTGTCTTCAACTTCAAAGGCTTCGTCTTCAAAGTTCACATCGTCCAAGGGATAAAGCAATCGTCATCTAGATTGGATTCCTAAAGTTGTATCATTTCCAGAATTCAAATTGTAATCTTTTACAAAGTTTGTATCAATAAAGTTCTTCAACTTTTGTTTTTGTAAACAGCCTGCGGGTGCGTCTTCGTCATCCTGGAGATGAATTGAAACAAGGAGATCAATATGGCACATGAGAAGATATTATCAAGGAAGGACAGTTAATTTAATACAAGGGGAGTAATCATGATAATCAAAAGATCGAAAGTTTTCCTAGGTGTGATTGAGAAACTCCTATCATATCCTAGGTCCTACGTCCTAATCGTAGGCTCGTAATTAGTACTCTAAGTCGAGCACCATTACGAGATCGCACTAATTGCGACACGAGACCTGCGTGGGCCACCACAAAAATGTGTCACGACCCGTACCCTTATGAGGGACACGAGCACGTGGGTACGTCCAGCCTACGCCGCAGGGTCGGCGGTAGAACGCTGTATATAACGTCTGTAAATACTACGACTAACAGTATAAATGTACCTATACAGTATATACTCTCCGAATGGAGGTGACATAATAATATAGTCTCAATCACAGAATAAAACTAAGGTAGATAGCTCAGAAGGAAAGACATATGATAGATGAAAGAGTAAATAAGTCCAGGGTCCAATACAAGCCCAAGTATAAACAACATCACAGGGTATCAAAATATAATATAGAAACTATAGTCTGATAAAGCTAGCTGGATCGCAGTCCAGTCAAACCTAGCTAACCTACACTACTCTGGAAGTACAAAATCTAGTGGCTCTACTATAAGGCCACGGTCCTGGACTACTCCATCTAACTCGAGCCCATAATAGGTCGAGCAGTCCGCCTCAGAGTCATCTGTAATATATCATAACGGTATCCTGTCAGGAAAATAAGCAAGTACAAGCACTAACAGCAGTTCCATGTGAATTGACAAATTCTATAAGAGACAGTATAATGAAATACAAGACAAAGATATATGAAGACTTGGGAACCGTTCGAAAGCTGAGTTACAACCCTTAAACCAAACAAGGACCGGGGTTGTAACCCTTCTCCCGAGCAAAACTTAGTCTCCAAATCAAGGTACATCATAGAGGCATGTAAAACATGTGAGTAACTGAATATCATAGCATGGTGAGAAAATACTGAATGTAGAACAGAGCAGGATATATGATAAGATAAAGTAAATATAAAATGTGCCTTGAATTATTAGAGCGTTATGTGATCGGCAAGGGAATCATGGTAGGGTTATCCACTTGGCCCGGCAATCCGCGGTGACCTCAACGAAAAGTCATGCCGGCCAACCTGGATAACATGGACATTGAGGTATCTGCTACACCCTACGTGAGGTGAGGGTGGCGCAAGCAAAATAGTGACATGGGGATTTGATCACATAACCCCTAATAATTCTCCATCCTCGAGTAGTATAATGGACCTGGACATGACACGTCATGATACGGGATTCTCTAAGAGGATGGCTACTCCCTCTCAGGAATCGGTGTCTATACAAGTACAGGAAACAAGACAGAGAATGTACATATATACCAAGAAAATCTAGGAACAACATCTCATGTCATGATCCAACATATACTAGTCCGTGAACTATCGTGACTGGAATCGAGTAAGACACTACAACTGAATCGGATATAGCAGATATCAAGACAATGAAAACTATCAGTGAATATACTCGCCTGCTGTCCTGAGCTGTAGGGTATATCAATGCTCAGAGCGGTAATCAAAAACGTAAAGATGAGATACTGTATGTTAATTTAGGTTTAAACAAGTTTAAGAATGATTCACAATGAATGATATGCAATCTAAGTCAAAGTAGGTCTCACTGAGTCACACTAAGTCCTGTCAAGTCAAATCTAAGTCAAATCAAGTTATATCAAGTCAATCTAAGTCAAACCAAGTCAACCCTAGCTCATACCAGTCATCACAGGTCAAAACAAGTCGAAGAAAGTCAAACGGGGTCAAGATTTGGCCTACAGTTGACTTTTGGTCAACTGGTCAACCTTGGTCAACTCTGGTCAACTCTAGGTCAACCCTAAGTCAACCTGGTCAAATGTTGACCAACAGTTGACTTTTGGTCAACTGGTCAACTCTGGTTTGGATTTGGTCAAATCTAGACAAAGTGTTGACTCACGGTTGACTTTTGGGTAAAAAGTCAACTCTGGATCAACCGAGCCAAAATCGGCTCAAATATGACATTTGTAGGGTGTACCCAACATGCCACCCAAGTTTCAAGTCAATCCGACTACCCGAACTCCGTATCTCGAAATTACCCGATTACCCCTTAACATTTACCCTTAAACTGCTCTAACTTGACGCCAAGTGGCCTTTCCTTAGGAATTCCACTCCGTGCTTCCTAGGGTAGTAGGGTACCAGCCTATACAACCATTACCTACTAAGTTTTCTAGGGTAAGTGGACATCCAGTCTATCTTACGGTCTGAATCGCCCGTTTACCCGTTATCTTGAACATTTCAAGATACGGGATGGTGCGGTGCGATACCGTCTCCCCAAGCCCACACGCAACCCCGATTTCAACTCCAAAGCCTATCCACAAAATCTAAATCACATTACCTAAGTCCCCTCCAAGTTTCAACACGTTCCGAATCACGGAACTCAATTTCACCCCTTAAACCAAAATCCTAACTTAACCTTTTACCCTCTCATTCACTCTTTCAACTCTCACTTTTCACACCCTCTTAGGACCAACTTAGGGGGCTATTCTAGTGGGTTTATTAGGGTTATATAGAGCTAATAATAGGATATATATGTATATATACATAGGTATATAGTGGGGTATATACGGGGTCGAATAGGGGGTTAAAAAGGGGGGGTTTGCCTATTGTTGCTGCTACTGTTGCCTGCTACTGCTGCTGTTCTTGCTATTGTTAGGGGGCTGTTTAGGGGGGGGGAACAGCCCCCTAGCTGCTGTGGGTGCTCCCCCTTTCCCCTCCACAAATCCTTCATCATTCCCCCTCTATTTTCCTCTCTAAATCACTCTAAAAACCCCTCTAATCTCTTCTAAAATCCTTCTCTAATTCTCTAATATATATACATCATTCACCACATCTAATTATCATTCCCTTCTCCTCTCTATACTCACCATACACACACATATATGTATGACCACATACTCACATGTATATATCTACACATATCTATAAAAAAAAAAATAAAAAAAAAAAAAAAAAAAATATATATATATATATATATATATATATATATATATATATATATATATATATATATATATATATAGACACACACACACATATGTATCTATATATATATAGACACTCACACACACACATGGACACACTCTCACCCACACATGGACACACTCTCATGACACAACTATCACTCTCCTCTACACACACACAAATACATATATAAATACACACACAAAAATACACATGTATATATATATATATATATATATATATATATATATATATATAGATATATATATATATATATGTGTGTGTGTGTGTGTGTGTGTGTGTGTGTGTGTATATATATATACCACTCTATATATATATATATATATATATATATATATATATATATATATAAATATATATTCCACTCTAAAAAGAATAAAACCATAATTAATCCTTAAACTAGATTTTAGGGGAACCTAACAAATCTAGGGTCAACTTGTAGAGAATGGTCCCCTCTCTAATTTATGTGAAAGAATAAATGAAATGGAGAATTACATGGGAGTTTAAATGTCATACCTAAATGAAGATTTGGAGGAAGAAGAAGGAGTTGGAAGAAAAGAAATGAAGAGAGAAGAAGAAGAGTTAGTGAAGAAGAAAGAAGAGGTGGAGGGGGTGCCTATAGGGGCCGGCCATGGTGGTCTTGGTAGGGGCACTTGTATTTACAAGTTTGCCCCTACACTAGCTTACATGCCAATTAAATCCAAAATAGGTTTTGGAAATTGCTAAAATTAATTAAAAATCATAAATAAACTAAATATACCATGGGGGACTAGTCCAAACTCCTAAACCTAAAAGTTTAGTGTGGTGGGCCATGGTCAAATAACATGCTAATTACGACTCAAGTCGAAATTCACCGGGGTCCCGAATTAACTCGGAATGCGATGAAATTCGAACCCGACTCCTATAATAATTAAATAATAATATTCATGAAATAAAATTCCCAAAAATATTATTAAATAGAAAATTACCATTTTACCCCTAACTGGGAAAAGTGAGGGTGACATAACATAAGCAGTGGAAGAAAATAAAGTATAACATAAGAATCTCTTTATTGATAACAACTGAAGATTACAAAGGCTCTGAATATCCCAATGTATTATGCCAACTGGCTACAATGCTCATGATCTCTCTAGCTCACAAAGGATTACATTGTTTCATACATTATGTCTCTTTATAGCCAACAAGTAGTCTTCGGTCGAACATCTCTATGTCGCAAGTCCGAACGCCTATGCGGTAGCTCCTCTTGAAACGCTAAGGACTCCATGCCTCAGCACGTCCAAGCCAGGCCCCGTCCCGAGCCGATCATAACCTGAACCTGCACATAAACTAGTAGGGGATTACTGCTTTCGTCCTCGTTTCGCACTGATCAAGACCCGCTCGCACCCAAACCAAACACTAAGTATATTTAGTGAAACATGCATCTTAATTTGGTGATCTTTCTATTTAGCCTTAGAATCGGTTTCATGGCAATATTCAACGTATAGCAACTTATTATTATTATAAATGTGTCTGATACTGTATTCCTGCAGCAGATACAGTTAGACATAATCTGAACTTAAATATAGTGATCGTGCACATCTCCGTCCCCCTTTGCCTAGCCTGCAATGGTTAGAACTTTGCATAAGCATACATATAATTCACACAACCAACCAATCATAAACTTAGACATGTGCATAAGGGTGGCAGGCCATGTGCCTGCACCCAGCTCTAATCTCAGCCCACCGGCCCTTCTATATGAAGGTCACGGTATTTCATACCGTAATGGACTTGGCATCTCTTATGTGTAAGCCTATGATCACTTTGATACGGGTTGCGAGCCCAATATCCGAAGGATCTCAAACTTACTGATATCATAGCTTATCACAACACTGGCCGGTCGTAAACCGCCCGAATGATGTGTACCATAAATACCATACATAATTCTCTCCTAGGCCGAACGGTCCCGGTGCCCCGGTCGTAACCGTCCGAGGGAAGCCGCACCCGTGCACGGGCCATCCGAGTTCATTGACCATATAATACGCGTCATAGCATACAAGTCATATCATTCAACCAATCTCACGTTTCATAAACATAATCCTTCGCCTCTATCTCAAGCTTGCTTCGGCATTATACCCCAACACATCCGTATTGATGCACGACGCCCAACAGCTTAAACATCTCGTACTCATACTCAACGCATTTTATTCATAAGTTATTCATATAACCGTGGTTCCGTTGTTACTTAGTTATTTCGTAGCTTTCGTGCACGAGGGCACGCTTAACGTCATAATCAATGTTCTAGATTTAGTGTTCAATTTTCTCGGAGCCGTGTGCGTGGTGCACATCTCGATATTGTCTTTCAATGTTCTACCACCACCGCCCTACCGCGACCCGTACACTTGATGCACGTCGCATCAATTGTTCAATGTTTAATGTTTAATGTTCTATCTTAATGTTCAACATATACTTAGACCCGTAACCGTTCGAGCCACGCTCGCTTACTTAATGGTAACTTACGCACGCATACAAGGATATATTTTATTAGACGTGAAGGAATAGGGAGAGAGAGTCAAGAACCCGCCCACCTTAAGTCGATATGCCTAGTCGTTTTACCGAGTTGAAGCGGCTCGATTCCATAACTTGGTTGTATAGCTAACTCTCGGACTTAGCCATTCCTTTGAACTACTCGGTTGATTTGGCCTACGGTGCCCATGCTACAATCCATTACAAGGAGACGATTTGGTTTTGTGGACACTTTACTGAATAAGGAAAAACGTCGACCTCTTATCGTCCAACGTAAAAGTATAGCCTACACACCAGATCAACTAAAATCAGCACTTGCTCAAACGGGACTTATCCTTTGCATCGATTCGATTCATAGATTCCAATCGACTCCAAACTTATCTTTGGCCAACGTAACGCTTGCCTCGATTTGCATCGATACCTCATCGGGTCAACGCAATACTTCGAGTCAACGACTCATCGTAATGTACCGTACGGAGCGGGGCATTACACCAGGTGCCCTCTGACGTTTTCTAGAGCGTTATGGACGTAGTCCCTTGTACATGATGCCCTCTGACGATCTTCGGACATTACGAACGTAGGCCCCTGGTGCCCTATATGGGGACTATGCCGATCCTATTTACAGCCAGGGCTCATGCATTGAAGGTTTGTTCTTACTGCATAAACACATTAGATGGTTAGGTAACCCTAGTCAATGTCATATCACCCCCTTTCATTAGTAGTTTGGGACAATATCGTATCGCGGTATAGTGTACTACCCCTTATCCTTGTTTGGTTGTAGGGGTAGTCCATTGTTTCGATGATGAGGTATTGGAACTAGTTACGAGTGGGACTATTTACTTTATTTGTGATTTATGACATAGTATATATATTCAGTTATGTGGCATGTTCTTCATGTATCTTGTTACGTCCCTCTGAGGACCTGGTTATCTCGCCAGGTGTGTTCTCTTGTCTTTCGCATGTGTTCTAGCGGTGGCCATGATCATCTCTATTTCTTCGAGGATGATTGAACTTGGATCGTCTTCTCTTCGCTCGCCAAACTTATTTTATTTTTTATGTATTTTTCCTTTATTTGTTGGTAGTGGATTTGTCTTCGTCCAACAAATTGTATCAAGACAATTTATTATCATTATATGATATCTTTTATTTATTTATTTTATGTGGATGAGATTTGTCACGACCTGTACCCACTGTGAGGGTACGAGCGCGTAACAACGCCCAGCCTACGCCGCAGTGTCGGCGGTAGAACGCTGTCCTAGGTTACTATCTAATCAACAACTCAAGCAATTATATAATGTACTTGTCAAAACTCAACTCCGAACGGAGGACAAGTATAGATATAATGAATCTCAATCACAGTCTAAGAACGATAAGATATCACAGAAGATATAACTAAAGGCTAAATAATAGAAATAAAATCCAACAACTAAAAATATAATCTCAAACAATCTCAACTACAATATCAACTTATATATATACAACTCCAGTTCTAACATAAAAGCTAAACAACAACTAGCTAATCTCCCAATCACTCCTGTGTGTCGGGCCAAAGGTAGCTAAGCCATCTCCTCAGTAATATGTAGGGCATGTGTCCTCAGGGCAATCATCTGTAAAATTTTTAACAGGTCCAGTCAGGACAGGAACGAGTACAACTCATCAAGAAAATCCAAGTAATTGACAGGAAACTATAAAGCAGTTATAGACAGTTTTATAGATGAATATGGCAGTTTATATACAGATGATGGTATGGAGAACAGATAAGATACAAGGAAAGTAAGTAACTAAACAAGAGAAGAATGATGGCAATGAAGACTGTAAAAAATAAATCTAGCTGAACTAAAGTAACATAATGAGTCCAGGCAGTTAATATAAAATAAGTGTAAACTACTATAAATCCAGTACGGGATGAATCTAATACAAGATGAATCCAGTACCAGATGATTCTAGGTAGTGATCAAGAATCCAGGTGAGTCCAGCTAATCTAATAGTGTGTTTTAAAATACCGAGATCGATATGTAAACGGCTGTGGGTAATCAGGCACATCCCTCACTGACCAGGCGAGAGATGGCTATGCTTCCAGTAGATTCCAGTTAGAGATTCCAGATTTGGGGTATGTCTACATGTCTTACTCAATATTTTCTCGCCCCGGAATACAAATGAATCCAGAATTCGACACGAGAATCGAGATGAGTCCAGCCAAAATATGATAATTCTAGAAATAGATTCCGGAATGATTCCAGTGATTCCAGTAATAGAGGCCAGATAATATGGTAAGTGTGTCGCATACATGAATCCAGAAATATCCATACGTGTGGTATCAGAGAATCACATAAAACTAAATAGAACTGAAATACAGTAACTGGCAAATAAATGAGAGAACTATCAGAGAATGTACTCGCCTGATACTCTGAAAAGAGTAGTGTAATGTCAGATGTCTGCACCGGAGTCTCAATGTCCTAAATAGAGCAATACATGTTATAATATGTTTAAAATAAGACAAATGATGGTTATGATGCAATCTACATAATTTCTAGGCCAATCTAGGTCAAAGTCAACTCTAAGTCAAACATGGTCAACTGTCTAGGTCAAACTAGGCCCAAGTCAAACTTGGTCAACTCTAGTCAAGCTAAATCAACATCTAGTCAATCCTGAACCATTGGGTCAATCCTTGGTCAATTCTAGGGTTTTGGGTCAACTCTAGTCAAGCTAAACATACCCTCAAGTTATTACCTACCTAGCACTTTACATTACCCATCATCAACTCATACATCACCTATATATATAAAACATTTAATTCATACTCATTTCATGACATCACACCTAAGACACTAAGCCTATATGGATCCTTGGATATGCCCATGTGGCAATTTGGACATGCTTACATATAGGCACCTACCCAAATCATTACTAATACAATCCTCTCCAACTAACACACATATACATATATACATATCTAGGTATTCTCATACATTCCCCCCCCCCCCTCCCCTCACTGATTTCCTCTCTACTTGTTCACCTATTCCCATTGTTGATAAGGGGCTTCCCCTCTCACAACTGATACCTTGATAACCACTTACTGTTGTACAATTTCCTATACATTGATGCATTAGATTAAGCATAACAAAGCTCCTTTCTCCCAGTCATCTGTTAACATACTAACTTCATGTCACAGGGAATATTTCCCTCACCCACAACTGTTAACTCAAGCCACTACCCTCCCTTCTTAACATAGTTAGCTAACTAGAATGTTCATGGACTCTCTTCTAGCACACAACAGCACATGGTGATACACACTCATGCCCAAATCATGGCAGCCTACTGCAGGAATGCCATAGCATGCTGCCAATGCATCTACTGCTGCTGCAGTACATTGTCTGCTGCCAATGTTGCTGCCACAAGGCAATGCCATAACAGGGCAAGCCATGGCAAGGCTGCCACAGTTGCAAGCTCCTGCTGCTACTATACATTGCAGGCAATGGAACCTCAAGCTCACTGCTACTCCTCTAACTCCAAATTACCCTTCTATGGCAGTACAACCAATTGTAAAGAAAATATAAGTAAATTAAAATGAGGAAAAAGGAAATATGGGAACCTAAACCAATCTCAGGGTTAGGTGTGTGTAGAATCTGAAATTAGAACTAAAAAATCAGTGACTGCAAAATGTATGGTGTCAATGATAGTGTCTATGAGGGTGAGGGGGTTGAGTGTGATATATAGGTGTGTGTGTGGAAGATGACACATGTAAACAGTGAGCATCCCATTCAATTTCAGTCCATGTGTGTAAACCATATAGAAATTGTGTGTGGCAGTTTATGAGTGTCAATGGGGCATGTACTGTCCATAGGTGATGTTCAAGTACAAGTGTGTGAGGAGCTGTGTGTTTAACAGGATGTGTGTGTGTGTGAATTCTGAAAATAACAGTTCATAAACAATTCGAAACCCAATTTCTCCATGCCAATGTGAAACTACCATGAGACTAGTACTCAAACACATATAGGTAAATTAACATTGCAATAATCATTAGGAAAAATAGTTTAAAAATCACATTAAATCTTAGGAAAATTTCTGAGAACAAAGACAGCCTAACCTTGGGTTTCAAGCCCAAATTGAAACCCCATTTCTCTGTTCAAATTCCATTTCCTCAAATGAAAACATAATCTAACTTGTAAAACCCAACTAGCAGCAGTTAGTACACATGTAGGAATCAATTTAGTGATTTAAAACATTATTTAAAATCAGTTTAAAAAGGAAACCAAATTCAGAATTTTCGAATTTAAACACATGGTATCAGTGATTGGTATAACAGTGTATCAAAAATCAGTTTACATGCAGTCCCCATACCAATTTCGATATTCCAAACTTCAACACAACTCTTAAACCAACATGTGTAAGGAATCTAACTTAGCAATTGACAGCAACATTCATAAAATCTCAGGAAAGGTAAATCAAAAACCTCAACCTCTCGAAATCTGAGAACTGTTAGTGACCACAGTTCGAAACCAATCTCAAGGTCAAATTCGAAATTAATTTGGAAAACTAGGTGTACATAGATTAGGGACATATCCCACATGTCTTGGAAGCCAATCGTGTCCAATAAACAGGATACAATGTGTCCAAGAATGTGAAATACTCAGAATCAGAAATCAGGGAATTTCAATGCACAGACAGGCTCGTGCAGCCGTGTCGAGCTCTCGTGGACACGACTCACTACACTAGACACCTCGTGCACGTGTCTAAGTGTTCGCCAGGACTAGGAGAGTGTGTCCCACAGCCTGCGCAGTGTCCACGTGACTCGTGTCGCGTGCACGAGACGCGTATCAGACGCGATTCTCGCGCGCGTGCGTCAGGCTACGACCAGTGCATGGTCGATAACTTCTTGAATACTCTACCATCTCACCCTAAATTTTGGGAGGATGGTGGCAGAGGTTGCCCCGACCCCTGTGCCAAAAATTGGGTCTTAGGAGTTCGTGTCGTGTCCTACAGGAGTGTCGGGTAGCAGGGGACTGTACGGTTCTGTGCTGTGCCTCGTGCGTGCGTGTGTGTCCAATTTTTGGACACGAAACGTGTCCAAAATTGTGCTCAGTAGGACACGAAATCAATAAACACATATAAAACAATATTTCCATTCAAATAGTTTTCAAAAACATCATAAAAATTTCCTTTGTGGCATTTCAACAAACACTTAACATACCCTATGACACGTGTCCGATACGGACACCAAACGGACACGAAATTTACCCAAATTTCAGGAACACCTAGGGGACTCCTAGATCTAGCCCTACATGCAAAGAAAACTGAAATTTAAATCAATTTAAAGGGTTTTACCTATAGGTACAAATTGTATGGAAAAGCTCCAAATGGGGGGTGTTCTTCTTGATGGCCAAATGCTCCAAATTGAAATATCCCTCCACCAACAGTCCATAAACTTAAATTAGAATCCAATGCAAAAGACTAGGATGAAAAAGGAGATCAAATGAATAAAATGGGAATTTTTGGAAGGGGGAAACTTACCTTTCTTTTCTCCAAGTGTTGGAATGATAAAAAGAGGCAAGCCCTAATGAACAAGTATTTAAATAGGGTGGGGATCCCTATGTGGCTGTTCATAGGTTCAATAATTAGGGTTAGGGTTCACCAAATGGCCCATGGGCTTAAGTCATGATCAATTAAATAATTAAGCCATAAGTCATTTCATGAAACCATAAGCCATGACTTAAATTCCCTAAACCAAATCCCCTCATTCTAAAACTATTCTCTAATGACTAAAATAGGTTAACTAAAGTTAGACTAGGGTCACCATGGCTAGGGTTAGCTTCTAGGCTAGTCCACTAGGTCTCAACAAGTCAAAGTTAAACTAGAAATCACCAATTTAACAAATCACCAAATAATTCAAATAAGTCAAAATGACCAAATTATCCCTAGGCTAAAAATGATAATTAAGTTATCATAATGACATGGTTAGGCTCTAGGTCATGCAGTCTCTCAGGTTTCACTAGCAGCACATCAAGAACACAAGTCATGACTTAAACCAGTTTTTAAATAGTTTAAAAATTATTAAAAATTACTAAAAATCATAATATGAATCAAATATTAATAATTAATAATTATAAATACAAAATTTCAAAATTACCCTCATCTGAAAAACTGGGTGTTACAAGATTAGTTATGGTTCTACTGCATTTTACAGCTTACGTATATTTATTATACGGCTGGCATGTCTACGTTCCTAGTCCTACGTATTTTGGGACTGGGGTGTTACAACGGGCTGAGGACTTTGGTCTATGGTACACCACAGCATTGCCTCCTCCGGAAATTGAAGACTGTAAAAAACAATTTAAGAAACTAGAATAGGTCGAGGCCGCATATTGGGCTCGAGGAAAAAGAGTAGTCGAATACAAAGATGAGGCTGTGGCTTATTTCCAGAACCTATATAAACAAAGATGAGGCTATAAAAAACAAAGTGTGACTGGTTAAAGGATAGAGACCGATGCTCGAAGTTCTTCCACTCTACTATCAAGGCGCGACAATACAGAAACTCCATGTCTTCCCTTCTTGATGCAAATGGTATTAAAGTCACCCATGCTAATCGAATTAAAGATGAGGCTGTGGCTTATTTCCAGAACCTATATAACCCAATAGCCAATGAAGAAGAGTGCCCAGAAGTGATTTGCAAAAGATTTGTTTCAGAAGATGGGAACGCGAAGCTCCGAAGGCGGGTGCGGATGGAAGAGATTGAACAAATTGTTAAGAAAGCAGATCCAAATAAATCGCCTGGACCGGACGGGTTTAATACAGCCTTTTTCAAGCATCATTGGGAGCAGCTGAAGGATATTCTCCTCAGAGTAGTGGATGACTTCTTCGAGATGGGTCGTCTGATACGAAAAATAAACCACACATTCCTAGTGCTCATCCCAAAGAAAGAGGGCACAAAGGAACTGGGTGATTTTAGACCAATTGCATATTGTAATTTTGTTTATAAAATTATCACTCATGTTATGTGTAACGGGATGCAGGAGATAATACAGGGTCTCATTTCGGCGAATCAAGCGGCATTCATCAAAGGTCGGTCTATCGCTGATAATTGCCTCCATACACATGAAATGATTAGAGATTTCAACAAGGTAAAGGAAAAGAAAGGATACATCAAATTGGACCTGAGGAAGGCATATGATACGGTGAACAGAAAATTCTTATGCACAATTCTGAGGCGCATGGGGTTTGATAGCTGGTGGGTTGATCGGATAGAAGAGTGCATCTCCATGCCGTCATTCTTAGTCCTAATCAATGGCCAGCCATTTGGGTATTTCGGCACTAGCAGGAAAATCCGCCAGGGAGATCCTTTATCTCCTTATCTATTCACTGTTGTGATGGAATTTTTCTGCCAGGGAGATCCTTTATCTCCTTATCTATTCACTGTTGTGATGAAATTTTTTACTTGTTTGATGGATGTGGAGGTTCATAAGAAAGCCATTACCCCGCTATTTCGACGGATTGAGCCGATAGTCTCGCATCTCATATACGCTGACGACTTACTATTTTTATGGAGCCCTCCGAGCAAGGGTTCTCCTCTTTGATGCAGATCCTCGAGAAGTTCAGAAAGGGAACGGGGCTGGCTTTAAACAAAGAGAAGTCACAAGTATTCTTTAGTAGGGAGTGTCCGCGGCAAAATTATTGGTCGGAGATACTTGGCATGCAACAAGGGCAACTTCCGATAAGATATCTTGGTATGTCGTTGTCTATTAATTACGCAAGCAACACAGAGTGCATGGGTTTGGTTTGCTATGTTCAGAGTCGGCTGGAGGGATGGAAATCTCAACTTCTATCATTTGGGGGACGAGTGGAGTTGGTTCGTTCGATTATAGGAGCTATCACGACGTACTGGCTTCAAGCCATCATTTTACCGACTGGAACCATTAAGACAGTTGAACGCTTGTGTGCTAATTTGATTTGGAGAGGAGGAGTGTACGCTATCGCATGGGATGAACTCTGTATGGCGCAAGATGGAGGCGGCATTGGGCTTCGATTGCTCTCGACTCTGAGAGAAGTCGCAAGCCTAAAAATGGCGTGGCGGTACCTGGTGGGTAACTCGATGTGGGCGGCATGGATGCGTGCGAGGTATACTAGAGCGAAAAAAAATTTGGGTAATGGAAAGGAACAACAATTACTCAGTTACCTTCAAGAAGATTATTGCATAAAGAGAGACGCTAAGGGCCAACATCTGTCGAGTGATAGGGAACGGGCAATCAACTAACCTTTGGAAGGATCCTTGGCTCAACAAGCAAAGCTTCGTTGAGCGACTTGGATGGCCTACCTACGAGCTGGTGGGGAGGAACATCATGGTGAATAGTTATGTAGAGAATGGGGCTTGGAGAATTACAGACGTTTTTTAACAATGGTTTGGAGAGGAGATAAGAGGAATCGATCTCGCGAATGGTCAGCAAGATGATCGGTGGACATGGGACGGATCGCCGACTGGAGAATTCTCGCATTCAGCGGCATATGAGCGGATCCGTATGGTATTTTCGAGGTTTAGCTGGGCGGCAGTTGTTTGGGACAAAGGGGTGGCTGTGAAAATGAAGTTATGCCTACTCAAATCTATAAGGGATAGGCTTCTAACCAAGGAGCGGCTTATTAGATTTGGCATACAGATACCAAACATGACCTGTGTTTTATGTGGTGGAGGTGGCGAATCAAGAGATCACTTGTTCTTCCAGTGCTCGTTCTCGAATAAGATATGGCAGCATTACAAAGGAGACATGGGATTAACAAGAAGTCGAAATGAAGATTTACTGAGTGTGATCGAGGAGGTCATGGGGATGAAAAGTCGAGGTTCGAAGGAGTACCGGAGGATGAGACTAAGGCTACTCTCAGTTGTATGGCATATCTGGCGAGAGCGTAACAGTAGAGTATTCGATGGCAAGTGCAATACTTATACTGGGCTTGTTAATAACATCAACTTGGACATCAGAATTCTGGAGTCGGAGTAGTTATGGGGAGGAGTAGGGGGTGAGCAAATGGATGGCTTGTCCATTCATTACTAGTTTCTTGTACGCATAGGCTTGTATCTGTTATCTGTTATATATATATATATATATATATATATATATATATATATATATATATATATATATATATATTAAGTTTAAATACTAAATTTATCTATCCAAACTCTTCAACTCCTTACCCTAAATCTCATTTCAATTTATATTTTGTAATGATTGAGACTTGATTGTTATTTGATTTATGTGTTTAATATTAACTTGTTTAAAATTATTTTAAATATCATATTAGAGTCCGATAAACCCGATGGACTCGACCAAATCCAAGGAACCTGGGTTCCTATTCTATTCCTCTGAGCTCAGTATTGGGCTTCATATGTTGAACCCGAGATCGGTTTGGGCTTGGGTTCGGACTAGACTTATGATTCATCGGATTGGGTTCGGACTGAGCTCACATCCGACATAACCTGTCCGAGTTGCACCTCAAACCACAAATGTTTCAAGTTAAGGCCTCGCTTGGTTCGCGGAATGAAAGAGAAAGGAAATCAATTTCTTCGCATTTTTTTCCTTTGAAAAATTATAATTTTCATTGATTTTTTTTCGGTGTTTGGAAATGTCAAAAAATTTGAAAAGGAAAATGAATACTTCAATATGGAAAAGTTATTCTTGCTTGGATGGATGAAATTACTTTTTCTTCTATTTTTTCCTCTAATTGAAAATTACTTCTTCTTTTTTCGTTCTCAATTTTTTTTTGCTCTCAAATATAGTAAAATATTTTTTTTTTCCAATCCGATGATTCGGGAACCAAATGATGCTAAGAGTGGTCTGTAGTATATCCGAAAACACAGGCGTGAACGGTAAACAAGGGAGCAAATGAATTTGGTTTGCCCATTGAAACAGGAACCCATAGAGCAGATGGGTTTGGTTTGCCCATTGAAATTGAAATCCGCAGCTTGGAAAGAGGAGAGGAGCCCCCTCTCCTGTCAGTTAATGTCATGCTGCTAGGCTGGCAGCTTGAAAGAGGAGAGGAGCCCCCCTCTCCTGTCAATTAATGTCATGCTGCTATTAATGGGCGTCTGGGCTGGCTTGCTGCACATCCAATGGAAAACCCTAACCCTGACAAGCAACCAAAGTCTTCTTCTGCTGCCTCCTCCTCCTCCTCCTCCTCTTCCTGTCCACGTGGTGTGGATGCTGCTGTGATTGAGTCGAGTGGCAGGGAGGAAGAATGTTGGAGAAACTGGGCCGAGTTAGGACAGGACCCACTGTCTTTGATATTCGGGAAGGCTGGGGCCGTCGACGTGCTGACGGGGGCGCAGTTCGTTTGCTGTTCGTGGAGGAACGTCTCATTGGATCCCTCTCTCTGGAGGGTCATCCACATCGTCGATGATAAGCGTGATATAGGGGACATGGAACGGATGGCCATTGAGGCCATCGACAGGGCACAAGGCCACGTCCAACGTTTCTCTGCGGTCTTCGCCAGCGATACTCTCCTCTCTTACCTCGTTGACAGGTATAATTTAACAATTTCCTTTCTTCTTCTTCTTCTTGATATATCTATAATCTATAATATAAAGGACAGTGGGTTTTTGGTCCGACCCATGTGCTTTGGTTCAACGATGATGAAAGAACTAAATTGTCCCTCACTCTATAAGAGAGAAGGAGGTCCCATGTTGGGTGCGGAGCAACCGGTTGTTCCAACGGCACCCCCGCCTCCAGCTTTTCTTGCACCGCCCCTCCCTCCGCCGTCTTCGCTCCATCCTCGTCCACGCCGTTGTCGCCGGCCTCTTCCACAACCCCTTCGTCGCAAGCAGCCTCCTCCACCGTGCCGCCAACGCCGACCCTTCCTTCGCCGCTTTCCTCTTTTCCGCCATGACCAATCCCAACCTCTTCTCCTTCAACACCGCCATCACCATCTCCGCCGACCCACTCTCCATCTACTCCCAAATGCTCCGCCGCCGCGTCCCTCCCGACTCCCACACCTTTTCTTCCTTGCTCAACACCACCACCGCCGCCACCACCAGGTCGCTCCACGCACACGCCCTCCTCCTCGGATTCCGGCCCGATCCATTCGTGCAGACCGTCCTGCTCACTGCCTACTCCCGACGCAGCTCCGCCGACCACGCCCTGCGGGTGTTCGACGGAATGCCGCACAGGGACGTCTCCTGAACCGTCGTCGTCTCGGGCCTCGTTGCCCTCGGACGCCCCGCGACGGCCCTGCGCGTCTTCGCCTCCATGGGGCCCCACGCCGCCCCGAACGCTGCCACCGTGGTCTT
This sequence comes from Iris pallida, assembly GCA_029216955.1. Classification (NCBI taxonomy): domain Eukaryota; kingdom Viridiplantae; phylum Streptophyta; class Magnoliopsida; order Asparagales; family Iridaceae; genus Iris; species Iris pallida. The sequence continues at coordinate 2,384,448 of JANAVB010009400.1, read as the reverse complement.
TACCATGTCCGCCTCCGCCGGGCTCGGGTCACTGGCGCTGGTCTGGTGCCTGCACGCCTACGTCGAGAAGGCCGGGTTGGGAGGCCGCGTCTCCATCCGGAACACCCTGGCTGTCCCGGTGCCTGCACGCCTACGTCGAGAAAGCCGTGTTCGTGTCCGTGCCATTATGGCACGGGTTATCCACTAGTATATCTATAATATAAAGCACAGTGGATTTTTGGTCTGACCTATGTACTTTGGTTCAACGATGATGAAAGGACTAAATTGTCCCTCACTCTATAAGAGAGGAGGAGATCCCATGTTGGGTGCGGAACAACCGGTTGTTCCAACGGCACCCTCGTCTCCAGCTCTTCTTGCACCGCCCCTCCCTCCGCCGCCTCCGCTCCATCCTCGTCCACACCGTCGTCACCAGCCACTTCCGCAACCCCTTCGTCACAAGCAGCCTCCTCCACCGCGCCGCCGACGCCGACCCTTCCTTCGCCGCCTCCCTCTTCTCTGCCATGACCAACCCCAACCCCTTCTCCTTCAAAACCGCCATCGCCATCTCCGCCGACCTACTCTCCATCTACTCCCAAATGCTCCGCCGCCGCGTCCCTTCCGACTCCCAAACCTTCTCTTCCTTGCTCAACACCACCACCGCCGCCGCCACTATCAGGTCGCTCCACGCATACGCCCTCCTCCTCGGATTTTGGCCCGACCCCTTCGTACAAACCGTCATGCTCACCGCCTACTCCCGACGCGGCTCCGCCGACCACGTCCTGCGGGTGTTCGACGAAATGCTACATAGGAACGTCGTCTCCTGGACCGCCGCCATGAGGCCCCATGCCGCCCTGAACGCCGCCACCGTGGTCTTTGCCGTGTCCGCCTCCGCCGGGCTCGGGTCCCTGGCGCTGGCCAGGTGCCTGCACGCCTACGTCGAGAAAGCCGGGTTCGGAGGCCGCGTCTCGTCCGGAACTCCCTGGCGCTGGCTCGGTGCCTGCACGCCTACGTCGAGAAGGCCGAATTTGTGTCCGTGCCATTATGGCACGGGTTATCCACTAGTATATATATAAACAAGGGCGGAGCCAAGATTTTAGTTTATCCTGAACATAAAATGTCATGAATTTTTTGGTATCCTATTTCACCAACATCTGCGGCGTGGCATAACATAACTCAGGGGGTTAGGACAACGAGGGAAGTGTCAGCGGCAGGTTTGACGCAGTTGTTGTAGCTCCTCCAAATTTTGAATTGAAAATAATAATGTAAGTTGTATCCCTTGTAAATAGCCAACTGACGCACCATGTGGAAGAAGTACTCTTCCAACATACGACCAAGGATGTGAGGCAGAGGAAACCCAGAACCACCGAGAACCACCCTACCAGAAACTCTACCCCCCAGCTCAGGGTTGGATGTGGATGACATGGATAGCGGTGTTGTCGATTTTTTTTATAATTTTTATCGGGCGGGCTGGAGCCCACTCCAGCCCATTGTGTATGAAGAATCGTATACATTCAAGGATGAAACCAAGAATTTGAAAGTCTTCACAAGTTGGGGAGCGATGCCCCCCAAGGCATAATATAGCTCTGTCATCATTACTAAATCCATATGTTAGCCAAACTTAGGATTAACTATCTAAATTGACAACACTTTCATATTTCACTTGTATATGGTAATCATCAATAAAAAGAATATTATAATATCTTATAGAATTCAAAGTAGACGATGAAGGTGGTATTAGAGACTACACGGTATCGGTTGCAATTGTTCAACGAGATGGTGACATCGACATAGCGGTGTTCATCTGGGGTAAGAACTCTAGTGCAAAATCAGTTTGTGTGCAATGGAGGCTGCAGAGCATGGTGGACTGTTACGATCAGTGTTCTAAAAATCGGCCTAGGCGCCGCCTAGGCGCTAGGCGCCCGGCCACCGCACCGAAAACCCCCTAGGCGGTGGGCTAGGCGGCTAGGCGGGCCCTAGGCGCCCCTAGGCGGTGGATTTTTTGAATTTTTTTATTTTGTTTATTTTTAGTTGTATTTTGGATATTTGTTTGGGTTTTAAAATACTATTTGGATTTTAGAACATTGAAATTTCAAATTTCAAATTTCAAATTTTCAAAATTTTCAAAAAAAAAATTCTAGGCGGGCTAGGCGCTAGGCGGACCTCCGCCGCACCGAGTCCTCCTAGCGATTTTTACAACATTGGTTACGATTCTATAGTCCCACATCAGTTACATGGGGACTCGATGTGGGTTTGTTGAGTATTATTGTTTAGTCCCACATCTGGTAGAGAATAATAAAGAAGGCTATTCCTCTACTATATATATGTAATCCCTCGTATCAATAAAAGTAAACCAATTATTCCATCTTACATGATATTAGAGCCATACATATAAAAGAAAATTTTCTCCCCATGATCAGAAGCAGCCGATATGGGGGTGCGATAATCAGTCATCTATCAATATTGTTATAAATCCCGTATTTCATACGGATGAAACACATTGAGATTGATATTCATTTTGTTCGTGATGAATATCATAAAGGGTTGATAAAATTTTACCATGTAAGAATCGGAGATTAGATAGCGGATAAATTTACAAAGTCTTTTACGGGCCCTCGAGTTCATTTTCTATGTAACAAGTTGGACATAATTGACATCTATGCTCCAGCTTGAGGGAGGGTGTTGAGTATTATTGTACAGTCCCACATCGGGTAGAGAATACTAAAGAAGGCTATTCCTCTACTATATATATGTAATCCCTCACATCAATAAAGCAATCCAATTATTTCATCTTACGGGGTTGATATAATTTTAGGCGTCTCTTAAAGTTTTGCTTTTAGGACGAGTTCTCAAAAGGTTGTAAGACCATTGAGCATGAATTGGGTAGGAAAATTTGGAATGCATGTGTGTGGATTATGAGAGGGGGGGGGGGGGGGGGGGAGAGGAAGTTATTGGACAAATGCATATTCTTTTATGATTGTTTTCATATTTCATCCGGTCGAAGAGAGCCTCGTTGTTTATGCCCATGCATACAAGATCCAATACTCTTAAATAGATCCCTAGAATGAGAGAAGATACATACTATTGTGTGGATGATATAGGCACGAGAGAGAAAAAAGGAGGGAGATGACTCCTAAATTGTAGAGAAAGCTGTGTTGCATCATTCTGAACACTAATAAGGACATGATACGGGATACATGCATTTTCAAATATGTACTCTGCAATCATCTATGTTTACACGGATATGAGTAAGAACATAATACGAATACGACATGAATAAAGAATAATATTTGGGGAATAATCGATTTGCAATTGGAATATTCTTATTTGTAGATGGAGGTATAAGAAGAAAGACGATAAACCTGCCAAGATCTTAAAAGTATTATCCAAAATCGTCCAAAATAATTTTGGCAGGACTAAACCTAAAAAAGTGCCTTTGACACGTTTTTTTGCTCCAACTGGTCCCACTGTTTGGTCTATACTCAATTGTTTTTATCTTTTAGTTTTTTCTTGGATTGATTATAGGGATAAAATTTTCGCTCTATATTGTTTTATTTATCCTTCAATTTTTGCCCATAATTTTCCTTTGATACTCGAGCACTTGCAATTATTTTGGAAATATCAACATCGACACTTTGATAAGAGAATATAAAGAGAGATGTTGTCCATTCTCAAATGGCTATTTGAAGATGCGTGATCATTGTTTTCTTGTAGCCTTTCTTCACAATTTTTGGCATGCGATCGAGGATGAAGAGTACTTTACTATCCCTCACAATTTGCTTTGGTAAGTCGAGGGCAAGCAAATTAAATCAACATGTCTTCTATTTTCAACTAGGACATTATATAATTTGACAACATAAATTATAGTGTGAAATAAAAATATGGAGAGTGGATAAAAGATAAATACAATTGCATAATAATAGAAGCTTTTGTGCACCTCCACACATACCTGATAGCTTACTGATATCGTTATGTAAATGAATATTTGACCTCACGTACCATATGACTCGTACTATTCCACCACAATCAGTGGCAAAGCCAGGACTATTAACGAAGGGAGAGGGCAATCCTCATGGAAGAGTGCAGACAATCTACTAGGGGTATGGTTATCCTAAATCCTAATGAGGATTAATGGATTTCTGCTGGACTATGGGGGATGGGAGGTGGGGGGGTGTATTTCCATGTCCTAACTGAATTCTTAAAAGGATTTCATGATCAACTATCTCATTTTTATTATTTGATTATTATATAGGTTTTCTACTAGAACACATTGGTTAATTAATAAGGATAACCATAATCTTACATATGTAGGATTTCTATACTAATTTATACTAGAAACAAGTATACACCTATAAATATATATAATTAGAAGTTTTAAGATATATAATATTTGCTTTTGGAGTATTGTAGCATCACCAAAAGTTGTTCCATCATGTGACAAGGTTGTGGCGATGACTACGGAGAGTCTTCGGAGAATTCGATGAGCACTCTTTTAGTACTTTCGGGTTAGAAAGTTGGAGAGTTTGGTAAGTCTATTGGACGTGGGGTTTAATCCTTGGATAGTTTTTGTAATATCTTTTGTACTTGCATAATAAAATCTCGATTACCTTTAGAAGTAGTCGAGTTGAGGTGAACCACCTTAAATTCATGTGTTTTATTTTTCCTTTTGGTCAATTTCTATTTTCTTAGTGTAAGTTGTTCCATCATGTGACAAGGTTGTGGCGATGACTACGGAGAGTCTTCGGAGAATTCGATGAGCACTCTTTTATTACTTTCGGGTTAGAAAGTTGGAGAGTTTGGTAAGTCTATTGGACGTGGGGTTTAGTCCTTGGATAGCTTTTGTAATATCTTTTGTACTTGCATAATAAAATCTCGATTACCTTTAGAAGTAGTCGAGTTGAGGTGAACCACCTTAAATTCATGTGTTTTTATTTTTCCTTTTGGTCAATTTCTATTTTCTTAGTGTTTTGGTTAACGTTCTACAAGCTTTTACACAACAAACTAGTTCAGAGGTAAGGTCTAGATATACGATAACTAGAGAGCTAAGGTCTCGATATACGATAACTGGAGATGGCTGGGAAAGATCACTGTTCTAAAAGGCGGTCTAGGCGGCCGCCTAGGCGGCGCCTAGGCGCTAGGCCCCTGGTGTCCGCCCGATGTCCGCCTAGGCGTCCGCATAGAACCTCCGATGTCCGAATATGCATGTTTTGGAAATTTATGGACATTTTCTGCAATTTTCAGTAGATTTTTTTGATTTTTTTTATTTATTCTTGAACCGCCTAGATCTAGGCGGCCGCCTAGGCGACCGCCTAGGCAGGCTAGGCACTAGGCGGCGGGTGCCCGCCCGACTAGCGCCTAGCGCTTTTCACAACCTTGGGAAAGATTGAACATAAAATTGGAAGTAAATTAAGAAAGTTGTTGGAAAGAATAATTTTAGTTATGGCAAGTGAAGGTCCGAGATTTATTAATCTAACAAGGCATGCTTGAGACCTTGGAATGCTAGGCAAAGAAGTTGGTAGAGATGTTAGGCGTAGACTTCGAAGATATTGACTTGAGAACATAGGGTGCTTTTTGTTTGTGCTTCGCCTATGAGGTTCTCTAAAATATTTTGGCAAGAAGACAACAAGAAGTTTGTGGCAAAACTCAAAAATAACGCCGAAATCTTTGACAAACTAATTATTTATGAAGCAAAAGTTACACAAATTGCCCATGAAGGAAGACACACTAGTTAATGATCATCTTAATGCTCTAATAAATTGATTTGTGTTTTTCTTAGAATTTAACTTAAAATTGACCATTTCTAACTTTAAGTCTAGCAACAGTAATAGTACTAATAAATATGGAAGAAATGCGTAGAGTTAGGAGTTAGGACATGACGTACTATCTTTGATCTTTGAGAAGGCCCGGGTGATTTGGACTTTCCTCGACTAATTTTTCAAGGTTAAAAAAGGCGCTAGTTGGACGGGTACCGGGCGCCTAGCGCCTATCCTGCCTAGGCGGTCGCGGTTCAAACAAAAAATCCCAAAAAAAGCTACTGAAATTTGCAAAAAACATACATAGTCGGGGGCCAGGGATTTGGGGGGGGGGGGGGGGGGGGGGGCTAGGTGGGCGCCTAGGCGGACACGAGACGCCTAGGATGCCGCCTAGGATGCCGCCTAGGCCGACTTTTAGAACACTGATTTTGTCTCTCTTATTCTTCGACCTTCCCCTTATATTGGCAATCAATCCTGATAACTCAATTAGTTTTCGTCTCTTCATAGTCTCATTACTATGAAGATCGTTGTAATCATCTCTTCCATCTCGAGGGTCTAGTTTCCATTGTGGACTTATTTTTCACCAAATGGTCATAAGACCCTTGAAGCAAAGATATGAATAAAAGTGCATTGTCCTCGTCTAACTTTACTTCGAGACAAAATATCACCAAAAATCTTGTTGAAGTTGTTCAGTAACCTCGAATTTGGGTCCCTTAATGCGTAAACTGTACAATTGCTTCTTGAGGTACAACTTGTTAGACAACGACTTTGTCATATAATATCTCTCTAGCTTTAACCATAAAGCGGCCAAAGAAGTATCAAATGTAACATTGTACATCACCTCATCCGCCAAACAAAGCTCTTTAGTGCTCTGTGCCCTGTGATCCATGTCATCCCATACATTACCAGTCATATTGACAGACTTTTTGTCCTTACTGGCGATGCCTTAACAACCCTTCTTTCACTTGGATTCCCTTGACCCTTCTCTACTATAAGAGAAGTTTCATTTTCCATTGTATTTTTTCACCTCGAACTTGGTTCTATTAACCTTGTTATTCATTATCCCGGAGTAGACAAAAATCTTCCTAGGACCTTAATGAACCAACGATTTCAAGAACCCCATCTAGGAAGATAGGGAGCAGACCAATGTCCTTACCTACTATCGACTTAGATCCAAGAATTTAAAATCACTACGGTTTCCTTAGTTTTGGTACCAATTTGTTGTGATATGCTGAAGCTAATAGACACAACCTTACGACGATGAGAATAACAAGACATAAATTAACCGAAAATAGCAACCAAGAACACAACATTCAAACACAATATAACGTGGTTTGGTCATGCACGACCTATTTCACGTGACAAGGGAAGATAACTTTATTAAATCAATGAGAGAAAACCTTAAAAAGATTACACACAAAATACCATAATGTGAAACCCTCCCTTATCTTCTTCTTATCTCTAGATTCCCTTAATGGTTTTCATGAACTCTTTCTTAACAAAGCCTCCTGATTAATCTCAAGCACTCGAGCCTTCAAGCCTTCAAGCCACCAAAGCTAGGGTGGGGAGATCTATTTATCGGATCTCCCCCAATCACGAAGGTCAAAAAGAGTTTGGACCGTCGAAACATAGCCTTCAGATTTGAACTGTTTCCAAATCAAACCTGAACATGACACATCGGTGTACCGTATATAGTGATTTTGGACCCTCAAAACTTGTTGGAGAAAATTCACTATACAACAGTATAACACCAATTTGCCGCTCCGACATCAAACTGATTCTTCCGAGCTCCGTATTGTTGCTTTGACTCCTCCCAAGCTTCTCTTATTACCGAAGTGCACTTGTTGCACCTACGAGCCATATACAATAGTATGTTCTTGCACATACTTGACATGTGGCATCAATACATAATGACACATTGAAGCCATGTGTCAAATAATTAATTGAGGAACATACGTCATCCCCATGTTCACATCGTGTAAGTCAAAGTGTTACCGACAACTATAGGCCACACGTTATTCTACATAAAATAATCTATGTTGTTATTATCTTACAATACATGATATGTATCTTACGATATGATACACATACTACCATTTCCTTATGCATCAGTTCACGCGAGATAATACATATACCTGATAAGTAATATTTATTTCTTAGTTGAACCATGTACCATGTACTATATATGTATGCTTAAGAATATGGTTTCTGGAACTAGATAGACTTGTAAATATGAAACATGTAAAATTTTATGTAAAAGTTGAATTAAACCATGTTCCTATATGGATATAGAAGTATAGGCCTAAACTTCTAAAGTTACTATACTATATGATACACGATATCCACTACGATCTGTGATACAAAAGCAAATAGATACACAATAGGTTTTGCGAGTTGACAACCTAAAATATAAATGTTTATACAGAAACCGGATTCCTGAAACTGTCTACATGTTGATTCCAGAAAGATGTTAGCATATGGAACTTACGGTCATTTTGTTTACTCCTAATTGGTTCCAAGATTCGGATCGAATGTGCAGTTTTATTATACTTAGTGTCCTCCCAAGAAGACAAGGGTTTTGCTTAAGGTAGTGTGCCACACATGTGGTTCCATCCTATAACGATTCATTTTGGTTATTTGCAATTTATTTTTTGAAAACTTTAACTTGGTGAGAACTCGAGATTCGTCAGGATGTCATTTGATTCATTGGAGAGGCTGTTCATAGGAGATTTTGAAGATTAGATGGATGTTGAGTCAAGATGGATAGTTTTAAATTCCAATCAATTAGACTTGGCCGACCTTAAATCACCTATATATAAGGACCAATAATTGTCATATATTTTGCAAGAGGCAACCCGATAGAGAACAAAGAAGGCATCAACTTCGATGCTGCTTGGCAGTAATTTTGAGACAGACGATGAATCTAAAGACAAGAAGTTCAGAGCGTTTAGTGAGTGCATACTGTATTTTTTTGGGGTTACGAGTTGGTAAAATTTTGGTGAGTGTCTTGTTCTTTTATAATCCATAACTAGAAATCTCTTGATAGCCATTGCCTGTGGTTTTTCAAAGAACATATATCTCCTATGTGTATATCTGATAATCATGATAAAGATAGATCAACCATGTGAAGTCCATTTATTTCCAAGCCTTTTCTGTTCTGAGTTCTAACTCTAGAATTTTCCCGTTCCAGAACTAGCGATTTGAGATGTGTTCGTGTTCGCTTATTTCCATTATATGAAATCTCTTGTAAGGGGTTAGCTGAAGTGGTTGGTAGATTTCCCCTACTGGAGGAGCTTGAGATCACATTTCCTTCAGATACTCCTCCACATGATCCTCTATATCTTCGAGATGTAGTCAAACTGGTAGGGGAAGGCTGTCCGCACATTAAATGTTTCCGATACAATCAACAAGGTAGCTGGAGCAAGTGCTGTCAGTATGATGAAGACGCATTTGGTATAGCCAATGACATGCCTGAGTTGCGCCAACTTCAAATTGTTGGAAACATGCTCACTAACAAAGGGTTACTGGCAATTTTGGATAAATGTCTCCATCTCGAGTACCTTGACCTCCGTCGCTGCTTCCAAGTCGACTTAGATGCTAGCGTTCGAGCAAAATGTGCGAGAATTGAGACTCTGAGGTGTCCCAATGATGCAACCAATGACTGTGGATTTATTTATGAGTTTGACAATTTTTGTGTTGATGACATCTACATCCCTGTTGACATGGGCTTCAATTTGTTTCCTTGGTACTCAGCTTACAGGGAGGTTGACTACACAGATTATGGCTACTTTGGTTAAACTTGCTTCTAATTTCACCCTCTGATTGTGTCAAGGAAAACTCTTAAACTTAGTTTTGTGTAAACTGATCTTTTTATTTTCTCGAACTTGATATAATAGCTATGCAGGGACATTGTGATACTTGTGTTGCTCTTACATTTGGGTTTTCCCTTGAATTTCATATGGTAGGTATAGTTTTTATTGTGGCTAAAGGCTTTCTTGTGTTATTGTAGTATTCAATCTGAATTATCTTCAGATTGCATCGATTTGCCTTCAGAGACAGCACTATGGCATAATGTGCAAAAATTGGGTTGAAAATTCCATTTCTGATGTGTATTCATATGCTGCAGTCTGACCATTAGTAGCTACTATTTTGGTAGAGTCTACTGGGAATATGTTTAGTTCATTTTAAGAACACATGGAATGGAGAGAACATATAAATTGCTTGGTTTGGACTTTGAAGAATAGAAAGACGTGTTAATTTCTGATGTAGATGGAGGTGCATATGGGGGTAATTCTTAGAATATTCTGCCAAATGTGCAACATTCTTGATAGCCAAATGTGCAACATTCTTGCAAATGACCTCTAGCCTAGTGGTTAAGAGAGATGCATGTGGCCCTTGTGGGCGGAGTTTGAACCCCTATGAGAGTGTTTCCAGAAACTAATTACCCTTGCTTCAAATATATATATATATATTTTTTTTGGAAAAAGGGTAAATTTTATTCCATCATCTCAATAAGGTTACAACATAAGATACAATCCCAACTCAGGGGGACATAACTAGTACATCCGACTCAATATTATGGAGTATGCCCACCACTGGGGTGGATAGTCCCTCATAAATGCGCCGGTTCCTCTCCCGCCAGACATGCCAAACTGATGCAGCAAGTCTCAATCTAGCACGCCTAGCCCAGCTCTGCTCCATGTCCCTGCGATCACCAATCCACTTAAGGATTTCTCTGAAGTCCCGCTCCCTGCCAACCCCTCCCAAGTGTCTCCGGCTCTGCTCGGCCCATATGTTCCACGCCGTATGGCACTGGAAGAACAGGTGCCCAATAGATTCAGGTTCTGTCTCACACAAAACACACTTAGGATCAGGGACAGAAACCCCGAACCGAAGCAATCTGTCCCGAGTAAGCAACCGACCCAACACCAGTTTGTATGCAGACAGTTGCATCTTCCTGGCGAGCCCCTTCCCCCAGACAAAGTCATACTCCTCAATATCATCGAAGTGGGGGCGGACAAGGTCGTAGCAGCTGCTAAATCGGAACTCCCCAGCACCCTCCGAGCGGCCGGGCGGGGCCCACATCCATATATCAAATAGTGCCGTAGGAGTGATCTGCACCTGTCTGATCTCCTCAACTACCGTAGCAGTGAACCGGTACTCCTCAGGCCTCCATACCCCTCCACGGATGATGTGCCGACACGTCAGTCCTCTGTATGCCACGCCGTCCCTCTGGGGGCCCAGAATCTCCAGGAGAGACTGACCTGAGATCCACGGATCGAGCCAAAGATCCGTCTCCCTTCCCTCCCTCATCCTCCTCCGCAAAGCCGTCCTAAGAACAGGACGGGTCCTCAGGATATGCTTGAAAGACACAGAGAAGTTGTTGTCAATTTCACATACCCAGAAGTTTCTGCCCCGGAGATACCGACTCGTCATCCAGGTCGACCATAGAGAATCACCCTGAAGGAATCTCCATGCCAGCTTGATCCCCGCCGCCTCCCTGACAGAAACAAGAGATCGCAGACCCACACCTCCCTCTCTCCTAGGCCGACAGAGCTGCTCCCAGGAGATGGCATGTATCCCTCCATGCCAAATGAACTTGGCACAGATGCCCTCAATCTTTCTGATAGTAGCCAGAGGGACCATAATCGATTGGAGCCAGAACAGAGCAATAGCAGAAATGACTGAGCGGACCAGCTCAATACGCCCTCCAAACGATAGGCCAGCCGCCTGCCAGCCCTCAACCCTCCTCTGTGCAAAATCCACCAGGCTCTGACAGTCACGATCCTTCGCGTAGTTGACGGAAAGGGGCACCCCCAGATATTTCACCGGAAGGTCCCCCATTTCCACCCCAAGCTCCATAGCCCGCTCCTCCTTCAAAGTGCAAGAGTTGCTGAAGTATACTTTACTCTTGTCCCTGTTCAGCCGAAGGCCCGATAGCTGCCCGAACTCCTCCATCACTGCCGCAAGCTCCCTCATCCCCCGCATGGAAGGCCTCAACAGGACCAAAAGGTCATCTGCATAAATGAGATGAGAGACCACCGGAGAGACCCTGCTGTATATCGGTACAATCCTCTCCCGATGTACCGCAATGTCCATCAGACATGTGAAATACTCCATCACAAGGGTGAATAGGTAGGGGGACAGCGGGTCCCCCTGCCTAAGCCCCCTGCTGCTGCTGAAGAACCCGTAGGGGATACCCTGGATGAGGACCGAGAATGTAGGAGAAGTGATGCACTCTCTGACTCTATCCACCCAAGTCTCGGAGAAGCCCATCGCACCCATCAAATGACAGAGGAAGTCCCTGTTGACGGTGTCGTAGGCTTTCCTCAGATCGAGCTTCACACACGCCTTCATCCCTCCTGGCTTGTGGAACTCCCGAATCAGCTCATGAGCCAGCAGGCTATGCTCCGCAATAGACCGCCCCTTAATGAAGGCCGCCTGATTCCGAGACACCAGACCCTGCATAGCTTCCTCCATCCTCCTGCACATGAGATGAGTAATTATTTTATACAAATAATTACAGCAAGCAATCGGTCGAAAGTCAGCAAGAGATGTTGCCCCCTCTTTCTTGGGCACAAGCGTCAGGAAGGTGTGGTTCAGCTCCTTCAGGAGCTTGCCCGTATCAAAGAACTCCTGAACAGCCGCAAGGACCGGGACCTTAAGGGAATTCCAATGGCGTTTGTAGAAACCACTGGAGAACCCATCCGGCCCAGGAGCCTTGGAAGCATCAGCCTGCATCACAATCGTCTCCACCTCCGCCATCCGGATAGGGGCCATAAGAAGACTGTTGCCGTACTCCGTAATCAACGTCTTCGTAATCAGCTGTGGGAAAACCGATGGATAATCCGTCTGATGATAAAGCTCAGAGTAGAACTGGACAGCCTCCTCCTGAATAGCAACCTGGTCAGTCACAAGTCGCCCGTCTCTGCCAATCAGTCGCTGGATACGGTTCCGGTGCTGTCGCGCCCGGATGACATCGTAGAAGAATTTGGTGCAACGATCCCCATCCTTGAGCCAGGAGCATTTGGCCCGTTGGGCCGCACTAATCTCCTGCTGAAGCCTCAAGGTGTTGACCTCTGCAGCCAGACTCTTCTCTCTAGTCGCCAGCTCCCCACTCAACATGTCGCCCTGGAGCTCTGCCTGCAGGTCACGCAGCTCCGCCTCCTTCTCCTGCAGGGAAGTCCGGGGGAGTGCCCTCACCCAGTCCCGGATGGCGCGTTTAGCGCTCTTCAGCCTGTGAACCATGCAAAACTGGGCAGTGCCGTCCACCTCCTGGCCAAGCCCTCCCGCCACAGTCTCCTCATAACCAGCTGATAGGAACCAGCTGTTGTCATACCGGAACGGACGGGCTCGCCATCTGGGACTCTCCACGAAGCGCACCCGAATCGGCGAGTGGTCACTGGTCCCCGCAGGGAGCCCCTCAGCCACAGAAGAAGGGAAGGGAAGCGAATCCTAGGGTTTCCATCGTGCGGCCATTCCCTCCCCCCCGACCCCCCGATCCGCTTGCGGGGAGGGGGCCTCGCCGGCAGGGAGGTGCGGGAGGGGGCAGTAGACCCCTGGGCGGCCCAGGCGGCAGCAATAGCGGGACCCCCCCTCGCTGGGGGGAGGGGGGGTCGGGAGGCGGCGGGGGGGGGGGGGGGGGGTGGGGGTCGGGGGGCAGCGACCCTCGGCCAGTGGGCGGCGGCGGGACCCCCCCCAGGCGGGGGGGGAGGGGGGGGGAGGGTGGCAGCGGCCCTCGGCCGGGCGGCGGCGGCATGATCCCCCCACGCGGGGGGGGGGGGGACGGGTGGCAGCGGTGGTTCTCCAGGCGATGGCGGCACCTCCGGAGGAGAGGCTCCAGTTTTCGAGTTCGGCTCCGGAGGGGACAACACCGGGGATACCCGCTGGCAGACCGTGACGAGACGACGGACTGGAGGTCGGAGAGGGGCACATCTCCAAGTTTCGGGAAGGGCGGGGCCAGGAAATCATGGGAATCGACCCTTGATCGATTCCCGGCGCCGTGGGGGAGGCATGGTGCGATCTGTTTCGGGTTGGAGGCCAAAGGCGACGGCGGCCGAGAAGGCTAAGGGTATTGCGCCTGATACCGGCAGGACAGGCCAGAGTCCTGTGAATCCCCCGACCAGGACGCACGTTGAGGAGCAGAGGCCTCGGTCATGGAAAGAGGTTTGCACGTCGGTGGTGGCGAAAAGCCCGATGTCGATGGAGTTTGTCCCACCGATGTCAGTTGGAGGAGGGCTCCGGGCGTACTTTCCCGCGGAAGAAATAGCGGTGGTGTCCGAATTCTGGAAGAACACTCTGGTGCTCTATGTGTTAGGGAACAAGCCGTTCTATGGCCAAATTCGGGGCTATGCGGAGCGGGTCTGGAGACCCAAAGGTAGCATGGAATTCTTCTCTCGGGAGAACGGGTTCTATTATGTCAAATTTGGGTTAGCGGAGGATGTGTCCAGGATCTTACAGGGAGGGCCTTGGTCAGTTGATGGGCGGCTAATCATCCTGAAGGAGTGGACGCCGGAGCTACGGTGTGAGAAGGAGGTGCTGAACGTCATTCCCATCTGGGTCAGATTCCCTGAGTTCCCTGTACAGTATTGGAGTATCCCGCTGCTCATGAGACTTGTCAGTCTTGTGGGGAAGCCGATCAAAGCAGACGAGGCCACCACTTTTTGCACCAGACTGATGTATGCTAGGGTCTTCGTGGAGATCAAGGCGGGCTCGGAGCTGCCGAGTATGCTTGAGTATCAGGTGCCGTCAGGAGAGGTACTGACACAGGCGGTGGAGTATGATTGGGTCCCCCTATGTGTTCTTGCTGTGAGTGCTTCGGGCATACTACCAGTGTGTGCAAATACAAGGGGAAGGAGACTGCCAGGCCACATGTGGCTCGGACGGAAGCACCTGGGACGGCGTCGGCACCCAGTCACTTGCCTGGGGAGACGGAGCCAGTCAGACATATGGAGGAGGACACAGGGATGGAGGTTGATAGGAGGCTAGAGTCAGGATCACCGATGAGACACGAGAGCATGCAGGGGGCGTTGGTCCCGTTCAGGCTACAGAGCGCGGCTGATAGCGGTCAGAGGGTGACGGAGACATCCCAGGCGATCCAGGTTTACAGCAGCAGGAAAAGACACGCCTCGGCTACACGGAAGGATATCCCTCAGGCGAGGGATATGGACGACCAGTCTGAAGACAATCCTGACTGGACTCTTACTCTTAGCAGGATCCAGGCACATCTTGCCCCTTCCTCCATGGTAGATGCAGTCATTGATAAGGCGGATGAGACACTTCCCTCGAGTGTCGATCCAGACGAGTTCCAGAGGGACCCCCCCTCTATTAATTAGATGTCGGCCCTAGCATGGAACATTAGGGGGGTGTTCCATTGGACGATGGAGAAAAATTGTAGGGGTTCTGAGAAGAGAGTCGTGTGACATTGCTATCCTACTGGAGATGAAGATTAGAGGGGCCGCTATGCACTCGCGTAGGACTCCGGCAGACTGGGATCATATTCATAACTTAGATCTTTGTGATATGGCAAGGATCTGGGTTAGGTGAAACAAAGGTAGCTGGGAGGGGGTGCAGATCCACAAATCGGAATAACTCATCGGCATCACCTTCGAGAACAAAGGGGGGTTTCGTTTCATCCTGGGTGTTGTGTATGGGCACAACGATCGAAGACTCCGGGAGGCTTTATGGGAGGATATTGTGCATCTGGGTCTTCTGGCGGACAACATGCATCTTCCCCTGCTCATCATGGGGGACTTCAACGCTATGCTGCTCCGTCAAGAGAAGGTGGGTGGTCGACCTGTTCCGGATCCGATCTTATATGACTTCCAGAGGTGTCTGCTTAGGTCAGGGATGCGAGGGCTGGAGCGAGCTGGACATATATGGACCTGGCACAACAAGGCTACTCATAACCGGATTGCTTGTCAACTGGATTAGGCCTTGGGCAATAGTGAGTGGTTCAGGTGCTTTCCGAACTCGGTGGCGGAAGGCCTGGCGGCGGGTACTAGCGATCATTCTCCTATCCGGGTTGGCCTCTGTGAGAGACCTATTCAGAGGGCGAGGCCATTTCGGTATAACAACAGCTGGTACTTGTCGGCGGGAAATGAGGAGACGGTTATGGGAGAGATGCATAACTTCCCGGAAGGCACGGCTCAGTTCCGTATGGTACACAAACTTAAGCAGCTCAAGCGGGCCCTCAGAGGATGGGTGAAGACGAGACCGCGGACCTCTCTGGCGGATAAGGAAGCCGAGCTTCGGGACACCCAGGTGGCACTCCAAGCTGACATTATGAACGGGGAGCTGGCGGCTAAGGAGAGGACCTTGATCGAGGAGGTCAGCACCATGAGACTGCAGGAGGAGATTAGTGCAGCTCAGAGGGCCAAATGTACCTGGCTCAAAGATGGAGATCGCTGCACCAAATTCTTCTACGATGTGATCCGCACCCGTCAGCACCGGAATAGTATCTCCAGACTTCTGAATGCTGAGGGTCGCCTTGTTGGGGATCCGGTGGAGATTCAGGAGGAGGCCGTCAGATTTTACACTGAATTATATCAGCAGACGGACTATACTAGCACGTTCCCAGCCCTTGTCACGAAGAGGCTGGTGACCCGTCATGGGAATAGTCTGCTCTTAGCGCCTGTGAGGATGGAGGAGGTGGAAGACATTGTGATGAAGGCTAATCCCAATAAAGCCCCCGGGCCTGATGGCTACTCTTCAGGGTTCTTCAAGAGACGCTGGGGGGTGCTTAAGGCCCCGGTTCTGGCGGCGGTTCAGGAGTTCTTTGTGATGGGCAAGCTCCTGAAGGAGATGAACCACACATTCTTGACGCTGGTTCCTAAGAAGGAGGGAACGACCTCACTTGCCAATTTTCGACCCATTGCTTGCTGTAATTTTTTTTACAAGATTATCACTCACCTTATGTGCAGGCGTATGGAGGTGATTATGCAGGGATTGGTGTCCCGAAATCAAGCAGCGTTTATCAAGGGCTGGTCGATAGCGGAGCACAGCCTACTAGCTCATGAGATGGTGAGGGAGTTCAGCAAACCTGGGTGGATGAAGGCTTGTGTGAAACTCGACCTTCGGAAAGCCTATGATACCGTCAACCGGGACTTCCTGTGTCACTTGATGCTTGCTATGGGGTTCGACGTAAGGTGGGTTGAGAGGGTGAGGGAGTGCATCTGCTCCCCTACATTCTCAGTCCTTATCCAGGACACGTCGCATGGCTACTTCAGGAGCAACATGGGGTTGAGGCAGGGTGATCCACTCTCCCCGTACCTTTTTACCCTGGTGATGGAGTACTTTACATGCTTGATGGATATGGCAGTGCATAGCAAGAGGATCGTCCCCCTTTTCCGCTTGGTGAGTCCGGTTGTATCCCACTTGATCTATGCTGACGACTTATTGGTGCTTCTCCAGCCTACCATGCGGGAATGAGAGCGCTCTCTAACATCATGGAGGAGTTCGGGCGGTTATCTGGGCTCCAGTTGAACAGGAAGAAAAGCAGAGTTTATTTCAGCTCCCGGTGTACACAGCAGGAGGAGAGGGCCTTCGCCTTGGGCGTGGACAGAGGCGAGCTCCCAGTGAAATATCTGGGGGTCTCGCTGACGGTCAACTATGACAGAGAGCAGGATTGCCACGGTTTGGTGGACTTTGCTCAGAGGATAGTGGAAGGCTGGCAAGCTGCGGGTCTACCGTTTGGCGGACGGATTGAGTTGGTGCGGTCAGTTATTGCGGGTATCACGATGTTCTGGTTCCAGTCTATCCAGATCCCTACGGCTACTATTCGAAAAGTGGAGGCCATTTGTGCTGACTTCATCTGGAGGGGAGGGATGCATGCGATCTCCTGGGACCAGTTATGCCGCCCTCGGGAGGAAGGTGGAGTGGGGTTGAGGACTCTTCATGCGGTCAGGAAGGCAGCCTGCGTGAAGATGGCCTGGAGATTCATCAAGGGGGGTCACTCTGGGCGAAATGGATGGCGAATAGATACCTTAGAAGGAATAACTTCTGGGCTTGCAGGATAGACAACAATTTCTCGGTCACATTTAAGGCCATTCTGCGATGTCGTCCGGTGCTTCAGACCGCTATCTGCAGGAACATGAAGGATGGGACGACGACTGACCTATGGCTTGATCCTTGGATGGGTTCCAGATCCTTACTCGAGATATTGGGAGGTCAGCTAGACAGAGAAGCGGGCAGGGGACTCTCTTGCAGCCGGATCATCAGAGATGGAGTTTGGAGGCCATAAGCATATCCTTATACTACTCAGCTTGCCGAGGAGATCCGACTAGTTACTATCGACGAGTGTCACGACCCGATCCCAACTAGTTGGGTCGAACCGGATCATGCCCAGCCTGCACCGTTGTTAAGACGGCGGCAGTAAGCTGTTCCCGTAGCAGGTAACCGTACAACAACACTATATTTGTCACAACTCAACATCGAAAAATGAAACTTTATTAAACTTGCAATTTAAATACAAATGGGAAATGCTCTGAAATGAAATAACAGAATAAAAATAACAACAATGCAGAGAAAGGAAATCTATCTATCAACCGGATCATCGGCCTCAGTCCCAACGTCCTTCAATGGGGACTCTGGCAGCACAACCGGGTACAACACAGGGTCGTAGTAGCTGTTGTATAACAGCTCTGCATCCTCAATATCCCCTAAAAATGTATCTCCAGTCAGGAGGGAGCAAAGTACAATTCATGCTAATTTAACAGTTAAATTAAATAATAGAATCATGCAGTTCTAAACAGTTTAAATATGAACAGTTTTCAGCAGTAAAACAGTGTGATTTGAACAGGCAATGAAATATGACCGGTTTGGATTTGTTACAGTAAAGGATAGGGGATTTGTTACAGTATGGTCATACTCATTATACTATTCCCCCAGTCCCCAGTAGTTACAGTGCTCTCAGAGAGAGTTTCGTGTTTGCATCGTGGTTTAAACTTGCAGTAAAGCGATTAATTAAATAACTGTAAACTAACACAAAACTATACTTGCCTCAAAGGATTTGACTGGAGAGGTAGAAGACTTCGAGACAGGAAATCAGAATCGTCCTCGAATTCCTACATTCGAGAAATTGACTCAGATTCCAGGTTTACCAATCTAGCTACGCTAGTTGAAATCTCTATTTGTGTCCTAATCCAATTTTAATTCTTTTAATTAACAAAACACGATTATTTGTGCGTTGATTTAGTACGAGGGAAAAAGATCGTTTTAAACTTTTGAATTCGGAAAACTTCGTCAATACCAGATTAATTCTTAAAACTTGGTATTCTTATAGTTTATAAATATAAAGCTAATTTTCTTATTTAGTGAGAAATACATGATTTTTAATTAAATAAAAACTTGTCAATTTTAGGTGAGAAGATCTTAATTATTTTTATACGAAAATACTTTTTATTTATTTTACTCGTTTAATACAAAAACTCGCAAAACCAGAAATAACTAAAATCTACGCTACCAATTACAGTTACAGACCACAGCCAGCTGGGCTTATGCCCATTACAATTTATTTACATAAATTGAAATAAGACAAAACTGCCGTTAGTCCTAAACTTTAAATATGAATAAAATATGATCAGAATTAAATATTAAAAATAAAGATAAAATATAAAGTCTCAGATATGGTCCAATCCTCAACTGGGCTAATGCCTCAACGTCCGGGCGAAGCCGGTTTCGTTTGCACTTAGCCGGGCCCATTGACCGATACGGTCGTCGCCCAAAACCAAATATCAAATAAAATTCCGAAATCCATTTTAAATTCATTTTTAAAATAATCTAGAATTTACGGAAAAATTCGGCAGCATCTCCTCTGTTTTTGGTCAACCCAAAAACTGAAAAATAGCGCCGATACTTTCCTGCAAATCCCAAACCAGGGAAACCCAAATATGTATATATATAATAATCCACAACCAATCCACAGAATAATCGGAACGACCCGAATAATTTTCGGAAATCCGATTCCAACCCAAAAACTCACAGAACGCTACCGGAAAAATCCGGAAAGCCAAAACATACCAAAAACCAATTCCCGAAATATTCCGGAAATCCAAAATAATCCACAGAACCTTTCCGAAGGTTCCGAAAAAATACGACGTCGCTAAAACCGAATTCCCAAGGGAAATTGGGGACCATCTCTCATCATTAAACTATATGAAAAAGAGACGGGACATGGGTTATACCGCAGGTTGCTCGGCTAGAGCTCTCAGATGAAAAATAATAGAAAGAATTGGAGATCCGGACAGCCAAATAATCCCGGGACAGCGTCCAAACTGAAATCCAGCTCCTGGTCGGGAACAGAAAGTCCCAGAACGCGAATCGGGGCGCTAGGACAGCAGCGAACAGCAGCAACGCTGCCACAGAACAGTGGATCAGGGCGCGGGGGTTCGCGGCCAGGGAAGAAGTCGGGCGCGGGTTGGCCGACAGGGGGTCGGGCTCGTGGGGCGCGCTGGGCGAAAGCCGGAGGGGCTTCGGCCAGAGGGCTCCGGCCAGAGGGGCACGAAGGGCGCGGGGTTGGCCGCGCGAGGGGGCGCGAACGGCGACGGCGTCAGGCCAGGGGAGCAGCGGCCAGGGGGTCGGGGCGCTTCGGGGACGCGCTGGGCGGAGTCGGGCGCGGCGCCTCGGCGTCGGGAAGGGGTCGGGCCGGAGGGAGTCGGCCGTACGGGTCCGTGGGGTCGAGCGGAGAGAGCTCGGGGCGTCTGGTGAGGGGAAAGGGAAAATGTGAGGAAGAGTGTTTGCTCCTTCTGAGAAAAATGGTGAATTTTGTTCTGTGAGAGAGAGTGAGAGGGAAGTGATTTAAGTACAGAGGTGGGGTTAGTAGCTGTGGAGAGGAGAAGAAGGGGGAGAGAGAATAGGGGGCTTTGAACGTGGGAAGAGGGGAATGGGGGTGCTGGTCCTCGTGACCAGCACAAGGGAACTATTCTTTTTCTTTTTTCTTTTTTTTTTATTTATATTAACCAAATCAGATTTTTAGGAAAAGAAAGAAATGGGATTGGGTTCGGGCTCAGGCTCGGGTCTGGATTCGGACTCGGGTCTGGGTTCATCCAAAAATCCTTGTTTATTAATTTTGAAAACTTTAGCACTCAAAATAATTTCTAAATTAAAATAAATATATTAATAATTACTAATATTAATTAATTCACAGAAAATGGGTTTCACAACGAGAGCCAGCAGGCGGATTCTTGGAGCTGGGCCGGTCCAGGTACGGGAGGCGGATCAGGACTATTATGCTTCCGTAGCTGCTACGACCTGGTTCGGTCCCACCATGACCGGGCTGAAGAGGTGGACTTCATTTGGGGCAAGGGGGTTGCACGAAAAATGCAATTATGTACTTACCGACTCCTTCGAGGTAGACTGATGACGAGAGACAGACTCCTCATGTTTGGGATGCAGATTTCAGACACCAAATGTGTGCTATGTAATGAGGAGGATGAGTCTATGGGACATATCTTCTTTGTATGCCCGGTGTCCTGGCACATTTGGACCGAGCAGTGTTCGCAGCTGAGAGGAGGAGTTGGGACGGATAGAGACATCCGGAGCATCCTCGGCTGGATCCGAGACCACGACGGCAGGGATCCGGGGTGGGCTAGAAGAGCCAGAGTTCGTCTCGCCGCGTCTGTTTGGCACATCTGGAAGGAGCGGAACAGACGTATTTTCGAGGACTTGACTACCCCCTATTGGAATTCTACATAGCATAGAATTTGATGTATCAGTAATGGCCCCATAATACTATAGTTTGGGGGTTCGAAAAGTTGTGAGATTATGTACTGTAATACCTTTTTCGCTATATGCGAGGAATAAGTCCACCCTTATTCCATATATATATATATATATATATATATATATATATATATATATATATATATATATATATATATTGTTGTTATTTTTTTTTCATGCTCCAAACTTTATAGAAACTCCTCGAGGAGTTTGATCCGTATAGGAAACTTGTTCGCTTGATAATGGCTCAAACTCAAATGTGTAGATATCTGGTTCTTGTTTTTAGTAATAACTGCTACTATGCGGGCTTTGAAAGTGGATGGATGATGAAGGTGATAAGTTTAAACCCAGCATAGAATATGATCCACTTCCGGAAAGTGGCAATAAAAAAATGTTTGTTAAACATTGAAAAAGTGATTGAAGTGAATAATTACTTAATATTCAAAACATTACTTTCTATTCAAAACAAATGATGATGATATGGACCTTTGTTTTGTTCCTTCGGCTTTGCTCTTAGGTCTCGTTTGGTTCGCGGAATAGAAGGGAAAGAAAATCAATTCTTTGTCATTTTTTTTTCTTTGGGAATTTTTATTTTTCATTGATTTTTCTTTCTGATGTTTGGAAATGAAGGAATTTGAAAAGGAAAGTGATTACTTCAATGTGAAAAAGTGATTCCTTGCTTGGATGGATGGAATCACTTTTCTTCCTAATTTTCTTTCTATTGGTTCTTTTCCTCCTCAATTCCTTTGACATTCAAACATAGGAAAATAATCACTTTCATTTCCCAACCCAAAGATTTCGCGAACCAAACGAGGCCTAATTGGATTACTATGATTACAGCGGGGATGCCTAGACAGATTTAAGAAAAACTGATATTTTATTTTCTCGAATGATGTTGGCTTGATATAAGGGCTATGCAGGGACCATGTGATACTCGCGTTGCTCTTACTTTTGGGTTCTCTTGAAATACAAATGGTTGGTATAGTTTTTGTTGTGGCTAAAGCTTTCTTGTGTTATTTTTAGTATTCAATGTGAATTGTCTTGGGTTTTGGCCTCTTTTGTTTAGAACTTTAGTCTCACATCGGCTAGGCCAAAATAAATGTATCTCTATATATTAGTTTTTCTATTCTAGAGATGCACATGTGGTGTGGAGGCAGAGGCGGAACCAGGATCAAAATTTTGGAGGGACCGTACTACTACATACAAAAATCCTTAAAGTTATCATGTTAATTGAACTTCAATAACAAAAGGAAAAAAAAAATGCTATAACTCAATAAGAATGAACAAAAAAGCAAAGTTAATTTCTCAAATAACAAAGCAAAAAAAATATACATAAAATGTTTTTCAAAATGCTTGAAAATTTACAAAGTTGGGATTTAAACTCCCACCTCCCAGCTAAGAGCAGAAATCATTACCACTACACTAACTTATCTTCTATATACTAGAGGGCGAAACAAGTATATATATTAACACTACAAAAGTTTCTATACAATAATCAATATTTTTTGAAAAAATAATTTTTTCGCTAAGGCGTGATGCCGCACGGGCCTAGGTTGCGCCCGTGCAAGGCTAAGTCCAAAAACGGCCAATTTGAGCTAGGCCACAGAGTCGCACAGAGTGTCCCCATTTGCAGCGGAAAGTAAATGAACACAAGTAGAAGCAAATTCAAACTCTTTATTGATATTCAAGAAGTTTACAAGCGGCGCTAGGCCGATATTACAAATCGCTCAAGCTCTCTCTCTCTGAAACATAAAAGGCATGCCAAGTGGCTTACAAGATGGAATGATTCATGGCGATGTTCTGATACATTATGTCCTCTATATGGTGCTCCAGCTCCTTGCAACGCTCCAAGGCTCCAGAGATGGCTCCGCACCTTAGCACGTTCGAGGAAAGCTCCGCACCCGTCGACGTTTCCTGCTTTCTGCAAGCAGACTGTGGGGTTATCAGTACATTGTTATGCACTGGTGGGGAGGCTAGCTCGCCCACAATGCTATCATTACCAAACACGTTCTATTTACTTTTGTGCATCTCTATCATTCATTGTCTTTCTAATCTTGCCTTAGGATCAGTTTCATGGCATATTTCATAACCTATCTCGTGTTGCCAAATTCAAGTGTCGCATAAAAAATACATGCACGACTTACCCATACTTACCGTCCGGCCTTCCCTGTCCAAAGTAGACCAAGTTAGTCAACAATTAACATGAAGTAACTTAACGTGATTCATGTAAATATTCAATGTTACGGACGTGTCCATGTCTCGGGTCCTAGCACGTCGTAGGCATGTTCAGAGTATTACATTTCGAGCACGTTCAAGTATTACATTTCGAGCATGTTCAGGAGGCAACTTGTTCATTTTACTTAGACTACTTTGATTTCAATGCAAGGACTTGCACGTGGATAGCCACCAGCAAAGTCCACTTAATCTACATGCATGGGTCGCTGGCTTTACAAGCCATTTTGGACATTTCCCTTGGTAATTCTCAACTTAGCGTAGGGTGATGGCTGGTACACCCCGTTAAGTCTCTTGAATATACCCTGCACTTACGTCTCCTGGTGCCCAAGCCCGCACCCAGGCAGCCCGTAAGCCCCGACTTTTTGATTCCGCCTAGGCCGGCCACGGTATACTCCACACAACACCCGTGCCGCAGAATCACTGCACGGCCACGGCATCGCCACCCCTCGTCCGTGCCGTTTGTCCACGACCATTTCGTATTAACTTGTCTTTTTAACTTAACGGCTGTCTCTGAGCCGTGGGCTAACCCTTAGCCTTAATGCGATATCGACCAGGTTGGCGTCCGTGCAGCGCGGGTAGCGAGCCCCGTTGCACGTGCCCGTCACACCTGTCGCTAACCATTCTTTCCATCTTATCTTTCATTATTTCTTTCTTTCTTTCTTTCACTTGTTCGTTCATTCGTTGATTCATTCACATATTCATTCATTCATTGGTTCATTCATTCGTACATTACGCAACTCCCAGTGCGGGAGTCGCCTTGGCGACCCATCGGTCCCATAATCTTTCAATGTTGCTATACTCTACTCGGAACGACTATGTTGATAGTCTTTCCATTTCATTGTTGTAATCCATTCATTCTTTCATTGTTGAACGCAAGCTTGTGCCTTAGCACGAGCGTGGAGCGCGGTGCGAGGGTTCTCATATTTTTCCATGTTCCTTTCCACATTCTATACAAGCATACAAGATGGGATTATTTCCGTAGCTAGGTGCGTTGGGTCATTTATTAGCATGCGCAGTGTTATCGCCTAGCGATTTCAGTGATAGTGTCCGTATTGTTATGTGTCTAGGCTAAGCAAAGACGGGTTCATCGGAGCCACCCACCTTAGCGATGTTCGCATCGGCCGAGCGATACTCCGAGCGCGCCTTTGAAAGTCTAAGTATGGATTCATCTTTTCGGGCAATGTAAGCCTTGCATCGATTCTTCATCAGGTCGATGCCAACTCTTCGGATCGACGGCTCGTTTGAGTCGTTGCACTTGCCGTTTGAATCGGCGTTCCGCTAGGGCGGAGCGGGTCGTTACATAATACACCACTCAAAATAAGTCTCGTCCTCGAGACTTCCTGAGTGCAGGTCATCCTATTGTTCCTTAGCTCATGTCGTGTACTTATCTTAGACAATTCCTATCGAATGGCTATATCGTTCGATGGCATCGAACCATACTTGATATCTTTCTAAGTTCCGTGTCGCACGCGTTTGGTCAATTTTATTGAATAGCCTTTCATTCATTTAAGAGTTGATTGTACTTATTCAATTCAAGTGTTTCTTCGTCTTGGTTGCTATTTCTCCGTGTCATGGGACAAGAATGGTTGCTATTTTTCACAAGGCACGTTGTAATTCATAGCTGCATATTTGATTCATTTTTCACAATGCAAGCATTCATTCTCCAAGCCTCGTGTCCATTGAGGTTGTGGAGGTTGAGGTCTTGTACCCATTGAGGTTGCATGGGTTGAGGTTATTGTACACCTTGAGATGTCGATTTAGGTTGAGGCCCTTGTACTCCTTTATAGGTTATGGTGCGGGTTGAGGTTGCTGATCTTGTGATGGTGGTTCATTTTTAATGGCAGCAAAAAAGAAGCTACTTCACATAATATAACACCAGGTTGCTTGTAAGTATTAAAAGAGGGGGGAAAATTGTGTAAATTTTGGATGAATTAAGTCATATATATAGAAATTTTCGGGTGATGGATGACCATCAATTTCTTTAGAATATAATTGTTATAGGAGTATTTTGGTAATTTATAATAAAATGATCAAAATATCCCTTATTAATGTTCAAAAATTGACAAGAAAATTAAGGTATTTTGGTAAAAATATATTCCACAATACACTATTATAGCTGCTGGGAACTTGGGAGGAGTTTTTATTTTCACCAAAGTACATCTTTCAACGTTTATCTAATGGTTAATATAGGATATTTTGGTAATACAACCCGTAAAACAATTAAAAATCAAAACCGGTGAGCCGGAGGTAAATGGGTTGACCGATTTTCTTGGTAGTGTCCGGTTCGAACGGATTATGAACCAGACTGGGCCGAGCCGGGTCTGTAGGCCTGCACGGTGAACCCAGTCCAATATCGAGATTCTAGTGGACCGAACAAGATCGACCCGTTGACCAAGTCGATCCAGTCCGAATTTGACCGAACCGGACCGAGCGACCTAATACACACCTTGAGATTGTGTCCATCCATCCATCCAATCTAGCCAAGTAGTAGCAGGAGGAAGGATCAGATGGCCATGGAACCCAGATATATCCCAACCACCTGTGAGGGTAGGGAAGAAACCTTATCGTAGGAAAAGAAAAGAAAGAAGAGAGGAGAAAGAGCCACATGATGATATTGGAGTATGGTTTTATCCAAACTCACAAAAACAACAAATAATCCACAGCTCCCCCTCCTCCTGCTGCTGAAGAGAGAGAGAGAGAGAGAAATAATAGGTAGCATCTATCATTCCCTCCATCAATTCTCTCTCACTTCATTTTGATTCTATTTTGTTCCCGCACCACAATTCCAATTCGATCTCAATTCGGCTTGCTTGCTTTCCTAGAACTCTAAATTCCTATTTATATTCGGCTGAGGCTGCGTAAGAATGATGGTGATGATGATTAGCATGGCTCCCTTAGGAGCAGGAACAAGCGCCAGGCCTAACCCTCCTCCTTCAACATCCGACGCACCGTCACCATCTACACTCTTCTTAGCACACCACCACCACCATCATCATCATCATCATTCGAGGAGCTGGAATAAGAACAATAATATATTCGTTTCCAGAATTACTACTACTACTACTATTACTAGCAACAGGCACACTAGTAGATTGCGGCATTGGATTTCCCATTCTTCTCCACCCCCAACTACCAGTACGGGTGAATTATGCCGGTGTATGGCCGCCACGGACCTAACCCAAGAGAAGCGGACCTCCTCCTCCCTAGAATCCACTTTTAAAGAAGGCGGCGGAGGTGGCGGCGGAAAAGATGCTAATGTAGCCGCCGGCGCCGATCTCGTCCTCAAGCCTTCCCCCATGCTGCTCCTCAAGGCCCGCCCCAGTGCTCCCGTTGCCGTCGACCAGCTGATTGCCCCCGTCGATAAGAGGAACCTGGCGGGCAGCCGGGACAGGGATCAGGTTATCGAGTCCCTCGGGGAGGTCCTGGACAAGGCAGAAAAGTTGGAGACCTCGGCGCCTAGGAGACTAGACACCCGTCAAGACATCTGGGAAAAAGGTGCTAGAGCTAACGGGAGCCCTATGCAGAGCAGGCCCGCAAATGCTGCCGCTACCCAAAAGCCAAAGACCCTAAAGAGCGTGTGGCGCAAGGGGAACCCGGTGGCTAACGTGCAGAGGGTGGTTAAGGAAGTCCCCAAGGTACGAAAAGGGAAAGAGGAGGATGAAGAAAGCAAGAATAAGGCTACAACCTATTCGGCAACGGGGCCAAAGAAACTGGATGCTCCGTTGCCTGCCCCTTCAAGACCTCGAGTGCCCTCGCCTCCTAAACCCACACCAAGCTTACATGCCAAGCCTTCGGCGGCTCCTCCTTCGCCGCCTCAATCGGTAGCAAAGAAACCCATTCCGGCAAAGGACAGAAAACCGATCCTCATAGACAAGTTTCAAGTCAAGAAGCAGTTTGTCAATCCTGCAGCAGCAGCTGCAGCAGCAGCAGAAGCCGTACTAGCCCCTACAAAGCCAGTGAAGGGGGGTCCCCCACCATCCAAGGCTAAAGACGAGCGTCGTAGAAAGATGAGTGTAATCGGGGGTTTGAGGAAACGGTTGGCGGACGATGCTGAGATAACTGACGCATCGGAGCTGGATGTGCCTATCCAGGGTGTGGCAACGGCGAGGAAAGGAAGGAAATGGAGTAAGGCTAGCCGGAAGGCTGCAAGACTACAGGCTGCTAAGGCTGCAGAACCGGTGAAGGTAGAGATTCTCGAGGTTGGTGAAGAGGGAATGCTGTCCGAGGAGCT
Source organism: Iris pallida (assembly GCA_029216955.1). Lineage (NCBI taxonomy): Eukaryota > Viridiplantae > Streptophyta > Magnoliopsida > Asparagales > Iridaceae > Iris > Iris pallida. The sequence goes on along the minus strand of JANAVB010009400.1, from coordinate 2,356,533 downwards.
GGCATATCACTTAGCTATCGACGAATCAGATATTCTTGGTTATTTGTTTACGAAGGGGGTTAGGCCCGATGCAGTACAGACTCTGGATAAAGATATGGTTAAGATGATATGCATGGAATACGGGGTCGAAGTTATTGAAGTAGAGCCCGCGAAAGTGGAAGAGATGGCTAGGAAGAAGGAAGTACTTGATGATGAGGATTTGGACATGCTAGAAGACAGGCCTCCAGTCATCACAATAATGGGTCATGTAGATCATGGGAAGGTACATTTGCTTCCTCAAAAATTATCTTTTCTTTGCATGATTTGGACTAGGTCATGATATAAACTAAGCTCTACCTTCTTCTTTTTTGTTCTTATTTCATATTGGCAGACGACTTTACTGGACTACATCCGCAAGAGCAAGGTAAACTGTTTTCTATCAATATATTCACTTTATTCGATGGATTGTTTGCAGAGGCATATAGCTTATAAGCTTCCTTCTGCAAGAGATTCGCAGGTGGTAGCATCCGAGGCAGGTGGCATCACACAAGGCATTGGAGCATATAAGGTTCTTGTCCCAGTTGATAAAAAACTACATCCGTGTGTTTTTCTTGACACTCCAGGGCATGAGGTAAGGAACGACATAATAATTGTATGATTTCTTCAATACTGTGCTTTCTGAAAATTTAACCATTTCTATTCCATGGTTAATAGATTTTTTATTAGCCTTTCATCTTTTTTTCCTGACCAAATTACTAACTAGTAAGATTGCCATACCTAATTGGACTGCAAACATAGTAATGTGAATTTTCGCAGGCATTTGGGGCTATGAGGGCACGTGGGGCAAGAGTGACTGACATTGTCATCATTGTGGTGGCTGCTGATGACGGAGTCCGACCTCAAACAAGTGAAGCAATAGCTCATGCCAAGGCTGCTGGTGTACCTATCATTATTGCGATAAATAAGGTAGTTTCTTAGTCGATACTTGTGCAAGGTAATTGATTCCTTGAAATCTTCACCTGTTTGCAATCATCTGTTGTTCTCAGATAGACAAGGAAGGAACGAATCCAGATCGGGTCATGCAAGAACTTTCTTCAGTTGGCCTTATGCCAGAAATATGGGGCGGTGATATCCCCATGGTTCAGGTTGCTTCCCTCAATGTGGCCTACAAATGATGTTTTTATCTTTATCTGATGCTTTAAATCTCATGGAGAGAGAAGAGACTAACTCCACCTTTTAAATCAGATAAGCGCTCTTAAAGGGAAGAATGTGGATGAACTATTGGAAACTGTCATGCTTGTGGCTGAGGTGCATGAAAGAATTTCAGATTCCATTTGTTTACTGCTTCAAAGCTGTCTGAGCTAAATAGAAACCATCTTCATTTTCTGTGATATGTTAAGTTACAAGAACTTAAGGCAAATCCCCACAGAAATGCAAAGGGCTCTGTCATAGAGGCAGGCCTTGATAAATCCCGAGGACCTGTTGCGACGCTCATTGTGCAGAATGGAACACTAAGAAAGGGAGATGTGGTGGTGTGTGGAAAATCATTTGGAAAGGTTAGTTTTGTGGAAAACCTCATTTTGGATAAATAGAAGTGGCCTGATAAGGTCTAGCCTTTTCTGCTTCAGAGATGACAATAAACTGTGATGTTACCTTTGTGGCTTTTCATTGATGTCATTTTGAGTGACACAACCTATACAATTCTTTTTTTAAATGATCAGATGCGTGCACTATTTGGCGATAGAGAAGGGCGGCTTGATGAAGCTGGACCATCTATAGCTGTTCAGGTCCTTTTCCCTTTCCTTTCTTTTGTATATTTATAAACTTTTCTTTTTGATTCAGGGCTTAGATTATATTCTGAGGAGCAAGATAGTATCCATTAGGTTTTCTGTGTGTGTGTGTGTGTGATCCGATCATTCACAATTTGATTTGATAAGGTGATGCTAATGAAAACATCAAAAACTGAAATCAGGTTATGATAAAAAATCCAGACTATGCACTATTTCACCCACCAAAGCATTCTCTTAAAAGCCTCCAGTTAAGATTTGCAATGGTCCCACCAATCTAACGGCTGAAACTCCCAAAGATTAGTAAGTATCCATTTTAGAAATGTCAGTGTGCAGACGTGATTGTACATGCAGCTATCAGTTTTCGTACGAGTGGGCAGCTGTCCACTCTGGCCCATACATGCGTCAACCCCTGCCATGCATATCCTTTGTATGCTCACTTGATTCATAGGTCAAACTCTTTCAATGCTAGCTGAATGTTATTTCTGTTATGGACGCAGCAATAACCAGATGCTTTTATCTTTAGTTTGAAGTGTTCATCTTGTTTTAATAGTTAATGCTCCATAATGAGATACATACACTTACAAGTAGTTCTTTACATATGGGTTTTAGGGCATTGCTCGTCTTCCTTGTAGTAACTGTTCGTCACTTATGTTGACAAAGCAATGCAATATAACATTTATTGTAGTAAATTTATTTATCTTCCATATTTGACTGGTCATTGCTTTTGCTGATTTGGATCAAGGTTGTAAAAGTTGTTGGCACCGGGCACCTAGCACCTAATTCCACATAGGCGCCAACTAGCGTCTAGGGCCCCCATGACCGCCCAGGCACCGCGTAGAACTGATTTTTAGAACAGTGATTTGGATACATCCAACTAGATCTAAAGGGTTGGACTGTTGCAAAATTAGTAGTGCAAGTAATTGAGAGTTTAAGTCCTTCGAAGGATGTCATTGTACTTGTAGCAAATTGATGGTGTGATTCTGATACACCAGCTCATTGAGTGGCTAGTGAAATAAAAAGTAAGGAAGTTCCTCTTCTTTTATTAAGCGTCAGTGGTTCTTATCAATGAATTTTATCACATAGGCTGTTTCACTAGTAAAATCTGAATCAGATGCAAGGCACGATTTCAAAATTCTGACACACGTTACATGAAGAATATGACAACTATGAAGAAGAGTATATATGAGCTAGGATATTATATAGTAATTATTTTTAATTTAAGTAAGTTTTACACACGTCATAAATCCGTGCAACATACATCCTACTATCCCATTGGCAATGGACGTCATTGCTTAATTTCAAGTATCATTTAAGAGAAAGGTGCTAAACAGATAATATTCTTTACAAAATTCTGATTTTTGCAGTTGCTCGGAAATATGGCTTTAAACGAGGGAATAAATATAACATTCTATAAATAGCATTTACAATTTTATTAAGTTTTACTTGAGCCCCCAATCATAAGTGACATGTATATCTTGGAGGATCAGTCAAGTAGAAGGGAATAAGTTAATAAGGTTAGGATTCTATACTAGTTTTCACACTACTCATGGTTGAATCTCTGCAAGCACAAGGACAAAATGATCTTCATTCTTCATATTCCATCTTCCTAATGTGCCTATATTCGAGGATAAGCCACCAATTATGTTTTTTTTTTTTCCGTGAAATTTTATGTTTCCGCAACTTCTAGGATTTGTGTGATGCCATATTCATCATACCTCCTCCTGACTGTTCTCCCTCTGGCCTCTGGCACTTCTTTCATGGCTTAGGTGATTGGCCTGAGTGATGTTCCTGTTGCTGGTGACGAATTTGAGGTTGTTGATTCACTGGATGTTGCACGTCAGAGGGCTGAGTCTTGTGCAACATCACTACGGGATGCACGAATATCTGCAAAGGCTGGAGAAGGGATGGTCACTTTATCTTCCATTGCTTCTGCTGTTTCCGCAGGAAAGCAGTCTGGACTAGACAGGCATCAGCTGAATATTATCCTTAAAGTTGACCTCCAGGTACGACATCACTATGGTCAACAGTCTTAACATAATCAATAATATTGCCAACTAATTTGATAATTTCTTTTATATTACTCTCAGGGTTCGATTGAAGCCATTAGACATGCTCTTCAAATACTCCCACAGGAGAATGTCACTTTGAAATTTCTCCTTCAAGCTCCAGGTGATGTGAGCACTAGTGATGTGGACTTGGCTGTTGCTGCGGAGGCTATCATATTCGGATTCAATGTGAAAGCTCCAAGTTCAGTTAAGAGCTATGCAGACAAAAAGAGTGTGGAGATTCGGTTATACAGAATTATCTATGAGCTGATTGATGACATGAGGAATGCAATGGAAGGACTTTTGGAGCCTGTTGAGGTATAAAGGGAGGAAAAAAATTTGCTTATTGACCTTGACCTAGGTCCGATGTATATTTACCTTTTAGATATCTGCAGGAACAAATATCTATAGGGTCAGCAGGTGTTCGGGCCACATTCAGTAGCGGCAGTGGGCGTGTGGCTGGATGCATGGTCACAGAAGGAAAAGTGGTAAAAGAATGTGGTGTTCGCGTTGTGAGAAATGGAAAGACAATTCATACTGGCATCATCGATTCTTTAAGGCGAGTGAAAGAAGAGGTGAAAGAGGTACATTTTTCATCTTTGCCTTAAGGTGTCATGATAGTCAATCATAGATAGTGTAACAATTTTGTTATGTATTTGTTAAAGCTTGTGAGTCTACGACCATATTGGATAGAGTTGGAGGAAGTTTCTCCTTTGTATGTATATGTAGTTATGTACTGAAACCACTCAATTACAATATCCTTAAACATATTCTACTAAATTCACTTGATCATTAGCAAAGCATATATAATGATCAAGAAAATTTTCCACAATATCATTATGATTATTTCAAACATATTTTTACCTATAGGAGCTCAAATCCAAAACTAGATTAAGATACTATCACGTTTATACATCATTCTTCACAATCCAAATCTTCCATATACTATAGACACCATATCCATGAGCCTTTGTACATTAGCATACTATACAATCAAAGGTATGACGTTTTATTCTTCTGAGTTACACTACAAAAGACTGGTGCCTAGCATACCTTTCTAGGTCTGACTAATCTGAAAGATAAATCCCATAAAGACTAAGCAAAACCATAGCTCAACAAGTAATCAATCAAGACTATATAAGTAAAGGTTGGAATATGATCCTTGGTCTTGTTCGACCCCGGATAACTCCACGACATCCCTCACCACTTAAGACTTCCATTCACCTCAAAATCAAACTGGATTCACAACAGACTCCCCCTCAAGTCTAATAAGAGGGTGTTGGTCACATGGCTCCGCAATCGACCTTCATACTTGTACCTCATGACAGAGTTTCTGCTCTTTACCATCATCGAACCCCGCATCCCTCGGGTTGCTTCACATCATATGTCGTCTCCAGTTGCTCGACCACAAAGTCAACGCCAACTGCCATGTGTAGTATTTCCTAAATCGATGGGATCTTCTCGAGATCAATGGCTCGACCCGGACCAAATCTCTGACCACCATACTCACTACGACTCACAAGTGCGTTTTCTCGACATCTGTCTTTCACCTGAATGTCCTCCTTTTTCAAATATTTTCCTCCCCCTTGGTTGGTCCGACTAAGCGAACAATGTGATTCTTATGCAGTTCAAACTCCCGAAGTTGCTTGCTATCATGCTTGTCGTGAAAGCTCTCTTACATCTGTATCATCGAGTAGAGTATGTCCATGCACGGTGCAAACCATCGAAGGTCCACAAATCCTTTGAATTGTACAAATAAAGATTTATATGTTGTCCGTTAAGTTAGATACACTCGATGATCTCATTTTTGGCTTCGAATTGCTGAAACCGTTATTGCTCCAATAAGCTCCAGGACCCTCTAAGTACCAAACTCTGATTCATAGAATAAATCCTACTTGGAGATTGACCAATTGTTATGGAACCAACAATCCGAACCTTAAGATCTAACACACTCCCATTCGTCGTTACATCATGACGAATCGAATATTTCATTCTCCTCAAATCTTCTTGAAATCCTTTTCATGCAAGCCCTCGTCGGTCAACAACCTTGTCGAACACCTATTGAGCCATCATCTGATGCCCGCAAGTTGCATGTACACACTGGCGACCTAAGCTTGTATATGTGACATCACATAAACCCTCGATCCAATACTTGGAAACCCTTCATAATTATCCAGTCTTTTATCCCAAATATGTTGCGACAGCCATCATCATCCAGCCTTCCAACAAATACCAAGTTGAGATGCAAACTCAATACGTGTCACCCCCTTAATGACAAGCTTCTTTCCATGAAAATGCCAAAAAGTTATTTCCATGAAAAACAATACTTCTTCTCTTAAGAAAAATGTAAAGAGTAAGGTCACGATAATCAACAATATATGGGGGCTTATTCGTTCTTTTGTTAACCTAGTCTTTCTAAGGTTCCTTCTCATGCTGATGAAGAACCTTCTTATTGAGTTGAGATGACTTGGTAGCCTTCTAACTGACACCAAGTTGAGGCATAAACTCGGTATGTGCTGAACCACCTTGTGGACAAGCTTTTTCCTAAGCTTCGTCATCAAGTGCACATCCTCGATGCCCATAGCAACTTTTGATCCCTTGTCGACTATCTTTACCCATATGAACTTGTCGCTCAAATATGTTGACCTTCCCATGTAGAGAGGCGTGATAAGATTCCCACGTGTCTAAGATTCAATCATGGTCCTAACACACGCTACATAGTCCATCATACCGGTTGTTGCGACTTCTATTGACTACAACCATCACATCCTCCATATTTTTTTCTCCTTCTCGTCCTTGAGTTTTTTGTATTCCCTTTTGTAATGCACCTTCTCGCCACAGTGATGGAAGCCTCCCTTGCAATCCATATTCATCTCGAGAACTCTCTTGTTCTCTCTTGTAACTTGGGCTTACCCCTCCTTTCAGAAGCAATCGGGGAGCACTCTGACGATCCTTGTTGCTTACGTCGGATCTTCTAATTCAATAAACTGTTTTTTACCAACTCAATCGTGACAACTTATCCTGTGTCAAAGTTACTCATCGATACTACCAACGTCTCCAATCGATCAGAGAACTCAAGAGTAGCAGGATCCAAGCTCATCATCAATCTTCATCGTCAACAACTAAGGCTGTAAAATGATTCAAATAGTTCGTGTTCGGCTCGCGTTTCGGCTCGGGCCAAGCTCGGTTCAAAGCTCGTTCGTGGGCAGGTCGATACCGAGCTCGATCGATTGTTTTTTTGTTCAAAGTGGTGTTCGAACCGAGTTCGACCATAGGTTGTTCGACTCGGTCTTGTTCGCGAACGGGCTCGAACTCAGGTCGGTTTTCGTATTAGGACTTTTCCTAGTATATGATATATATTTTTATGGATGTATATAAATTTTGTCTTAGGAATTTTACTCTCTTTTTTGTTATTTATATGACGGTAAATTTATGATGTAAAGAGCATAAATAATTCAACAAAAAAGTCTTTAAGACTAGAGAATAACTGTACAACAAGTTTGATGTGGCTTTGGTTCGATCTTGGCTCGGACTCGGTTCGTGTTCATCCGAGCTCGAGAGCTAAATCGAGTCGAGCTCGATCGTTTCGAGCCTATAATCAAACCGAGTTCAAACGTCATTTTTGAGCCCATTCTTAAGCTCGGCTCGAATAAAGCTCATTTGATAGTTTAGTCGAACCGAGTTCGAATACAGTTTGTTCGAGCTTGTTCGTTCGATTTTCAGCCCTACAAACAATTGATCGATGATCCCCTGAATCTCGTTCACATGTTGCGTCACCGAGATGTCATATACTTCAAGTTAATAAGTTGGTAAATAAGAATGTCTCGTTGCGTGTCGTCTTTTGTTCGTAGAATGAGTGTAGCTTCTTTGACAAACTCTCCATGGAGACGTCATGAAAAAATGAATTGTCCGATCATTTGTGGATGAATTCAATGGTCTTCTGATTCGTCTTCTTTAAGTCATCAATAGACGTATCTTTTGGCATTGTCGTCCTCCACTAGACGATGCAAATCCATGCAATAAAGTATTTCCTCCATCCTTGGCTACCAAATCATCCAATTTTCTCCTATGAGGGTTACCATGCACGAATAGATGTTCTTCGTAGCCATGGCGGTATCTCTATCCTTACGACAGAGAGTTTTGTTACCACTTTGTAGGATTCAAAAAAGCATGCAATGCACGAATAGATGTTCTTCGTAGCCATGGCAGTATCTCTATCCTTATGACAGAGAGTTTTGTTACCACTTTGTAGGATTCAAAAAACATGCAGCGAAGAAGCGTCGATCATATATCCCGCAAAGAAAACACGAACCATAACTTGCTACCGAGAGACTAAGCAAAGTATTATCACGTATGTGATGGTGGCTATGGCCACCAAAACAAGTCGTGACCTTTTACTAGATGAAAAGATTGCAAATACAATAATGTCGAATCCCTTATCCAAAGAGTCGACCCATTATACTTCTCAAGAGAGATATAGTAATTGAAATCTCTCAAATAACCCTAACCCCTTATAAAATACTCTCACCTAGTATTGGTTGCCACCGTCCAATGGTGACGGTCTCAACATGTCGAAATAGACGATCTTCTGCTAGAACCTCCTTCCTCCTCCATGAAATGCACGAACCTAAGAGTCGTATATCTCTTAGAAAAGTACCGCACTCTCCCTTGAACCTCTTGAGAACATACTAAGAAAATTCCCCTTAGCTTCCTCTTTACAGACAACTAAGAAACTACAATCAACATTAGGGAACCCTGCGTTGCACATATCCTAAACCACCTAAGACAATTATCTCTATCTTGTCATCATTTGGCGACACCTCTAATTCCCACAACTATACTCATTTATATCCTATCTTTTTTTTTATATTGCCATTCATCCATCTTAGCATTCTTATTTCAGCTACAAAGAATAAAACATACTAGAATACTAAAAACAATGTATAAATAGTAGAACATATTGTGAAAAAAACCGCAACATAATAAGTAGGTAAAGGTTAGTTTAAAAAGCTTTAAGAATGCTGAGATAAATGTGTAAACATATAAAAGACTGTAAAGTGGGACTTTCATTTAGAATAAACATGTAAGAATTTTTTTAAATTAATACTTACGTCACCATCTTCTATATGAGTTGTGATTTACAAATATAATCCTAAACAAAGATTGACGGTTTTGAATCATACAACAAAAATGTCGATACATGCCTATCTTTTATCTTCTCTTTAACATTACTCATGAACCTGGTGTGTGCCAGGGCCAGCCCTGACCCAGGGCAGACTCGATGGTTGTCCAGGGAAAAAAATTTTGAGGGGCACCAAAAAAATTAGGTTCCTTTTTTATATATATAACCTTTGGTAGTATAAATATTAGTGCTCACATAATTTGACAGAATAATTCACTTAAAGTTGGTTTTCGCTTAGCAGGTAAAGGAGCATGACTTCAAGGCCTAGTTGTGTTGTTTTTCTTACAAAATTTTCAGTTTTTTTTTTTAATGAGGAACATCATTTTAATTTTTGAACTTTTGTCCTGGGCACCCAAAAACTCAGGCCCGTTCTGGTGTGTGTTGCTTATGCTACCTGCAAAAGTGTGATTTTTTTTATCGGATATATCTTCTAACCCACGCTCTCTGCGAACCATATCCTGTCATTGGGGTACAGTGATTGGTGTATCTATGTCATCTCACCAAGTAATGCCAACCAACAATGCTTCTTACCCTCTCAAAGTTAAATACTAGGAGGCTGCAGCTTATCCTGTTGAATCATCTGTTCTAAAAGGCGGTCCAGGCGGCCACCTAGGCGCTAGGCGTCTGGTGCCCGCCCGATGCCCCCTAGGCGTCCGCCTAGTCCCCCTAGACGCCCGGATATGCATGTTTTGGGGTTTTATGGACTTTTTTTTACAATTTTCAGTAGTTCTTTTTGGATTTTTTTTATATTTTTTTGGAACCGCCTAGATCTAGGCGGGATAGGCGCTAGGCGGCGGATGCCCGCCCGACTAGCGCGTAGCGCTTTTCGCAACCTTGGACTTGAATCATTGTTCCTAATCCTTGGATCTTGCATTATGGAAGCCAGCTGAATCCCACCTCAACAAAGTAAACGGAGAGGTGCACACTCTTTAGTGTCTCTCAGTCTAGCAGTAACTTCTAAGAATTCCATGTCTCACTACCTTTTGCTCGTTATCAGATTGTTCATAATCCAAGAATTTTTACACCTTCAGAATATTATGCATAGGAGAAAGAAGGCTCTAATGCTATAATGCTCATCGCATGTTTCAAAAGAAGGCTCTAATGCTATAATGCTCATCGCATGTTTCATTTGTGATCGCTATACATTCTAATGCTCATAGACCCTAGAAAAATGATTCCATATGATTTAATCTTCCATCTCAAGAACATGTGCCTATTACGATTACCAGACAGGCTAATACCCTCTATTGGGGTAAGCAGCATTTACATAGGATAGGAATAACCAGGATATCTAATTTCACTCACAATGGAGCCAAAGGCTGCAAAAATTCAGTCATGCTTATTTCAATAATCCTCTCCTCTTTTATTAGTAAACAATTCTTTAGAAACACTTCTAACTCTAGCAACATAAGAACTATAATCAGGGACTTTCTTAAGGTTTAGTGAGTTTGGATAATTCTGAAATTAGACAGGCTAGCTGTAGATCTTTTATGGACTGCTTTCCTAGTTTAAGGAAACTGTAGGATCGGTCCCCTATTGGTTGCATGAGCTTTAAACTGAAAGACTAAAATAGATAGTCTTCGTACCTACCAGATTAATGTTGGAGTTGTAACATCTGTGTCTGGAGCTTTCTCGATTTTGTGGCATGATCTACTCTTACCATTTTGATGGGAAGGCTTGGATGATGACGACAACGACAATTTGTTATAGACCATTTTATGTTTTGTTAAATATCTACATATAGAAAACAAAGGGATGTCAGTCAATCCTTTCCCCATAAAAAAATTCAACTACCGTACAAATACAACAACTCCTCATATTCGAGCTCAAGAGATATCAATGCGCATTCATAGCATTGGAATTTCATATGTTCCTGACATTAACCCCCCTTTTGTAGCTAATATAATTGTTCTTTGCAGACATTTAGTATAGGGCATTATCATGTTGTCATATAGCATCATTCAGCGAGCAAACTCGCACATATATGCATGTGTATTTCGGACACCATCTAGTTTGTAATCTTGGGGTCATTATTTTACATTCTATACAGGTTGGTGCCGGCCTAGAATGTGGAATTGGCGTAGATGGCTTCATGGATTGGGAGGCTGGGGATGTTATTGAGGCCTTCAATGCCGTGAAAAAACAACGGACACTAGAAGAAGCATCTGCAACGGTTACTGCTGCATTAACCAGAGCTGGTGTTGGGGTGTAAAATCGGCAAGCTGGCTTGGGTAAAATGTTGCCGAGCAAGTTACTATTTGCCAATGATACTGAGAATTTTCCATACACAGCTGAAATGTCCAGAATCATGTCCTCCGTAGCTGCCATTCTTGCACCAACAGTTCTCTCTCTCTCTCAGATCCATGATCCTACGACATTTCTGGGCCTTACTGTTATTCGCTTTGTATTATTGTGGTGTATATAATGTCTCAGATGTGAGCTTCCTTTTTCCTTGTACACACAATTAGAGAAGGGGCATTTGTTGCCGGTTCAATTGCAAACACTTGTAAAAGCTATGGTTATTGGACAAAGTCTCCATTTTTTGCAAGGTGCGACGGATGCTACCTTGCAGTGAATAGCTCTGATCGAGTGTAAAGCCACTTGATACATCAATTTACAGAAGAAGAAGGAAAAAAAAAAAATCTGAATCCTTTATTTTGTGCGCGTCTTGGTTTAGTAGTTTGTACTAGTTTGAGGTTTTTTAGATCAAGCATTAGAGACTAGGGAGACACTAATATTACATGTTCTATTTGGAAGTTGCATAAGCTTTCACTTGCTCTGGATTTTTTACACAGGTCAGCAAATTTCATATTACAGATTGGTTGCTATCAAATTGTTATGCTCCCTGGATCATGGTACGCATGGCTGCATCGTACTTGGACCGGTCCCTCCCTCCCTGGTTAGACTAATTGGCGGTCGTAGTGGGAGAAATCAGGTCTGCTGAGACTATATGTTACAGCACCGACCCTATGGATATATGAAGACTGGGTCTAACAGTGTCAGCTGTAATATGGAAGTTCCAAAAATAAGATATTGCAGGTTCAATATTGGAAAAACGCATAATAATCTACAGGTACTCTGCAAATTAAAAGTTACAAATTTCACAAACCACCAACAAGAATAGTTAGTTGCCTCTCTCTCAGCCAACAGGAAAGGCTCAAGAATAGTTATTGCAAAGGAAAAGGCTCATACAAATAATGGATCCAACAAACACAGGTGACACGAATTTTTTAAGTCATCAGTAAAAAAAAGTTAATGAACTAATTGTTTACACCAATTAGCTCTAGGATCATACAAAGACAAAAGTAGCAAATAGATGGAGATTTCCTTGGGCATTAGCTGGATACTAAGGTGATGCAAAAGTTCATATGAAAACATACCAACTCTGCAATGGAGCTCCACAAAAAATTCAGTACTTTTTATTTCATTCTACTCTGTTTTTATTACCCAGGCTCCGTATTATTGTTTTTCTCAATAATCACAGTGCCTTTTATGAGGTGAATTGAAAAAGAAACTGAGACCAAACAAGATTCAAAGGAGTAACAACCATGTCAAGGTGTAAAAAGCTCTGTTTCCTTTCCCGAACTTTTTTTGGCATCCAAACATAAAAAATTTCTTAATGCCATGATTCTGTAAACCAAACATGGCCTAAGAGGGGAACTCATAGTTGCTTCCATTTGTTCTAATAATTTGACATCCAAGGAGAAAAATATGTTCACTGCCTGTGGACATTGAACTGGACAACTAAGCTCCCTACCAACATACAACAAACTTATTTAATTCACTTGAACATAATATAAAATATATATTATCAAGATACAGTCACGCAGATTCACAAGCCCAGCCCCTGGGACAGCTAGTTCAACATAACGCTAGTCATATATAAAGATTCACAGGCTGGCTCACCATACTTCAATTCTTTCATCTGAGTCTAGTACAAGACATTGACAAATTTATTGGGCAAGTTTTTGAATGAAAATCAAAAGAAATGACTCTGAACCATTCCTTCTCAGAGCCATGACAGAAATATTCGATTTTGTAACTGCATTTGTATCATCAACCGTTTGGAAATCACTCCAGGCCTTGCAAAATTTAAATATAAAACAGATAATTTTGCTGATTCCAATTTCCAAGAATGAAGCAGACTAATCAAAAGTGCCCAACATTAATCCATTAAGAAAATAGTACATTTAAAGACCGTTCTCAGTTAAAACTGAAACTAGATAATAAAAAAGAGTGACGAGACATGAACAAAACTATAGGACGCTATAATAAATTATGCTTGCAACAGGAAACCTTCTAATCGTCACCGAAGGTTGTCTTCTTCCCTGTAGAAAACAAATATAAGTGTATTAGCTATCATACGTTCAATATATTTCAAGCTGCTACTGCATATAATCTAATCCACAGAAGAAAATATATATATACCTGAACTAAATGTTCCTGGACTTTGCCTGCCACGACCCCTGCCACCACCACCACGGCCCCTGCCACCGAAACCACCACGTCCGCCGCTATCTCTACCCCCTCCCCTACCACCACCGCGACCACCAAATCTTCCACCACTCCGGCCACCATCTCTGCCACCCCTGCCTCCACTCCGGCCACCACCATCACGACTGTCACCTCTGGGCTTGGCTTCCTCCACTGTGAGGGCATAATCTCCAAGTTCAGACCCGTTGAGCTCGAGAGCCTTGGAGAATGCAGCTTGGTCATTGAAATCCATGTATGCAATACTGAGGAAAAGGACTATCAGCAATAAGCAGAGGCAAAAAAAGGACCATTGTCACAAACAAGGGTTCTAAAAATTCCTCTTTTTAATTTACGCGCTAGAAAGTGAGTGGCCTATATATATATATATATATATATATATATATATATATATATAACCCAGACCCTAACTAGGCATCTTCCTACCTATAGAGGATCAACTGTCCATTTTATCTTCAAATCTTTCAAAATGTAGGTGATCTACAACTAGAGAGCACAGATTCTAGTGTTTGTGTGTTGGATAGATGTACTGGACACCAAAAGGACGCTCCAAAGGAGTACACTAGCATAACAATCAAGGTAAGAAATAATACCATAAGAACACTAGCACGATTTCATATACTAACAACCGTTTGGATATTCTCACGATAAAGACAACCATTTTATCTTCAAACCTTCAAAATTCCAGATACTCTAAAAATATAGGGGATGTATTGGGCAGAACCCAAGGAAGAAGTAAACAACAACCAACAATAAATGGATATCGATCTTGTGGTTTAAATAACAAAGATAACAGATTTTCTCAAGCATAGAATGAAAAGAAATGCAAATCAAACTAACCCTTTAGAAGAACCAGTTTCATAATCCTTGGGAAGGGAAACTCGAGTGATCTCTCCACATGATCCAAAATGCTCTTTTAGATTGCTTTCAATCTGTAATGTACTTAAGGGTCAAATACAAGTGTTGAGGGCAAATATCAAGCATCTGGACTAAAAACTATACCTGGCTCATTTCAATGGACTTGTCAAATCCTCTCACAAATATGGTTTGGCTGTTGCTTTTTCCACCTTTTTGGTAAGAATTATTTTCGTTCCTGCCATTTCGAATGTACCAGCATCAGAAACAAATAGCTAGCAGCAAAGAATAATATAGATGTGAAGCAACACTCAGAACAAAAGTATGTGAAGCTTTCACATGAATTCTTTCTAGGGTAAAATACTTCAATTAAAAACATCATTCAGTCGAGATAACAAGTACATATATTTTCAAATATACTCGTATATCTTGATAGGCAGGTCTAGGGAACCGACAGAGAAGAAAGCAGAATCAGATTGGGTGAATTTGACCACTCCCTCCAAACCATGCACACATAGTACTGATGAACGATTACTGCATTTTTCCAATGTCTCGGATGATGTTGAACCAATACGGAAATCAGCTAACGTGTGTAAAGGGGTTACTACAGTAAAAGTAGTCTTGTACATTCTCCAAACAACATTCTTCCAATGTCTCATTTCTGGGTCCAATGGAATTCAAAAGAAAAGGTACAGCAAGAAGCCCAATCATAAAGACATTATTTTTTTCTTTCAATCATTTCCATCTGTAAATACATGACAAGGACAGGTAGTACTACAACTATGACTGTTAAATCCCTAGAAAAATAAAAGGTTGCCTTAACATAAATTGAAGATCTTCATATTTTCTATTTTTATGTATATTTATGGGATGATACCAAAAATCTCACAGGATTACTACTTTCCCTCTTAACCCCACAATCACTGCTGATGAAGATAGTAACATTGATCATTAATTACATAAGTGGAAATCAATTGCAACTGCAGCCATAAGGAAAATAGAGTTCACTTTTATATTCATTCCTCCCTGCTCTCTTCTTTGACCTTCATAGGGTCTCTGAGTTTCCTCGCTCAGTGTTAAGTGCATATATCTTCATCAGCAGTATGATTGTAGGATTAAGGGGGACGAAGAAATCAACTAGAACCTCAAGGGCAATGTAGTTCACTTTTTATATTTATTTCTCCAGACCCTATTCTTTGACCTCCTTAGGGTGTCCAAGTTACCTCATTTGAGGTCTCGTTGCCATATATGCAGCATTAAGTGTAATATATTAGTGTTATTCTAGAGTATTACAACTTAATGAACCATACAGTATCAGCTAAATATCAAAGAAAAGAAATAGGAATAGACAAGGATCAGTACCCGCTATGTGGGGTATACGCTCCCCTTTCACGGGCAAAATCAAGTCTGACTCCACGACCTAATAGTTCCTGGCCATTCATTTCATATGCCTACAATAGAAAACATCATAAAAAGGTATTGAGAAGGAAAAATTGGAATAAATATTGCAAGATAATTGCTGAAAGGATGACAAAGATGGTATTCTGAAGAAATGCATTACGAAGGTCAATAACTAAAAGAGAAGTTCTCAAGGGAAGAAGATGCTGAAGTCGTACAACGAATAAAACTTGATTACCTTTTGAGCTACTTCTTCAGAAGCAAACTCAACATGACCATATCCTTTGAAACGTCCTTCATCATCTTTAGATAATCGGACATCAACAACTTCACCTGCCTCTTTGAAGAATTCCACCCTATACAAAAAAGTAGTGTCAGAATGGAAAAAGAACAAAACTAAAAGTACTCAAATAGATTACATGGAACATACACATCGTCCTCTCCAACATCATAGGACATGTTTCCAACAAATAATGTCTTTGATCCAGATTTCTGACTTTGGCTACTTGCAGGAGTTTGTAACTACAAAGGACAAAAATATTAGGCTCAACAAATAATAATACACTGAAAGATTCAACATGATTGTGTTGGATTTATGTACCCCTTTCATTTCAGATCCCTTAGCAGTTGTTGGTGCATCCTTCATAATGACATCTTTGTCCTACAGGTTAATAATATATCAATTTGGAGAAAATGTAGCTATGAGGTAAACCTATCAGTATCTTTTAAGATGTGGGGAAGTACAAACACAGGGATGATAGTACATCGAGCAATTGGTCCCATCTGCAGTAACTTATTAAGACCTAGTCTATTATTTAGGGAGACAAGGAAAACAATTTGACTGCTTCATAAAAAGAACTTTGTCATGAGACCATCCAGTTGTTACTTAATCCTTGACAGGACAGCCCGCACAGCCCTCTTAATCATAGTAAGCAACACATACTCCCACTCCGCAAAACAAGTACTTACTTAATCTAGTCATAAAACAAGTACCTAACCTAGTAGTATTAGTAGTAGGCATATATTGGTAACAAGTTTGTCAAAACTGGTCTCTAAACCAAAGAACATATACAAAGGCCGTGTGGAATAAAGTAGGAACATGCAAACTCGATAAGCATATTAACAACATATAGCAGAGTAGATGCGCTTGCTGAAGAGAGTGTACATCAACGACAAAAGAACTGATCATTCTGTTGTACTCATGAATGAGCATAACATTGCACAACTATAAACAGGGAAAAAACATAATCAAAGAACAAGAATCTAAATATCATGTAAAAGGCATGTATACACCTTAAACATCACAATAACCATGACTATCACGTTAGTTCCAACTATTATGGAAAAGTATAAGCACAAAATTGAGTGAAAATAATACAACAGTTTGTTGTGTCCGCTAACGAGTGTTGCATTCCACAAGCACATAGTTAAAAAGAAAATATATCAAACGTACATCTACAGGAATAATAAAAATGGCAAATTACAACACTACGCCTTTCATGACCACGTCTTTTGCCAGCTGTTTTGGAATATTATAGCTGCAAACAAGTATCAAAATAATAAACATGATATCAAAGGCCAATTTGGTTCCCATTTGAAATGGAAGAAGTTCCACTTAAAGTGACAAACAATACGTGCCCTCTGTGAGGGTCTGATGTTTGTCCGTTTCAAATGGTTGGTTAAGAAAATTCTGTGATACCGAGAAAATGAGATCTCATTCTAATACTTTATAAACCTCTACTGCATCCTACATAAACGCAGAGTACATAAAGATTGGTTTACTTCCCAACATTCATCATTATATTTATTTTACAGTTTCATTCTAGTAGAGCTCTTGTATCCTAATGGACAATGATGTCGAAACAAAAAAGAGGAATTCATGATGTTGTACCAGGCTTCCAAGGACACTTTCAGATGCAACATGGGTGCCCCTCGTGGTTGTCCTCATCTTAGGTAAATATTTAATAATTATATAACCAATGCAGAGTACTGAGATAGAAATGAGGTTCCTTGTCTGCTTTTTATTTAAGGCAAATCTTCAATGGTTGTCTAAAATATGCAAAGCACCAAGGTTCATGGAGGTTGCTCTATCATCTATCAATAACTCTGCTCTAATCTGTCACACGGACACATACAACAACACAATTTGGACACTGAGACACGGATATGACACTTAGTTTAATGGTGTCCTAATGTATTTGCGTCCTTGTTGCATTGAATACGAGTAGACAGAATGTAGCATGCACACACAGCATGTGTTTTGAGGTGTATGCTTCATTCAGGCTCTCAAAAAATGTTTTATCATGCGATTACTCAATAATGTCTTTAAAAATGTTATAGAAATAGCTTTATACCTTTTTAGGTGTATTCAACTTCTCATCTTCACTTTCATCCTCATCTTCGCTATCCTCTGAATCATCTTCAGAACTGCTTTCCTTGGATGCTTTTGGTGTCTATGTAATCAATATAAAGACAAAACAGAATACTGTAAAAAATAACTTCAAAAAAATAAATCGATAAAATAACTCGTCAGTTATAAATGTCCTTGAAATCCCACCTTATTTTGTTGTGCCTTTGAAGGCTCATCATCAGAACTTTCTTCACTGCTGTCCTCATCTTCATCACTGCTATCATCATCAGTGGCAGGCTTCACATTAAGCTTGCCAGAAACCTTTGGGGCAGAATCCTACATTGTGCACAATACCATGAATTTACATAATTATGAACAAAAGGGGTTCCTTGCCACTTAATAATTGCTACAAAACAAAAATAATGCAATGTTAAAGCTGCATTAGGTCTTGGAAAGATTGTCACATTCTGAAAGACGGAAAATCACAAAACCTTCGTCGACTGTAATTCTAAATTTCATAAATGGTAGACTTGGCAAGAAATGGTTGCATCAAAAATAATTCAAATGACAATCCACTTGACTAATTTACCTCAACTATAGCAACTGATGAATTTTAATGCTACAAATATCAAAATGGACAAAACATGAAACTCCTAGAATCTAGAGTTAGCATTACTCGCAAAGGCAAGCCTTCAACTACAAGAGTAGTGCATGGAACTTGTCTGAACTACAGATACTTATAAGTTCTATTTGCAAAGAAAATGTCTTGACTTTGAGATCCAAACTTCCACAGCTTAACAGAATCTACACATTTATCAATTAAGAAAATGATCCTAAAAACATAAGGTGTCTGCTTATATGTCAACTGTGTGTTTTATACATTATCAATAATGCACGCATACAAGTGTGGTGCTAGATGTAACAAAAAATAAGCTTCAACATAGGGCTCACTATAACCGATCACAAGAGAGATGAAAGCTCACCTTTTCCTCATCGTCATCAGAGCCACTGTCACTTTCTGAGCTATCACTGGATTCTTCCTTCTTTTTTGTCCCATTGGGTGGAGCAGCTTTTGAGGTTGCAAGCACATCCTTGGCAGGAGTGGCAACTTTAACAGCATTTGACTGTAGTGATTTGACAAACAAATTAAGGATAAGTAACATCAATGAATATCACCCCAAACAATGCTTCCAGTAACATGTTGAATCACTAGTATATGAACTACACCAGACAATGAAAAGTAATAGTCATTAAGTTCACTTCCTAACTCTCGTATGAATACACCAGGCAGGCCCCATTAACAAGCAAAAAAGATGATCAGAACGAGATACAGATCAGAACTCAAATAACATCGGCAACAGAACTTGTCAAAATAGTCGCACCATAAAAGAGAGAATTCACAATTCACTTGTAAGGGCAACTTCATTCTAAATTATTTGAACCAAACTTTTAGTTTATTTGAACAATTTGAAGACTAGCATATTAAAGCTCTTCACATTCTTACATCATCATCCTCATCAGAGTCGCTCTCAGAAGAGCTGCCACTCGACTCCTGTTTCTTCTTTGCAACTGCTGGAGATGGTTTTATGGATGCGGCAGTATTCTGCACAGATCACCAGTAGTATTCAAGTTAGAAACAACAATGCACAATTCAATAAAGATTTGCATGATAAAAGAGACAACCACCTTAACATTGACAGTCTCATCCTCTGAACTACTATCTGAATCTGAACTATCACTGGATTCCTGCTTTTTAGATGCTACAGCTTTACCATTCGCAGTTCCTTTTGCAGGCAATTTCTTAGTTGCCGCAGCTGCCTTTGGGTTAGCATCCTCGTCTGAACTACTATCGGAATCAGAACTATCACTGGACTCTTGTTTCTTTGCTGGCACTTTCTTGGGTGGGACAACCTTCTTTGTTTTAGTGTCCTGGTAAGACAATAGTTAGAAGCCTTAGAAATGCACGTGGAAGACAATTTGTTCGTTGGTGTAACTTGAAATAGACATAATCTTAGCTGCATTAAATCAAACTAGACAATTACAAAAAAATGGAACTTTTTTACTTCATTATTCCATGTAATGTAAAAAAATTCAAGTGTAAGCAATCAATACTTGGTGACACTTAACCTGTTAATCTAGAAACAATTAGCACCGTTTGGTTCACTGGGCTCTTTCCTTGTTTCCAACCTCCATTCCAATTTGATGGATGAAGGGATTAGAATCAAAATTTTCTGGATCCTAACGCTCGTGGACTACCTCTGTTCTTATCCTTCTTCAGTCAATAGGCAGACCAAGGAGGGTTAAATTTGTCTTTTGGCTCTTCTCAAAACGTCAAAACAACTGTGTTCATTCACCATCATCCCTCAAAACACAAGTTGCAATCAAAAATACTTCGAGAGTCGAAACTAAAAAAAAGTGTCTATGGACGTGCATCTCACTTCTTGTTTCTTCCTGAAGTCCATTGAAACAAACCTAGGATGCGTGGACAATCCAAAAACATGGGCTGTGTCATGTCAGGTGCGCATCGGGCACCCACAGGAATAGATGTGGCGTCTACACTCAATAATACACAAGGCCACACAATAAAAAAAAGGCTCATCTGATTCAACAAGGTGGACATTTCAGAGACACGTGGCTGCTTTACAATTCATCTTAAGTGCAACACAAAAGAACAACGTGTGTTGTTCCTCACAACAGGAGGCTTATATGATTGAACTAGGTTGAGGGATTCTCAGTCATGGTACTGGTTTGCAATTCATCAAGTACATCTTTGGTTGCCATAAACTGTTACTCATTAAGTGACAACCCGTGGAATTGCCATGCCAATAAAATGTGTAGGTAGCACAATCAAGCAAAACTTGAATTCATAGACGTCCCATGGATTTGGTTGGCATGATGTGGAAATACAGAAGTGTCTTTTAATTCAAATAATTCCCATGGATTTGGTTGGCTTGAATTTCGGTAAACGGGAACTTCTCTATTAGTTCCTTTCTTTGTTGAGTTTGAATTTGTATTCAAGATGATCACAAAAAAATCTCATACTAGAGGGAAAGAGGCTCATCTAATACAACCGGTCTCCCTTCTGTACCCAAGCCAAAAGATTCTACATTGGTTGGGGTATACAATTGGTTGTGTTATTATTCAAAAATATTAAGCCCATGTCCCTGAATAAAGATGCCAACTTGACAACAAATATAAGAAGAGAAGATGCATTGATAGGGAATCGCTTCGGACCATCTCAAATATGAAGTAAAGTAGTGTCATATACTGCATCGAGTCAAGCAAGTGAAGGTAGACATGAATTATATAGATTTTTTTGTGCTGAAGAGAATGGCAATAGATAAAATAAAAGCTACCTCCTCTTCGGAGGAGGAATCTTCTTCAGAACTGCTGCTGGTTTCGGGTTTCTTCTTCGGAGGGGGGGCCTTCTTTGCCTTGTTCTCCTTCTCCTTCTGCTTCGGCACGACCACCTCCACTTTCTGCTTCTTGGCATTGGCCGGTTTCTCTATAGCCTTCTCGGCGTCTCTTTTGCCTGGCCATCGATCAAGATTGCTTTTTTAATTATTGGAATCCAACAAACAGGACATAAAATCACAAAGTAAGTATCGATAATGTAAGAAACACACCCTTCTTGGCAGACTTGGCAGGAACGACAGGGACGGCCACCTGCATCAAAATGTAAGTTAGGAAGCACAACAATGGAGAAGAAAACTATTAATAATTATAGAAACTGAGCTCGAAGGAAGGAAAGGGTAGGATGTGATATAGTACTTCCACATTGGACTTCTTGCTAGACTTGCCCATATCGAAATCCCTGGTTCAAACTGATAGGCAAAAAAAGAAAAAAAAATTTAATATAACAACATTATATGATGGAATTAAAAGCATAAATAAATAAATAAATTTTGATTGATCATGTTGAAGCGTGCGAGCGAAATATCGCCATTACTCGAACATCAGTCGATAAACACGGACACGACGTGCTCGCCGTGTCTGGAACGTGTCGTGTCGAACCCGTGTCGGTGCAACATGGCAATCAATACATCTATCATTCATGTGCCCAGGCAGCTAAGCGACATAGAGAGAGAAGTAGCGAACGCTGCATATTACTTACTACAAAACCTAAAATAGAACAGAGAAAGAGAGAAGAAGAAGGAGGCTGTGGGGATAAACACGGACACGACGTGCTCGCCGTGTCTGGAACGTGTCGTGTCGAACCCGTGTCGGTGCAACATGGCAATCAATACATCTATCATTCATGTGCCCAGGCAGCTAAGCGACATAGAGAGAGAAGTAGCGAACGCTGCATATTACTTACTACAAAACCTAAAATAGAACAGAGAAAGAGAGAAGAAGAAGGAGGCTGTGGGGACTAAACGCACCTGCAATGGTGATATGGAAGATGGCTGCGGAGGGAAAAACCCTAGATAGCAAGCTAGGGTTTAAGAGAAAAAATCTTCGGGGGCTGGAGGAAGAAGTAGCAATCGCTTTGCTTATAAAGAGCGATTTCTAGGTTTAGGTCAGGGCAGCGCTGAGGCACAAGGGGGCCTTGCTAGATTTCAGCCGTTTGATTGCCACGGGACTACATGGATGGATGGATGGCCATCTTGAGCGATACGATGCACGTGTCATTTTCTCGTGTAGGCCAACGCACTTTCATAAGAGCATCATTAGTAAGAGCATCTCCAACCCTATTGTCTTGTTTTGTGTTGTGAATCCTATGTGGCATGAGACATAAGACAATGTCTTTTCTATGTGACAAGATGATATTCACACAAGACAATGAAATAAAAATATGTTCTCTAATGCAAAAGTTTGAGAAGACAATAAAATTAGGCAAATGTTAAAGGCCACCCCCTTTTTACTAAGGGCCACCAACTTAAAACTTTAAATTTTTTTACAAATTTGCCATTTTGAAAACACTAAGGGTCACCCCACTTCTGTCAATTGAGGACTGCAGAGCTTGCCTGCAGTCCAAAGTGAAGACAGGACTGCAGTGCTGGCCTGCAGTCCTCAATTGACATTAAAAAAAAAAATTGTCTACAATGACTGCAGGCTTGCCTGCAGTCCCAAGTGAAGAAAGGACTGCAATGCTGGCCTGCAGTCCTTGAGCTTCTCGACCCAGGCCTCGGCTCCGTCCCGCGCTCGTCGTCACCGCTCGGCGGTGGTGGCCGCGCTTCTGCTTGGACTGTTGGATCCATGGACGGCGAGCTCCCGGGTGGGGGTGATGACGAGGGCGAAGACGCCGAAGGGGTCCTCGGAGAGGCGGTGGTGGATGGGAAGGGCGAAGGCGGTGGTCTTTCTGCTTCCGGTCTGGGCTAGGCCGAGGACATCGTCGCCGGCGAGTGTCACGCCCCGACCCGGTAAATCGCTCGTCCTCACTAGATTTCACCCGAATCATCGTCCTCGCTGGGGCGTGATGCTGCACGAGCCTGGAGTTGCGCTCGTGCAAGGCAAGATAACAGGTTCACATAGAACTATCTCAATTTGATAACATAAGCAGCGGAAGGAAACAAAGTATAACACAAGAATCTCTTTTTATTCATATTGAACTGAAGGTTACAAAGGCTCTGAATAGCCCAACATAAAATGCCAATTGGCTACAACGCTCATGATCTCTCTTAGCTCACAAAGGATTACATTGTTCCATACATTATGCCTCTATATAGCCACCAAGTAGTCTTCGGCCGAACATCTCCATGTTGCAAGTCCGAACGCATATGCGAAAGTTCCTCTTGAACGCCAAGGACTCCATGCCTCGACACGTCCAAGCCAAGCTCCGTCCCGAGTCGATCGTAACCTGAGCCTGCACATAAACTAGTGGGGGATTAGTGCTTTCGTCCTCGCTTCGCACTGATCAAGACCCGCTCGCACCCAAATCAAACACTAAATCAACTTAGTGAGCATGCAACTTAATTTGTGATCTTTCTATTTAGCCTTAGGATCGGTTTCATGGCAATCTTCGTATATAACAACTTATCATAAATGTGTCCCATAACCCGTGTTCCTGCAGCAGATACAATTAGGCATAATAGGAACATAAACATAGTGATCGTGCACATTGCGTCCCATTTCCTTAGCCTGCAGTGGTTAGAACTTAACATAAGC
This sequence comes from Iris pallida, assembly GCA_029216955.1. Taxonomy (NCBI): domain Eukaryota; kingdom Viridiplantae; phylum Streptophyta; class Magnoliopsida; order Asparagales; family Iridaceae; genus Iris; species Iris pallida. The sequence goes on along the minus strand of JANAVB010009400.1, from coordinate 2,332,335 downwards.
AAACATACGATTCGTACAACCGACCAATTCATAAACATAAACATATGCATAATGGGTGACAGGCCCTGCGCCTGCACCCAGCTCTCATCTCAGCCCACCGGCCCTATCTATATGAAGGTCACGGTGTTTCGTACCGTAATGGACTTGGCATCTCATATGTGTAAGCCTACAATCGCTTCGATACGGGTTGCTAGCCCAGTATCCGAAGGATCCCAAACTTACGGATATCATAGCTTATCACAGCACTGGACGGTCGCAATCCGTCCGAATATTGTGCACCATAAATACCACACATAATTTCCTCCTAGGCCGAACGGTCCCAGCACCCCGACGTAACCGTTCGAGGGAAGCCGTACCCGTGCACGGGCCATCCGAGTCCATTGACCATGCAATACGTTCCATATCATATAATCCATAGCATACCAACCGATCTCGTATTCCATAAACATAGTCTCGCACATAAACGGTTTCCCGTGCCATAAACATAATCCACCATTCATATGGGGAGCTCCGTCGGCGTTATGCCCCAACACATCCATATTGATGCACGACGCCCAACGGCTTAGTCATTTCATACTCGTATTCACGCGTCCCGTACATAATGTTATTCGCATAGCCTATCTCCGTATTTACTTAGTCATTTCGTAGCTTAAGTGCACAAAGGCACGCTCAGCACCATAATCAATGTTCTACGCCTAGAGTTCAATATTCTCGGAGCCGTGCACATGATGCACATCTCATTATCATCTTTCAATGTTCTACCATCATTGTCCTACTGCGACTCGTGCACTCGATGCACGTCGCTTCAATTGTTCGATTGTTCAATGTTCTATCTTAGTGTTCGACACATACTTAGACCTTTCGTCGCCGAGCCACGCTCGCTTACTCGATAACATATTACGCATACCATAACATATTTTTATTAGACGTGAAGGAATAGGGAGAGAGAGTCAAGAACCCGCCCACCTTAAGCCGATACGCTTTGCCGTCTTTGCCGATTGAAGCGTCTCGCTTCCATAACTTGATCGCATAGCTAACTCCCGGACTTAGCCATTCCTTTGAACTACTCGGTTGATTTAGCCTATCGCGCCCATGCCACAATCCGTTGTAGGGCTCGATTTGGTTTCGCGGACACTTCATTACATAAGGCAAAATACCGACCTCTTATTGTCCAGCGTAAAAGTATAGCCTGCACACCAGATCAACTAAAATCAGCACTTGCTCGACGGGACTTATCCTTTGCATCGATTCGCATCGATACTTCGTCGAGTCAACGCAACTCTTCGAGTCAACGACTCATCGTAATGCACCGATGCGGAGCGGGGCATTACATAATATACCACTCAAAATCAGGTTCGTCATCGAACCGAAACCAACACTTAAATCCAAGTGTCTCGCCTACATCGCTTTACGATCTCGTGCTACTATCGTTGGAATCATACAACTTAATCTGGATCATACACATATTTTAGGCGTCCCACCAATATATGCATTTCAGCCAAGCTCAGTTGTAGGATATCGGACGTTCAACTTAAATCCTCTAGCATCCATCGGTCCGTACTCGACTTAGTCATATCTTAGCGCTGATTCCCAAAATACTCCTCGTATGTGTTTTCCATAACATGCGATCATCTTCCAACATTTGCACATAACTTAATTCAAACCATAACTTCGATCTCATAAGTTTCTCGTCGGCCACCTAACACTCGTATTGCACAAGTCATTGCGTATCTGATCGCAACAAGCTCCCGCAATGCCTATTTGCCCAACCATTTCCTATCTCTCGCATAACTCAAGTCTTTCATCCAATCATTCGTAACATTTAGCCTTAACAACATGGACTATGTCAACATATCACAAATTCCTTCGTCTACAATCCGTACTAAGTCTCGCACACAACTATCTCAACACGATCCACGTTCTCGAACTACCCGCGTATCGAGTCTGGGGCTACCCCCGCTAGGTAACTTATCCAGACATCATGCTCGCGCTCCTCCGACACACAAGAGGTCAACTTGAGTCTACGATGCTCAAAGGCAAGAATCTTTTCGACCCAAGGTCTCTTACGATACGCTCGTCTCTGATTCTCGACCGCATACGAATTCCTTACACAATTTTCGAATCAATCCCGACTCGTTCATTTCATAACATAGATAACGCACTTAACACACATCGCCTAACCGCGTTACTACACTAAGCACGTTCCTCAACATCTGTTCGATTCAACATAACTTTTCTTGACCATATCGATTCTAGTAATCGCTAACTTTCGAGACATGATATTCACTTGCTTAGACTTATCCTCGACATGCACTACCTCATTCCTTATCCTTCTTACGCGACTTCATTAGGGTCGTCCTATGGTTTCCCACATTCACTTGATTTGGCGGTTAAGTCTTCTAGGGTCATCTGCCCCGAAACTACGCTCGATAATTGAAGATCATCAACGAGGGACAGTTACAACGAACCATGCTATATCCTATCGCGGAGCCAAATCAATTCCCGACATTTCCTATGGGACTTTACCCAATCCGACATACCAATCCATAATTTATCCATCCCGCGCAACCGATGCGCCGCTACTACTCGAGTCACTTAGGCACTACCATTAACAATATCGCACAATCCTCAATTTCACCTTCGCATCAAACCACAATCCATATCAAATTTGCCACGCCTTGCAAGTTCGATCATCCCCACTGGATGAATCACCATACCAGTGCTCACGCAGAATGATCGTCCTAATTCGACGTGACGCATGTGCGAGGCTGGTATTGCGCTCGCTCAAGACAAGAATGTCAACATAGTGGTGATCCGCGAAGCAATCCAGACACTTTCGGTTTCATCCGAGCAACATCCATTCACTCTAACATTCTCCGAAGCATTCCTACCGTTATCATCCAAACTGCCATCAACTTAACTTTCATCTTATTCATCCAACAACAATGCTCAACATAATTTTCGTTCATTCGATCAGAGTATCCCCAAGTTATTACATATCGTCTTTGATACGCCTCAATACCATCGTCGATATGCATAACTTGAACATCTTCTTTTCTCATAAGCTCAAATTCGTTGCAATCGCTGCCATTATCCGAACTCGAATACGAATTAATTCTTGCACATATCAAGATTCATTCCGTTATCACTAACTGCCATAATCGCGACACAATTTCTAATTCACATATTTATCCTCATATCCCTAACTCGTACTTCCAAAATCGTGCTACCGACTCCTCGCGTAAACCCAAATTCGTTCGTACAATTTCTCCGTACCTACTCAATTCGTTCTGAATAGTTCCGTACTAACTCACGTACGTTCGACCGGGTCGACTATTTCTTCAACGTAACATTCTCCGCATATGCTCGGCCTATCGTTCAACTTATACTTAACGAATCCTCGTCCGACGTATCATCCATAAGTATGACTTCGCACTTAATCGTTCGACTCAATTCACCGTAGCATACTTGCATCGACTTCTCTCAAATCATTCCCATTCGAGTCCCGACACTACTCCGTCTGTTGCGGACAAACTTATTGTAACAACATAATCGTCTCGACGTAACCTATCGCACGTCACCAACCGGCTTAACATAACCATCGCTAAGTGGTATCCCATATACCACTCAGGATCGAGCCTATCGTTATCGACACAATACTTCCCTATACTTGCTCGCATAATTGGTATTGCATATACCACTCGAAATCGAGTCATTACTCGATATCACACTTCGCGTAGGTCCGACTTCTATCTCAACTTAACCGTTCCGTATGGCGATCCTTCCGATCCCAGCTCTAACGTTAGCTCCAGTTTGACATACATTCGATCTAACCGTACCATGGCGATCATTTTGATCACACCCGCAACATTCGCTTATTCAAAAGCTCAACGCGACATACTGCCAACATAAACGTTCGCCTACTCAACTCGACTTAGCGACCAACTCGACTCTTACTATCGCATCCGCGATCTTTCTGAATCTCGCTCGTTGCAACAACTCATTTTTGATACACAAGGTCTTTACTCAATCTCGTGCAACATATCGCTATCCATCCGTATAGCCATACAACACACATCATATCATATCGACTCGTTGCACCGATGCAACGAACGATCCACGACTTGCTGCACTCCGTGCAACTGACAACACATAATCCTTCGCATAGCCACATAATACGCATCGCCTCACATATCGATCCATTGCACTTCGTGCAACCAACAACACATATTTTCTCGCACCCCGTGCGACCAACGACACATATATTATTGCACTTCGTGCAACCAACAACACCATATTCGTTGCACTTCGTGCGACCAGCATTCCATAACCCGTTGCACTTCATGCAACCAATACTCTCCGACGGCACCCGGACATAACGTGATAGTCACGACATACTTGTGGCAGACGTACGCACTTAATATAGACTTATTGTATGGAACATCCAATGTAGCGTCGAGCAGATCCATGAGCCATGCGGTTGCGGAAACAACTTAGAGTCAACTGAATTCGATAGCGAAGCAACTGAGGGTCAAAGAGATTCATATACGGTCCAAAGGATGGAACCGCTCTGATACCAACTTGTCACGCCCCGACCCAGGAAATCGCTCGTGCTCGCTAGATTTCACCCGAATAATCGTCCTCGCTGGGGCGTGATGTCGCACGAGCCTGGAGTTGCGCTCGTGCAAGGCAAGATAACAGGTTCACATAGAACTATCTCAATTTGATAACATAAGCAGCGGAAGGAAACAAAGTATAACACAAGAATCTCTTTTTATTCATATTGAACTGAAGGTTACAAAGGCTCTGAATAGCCCAACATAAAATGCCAATTGGCTACAACGCTCATGATCTCTCTTAGCTCACAAAGGATTACATTGTTCCATACATTATGCCTCTATATAGCCACCAAGTAGTCTTCGGCCGAACATCTCCATGTCGCAAGTCCGAACGCATATGCGGAAGCTCCTCTTGAACGCCAAGGACTCCATGCCTCGACACGTCAAAGCCAAGCTCCGCCCCGAGTCGATCGTAACCTGAGCCTGCACATAAACTAGTGGAGGATTAGTGCTTTCGTCCTCGCTTCGCACTGATCAAGACCCGCTCGCACCCAAACCAAATACTAAATCAACTTAGTGAGCATGCAACTTAATTTGTGATCTTTCTATTTAGCCTTAGGATCGGTTTCATGGCAATCTTCGTATATAATAACTTATCATAAATGTGTCCCATAACCCGTGTTCCTGCAGCAGATACAGTTAGGCATAATAGGAACATAAACATAGTGATCGTGCACATTACGTCCCATTTCCTTAGCCTGCAGTGGTTAGAACTTAACATAAGCAAACATACGATTCGTACAACCGACCAATTCATAAACATAAACATATGCATAATGGGTGACAGGCCCTGCGCCTGCACCCAGCTCTCATCTCAGCCCACCGGCCCTATCTATATGAAGGTCACGGTGTTTCGCACCGTAATGGACTTGGCATCTCATATGTGTAAGCCTACAATCGCTTCGATACGGGTTGCTAGCCCAGTATCCGAAGGATCCCAAACTTACGGATATCATAGCTTATCACAGCACTGGACGGTCACAATCCGTCCGAATGTTGTGCACCATAAATACCACACATAATTTCCTCCTAGGCCGAACGGTCCCGGCGCCCCGGCGTAACCGTTCGAGGGAAGCCGCACCCGTGCACGGGCCATCCGAGTCCATTGACCATGCAATGCGTTCCATATCATACAATCCATAGCATACCAACCGATTTCGTATTCCATAAACATAGTCTCGCACATAAACGGTTTCTCGTGCCATAAACATAATCTACCATTCATATGGGGAGCTCCGTCGGCGTTATGCCCCAACACATCCATATTGATGCACGACGCCCAACGGCTTAGTCATTTCATACTCGTATTCACGCGTCCCGTACATAATGTTATTCGCATAGCCTATCTCCGTATTTACTTAGTCATTTCGTAGCTTAAGTACACAAAGGCACGCTCAGCACCATAATCAATGTTCTACGCCTGGAGTTCAATGTTCTTGGAGCCGTGCACATGATGCACATCTCATTATCATCTTTCAATGTTCTACCATCATTGCCCTACTGCGACTCGTGCACTCGATGCACGTCGTTTCAATTGTTCGATTGTTCAATGTTCTATCTTAGTGTTCGACACATACTTAGACCTTTCGTCGTCGAGCCACGCTCGCTTACTCGATAACATATTACGCATACCATAACATATTTTTATTAGACGTGAAGGAATAGGGAGAGAGAGTCAAGAACCCGCCCACCTTAAGCCGATATGCCTTGCCGTCTTCGCCGATTGAAGCGTCTCGCTTCCATAACTCGATCGCATAGCTAACTCCCGGACTTAGCCATTCCTTTGAACTACTCGGTTGATTTAGCCTATCACGCCCATGCCACAATCCGTTGCAAGGCCTCGATTTGGTTTCACGGACACTTTATTACATAAGGCAAAATGCCGACCTCTTATTGTCCAGCGTAAAAGCATAGCCTGTACACCAAATCAACTAAAATCAGCACTTGCTCGATGGGACTTATCCTTTGTATCGATTCGCATCGATACTTCGTCGGGTCAACGCAACTCTTCGAGTCAACGACTCATCGTAATGCACCGATGCGGAGCGGGGCATTACAGCGAGGATGCGGGGGATGCAGTGGGACTGGACGGTGGTCGGCGTGCGTATGCCAAGCTCGGCGCACACGGAGACGGCCCAGTCGGCGAGGCCGAGGGAGGAAAGGGACGAGGCTTCGGAAGTGCCGGCGTGGTCGTCGGCGTCGGCGTCGGCGTGGGCTTCTTCTTTGGGGATTGGAGAAGGCTTTATGAGAGGGGGTTTTCTGGCAATGGGTTTATTGGAGAATAGACGGAATGGGTGCTTCTCTTCTCTCGCCTCCTCCATTATTAGGGTTTTTAGAGTTTTCCTTCTCTTTTGGGATCCATGGTTGCTTCTGTTTGGACTGTTGGATCCATGGCTGCTGGATCCAAGGCTGCTTCTGCTTAATTTTTTTGAAAAAAATTCACGATAGCTGGATCCATGGTCCGGTCCTCCGGCGGGAGGAGCGGCAAGCGGCAGAGCGGGCAGCTGAGGTTCATGGTCGACGGGGAAGAGGGTGCTGCGCGGGAAAGAGGCGGGAAGAGGGTGCTGCACGGGGGCTTCGGGTCGGCGGCGGCGGGGAGAGGGAGGCTGTCAGCTTCCTCCTCTTGGTGGCCCTTAGTAAATCACTTAACATTAGGTTGCCCTTAGTAAAAATTGGAAATGGTCATGGTTGCCCTTAGTAGGATGGTTGCCCTTAGTAATTTGGGGGTGGCCTTTAACATTTGCCTAAAATTACTTCTTTTTTTCAACTTCCAAGACAACTTTTTCACTTCTTCTTTTTTATATATATATTTTTATTCATAATTGATGATGTGGACATAAAGTCATTGTGAAGTGCATTGTCTAGATATAGACAACTTCACATTCTCCTTGCCATGTCATTGTCATGTCAACTTCACAATTTATTTCACATTTGCATTGGAGAAGTACTTTTGAAAACAATGATTGTCATTCCTATATGGCAACCATTTTTTCCAAACTCACAATAGGATTGGAGATGCTCTAATGTCTTATAATTGCATGTGACTATTATGTGAGGCACAAGATAATGTCTTTTCTTAAGGCTGTGTTTGATTTGGCTTTTATTCTAGGAAAATATTTTCATCACAATTTTTCCACCAATGTATAGTGTTTGATAGCTTATATTTTTCATGAAATTATTTTCCAAAAAAACTATCATTTTCTATATTTTCTTTTAAAATTGTAGAAAATAAAACTTGTCCAAACTATAGAAAAATATCATTTTCCATAGAAAATAACTATTTCTGTGGAAAATAATGACAATCAAACGCCCGAATTAAGTTTTCCATGAATTTTTTTTTAAAATTTCATGAAATTTCTTTCATAAGAAAATAATTCCATGGAATTAATTTTTTTCCACATATTTTTCATCTTGCAATCAAACACGTCCTAAGGCCCCGTTAAATCAATTCCCATGTATTTTCCATGGGGATGGAAAAGTAGAATTCCTATCAAATTTCCTTTCCTATGTTTGGTTGGTGTGGGAAAGGAAAAAAATATATATCATTGTTCCAACAATATCCAATGTCAACACAATTATAATAAAGAGTTAATTGGTAAAATAGGTAATAAATAAAGGCTACTTTTGTCATAATGTTTGGTAATTAATGTTGGAAAAGGAGGAGAAAAAATAAATCCCATGGGTCATGAGAGGAACCATTTTTCCTCATATTTTTCCCATGTCAGGAAAGTGTTTCCCAAATTTGTGGCTACCAAACAAAGGAAAGGAACAAGTTTCCTTTCTGGATTCCTTGAATCCGTGAACCAAACGAGGCCTAAGATTATATTTACACAAGACAATGAATTAGAAAAAAATTCTCCATTGTAAAAATATTGAGAACTACTTTTTTCAACTTCCAAGACAACTTCTTCCATTTTTCTAAAATTTTTTATTCATAATTGATAATGTGGAGGTAAAGACATTGTGAAGTTGGTTGTCTACCAACTTCACAATGTCTTTGTCATGCCATGTCAACTTCACAACTTTTTTGACATTTGCGTTGGAGAATGACTTTTTCAATAAAGTCTTGTTATTCCTATGTGGCAACAACTTTTTTCTAAACTCACATTTGCATTGGAGATGCTCTAAGTAAGGTATCTCCGGTTCCAATTTCTAGATTCAAAAATTTAAATTTCATTTGGTTGAATAGTAAGTTTAATTTCTGGTTCCAATTTACAGATTGTCGGTCCCATCTCATCCATAGGACCAAAGGTTTGGACCTCCCAATTTCTAGATTTTAGATTGCAGAAACTCATTTTGTAGAATAGTAAGCTCTATTTCCGGTCCTACTTTATAGATTATAGATTTTACATTATTATTATTTTCACATCAAATTTTGACCACACAATTTTTTGAACTGAAACTTATTTTATCATTTCTTGCAATTTTTATACATGTCTGACTCATTCTATATTTACCTCTTTTTTTTTAGACCGTAAGATAAAATTTTGAACGACATCTACTTGCTCTAAGGAATCCGGACACGACGAGAAGTGCTTGCGCCTGGTCTGGGACATAGGATGACAACCTTTTAGCATGAATAATGGAGGATGACAACCTTTTAGCATGAATAATGGTTCTCAAGTTTCATCTTTAATCAAAAAGTAATTATAATAATCTCTGCTCTTTATCGAGAAGCTTAAAAGGGCTAAACAAGAAAGGGTTAAATCGTGAATATATTCTCACATAACTAAAAATAATAATAAATTTTAAATTATTATTTAACTATCTAATATTATGAATGAAGGAAAATATCCAAAAATAGGTCCATGATTTTTTTTGGCCATATATATGGTAATACTATACAAGATTGGATTTGACCATATATGTGGTAATTCTACTTAGACCATCTCCAATGAGGTTTTCTATCTTCCCTATTTCTATGGAAGAAATGCATTTTAGAAAAAAATTTCTTCCAATGGTAGTTTCTATCACCATTTCTATCCTAAGTGGCAATGATATAGGATGGAAACTTTCTATGAGGCTTTCTACATGGTTTCTACATGTAGAAACTCTCATAGAAATTTTTCTCTCTCATGACAATTATTATTGGGCCCCACAGCATTAAATTGGCCCTTTTACTATGTGACACATAAATAGAAATGGAGAAACATTGGAGAGCATTTTTTGTATGTGTACAATTTCTATGTAGAAACTCTTCCAACTAGGATATAAATCTTCTTAAAGTACAATGTCAAGTAGGATAAGAACTCAATTTTAGAAATCACCATTGGAGATGGTCTTAGGATTGTATTTTTTAGCCTACATAGGATTGGATTATTAGGGGTCTATGACTCTATAGGTGCTCCTTGAGATATCTAATTGTGCTCAAGTTGTTGAATAAGTTCAACGCAAGAGAGCTAAAGTTGTTAAATAAGTTCAACACAAAAATTTGAGAGATTTTTTCTATCTTTGTGATAGAGAGTTCTTGAGTGCAAGGAGAGAAGTGTTGAGAGCTATTGTAATTCATTTTATTCTTCATAGTGGAACTAAATTACCCTCGTTTGTGGAAGTAGGCATATTGCCCGAACCACGTAAATCATTGTCTTTGTGGTTGTGAATTTTCTCTGAGTTTCTTGGGTTTAATTCCGATGTGCCCCCACAAATTGGTATCAGAGCTTTGGGAGTCTAGCAAAGTGTCCGACAAAGTTCTTAGAGAAAGTTAATTGGGTAGATTCTTGATATGGCTTCGTCAAGCAGGATCGGAAAGTATGAAATTGAGAAGTTCAATGGGAAGAATGATTTTGACTTTTGGAAAAGCCATATGAATGACGTTCTCATATCTCAAAAGATTCACAAGACATTACGAAAAAAAATCCAAGAAGCCCGCTGACATGACCGATGATGATTAGGACGACATAGATCTCGAAGCATGTGTCGCTATTCGCCTATGTTTGGAAAGGGATGTCGTGTACTCTGTGAAGGACGAAACCACCACCGCTGGGCTATGGTTGAAGTTGGAATCACTCTACATGACGAAGACTCTCACCAACCGACTTTATATGTTAAAGTCGCTCTACAGACTAGTGATAGAGGAAGGTACGTTAATTCGGAATCATATTTCAAAATTCAATCGAATTATTTTCGACTTGAAGAATGTTGACATATATGAAGAAGATGATCGTTTGGCGCTAATCCTATTATTTTCTTTGCCTAATTCTTATGAGAATCTTATTCAAACATTACTTTACGGGAAGGAGTCAATTTCTGTAGAAGAGGCTACAAGTGCCTTATTGTCTAATGAGGTACGGAGGTTGGCTTCTAATGGTGGAAACGGTGGAGACCAAGTCCAAGATTTGATGGTAAGAGGGAGGACAAACGATAGAGCATCTTATAGCAGAAGGTCAAGATCTAAGTCCAAGACACCTATTGAGAAAGTGAAGTGCTTCAATTGCAATAAGAAAGGACATTATGCAAACAAGTGTCCTCATCCAAAGAAGAAGAACAAGAAAAAGGAAAATAAGACAGAAAGAGAAGGCGAAAAAGCAAATTGTGCTTCAGAAGCTGACAGTGACAGAGTCTGTTTTTCGGTGGCACATGACAACATGAGTGACCGATGGATTCTTGATTCTGGATGCTCGTACCATATGTGTCCAAAGAGGGAGTGGTTTTCTTCCTACAAGGCGACAAATGGTGGTTCTGTGTTGATGGGCAACAACAACACATGTCGAGCTGTTGGAATTGGGTCTATCAAGATAAAAATGTATGATAGAATTATGTGGACTTTGGCCGATGTCAGACATGTTTCTGACCTCAAGAAAAATCTTATTTCTCTTGGTACTCTTGACTCGAATGGTAACAAGTTCGTCGTCGAGGGTGGAGTCTTGCAGGTTGTTCGTGGTTCTTTGGTGGTGATGAAAGATCACTGACATGGTAACCTTTATATCTTATTGGAAAGTACTGGGACTGGGACTTTAGCAGTCAGTACATTTAATTTGTCTGATAGCATGCATCTTTGGCATATGCGGCTTGGGGATATGAGCGAGAAAGGCCTGTCCTTACTGAGCAAGCAAGGATTACTGATGTAACTCCACTTTTCCCATTTTAGTGGAATTTAAAAAAATTCATTCCTTTTCCTATAAATATATTATATGAATACTTGGGAGGGAAAGTATTTGGGAGCAGAATATATTTTTAAAATAATTCAAAAGTTTGTTACAACTAACTTTGTGGTCCCCACTCAGTGTTTAAATGTTATAATTGATTTTTTTTCTTAAATACTGCAATTAACGAAAAGGGGAGGGGTTTTTCTGAGTTTTTTCCTAGCTCTAAGTAAATCTTCCGAGCGGGGGGGGGGTTGTGCAAAGTGCACACTCTTTTCATAACTGTAGAGAGGAGAGAGAGAAGTATTATTTCCTTCTCATATTTTTTAGAAGCTGAGCCTCTCGTTTCCCCAAATCCTCTCCAACCCTAATCCTAAATTCTTGGCGATGGCGGCGACGATGATCTCTCCACCGCGATGATTTCTCCGGTGGCGGTGCAGAGGTCGGTTCTCCGACGACGAGTCTGCGGCGACGCTTAATCGTTCGATCCCGACGATCAACAGCAGTTGATTTCATCCACAGCGGGCGAGTCCACCGGCGAGCGGCCCTATGATGAACGGCGACCGAGCTAGTCGACACGAGCACCCCCATGGCGGCAGCGCAGGGACTTCCTCCTTCTCGGTGGCGCATGGTTGATCGCCATCACTCCATCAGCGGGTTCTCCGACGACTGGGTCCAACCTCCTCGAGTATCGTGCGGAACTGCTTCCGGTGACATCGGTGCATAGACCATCTTCTTCGACGATCCACACCAATATTATTCTTCTTTCTTTGTCGCAAATCTTCTCGCGTGGATCACGACGTTGCCTCTGCCAGTTGATGATCGAGGTGAGATTTGATTCCAGTTGTTTTGATTTGTAGAATCGTTGCTTTGGTGTCTTGATAATGGGTGTTAGTTTCGTTCGTTTGATCTGGACTCTGTTTGTCAAGAATATCTGATGATCGGTTCTTTCTAGTTAAATTTCGATCGGGATGTCGACTTGGAAGAGTAGTTGATCAATCCGGTTGGGGTCTTGAGATTTCGGAACCAATCGATGATTGTCGATCGATGATTGGGAGCTCCTTCATCCAATTTTGACGAACGTCTGAGCAGCGAATTCTTGAGTTCACAGATCATGTGAGGCTCAATTGGACGCATTTTGGCATTACGTCGGATTCTCCTTCAGGTATATGCACTCTACCCCTTGATTTAGTTTTCCAGGTCGAATTTGTTACGAGTTGTTCGATTTTGTGCACATGTCATGATCTGTAGATTTGGGTGGCGTGTTGCTGTGTTACGTAGAGAGGAATGTTGTGTTCATGTTCGTGTGTGTGCGTGATTGAAGCTGGCTGGAGTTCAGATAGATGTTCGTGTCCGTTTCTTTCGGTGTGGTTCGTGTCCGAGCCTGGATACCGTTCGTGTCGCATTCATGAGTACTAGTTCGTGTCAGCGTGGTGTGTCGGGGATAGGATGGGCTTGGCAACCTGGGAGCAGTCTAAATCGTCTTTTTGAATCATTGAATTGAGTTAGTTTATGCATTTTTATTTTAGAAGTTTGGTCGTATAAATTTCCATTTTGTTTATACTTTTGGGTCGGTTGTGGAGGAGGATAGATGCGGATTTATACACACACACACACACACACACACACACACACACATATATATATATATATATATATATATATATATATATATATATATATATTATTTTGATTTCGATTTTGTTGTAATACTCTCTATTGTTGTCCTCTCTAAATGTGTTGAACTTTGGAGAACCATAGCTGTTTGGTTGCTCAGGAGTTTTTGATAACTAAATCTGGTGAAAACTGTAAGGGCAATCTAGTCTAATAGAGCTCATCTGTAGGTATGGTATTTGTCTATTCATTTCGTATGGTTGAAGAATGTCCGGACTCAGTTTAGAGGCTGGACCCTGCTACATTCGATCAGAGATGTGTATTGCATTTGATTCACTACTCAGGAGAACTTAGATTTAATCTTGAGTTGTCAATAGATTTAATTTCTGGGTTGTAATATTATTTCAGCTCAGGTTACAGACGTAGACTATGGGCTTACTTTGTTTTCTTTCTGTCTAACCCTTTTAGAATGGGAGCATGGTTAGAATGTTGGACTTGGGTTCGTGTTGGGTTGGCAAATAAATAGTTGGACTTGGGTTTAAGAGGTGATTTTGTGTTCGATGGGTACAATTATGGCAAGTCTTTGGGTTTTAGTTCTTTTCTTGCTAGCTTCGATTTCGTGTATAAGTAAGTTGAGCCAGGCTTGACTTGGTCGGTTTAACAAATAAATTCTTTATAATCTAAAACTCAAATTCTTATTTTGTTTGGCCATCTATTTACTCCAGTAAATCCTAATCTGGGAGTAGGGTGTGTGGTGGATTATTGGCATATTAGTTATTCTAATGCTATATAAAATTTCCTTTACATCCCTTGGTAACTTTAGTGCAAATATTTTAGAGGTTGTATAATATTTGCCCTTTTTCTTTAGCAACTATTTTGAATTAGTAATAGTTATATTCAATACTATTTACTAGTTTGCTAAGGGGTATAAGTGATTGATTAAATAGATAGATAAGATATTAGCAAGCTGGGCAATGTTAGCTAGTATTTATAACGAATTAATACTCGAGCAAGAAGAGTGAGTCCGATCAGGATGGTGGTGTATCTAACAAATCTCAAGCTGTTGAGATTGAGTCGTCTGAGGATGCATCAGATGAGGTGGAGGTTTCTGAAAATGTCCATCAAGCCCCACAAAAGCAACAACTAGAGGAAGAGCAGCACCAGCATCATGATTCCTTGGCCACCACTTGGCCAAGGAGATTAGTCAAGCCCGTACACATGTATGGATTTGATGAACCGGTAAAGCACTACGGACAGTTAAATATGGTGGCATATGCACTACCAGTGGAGGATGACGCGCCTATCACCTTCAGACATGCTGTCAAAGATACTAGCAGTGAGAACTGGATGGTGGCTATGCAGGAAGAGATTGAGTCTCTCCACAAAAACTGTACATAGAATCTGGTTTCATTGCCCAAAGGCAAGAAGGCTATAGGCTGCAAGTGGGTGTACAAGAAGAAGGAAGCTTCTCCAGAGTCAGGTGGCACTCGGTTCAAGGCAAGATTAGTGGCAAAGGGCTTCGCGCAGAAGGAGGAAGTGGACGACGATGAGATCTTTTCTCTGGTGGTCAAGCATACTTCTATTCGCATATTATTGAGCCTGGTAGCTCATCATGATCTCGAGTTAGAGCAACTCGATGTGAAGACGACATTCTTGTATGGCGACCTTGTAAAACCCCTAAATTTTTACTATATTTTTTATTAATTTATTTTGGTATTGATTTTTATTTTGGTATCATACCTCGAGTGCGAATGCGTAAAGACGTAAATACGAGATATTTGTTCATTCATATACAAAATATTTTATTATTTTTTTCTTATGAATATAGAATAAATATGTTGTTTCAATACATAGTATAAACAAATATTTTCATATCAAAAGAACATTTCACGATATTTGCCAAAAACTTTATCTTTTACTTTTATAAAAGATTATTTTATTTCTTGTTCAAATATAGATATTAATTTAGATAACTATATTTTATGTAAATATCTTATTTGCATGGATGTACAAATTTTTATTCATATATTTTTGGATTTTTGAAATTATTTATTATTATTATTTTTAGAAAAGATATTTTGAACTTATTGTGGTAATTTAAACTTTGATTAGATTTTATTGATTTAATTTAAATAAGTTTAATTTAAAGATGGGAATCATCTATATTTAATTTGGATTTCAAATTATATAGATTTAATTGGGTTGGATTTGGATTTGGATTGAATCGGTTTTAAAATAATTTAAAAGTAAGATTATCTAAAGGGGGTTTTAATTTTTTCTAATCCTTATCTCGCTAGGAGTTTCCATCCCCTATATATAAGGGAAGCCTCCATATTGTTTTTCTCCACAATTATTCATCACAAATATTTTTCCACCACAAGGGAGTGCATCGTGTCGGTGTCCGCTTCCTCGTGTCAGCCGTGACGGCCTCGGGTCCGATCCCGGGTGTCATTCCAATATAATATTTTACATATATTTAGTATAGTGCTCATTAGTGAATTTAGTATAAAAATATATAAAGTTATTTTTCTATTACATTAAGGATCTAAACTATATTATACAATTTTTTTCAAAATTTTAGGATTTATTTCATAACTTTTATTACTTTTTACATGTTACTTATATTGTACACTATTTACATAATATAGAATAAATGTCAAATTAGTATTAAATATTTCAGCTTGTATAAATGAGATTAGATGAAGGTTGTTTAAATAAATATTAACTCTATTTATTATCTATAGTAATTTTAAATAATGTTATAGATAATTTAGATAAATATGAACTATATTTTAAGTTAATCATAATCCTAAGTCTAATTGGAAAGCATCCATATCTATATTATATCACAACAAAGTAACTTCTATCAATTTAAATCAAATCCTATATAATTTAGGAGATAAATCTGAAATAAATACCTATATAAATCCAGTACATCCCCCTTCTATCAGCCATAATTTAAAATTATTTTTAGTCCAATAGAAACTCTAAAATTCGTCATTAGAATTCAGCCCCGCTTTTTAGCAGCAAGAGCAACTTGGAACGACGATATCTTCTAGCTCCGAACTCCGTTTCGCCTCCAGTTTTTTTAAAAGAAGCGTATCGAGGTAAGGTTTCCAAAAACATATTTTAATAGACAAAATTCGTTCTGTAGATTTATGCAAAACTTTTGAGTATCTAATGTCCCAAAAATAAACGTGTTTCAGTATTTTTGCGATTTCGGAAGATTTCGGAAACGAAAAATGCGATCCGTTTAGTTTTTCGGAAAGCTGATACGAAAACCTATGCCATCCTAATTTCAGAAGCTATTAAATAAATGTAATAGATGTAGTATTAATAGACTATTTTCAGCATCCGAAGTTGTTCCTACACCTTCCTCTTTGTGCGCTGTTGTTGATTCGTCGCCAGGACATCATCTTACCTCACTCGGACATCAGGCAAGTACATCTTGCCAAACTTTACAGTACTTACACGCTTTTCTATACTGCTATTCTTTTATGTCTCACTTGGTACATATTTCTCTCCTGTTTCATATCATGGATACTTTCTAGTTTTACGTGCACGTAGATTATTACTCTCTTTTTTGTTACTAGCCATATTTTTCTATCGTGTTCATGTCTAGTAATAGTATTTCTTAGCCTCTATCGTGTTCCTTTGACATAATTGAGATGGACTTGACTTGTTGACATCTTGACTTGACTTGACCGGTGCATGATGATCTGATCAACCGAGTGCACTTTGGTTCGCTTTTTATATGTCGTTCTAACATGGATGGAGACATAGTTAAACTTGGCCTCTAGAGTCTCATCCACGACCAGGGGCGGAAGCAGGAATTTTAGAAAGGGGGGTCAACCTTAAATCATTAAATGTAAAGAAAACCAAAAAAAAATCACATACTAAAAACTAATATACATTTTCACGTCTTAAAAAAAAATTCTGGCTTATTATTTATCGTTCGTGACAAAGTAGACAGCTAGAAAAGAAACAATTGAACTTATGTAGCAAAATGTCTAGTTTTCAATTTTTTGTTGACAGCTCCTCATCATTGTCAGGTTATAATTTTCTATAGTATATTGTTCTTTTTAATATGCTATTAATAGCTTTGAGTTTAAATGTGCAAGAATATATATATATATATATATATATATATATATATATATATATATATATATATATATATATATATATATATATATATTCAAATTTTAGTTGATATACAGCAACTTCTTGAGAGAAGCTCGTTTTGAGCTGCCTATAAACTAGTTGTTATATAACTTTTAAAAAAATTGAGTGGGGTCAGTTGACCCCATTTGACCCCATGTGTGTCCGTCCATGTCCACGACTGCCTTGGCAATTCTCTTTTGAACTATTCATGTCGCCTTTGGACCACGTATTCGTATTCGATAATAGCTTCTTCAAACTCTTAATAGTCTTTGTCTTTCACTTATTTTGGAATGACAAAACGCTCGTACTTGATATCCCCTTAGTTGCCCCACCATCTATTGCCAAGATAGTTAGCCACCGACCAACCAATGGAACTATATCCCCATCTCGAGTTACTCGTCCTTTCCTTTGACCCTAGATTCATTATCGCGACCATCATTCACTCCCTAAATTAAATTCGTGATTTATTTCCATAGTTATCGAGATCACAATTTTCTAATGCATGTTTGTGTTAAACGTCGTGATTTGATCGATATACCTTGGTACCTTCTCGAACCCCCTACTTATTCTTAATTTCGAGGACGAAATTCTTGTAAGTTGGGTAGGAAGTAAAATTCCTAAATTTTCACTATATTTTTTTTATTAATTTATTTTGGTATTGATTTTTATTTTGGTATCATACCTCGAGTGCGAATGCGTAAAGACGTAAATACGAGATATTTGTTCATTCATATACAAAATATTTTATTATTGTTTTTCTTATGAATATAGAATAAATATGTTGTTTCAATACATAGTATAAACAAATATTTTTATATCAAAAGAACATTTCACGATATTTGCCAAAAACTTTAACTTTTACTTTTATAAAAGATTATTTTATTTCTTGTTCAAACATAGATATTAATTTAGAAAACTATATTTTATGTAAATATCTTATTTGCATGGATGTACAAATTTTTATTCATATATTTTTGGATTTTCAAAATTATTTATTATTATTATTTTTAGAAAATATATTTTGAGCTTATTGTGGTAATTTAAACTTGATTAAATTTTATTGATTTAATTTAAATAAGTTTAATTTAAAGATGTGAATCATCTATATTTAATTTGGATTTGAAATTATATAGATTTAATTGAGTTGGATTTGGATTTGGATTTGGATTGAATCGATTTTAAAATAATTTAAAAGTAAGATTATCTAAAGGGGTTTTAATTTTTCCTAATCCTTATCCCGCTAGGAGTTTTCACCCCCAATATATAAGAGAAGCCTCCATATTATTTTTCTCCACAATTATTCATCACAAATATTTTTCCACCACAAGGGAGTGCATCATGTCGGTGTCCGCTTCCTCATGTCAGCCGTGACGGCCTCGGGTCCGACCCCGGGTGTAATTCCAATATAATATTTACATATATCTAGTATAGTGCTCATTAGTGAATTTAGTATAAAAATATATAAAGCTATTTTTCTAGTACATTAAGGATCTAAACTATATTATACAAATTTTCTCAAAATTTTAGAATTTATTTCATAACTTTTATTACTTTTTACATGTTACTTATATTGTACACTATTTACATAATATAGAATAAATGTCAAATTAGTATTAAATATTTCAGCTTGTATAAATGAGATTAGATGAAGGTTGTTTAAATAAATAATAACTCTATTTATTATCTATAGTAATTTTAAATAATGTTATAGATAATTTAGATAAATATGAACTATATTTTAAGTTAATCATAATCCTAAGTCTAATAGGAAAGCATCCATATCTATATTATATCATAACAAAGTAACTTCTATCAATTTAAATCAAATCCTATCTAATTTAGGAGATAAATCTGAAATAAATACCTATATAAACCCAATACATCCTCCCTTCTATCAGCCATAATTCGAAATTATTTTTAGTCCAATAGAAACTCTAAAATTCGTTATTAGAATTCAGTCCCGCTTTTTAGCAGCAAAGACAACTTGGAACGACGATATCTCCTAGCTCCGTACTCTGTTTCGCCTTCAATTTTTTTAAAAGAAGCATATCGAGGTAAGGTTTCCAAAAACATATTTTAATAGACAAAATTCATTCTGTAGATTTTTGTAAAACTGTTTGAATATCTAGTGTCCCAAAAATAAACGTGTTTCAGTATTTTTGCGATTTCGGGAGATTCCGGAGACGAAAATACGATCCGTTTAGTTTTTCGGAAAGTTGATACGAAAACCTATACCATCTTAATTTTAGAATCTATTAAATAAATGTAATAGGTATAGTATTAATAGACTATTTTCAGCATCTGAAGTCGTTTCTACACCTTCCTCTTTGTGCGTTGTTGTTGATTCGTCGCCAGGATATCATCTTACCTCACTCGGACATCAGGCAAGTACACCTTGCCAAACTTTACAGTACTTACATGCTTTTCTATAATGCTATTCTTTTATGTCTCACTTGGTACTTATTTCTCTCCTACTTCATATCATGGATACTTTCTAGTTTTACGTGCACGTATATTATTACTCTTTCTTTTCTCTTGTTACTAGCCATATTTTTCTATCGTGTTCACGTCTAGTGATAGTATTTCTTAGCCTCTATCATGTCCCTTTGACATAATTGAGATGGACTTGACTTGTTGACATCTTGACTTGACTCGTCGTTCTAGGTGAGGACCTTGTGATAGACGATGACTATACTTGACTACTCTCTATCACGTCCCGCTCCCGCAGGAGCGATCGTCCTCGCTAAGGCGTGATGCCGAATTCAAGTGTCTGCATTAAAATACATGTACGACTTACCCATACTTACCGTCCGGCCTTCCCTATCCAAAGTAAACCAAGTTAGTCAACAATTTATGTGTAATAACATAACGTAATTCTTGGAAACATTCAATATCAAGGGCGTGTCCCTGCCTTAGTTTCTAGCGTATCGTATGCACGTTCTAGCACGTCGTAGGCATGTTTAAGATGTCATATTTTCAGCATGTTCAGGACGTTACATTTTAAGCATGTTCAGAGTGTTATATTTCAAGCATGTTCAGGAGTGTTACAGTTCGAGCATGTTCAGGAGGCACTTGTTCATTTTACTTAGACTACTTTGATTTCAATGCAAGGACTTGCACGTGGATAGCCCTAGCAAAGCCCACTTAATCTATATGCACTGGTCGCTGGCATCACAAGCCATTTGGACATATCCCCTTGGTAATTCTCAACTTAGCGTAGGGTGATGGCTGGTACACCCCGTTAAGTCTCTTGAATATACCCTGCACTTATGTCTCCTGGTGCCCAAGCCCGCACCCAGGCAGACCGTAAGCCTCGTTTTGATTCCGCCTAGGCCGGCCATGATTTTCCCTCCCATCGCCCGTGCCGCAGAATCCTTCCTCATGACGGCCACGGTATTCCCCTCCATCGCCCGTGCCGTTTGTCCATGACCATTTCGTATTATCTTGTCATTTTAACTTAACGGCTATCTCCGAGCCGTAGGCTAACCCTTAGCCATAATGCGTTATCGACCAGGTTGGCGTCCGTGCAGCACGGGTAGCGAGCCCCGTTGCACGTGCCTGTCACACCCGTCGCTAACGTCTTTCATGTCTTATCTTTTATTCACTCTTTCATTTCTTTCTTTCACTTGTTCGTTCATTCATTCATTTATCGCAACTCCCAGTGCGGGAGTCGCCTTGGCGACCCATCGGTCCCATAGTCTTTCAATGTTGCTATACTCTACTCGGAACGACTATGTTGATAGTCTTCCTATTTCATTGTTGTAACCCATTCATTGTTTCATTGTTGAACGCGTATGGGACTTGAACATATGCTTGTGCCGTAGCACGAGCGTGGAGCGTGGTACGAGAGTTCTCATATTTTCTATGTTTCTTTCCATATTCTATACAAGCATGTAAGATGAGATTATTTCCTTAGCTAGGTGCATTGAGTCAATTATTAGCATGCACGGGGTTATCGCCTAGCGATTCTCGTGATAGTGTCCGTATTGTTATGTGTCTAGGCTAAGCAAAGACGGGTTTATCGGAGCCACCCACCTTAGCGATGTTCGCATCGGCCGAGCGATACTCCGAGCGCGCCTTTGAAAGTCTAAGTCTGGATTCATCTTGACGGGCCAATATAAGCCTTGCATCGATTCTTCATCAGGTCGATGCCAACTCTGCGGGTCGACGGCTCGTTTGAGTCGTTGCACTTGCCGTTTGAATCGGCGTTCCGCTAGGGCGGAGCGGGTCGTTACATAATACACTACTCAAAATAAGTCTCGTCCTCGAGACTTCTTGAGTGCGGGTCATCCTATCATTCCTTAACTCGTGTCGTCGTGTTTCCTAAACAATTTCATCGAACGGCTCTATCGTTCGATGGCATCGAACCATACTTGATATCTTTCTAAGTTCCGTGTCGCACGCGTTTGGTCTATTTTATTGAATAGCCTTTCATTCATTTTAGAGTTGATTGTACTTATTCAATTCAAGTGTTTCTTCGTCTTGGTTGCTATTTCTCCATGTCATGGGACGAAAATGGTTTCACGAGGCACGTTGTAATTCGTCAAATACGAGGGTCGTAGGCTGAGACAAACTCACTTTCATTTATCTCGGTCATCGAGATGACCCGATTCACTTCTCAAGCGTTCGTGTCCGCGAAATCAGTATGATTTCCTCCTAGCGGGGTCGACCAAGTCTAAGTAATTTTCATCCAATTCAAGACCAAGTATTTACTATCATCGAGTATATCTTCCAATCAATGGTTCAATTTTGTTATACCAACTTTTACTTGCACGATATCGATTCCATATCATTCACTTGTTTAGGGCCAATCTCGTTGTCGTTCACGCACACTCCGCTCACACGTTTCTTGATTCTGAGCCACGCTCGTACTAGTATCGATCCTTTACTTAACGCAATTTCAAGATCTTCGACACTCTCCCATTCCTCAAGTCTTGCTTGAACTCAATGTATCACTTGGCTGGATCGTGCACGCATTCCAAACGTCCCTAAAATACATGCATTCAGCCAAGCCGCATGATCTAGAAATTTGTCATTCTCACTCGAGTTGCATCGTGCACATACTCAAGCGTCCCTGAATATATGCATGTCAGTCAAATCTCGTGAGGGGTATTCCTATGTTCGTGATTCACACTATCCATCCATGCCAATCTTTAAGATCAATCCTTCAATTGATAACTCATGAAACAGGGCGTCTCGCCTACCCGCTAGGCCATCTTTTCGAGGCTAAGTCAATGTCAGGATTGGAATCATAGTTCCCCAACAATAATGCCAACATTGACCCCAATCCTAGGGTCAAACCAAAGTCGATAGTACGGGATTTTCTACCCAAGCTCGCGTCACTCAGATTTCTAAACATCGAGTACGATCACCTATTCGCATCAATGTATTCGTCGCACACCGCAACGAATTCAATCCATTCAAATCACTAAATCGATATACTTCACATATCCATTCTAACCAATTCATGTATTCAATCACGAGTTCATCTAGCTTTGACAATATGTTGCGCCCCAATCTCACGCGAGTTCGATTATCCACGGTGGTTCATGAATCACCATGCAACGCTCCCGTGGAATAATCATTCTCATTGGGGCGTAACTCTTGCTTGCGTCTAGACTAATTCATTCTCGATATGCGAATTGGACCTACACAATCCTCAAGCTCAATCACCAAGTACACCAAGTCATACTCAAGTTCACCTTCGCGTCACCACAAGTCGAAGCACACAAATTGCCAGGCCAGGCTAGTTCAATCACCCCCGCTGTATGAATTACCATACCAGCGCTCACGCGGAGTGATCGCCCTAATCGGCGCAACGTATGTGCGAGGATGGAGTTGCGCTCGCATAAGACAAGCATGTCGACGTTGGAGTTATCGTCGAAGTAAATCCAAGCATTTCATTTTTATTCAAGCCAAGATCGATAGTCCATTCGTCATTTCGTTCAACTAGAAAATCCTCGAGCCACGTCTATATTTTCCTCGACACGTTTCAACATCCCAAGTATAGCATCCAACGGAACAATAACATTTGCACGATCGTCATTCGATGTTAGCACCCTGAATTTCGGGTTGATTTTTTTATTTTATTCTATTTTATTTTCTGATTGTTTAGTTTCATTAAATAATTTATTCTGTTATTTTCCTTAAGTGTGCCTTTCCCGTGCCATTGATATTTGGAGTATCAGGGATGTTCAATTCTGGAAATCTTCTTCACGAGTTTTGGAGTGGACACGATTACCTTCATGACGGTATATAGTGTCCCATCCAAACTTGTTCTCTTGTACTCTTTTTGCTTCGCTGAACTTCGGGTCGGTTTAGACCATTTGATTGTTATTTATTTTCCCACTCTTTTCCTTGATCCTTTTCTGCGCGTTACCATGACTTTTAATTTGGGAACGCAAGACCAGTCAGTTTCTTGAAACCAACTCCTCATTGATGATCTACTCGAGACGCTCTTCACCCTTGACCTTCGTGTCCCACTCAGACACGTCATTTTGTGCTCCATTTGATTCGCACAACTTTCCCGACACGTAACCCGATTTTATTTCACTCCACGACGTCACATTCATTTTCCAACTTGATTTGTGGGTCCTCTGTCGACCAAAACCTGTCAGCCCCAACTATGGACATAGCCCACTTTGAGCCTACTACCCGTCCGCCACTTGTGTCCCATTTATTGGAATCCCCATGTGCTACTTATTTACCCATGATCATCGGTTCCTAATTTTAATTCGATTTTTGCACAATGTCCAGTTTTGATCCAATCCGGCTCCACCGAGTCTAGTCCCGCTCCATGTTGCCCTCCATCGGGACACCCTTATTTTTTCGTGTCCAAAATAATATTTAATACCCTATTACCTATTTCATTATTTATTGGAAATTCTAATTTTGATTTTTGTCCCTAGGAATGATATTCCCTACATATTAATTCCTAGCCTTTGGATAACCTAATTAAATCACATCCCTTCATTCCTACAAACCAACTCCCCCAACATCTCCTGTCCATGTGGCCGGCCCTAATTTCTAGGGAGGATACATTTCTCTCTCTCTTATCCTCTCTTTCTCTCTCCTAATAACTATTCTCTATTACTACACAAAACAACTCAAGCTACAACACCACAGCAGCAATATTCATCACTTCCCCCCTTCATCAACCCGACACCACCATGGCCTCCTTCCCTCCTCACCCCATGGCCGAGTTTGGCCGACCCCTACTCCGGCCATGGCCGTCGACAACTCCACCTCAACCTCCTCCTCCTTCATTCCTCATTCATTTCCTCCTTTTCCTCCTCCTTAACCAAGCCATCACCACCCCTTCCCGAACTCAGCCATGGCCGAGCACAGCCATGGCGACCACCACCAGCTGGCCGCCACCCAGTCCAGCCTCCCCTCTTTCCTGAATCACCCCGACCACCACTCTTAAATAACCACACCACCACCACATTCATCCGTCCATCCACTTCGATCCATCCCGCGACCACCACCATGTCGCAGTCCCAACCACCATCACCATCTTCTCCGCCGCCCATGCGTCGCCAGGCCACCGCGAGGGCCGCTGCGCGCGCACAACAGCACAACAGCGCACATCACAGCAGCAGCACCAAAGTTGGCGCGCGCGTTCAAGCGGCCACCGCCGGTGTCTCCGCCACCGTGGTCGGCCAAGCCGACCCCCACGTGTCCGGGCGCACCCCTGGGGTAGGCCCCATGGCGGCCAACGTCCTCCGGGACGCGCCATCGAGGCGATTCGTGCGTTTTGAACGAGATCCCGTCGGCGCACGCGAGTTTGGAACTCAGAATTTGCGCTCTGTCGCAGCGACTTCGTGCACATTTTCCCGGAGATTGGACCGTTGGATCGGCGATCTCTTTGCTCCGTCGCAATCTCAGTATATCCACCTTCGCTCATGTCAATTTTCGTCCGTTAATTTTATCGTTTGATACATCAAAACCGGCCACCAAGTTGACCGTTTAAATTGTATTAAATTTGGACAGTTTTGCGGGGCCAACTTCGCCAGCTTGTATCTTCTCCACCGCAGCTCCGTTTGGCGTACTACCAGTTCCTGTGCGAAGCTGGTATAACCCTCTTACTACCCCTTCAGTTTCGTTTCAATGTGAGTTTGTTTGATTGGTTGAATTCGACGCCAAAGTTGGCCGTCCGAATTCGTAATTTCCAACTTATAAAATTCTATTTTTGAACACGGGACTCCAGATTTCATTTCTGACTCCACCAGTAGACTTGTGGCGTCGTTCTGGCATGTTTTCATATAAAATTTGTTAGATTTGGAGAACGTGGGCCCGAGCACGTTTTTCGGTGCAAAGCGGGTCCCACATTCTGGGTCAACGGGACTTTTTGATGCCGGCTCATCGAAATCCAATTCCGGAGATACCGTTGAGTTTGTATCGTCATTCTGGACTCGTTGACATATAATTTGCTAGGTTTTGGTGGACATTGGATCAGGCACGCATTTCGGTGCAAGTCGGATACCAATATCCGGGTCAACGGGTCATTTTGAGATCGGCTCATCGGAATCCAATTCCGGAGATACCGTTGAGTTTGTATCATCATTCTGGACTCATTGATAGGTAGTTTGCTGAGTTTTGAGAACTTTGGCTTCGGCACACATTTTCGTGCAAACCGGAATTCCAAGTTCTGGTCAACGGGCCAAAATGAGATCGGGTCAACGGAATCCAATTCTGGAGATACCGTTGGGTTCGTATCGACATTCTGGTTTCATGGACATATAATTTGTTATATTTTATTGACTTGTTTTCTTGCACATTTTTCGGTGCAAAACGGCTCCGACACGGACACCGTTTTGACCCGAAATTACCTTTTTGCCCTTGTGTCCAAATTGGACCGTTGGGTAGGCTATCCTAGCTAATTTGAGCATTCTGGACACGTTGGCGATGTTTATTTCATCGTCCGACAATGTTTGTTGATAATTTCTTTGAGCTTAACCTTTTTATAATTAATTAATAATTAATTCATATAATGTTCGTATTTCGGGATTAGTACAACGAAACTGAGATCAGCCGATTCCAGTGATCTCACATCGCTGAAATTGACAAGTTGGACACGTGGATCACTATAATAAGATTATCAACCTTACCGGTAATCTCCTTATCTCGATTCGCGTGTCGTAAGTTTCGACGTACAAATAACAAAGTACACTTTATATTAGACTAGAATTGACCCAGTTTGACCAGAGTTGACCAGTTGACCCAAAGTCAACTTAAGTCAACACTTGACCTAGTTTGATTAGATTATTGACCGGAGTCGACCTAGAGTTGTTTTGACTTAGAAGAACCTAGAATAATGTAGATTGATTATAGAGATTCATTTATTACAACTTGAACACCTTGTAACCTGTGTTGCTTTAAATAGGACTCTGTGGCTTCAGTGGGACCTCCTATACTTATTAGCTGTTCAGGTTATCGAGGCGAGTACATTCTCTGATCATTTTATATCCTGCTTAGAATTATTTTCTGCAGTAGATTACTTTACTTGTACTGTCACGTTAGTCACACGGATTGGTACTATATGGATCCTTTCTTGAGATGTTATCCATCGAGAGCATCGGGTACTCTATGTTCTGTGCGTTTTACTTTCATAGCGTATCATATGCTTCTTGGTTCTTTGATCACTTACGACATGTACCCTCATGATCGTAGAGTCTTCCTGGAATCTTACACTGTTGGGTTACCCCCAGAATCTCCATTTTTATGGGACTTACACTGTTGGGTTACTCCCAGAATCTCCATTTTTATGGGACTTACACTGTTGAGTTATCCCCAGAATCCCTATTTTTATGGGACTTACACTGTTGGGTTACCCCCATAATTCCCATTTTTATGGGACTACTATGTATCACCTTCGGGGTCTACCACCCTTCGGGGACTTATCACCCTCGGGGTCTATCACCTTCGGGGTCTGCTACATAGCATCATATAACATAACCTGGCTGGATCCTTGTGTATTGATCGGGGGTACGGGGGAGTATTACATGTTCATATTGTACTCTGACTCACTAGTCACTGCTAGTTCTCTATGTATAGTAGATATTTCTATTACAGTTCTCTCTCTGTTTACATACTGTTTTCTTTCAGTACCTGTATCTTACTTTACTGTATGATTATATTTTCTAACCTGCTATGATCTGTTGAGATGTACTGTGCTCGCTCCAGTCCTGACTGGACCTATTGATAAATTTTACAGATAGCCTGGAGGTGCCTGCTAGCCTAGAGGAGACACATTAGAGGTTGTTTAGGTAGTTATTTCATTTTGTCTGGAGTTGTATTTACTTTGTGGATTACTGTATCTTTATTTGAGTTTTGAGATGTACTTCTGGGTTCATGTATCTTAGACACTTAGACTTCTATCTCCTGTATTTATTTTGGATTTCATGTTTTATCTATCCTTATCATGCTCTACCTTAGATGTGATTGAATTTGTATCTGCTATGTCACCCCCATTCGGGGAGTATAAACTGCTTAGCTTTATATTGTTTGAGGTTGTGACCTAGGACATCGTTCTACCGCCGACACTGCGGCGTAGGCTGGGCGTCGTTACGTTCTCGTGCCCTAACTCTAGGGTGCGGGTCGTGACACGTTTTTAGTGGTGGCCCATGCAGGTCGAGACTAAAAGTGTAGTGGTATTCGAACTAGAGTACCACTACAGCCTGCACTAGGAATATGATATATTTTGAAGATACTCAATCACAGTTAGGAACCCTTGAGAGATTCCTGGGACGACCCTGGAGAATCTTATTTAACTTCGATTTGAAACCTCTCTTTTCCCCTTAATTTGATCAATTTGTACTTTTTGTTATTAAATTTGATTTTTATGGATTATTGTTGAATTTGAGTTTGTATTTATTAATTTTGATGGATGATTGTCGAATTTTGAATTTTGATGATAGCTGTTGCATTCGAGTTTGTATTTGATGGATTTTTGTTCATTTTTGAATTTTGATGATTCATTGATAAATTTAATTTTTGAGTATTCATTTTTGATTTAATTTAATTTTTGGCAAGATGAAATTATATGGGCTAGGTCATCTATGTTATGGAATCTAATCTTCTATAGTCACATTAGCCAGCATGGTGAGGACATATAGTTTGACTCTGGATATATTTCTCGGGTGTGGGAATTTAAGGTTTTCGCAGCCAAGCATGCGGCACCGCAAAAATGTTAAATACCATGATTCTAGAGATATGTGCATAAGTCAAGGGCTCTGTGATTATCGTAGCCTTGCTTACTAGTATGACGAGGATTTAGAGTACCATGATTTTTTGGATAGACGCATATGATTATCAGATTGTACTTAAAATATTTTGAACATGTTTTCTCTACTTTTTCAGTCATTCAAAAAAAAAGAGAATTATTATTGTTGTTTTGTCTAGTTTCCTATTATTTAACTCAGGAGTAAGTTTAGTTGGTTTTATAAACCTTGTGAAATTTCTTGCTATGAGTTTTTCATAATACAATGAATCGATAATTTTGCTAGACTTTATCTTGAATTTGATATTTTAACTCTGGATTCCAAAACGGTTTCTTCTTTAAACAGATAAGCAGAACATATTTTATCGTTATTCCTTTCTTGCTACTATTCTTGTATTAGATGATAATAAACTATCATGATTTCATCAATTCCCTGTCTCGTATCTAATTCTGTCAGGTAGACTTTAAACCCTTGAATCTTTATATCATTTTACCTGAGAAATGTTGAGGAGATGACGTAAATCATCTAGTGCGGAAAATGACGTGATTGGTTATCATATGATAAATTAGTAGGAATCAAAATGTTGGATGTCAAATTTTTTTTTTTGAGATAGAAATGTGGTAAAGGCTTGGAATGGAATTGAGTGATAAATGTTATCAATTTAGAAACAATTGCAGAAAATTTGGTTGTGAGTAATTCACGGATGTAGTTCAAAAAAAAATGATAATGATAGTCGGAGTCAATTTAGTTTTGAGAACTTGAATAAATTTTGGTTATTAATTCTTGAGATGTTACACATTAAGGCTATGATGTTAAATTTAAGGATTTAGCAATAGGGAAGAGATTTTAACGAAATGCAATAATGATACGAAATTGAATAAGGTATTGTAAGAAATGACTAGAGACAGAGAGAACACAAGGATTTTAAGTTATAGGAATTATTTTTTTTGGATGAAAAAAAAAGTGTAGAATTCAAAAGGATAATAATTGAAGGTGAACATTAAAGAAATATGAAGGTTGATTTATAAATAAGAATAAATTTTGTATGACATGGTGGTATTAGGGTTGAATAAATACGAGACTTGATTTAAACAAGTACGAGGATTTCATAAACTGAATTTAGAGGTTTCGGATCTAAATTAAAACGAGGTGAAGGAATTTGGAATTTTGGTTAAACGAATAAGTGTTGACTCCTAAATAAGAGGGGTATGTTCGGGGAAAAATATTTTTAGAAGTTTGAAAATTTGTCTATGGTGATCATGGTAAAGGTTTAGATGACTAGATGTTATAAAATTTCGATGATAGTTATATAGAGATTGATTTCATATTGGGACTTGTGAAAAAAAATATGATTTAGCAAATGACAGACTTGATGGTATTAGAGAGAGATGATTAACTTGACTCCTTATGAAATCTTCCCTTATTTTTCCCCAAAGTGTTTTCAATATCATTGAATCTTAGCTCCCTTAATCACGACCAATCGAATTTGAACATCTTCTCTTATCATATTAATATCTTGGGTTGTACTTAATTAAATTAAATTTGATTGTGACCTAAATCTCTATCCTTGTATGCTCGATCTCAGACTTTGTTGAACCTGTCCTCCACATTGCCTAAATTTTGATTTCCCCCAATTTGATCAACTTAGATCGTATCGAGACTAAATATTTTATATATATTGTAATTGAATTTCAACGCAATTGACTTTCATTCCTTAACTAATGATTTGATTTTTCCTGGAATAGTATTTTTTAGATAATTGGTAGTTACCTTTATTTTTTTTTTTGATGAGTACCAAGTTTCATATAGGATGGTAGACTGCCTTACAGTTTTGATGGTTTGTTGTTTCCGTAACTTTGGTTTAACACCCTAGACTGCTTGTGTATTTTGATACCCTATGACCGTTTTGTTTTAGCATGACTAGTATACCTAGATGAGACTTTCACTACCACCGTATGCCATGACCCTGTATGTCGTCCTTTTGATCACATGATTTGTTTTAATCTGGGACTTTGATTATGGGGGTTTGACCTAGAGGGAGTATGGATATTTTAATTTCGAGGACAAAATTTTTATAAGGTGGGTAGGATGTTAGCACCATGAATTTCGGGTTGATTTTTTTTATTTTATTCTATTTTATTTTCTGATTGTTTAGTTTCATTAAATAATTTATTCTGTTATTTTCCTTAAGTGTGCCTTTCCCGTGCCATTGATATTTGGAGTATCAGGGATGCTCAATTCTAGAAATCTTCTTCACGAGTTTTGGAGTGGACACGATTACCTTCATGACGGTATATAGTGTCCCATCCAAACTTGTTCTCTTGTGCTCTTTTTGCTTCGCTGAACTTCGGGTCGGTTTAGACCATTTGATTGTTATTTATTTTCCCACTCTTTTCCTTGATCCTTTTCTGCGCGTTACCATGACTTTTAATTTGGGAGCGCAAGACCAGTCAGTTTCTTGAAACCAACTCCTTATTGATGATCTACTCGAGACGCTCTTCACCCTTGACCTTCGTGTCCCACTCAGACACGTCATTTTGTGCTCCATTTGATTCGCATAACTTTCCCGACACGTGACCCGATTTTATTTCACTCCACGGCGTCACATTCATTTTCCAACTTGATTTGTGGGTCCCCTGTCGACCAAAACCTGTCAGCCCCAACTATGGACATGGCCCACTTTGAGCCTACTACCCGTCCGCCACTTGTGTTCCATTTATTGGAATCCCCATGTGCTACTTATTTACCCATGATCATCGGTTCCTAATTTTAATTCGATTTTTGCACAATGTCCAGTTTTGATCCAATCCGGCTCCACCGAGTCCAGTCCAGCTCCATGTTGCCCTCTATCGGGACACCCTTATTTTTTCGTGTCCAAAATAATATTTAATACCCTATTACCTATTTCAATATTTATTGGAAATTCTAATTTTGATTTTTGTCCCTAGGAATGATATTCCCTACATATTAATTCCTAGCCTTTGGATAACCTAATTAAATCACATCCCTTCATTCCTACAAACCAACTCCTCCAACATCTCCTGTCCATGTGGCCGGCCCTAATTTCTAGGAAGGATACCTTTCTCTCTCTCTTATCCTCTCTTTCTCTCTCCTAATAACTATTCTCTATTACTACACAAAACAACTCAAGCTACAACACCACAGCAGCAATATTCATCACTTCCCTCCTTCATCAACCCGACACCACCATGGCCTCCTTCCCTCCTCACCCCATGGCCGAGTTTGGCCGACCCCTACTCCGGCCATGGCCGTCGACAACTCCACCTCAACCTCCTCCTCCTTCATTCCTCATTCATTTCCTCCTTTTCCTCCTCCTTAACCAAGCCATCACCACCCCTTCCCGAACTCAGCCATGGCCGAGCCCAGCCATGGCGACCACCACCAGCTGGCCGCCATCCAGTCCAGCCTCCCCTCTTTCCTGAATCACCCCGACCACCACTCTTAAATAACAACACCACCACCACATTCATCCGTCCATCCACTTCGATCCATCCCGCGACCACCACCACATCGCAGCCCCGACCACCATCACCACCTTCTCCGCCGCCCATGCGTCGCCAAGCCACCGCGAGCGCCGCTGCGCGCGCGCAACAGCGCAACAGCGCACATCGCAGCAGCAGCACCAAAGTTGGCGCGTGCGTTCAGGCGGCCACCGCCGGCGTCTCCGTCGCCGTGGTCGGCCAAGCCGACCCCCACGTGTCTGGGCGCACCCCTCGGGTAGGCCCCATAGCGGCCAACGTCCTCCGGGATGCGCCGTCGAGGCGATTCGTGCGTTTTGAACGAGATCCCGTCGGCGCGCGCGAGTTAGGAACTCAGAATTTGTGCTATGTCACAGCGACTTCGCGCGCATTTTCATGGAGATCGGACCATTGGATCGGCGATCTCTTCACTCCGTCGCAATCTCGGTATATCCACCTTCGCTCATGTCAATTTTCGTCCTTTAATTTTATCGTTTGATACATCAAAACCGGCCACCAAGTTGACCGTTTAAATTGTATTAAATTTGGACAGTTTCGCGGGGCCAACTTCGTTAGCTTGTATCTCCTCCACCGTAGCTCCGTTTGGCGTACTACCAGTTCCTGTGCGAAGCTGGTATAACCCTCTTACTACCCCTTCAGTTTTGTTTCATTGTGAGTTTGTTTGATTGGTTAAATTCGACGTCAAAGTTGGCCGTCCGAATTCGTAATTTCTAACTTGTAAAATTCCATTTTTGAACACGGGACTCCAGATTTCATTTCTGACTCCACCAGTAGACTTGTGGCGTCGTTCTGGCATGTTTTCATATAAAATTTGTTAGATTTGGAGAATGTGGGCCCGGGCACATTTTTCGGTGCAAAGCGGGTCCCACATTCTGGGTCAACGGGACTTTTTGACGCCGGCTCATCGGAATCCATTTTCGGAGATACCTTTGAGTTCGTATCGTCATTCTGGACTCGTTGACATATAATTTGCTAGGTTTTGGTGGACATTGGATCGGACACGCATTTCGGTACAAGTCGGATACCAATATCCGGGTCAACGGGTCATTTTGAGATCGGCTCATCGGAATCCAATTCCGAAGATACCGTTGAGTTCGTATCATCATTCTGGACTCGTTGAAAGGTAGTTTGCTGAATTTTGAGAACTTTGGCTCCGGTACACATTTCCGTGCAAACCGGAATTCCAAGTTCTGGTCAACGGGCCAAAATGAGATCGGGTCAACGGAATCCAATTCTGGAGATACCGTTGGGTTCGTATCGACATTCTGGTTTCGTGGACATATAATTTGTTATATTTTATTGACTTGTTTTCTTGCACATTTTTCGGTGCAAAACGGCTCCGACACGGACACCGTTTTGACCCAAAATTACCTTTTGGCCCTTGTGTCCAAATTGGACCGTTGGGTAGGCTATCCTAGCTAATTTGAGCATTATGGACACGTTGGCGATGTTTATTTCATCGTCCGACAATGTTTGTTGATAATTTCTCTGAGCTTAACCTTTTTATAATTAATTAATAATTAATTCATATAATGTTCGTATTTCGGGATTAGTACAACGAAACTGAGATCAGCCGATTCCAGTGATCTCACATCGCTGAAATTGACAAGTTGGACACGTGGATCACTATAATAAGATTATCAACCTTACCTATAATCTCCTTATCTTGATTCGCGTGTCGTAAGTTTCGACGTACAAATAACGAAGTACACTTTATATTAGACTAGAATTGACCCAGTTTGACCAGAGTTGACCAGTTGACCCAAAGTCAACTTAAGTCAACACTTGACCTAGTTTGACTAGATTATTGACCGGAGTCGACCTAGAGTTGTTTTGACTTAGAAGAACCTAGAATAATGTAGATTGATTATAGAGATTCATTTATTACAACTTGAACACCTTGTAACCTGTGTTGCTTTAAATAGGACTCTGTGGCTTCAGTGGGACCTCCTATACTTATCAGCTGTTCAGGTTATCGAGGCGAGTACATTATCTGATCATTTCATATCCTACTTAGAATTATTTCCTGCAGTAGATTACTTTACTTGTACTGTCACGTTGGTCACACGGATTGGTACTATATGGATCCTTTCTTGAGATGTTATCCTTAGGGAGCATCGGGTACTCTATGTTCTGTGTGTTTCACTTTCATAGCGTATCATATGCTTCTTGGTTCTTTGATCACTTACGACATGTACCCTCATGATCGTAGAGTCTTCCTGGAATCTTACACTGTTGGGTTACCCCCAGAATCCCCATTTTTATGGGACTTACACTGTTGGGTTACTCCCAGAATCCCCATTTTTATGGGACTTACACTGTTGGGTTATCCCCAGAATCCCCATTTTTATGGGACTTACACTGTTGGGTTACCCCCAGAATCCCCATTTTTATGGGACTACTATGTATCACCTTCGGGGTCTACCACCCTTCGGGGGCTTATCACCCTCGGGGTCTATCACCTTCGGGGTCTGCTTCATAGAATCATATAACATAACCTGGCTGGATCCTTGTGTATTGATCGGGGGTACGGGGGAGTATTACATGTTCATATTGTACTCTGACTCACTAGTCACTGCTAGTTCTCTATGTATAGTAGATATTTCTATTACAGTTCTCTCTCTGTTTACATACTGTTTTCTTTCAGTACCTGTATCTTACTTTACTGCATGATTATATTTTCTAACCTGCTATGATCTGTTGAGATGTACTGTGCTCACTCCAGTCCTGATTGGACATGTTGATAAATTTTACAGATAGCCTGGAGGTGCCTGCTAGCCTAGAGGAGACATATTAGAGGTTGTTTAGGTAGTTATTTCATTTTGTCTGGAGTTGTATTTACTTTGTGGATTACTGTATCTTTATTTGAGTTTTGAGATGTACTTCTGGGTTCATGTATCTTAGACACTTAGACTTCTATCTCCTGTATTTATTTTGGATTTCATGTTTTATCTATCCTTATCATGCTCTACCTTAGATGTGATTGAATTTGTATCTGCTATGTCACCCCCATTCGGGAAGTATAAACTGCTTAGCTTTATATTGTTAGAGGTTGTGACCTAGGACAGCGTTCTACCGCCGACACTGCGGCGTAGGCTGGGCGTCGTTACGTTCTCATGCCCTAACTCTAGGGTGCGGGTCGCGACATTCGCCGAGTCAGAGTACCCCCGAGTTATCGCATATCAATCTTTGATACGCCTCAATACCATCGACGATATGCGTAACCTGACGATCTTCCTTTGCAACCAATTTTGAGTCGTACATTGATGCTGTTTGTCCAAGTTGGATATTCCACAATTTTATTTAATATTCAAGATTAAGTTCAACTGCTATTCCTCAAGCTAGTTTCAAGATCGTTGTTCAAACTCAAGTCACAATTCATTTGAATCAATCCAAAATCGTACGCGCGATCCTCTAAGTTTCCTCGATCAAGACCATTCATTTTCATTCATCGTTTCGAACCATTTTCTAACTTGCGTTGCCCAATGACAAGTTGTCCAGTGACATCTCGTTCGGGACTTTTGAAGTCACGACCAACTAAGCGTGACACGTTCTAAGGCTTTGCACGATTGCATCGCTTGCCGACATACTCGTACGATTCGTAAATCCTTTTGTCTCGCTCGAACAATTTCTATGACGTCCATACACCACTCAGGGTTCGAGCCACTCGACTAGTCGTCGACACTCATTCTTATTCTTCTCCGAACCTATCACATACACCACTCAGATTCAAGCCATACAATCTAGTCCTCAATTACGTTCGCGTCATACGCTAAGACATCCTTCAGATTCGTTCGACGAATCTCTAGCGTAATCGCTCACGTCACCTCGACGTACTAAGTCGTTCGCACTAATCCTCAAAATCCAAGCCAATCTTTTCGAGTACGCCTAAGCATTAACTCGATAGCATTCCTATCGATAGACACTCAAAGTATATTTTCGTTCTCGATCGAGCGATACTTGATATCGCTCGCAACTCGATTGCACCCAAAAGTCGAGGTGCGCGACACGCGAACTAAGTTGTGCCGCATAACTATCTCGTGCGGACTATATTTGAGTTTGCACGCTCACTTGCTAGGTCGACGCAAGACTAGTCAGGCACGCACGCGACATGTTAACTTAGCATGTGTTCTCTATCGAGTCAAGTTTGCGACGTTCAGCACAAAGGCCGTCGCCTATCGATCCCATTCAACCGAGTACTTGTACGAGCTTTTGAAAATATTAGACTTATTGTATGGAACATCCCAAGGCACAACGAGAGAGAGCGTACCCATCTTTTGTTTCTAACCGAGCTTTCTAAACTGAAAAAATCGAATGAAGTCTAAGGACGTAAAGCCGTGCTCTCATACCAAACTGTCACGCCCCGCTCCCGCAGGAGCGATCGTCCTCGCTAAGGCGTGATGCCGAATTCAAGTGTCTGCATTAAAATACATGTACGACTTACCCATACTTACCGTCCAGCCTTCCCTATCCAAAGTAAACCAAGTTAGTCAACAATTTATGTGTAATAACATAACGTAATTCTTGGAAACATTCAATATCAAGGGCGTGTCCCTGCCTTAGTTTCTAGCGTATCGTATGCACGTTCTAGCGTATCGTAGGCATGTTCAAGATGTCATATTTTCAGCATGTTCAGGACGTTACATTTTAAACATGTTCAGAGTGTTATATTTCAAGCATGTTCAGGAGTGTTACAGTTCGAGCATGTTCAGGAGGCACTTGTTCATTTTACTTAGACTACTTTGATTTCAATACAAGGACTTGCACATGGATAGCCACCAGCAAAGCCCACTTAATCTATATGCACTGGTCGCTGGCATCACAAGCCATTTGGACATATCCCCTTGGTAATTCTCAACTTAGCGTAGGGTGATGGCTGGTACACCCCGTTAAGTCTCTTGAATATACCCTGCACTTACGTCTCCTGGTGCCCAAGCCCGCACCCAGGCAGACCGTAAGCCCCGTTTTGATTCCGCCTAGGCCGGCCACGGTTTTCTTCCATCGCCCGTGACGTAGAATCCTTCCTCATTACGGCCACGGTATTCCCCTCCATCGCCCGTGCCGTTTGTCCACGACCATTTCGTATTATCTTGTCATTTTAACTTAACGGCTATCTCCGAGCCGTAGGCTAACCCTTAGCCATAATGCGTTATCGACCAGGTTGGCGTCCGTGCAGCGCGGGTAGCGAGCCCCGTTGCACGTGCCCGTCACACCCTTCGCTAACGTCTTTCATGTCTTATCTTTTATTCACTCTTTCATTTCTTTCTTTCACTTGTTCGTTCATTCATTCATTTATTCACGTATTCATTCATTCATTTATTCATTCGTTACGCAACTCCCAGTGCAGGAGTTGCCTTGGCGACCCATCGGTCCCATAGTCTTTCAATGTTGCTATACTCTACTCGGAACGACTATGTTGATAGTCTTCCTATTTCATTGTTGTAACCCATTCATTGTTTCATTGTTGAACGCGTATGGGACTTGAACATATGCTTGTGCCGTAGCACGAGCGTGGAGCGCGGTACGAGAGTTCTCATATTTTCTATGTTTCTTTCCATATTCTATACAAGCATGCAAGATGGGATTATTCCCTTAGCTAGGTGCGTTGAGTCAATTATTAGCATGCACGGGGTTATCTCCTAGCGATTCTCGTGATAGTGTCCGCATTGTTATGTGTCTAGGCTAAGCAAAGACGGGTTCATCGGAGCCACCCACCTTAGCGATGTTCGCATCGGCCGAGCGATACTCCGAGTGCGCCTTTGAAAGTCTAAGTCTGGATTCATCTTGACGGGCCAATATAAGCCTTGCATCGATTCTTCATCAGGTCGATGCCAACTCTGCGGGTCGACGGCTCGTTTGAGTCGTTGCACTTGCCGTTTGAATCGGCGTTCCGCTAGGGCGGAGCGGGTCGTTACACTCTCGTTATGAGCCCCACTGAGCTGCGATAGAGACTTACTATAGGTTGTGAGCCCCCACTGAGCTGTGATCTATACGACCGTGAGTCCCCACTGAGCTGCGGTTTACTCCGATTTATTCTTAGTCATGTTTATCAGCACGATTCTCGACGACATGCCATTTCTTTATATTTTATTCTTGTACTACTCTGCAGTCTTTATTTCTTGAACTATTTTCTATCCTTCTTTGCATGTTAAAACTATTAAAGTAGGCATGTATATTATGTGTCTTGCTTGTCCTTTGAGGACCTGGTGATCTCTCCAGGTGTGTTGGTGATTTTCGCAGGTGCTCTAGCCAAGGACATAGTTTACAATCTACCTTCGCTATGCTAGCTTTCGGATCGTCTTTCACTTCGCTCGACTCTTCCATCGTTGCTATGTATTTTTCTTTTTTTGTTGGCATTGGATTTGTCTCAGTCCAACGTTTTATACAAATGACATTTATAAGTTCATTTAAATATATATTTATTTGTGGATGAGATTAGTTTCATGGTTACTGCATTTTATAGCTTATGTATACATACGAGATTTCCGTATATTGGAGTATGCTTCATATGTATGCAACTGGCATGTCTACGTACTTGGTCCTACGTATTTTGGGACTGGGGCGTTACAGACCTTGACGACAAAATTTATATGCATCAACCGGAGGGCTTCAAGGTGGTTGATAAAGAAAATCATGTGTGTTTGTTGAAGAAATCGTTGTACGGGTTGAAGCAGTCGCCTCGACAGTGGTACAAGCGGTTCGACACCTTCATGACACAGCATGATTTCACCCGAAGTAAGTATGATTTTTGTGTTTACTTTCATGGACTTCGTGATGGAGATTATATCTATCTATTGCTTTATGTGGATGATATGCTTATTGCCTCAAAAAGTATGATAGAGATAGATAAACTGAAATCTCAACTTAGCTCAGGGTTTGAGATGAAAGACTTGGGTGGAGCCGAAAAGATTTTGGGGATGGAGATTAAAAGGGAGAGGGAGAAACGAAAATTGTCTTTGTCTTAGAAATTGTACATTGAGAAGTTCATTGCTCGTTTTGGTATGGAAGATGCAAAGGTTATTTCTACTCCCTTGGCTGGCCACTTTAGGCTCTCAGCCAAGTTATCCCCTACTACAGATGAGGAGAAGAAGCACATGGCTTGAGTTCCTTATGTGAGTGCAGTTGGCAGCTTAATGTATGATATGGTGTGCACTCGACCAGACATTGCACAAGCCATAAGTGTGGTTAGTCGCTTTATGGCTAATTTGGGAAAGAAGCACTGGAAGGGTGTGAAGTGGATATTCAGGTACTTGAAGGGCACCACTGATGTGGGGTTACAATTTGGTGGAGACTTTAGTCAAGTCAGTGGATATATAGATTCGGACTATGTTGGTGATCTGGATAGGTGCAGGTCAACTACTGGATACATGTTTATTTTACATGGTGCACCAATCAGTTGGAGGTCTATGTTGCAGGCTATAGTTGCACTATTGACTACGGAAGCAAAGTATATGGCAGTGACAGAGGCAGTAGAAGAATGCCTATGGCTTCGTGGTTTGATTAATGACTTGGGGGTGAAGCAGGATGTAGTTGATGTGCATTGTGATAGCATGAGTGCTATCCACTTGACAAAGAATCAAGTCCATCATGCAAGGACCAAGCATATTGATGTTTGTTACCACTTCATACAGGATGTTGTAGAAGACGATGATATTGCACTTGAAAAGGTGCATACCAAGGACAACCCCACCGATATGTTGACTAAGGTTGTTCCTGGAGCTAAGTTCCAACATTGCTTGGACTTGATCCAAGTCCTACCAATTATTTGAGAGCCCTTAGGGGTGAAATTGACGAGTGGTTGATTTGCTGAAGCTGTGCGGTGGAGAAGTGCCGGCTCGATTTTGTGGCAAAATTTTGCCAAGGTGGAGATATGAAGGATAATGTCCAAAAATAGGTCCATGACCTTTTTTGACCATATATATAGTAGTCCTATATAAGATTGGATTTGACCATATATGTGGTAATCCTACTTAGGATTGTATTCTTTAGCCTACATAGGATTGAATTTCTAAGGGTCTATATGTGCTCCTTGATATATATGATTGTGCTCAAGTTGTTGAATAAGTTCAACACAAGAGAGCTAAAGTTGTTGAATAAGTTCAACAGAGAGATTTTTTCTATCTTTGTGACAGAGAGTTCTTAAATGCAAGGAGAGAAGTGTTGAGAGCTATTGTAAATCCTTTTCTTCTTCATAGTGGAACTAAATCACCCTCGTTTGTGGAAGTAGACATCTTGGCCGAACCACGTAAATCAGTCTTTGTGGTTGTGAATTTTTTCTGAGTTTCTTGGGTTTAATTCCACTGTGCCCCTACAATGTAGTTATAATCAAATATCTTTAACCCACATGGTTAAGATGCGATACATTCTTCCCATCTGAATGGATTCGATCCCACAAGAAGTGTCATCTATAACAAATTATTGTTAAATTATTTTTTAACAAATGTTTTAGATGTGCACGTGCACTAGTAGTAATAATAATAATAATAATAATAATAATAATAATAATAATAATAATAATAAGAAGAAGAAGAAGAAGAAGAAGAAGAAGAAGAAGAAGAAGAAGAAGAAGAAGAAGAAGAAGAAGAAGAAGAAATAGAATCAGTTAAGTTTCTTCAAGTTAAATATGTCGATGGTGTTATGTCTCTACCTGGTATCACTAAAATTATGAGTATTTTTCACTTTTAAATGTATAATTGAATGACAACTTTAAAATAATATAAACTATTTTGAAATATATTTACTTTGTCGAACATGAGTGACCTTTGTGGTCAGCAGAGAGATGCATAAAAGGTGACAGAAGATCAGTGAATCGGGTTACTGAAGCATATTATTCCTTCCATTTATAGTGTTACTTATGTTTCATTCTTAGTTAATAGTGTGTGTATATATATACTAGTAAATTTACGTGAAAATAAATAGTCTATGATATTATTCAAAAATAGTTCAAATATTTAAATATATTTAAATTAAGTTTTGCTAAACAATTTAAATATTGTATGATGTTTTCTCTGTTTATATTTAGTTTTTAAATACATATTTGTACGGAAGTAAAGATGAAGAAACATTGTCGTGATTTTTTAATAAATGGTGGATGATATATATACGACTTGGACTGCTCTTTTCTGAGCGGCTTGAAAATGGCTCAAAAGTAAGTCGTCCAAGCCGTATGTATATCATTATCCATTTAATTTTAAAAAAAAAACGGAAGATTATAATTTTAAATTTTCTTTCTCTTCTCCCCTATAATCGAATACCCTCTCTTTTATTCACATATATCCATAACAAATTTTAATTATTTTTTAACAAATCTTAATTAAAATATAAATATATATAACAAATCAAAATTTATATTTAAATATTTAAATTATTATTTGATAAGATTAGAAAGGGAAATTATTTTACGCACAAGACATATGCTTTTCCTGGTAGGAGCCTACTATTTGGCTCGCCCGCCACGTGGCACTCCCCCATTGGCAGGACGCCGGCGTGGGCCCCACGTTAATAGGAGGAGGCCAATAGGAAAGTGCCACGCAGGCGGGCGGGCGGGCCCAACTGCGGGCAAAATACTACCAAAATTCATCGCTTTAGCGACGGATTAAGTCCGTCGCTACTCGCGACAGACTCCCGACTATATACTGACGGTTTACCGTCTAATCACTTGTATTTTTTTTTAATTTTAAGGATAAAAAGTTGTCGCACACCCGTCGGTATGGCGTCAGCGAAATAGCGACGGACCATGTAGCCATCGCTAGGTAGTCACTCCTTAGTCAATATTTGCATGGAAAAATGTTAAAAAATTACGAAAAGTTTGACGACTACGTAGCGACGGATCGTCCGTCGCCCAGCTGATGAGTTTTAGCGACGAAAACTATAGCCATCGCTACGTAGTCACTCAGTTGGCAGAAAAATATATGAAAATTTGTGAGAAATTTTACGACTACATAGCGATGGATATATCCGTCGACAACCCGTCGCTAAATAGCCAACTCTAACTTAAATTGAACCGACGGGGGAGGGGGGAATTCCATTCGAACCAAAATATTTCTCTCTCCTCTCTCTCTCTCTCTCTTGGAGCTCTCTCTCAAAGGTACTCTATTTCTCTCTCTCTCGTTTGGTGGTTGTGGGCGACGGTGGGGGGGGGGGGCGGAGGTAGCCGGCGGTGGGGGGGGCGGAGGGGAGCCGTGGTGGGGAGTGGATGGTCGGCTGTGGTGGGAGGCCGCAAGGGAGGGGAAGGATGGAGGCCGCGGGGGTGGGGGGACGGAGGGGCCCCGGGGTGGGGGAGGCCGCGGGGGGGAGGGTGTGGGGCGGAGGGGGGCCGGGTGTGTGGGGCGGTGTGGGGGTCGACGGTGGTGGGAGTAGGGCTCGCAGGGTGGGTGGGTGGGGTGTAGTGCATGGGATGGGGGCCGGGGTGGCAGGGAAGGCCCCCGGGGGGGGGGGAAGGGGGGGCGGGGGTCGAGGGCGCCGGTGTCACGCCCCGATCCGGGAAATCGCTCGTCCTCGCTAGATTTTACCCAAATCATCATCCTCGCTGGGGCGTAATGCCGCACGAGCCTGGAGTTGCGCTCGTGCAAGGCAAGATAACGGTTCACATAGTGTTTATCTCAAATTGATAACATAAGCAGCGGAAGGAAACAAGGTATAACATAAGAATCTCTTTTATTGATAACAATTTGAAGGTTACAATGGCTCTGAATAGCCCAACATAAATGCCAATTGGCGACAACGCTCATGATCTCTCTAGCTCACAAAGTATTACATTGTTCCATACATCATGCCTCTTTATAGCCACCAAGTAGTCTTCGGCCGAACATCTCTATGTCGCAAGTCTGAACGCCTATGCGGTAACTCCTCTTGAATGCTAAGGACCCATGCCTCGACGCATCCAAGCCAAGCCCCGCCTCGAGCTGAACATATCCTGACCTGCACATAAACTAGTGGGGGATTAATAATTTCGTCCTCGCTTCGCACTGATCAAGATCCGCTCGCACCCAAACCAAGCACTAAGTAAATTTAGTGGAACATGCATCATTATTTGGTGATCTTTCTATTTAGCCTTAGGATCAGTTTCAAGGCAATATTCGATATATAGCAACATATCGTAAATGTGTCCCACACCGTATTCCTGCAGCAGATAC
This sequence comes from Iris pallida, assembly GCA_029216955.1. Lineage (NCBI taxonomy): Eukaryota > Viridiplantae > Streptophyta > Magnoliopsida > Asparagales > Iridaceae > Iris > Iris pallida. The sequence continues at coordinate 2,288,999 of JANAVB010009400.1, read as the reverse complement.
AGTTAGACATAATCGAAAACATAAACATAGTGATTCGTGCTCATCCCGTTCCTCTTTGCCTAGCCTGCCATGGTTAGAACTTCGCAATCATATGATTCGTGCAACCGACCAATCATAATCGTAAACATATGCATAAGGGTGGCAGGCCCCTGCGCCTGCACCCAGCTCTCATCTCAGCCCATCGGTCCTATCTATATGAAGGTCACGGTGTTTCGCACCGTAATGGACTTGGCATCTCTTATGTGTAAGCCTACGATCGCTTCGATACGGGTTGCTAGCCCAATATCCGAAGGATCCTAAACTTACGGATATCATAGCTTATCACAGCACTGGACGGTCGCAATCCGTCCGAATGATGTGCACCATAAATACCACACATAATTTCCTCCTAGGCCGAACGGTCCCGGTGCCCCAGCGTAACCATCTGAGGGAAGCCGCACCCGTGCACGGGCTATCCGAGTCCATTGACCATGCAATACGTACCATAGCATACAAGTCATATCGTTCCAACTAATCTCGTATTCCATAAACATAATCCCGCTCCATAAACATATTCGCGTCTCATAAAAATAATCTACCATCCTTATCTTAAGCTCTGTCGGCGTTATGTCCCAACACATCCATATTGATACACGATGCCCAACGGCTTAGTCATCTCGTATTTATATTCAGCGTGTACCATTCGTGAGTTGTTCTCATAGCCTAATTCCGTAGTTACTTACTTTTTCCCTAGCTTCCGTGCACGAGGGCACGCTCAGCACCATAATCGATGTTCTACGCCTAATGTTCAATGTTCTCGGAGCCGTGTACGTGATACACATCTCGATATTGTCTTTCAATGTTCTACCATCACCGTCCTACCGCGACTCGTACACTTGATGCACGTCGCTTCAATTGTTCGATTGTTCAATGTTCTATCTTAGTGTTCGACACCTACTTGGACCTTTTGTCGCCAAGCCACGCTCGCTGTACTCGATAACATCTTATTCATACAATGATATCTTTTATTAGACATGAAGGAATATGGAGAGAGAGTCAAGAACCCGCCCACCTTAAGCCGATACGCCTTGTCGTTTTGTCGAGCTGAAGCGGCTCGCTTCCATAACTTGGTCGCCTAGCTAACTCTCGTACTTAGCCATTCCTTTGAACTACTCGATTGATTTGGCCTATCGCGCCCATGCCACAATATCACTCCCCGATCCTGGAATACGTATTTTAATACGTATACCGACAAATTGTATTTACCTTGTGTTTATACTATATTTATTATGCTATCTTTTTTCATGCATTTTCCAAAATAATTGACAAAATATTATTTCCTAATTTATTTTCTGCATTTGGGCCTACAGTTTTGGCTCATTTGGGTAACCTATTCTTGGTTCACCAATGGTTCATCATGAACCCATGGGTCCAAGATCTATATATATATATAACTCATCTCATTCTCTCTCCTCTCATTTACTTCCTCTCATTTATTTCCTCCACCAACCAAATATTTCCTCCATCAACCAAGGCAAGTACCAACTTGCTCAAGAGATGGATCCATAAATGTTGTTGATGTTTTCTTACAAAATTACTTGTCAAAATATATTCTTCTCCTTATTCTATACTAGTTTAGAACTTGAAGTTTTCCATTTTGAAGCTTTAATTTTTGTAGATCTAGGTTTTAACCATTTTCGGATCTTCTTGGTTTTGATCTAGCAAACTTCATTATTTTCAAGTTTTGATGGTTCTATGTTGTAGAGAATTTTGTTCTACCCCATTTTGACCTAAGGAAGTTCCGATTTGGGCTCCGGATGAAGGTTTTGTGTAGCTTGGAAGCCATGGTTGCTTGGCTCCTCTTCTCGGACGAGTGGAGAAGAAGAGCAGTACTTGACCGCATGAATCTTCATGCGGCAAGTCTCTGGCTGCATGACCTTTCCAGCCGCATGAGACTCGTTCGAGCTCAGCCGCATGGAAAGTCCTTCCTAGCCGCATAAGACTTGCTTGAGTACTTGACCGCATGAATCTTCATGCGGCAAGTAATTGAGCCGCATAGCCTTGTTCAGACTCAGCCGCATGAGCCCCCATCGCATGGACTTTATGCGGCTAGCCTTCGAGCCGCATGAGTTCTTTTGCACCCAGCCGCATATGCGCTACTATTTTTGGGCCGCATAAGGCCCATCCATCATCCAGCAGCATATGTATCGCCCATGCTCAGCCGCATAGGACTTCATCTGATCGCAGCCGCATACGCTGACACCCCTTCGTCCGCATGAACCCGCCTTTCCAGCCGCATGCGCCTTGGGGCTCCCTGAGCCGCATGAGCGTGTAGTCCCAGCCGCATGAACCAGTATTGACCCGGCCGCGTGGACTCACTCCCCCTGAGCCGCATGGACTTTTGTGCCATATATTGTTACCTTATTATTATTATTATTATTATTATTATATATATATATTATATGCCCATTTTATATCCTTACGCCTTTTGTCCCGAGCATGATATGAGCACTAATGTGACCCGGAGAACAAAGTGTTCCTACCTGATACATGTACCTGAATGTTCCAGTTCTTGTTCATGCTCGACCAATGACTCGTAACTCCACGTGGCGTATTTGCAATGATGCATTACACTAAGGAGGGTAGAACATGTTGACATACTGATTGACATGGATCCTCTTTGGGGTACTCGTACTAAAGTACGACTTTAGGGGGATAATCATGCAAGCCACAGCATGAAAATCCAAGATTTCACCTAGGGTTAAATTAGGCAACTAAATATACTAGATGCATGGGGAGGGCAAAATCCCGAGATCGTGTTACACCAGCCGCCTTGAGATACTGTCTTGACGCGCCGGCTGATCTCCACGGATACTGTGTCATCTGCAACGAGTGGATGACTGTATCCGATTAATTCCTGCTACATATTATATGTTTTAGCAAGGTGGCCTTGCGAGGGACCTGTGCTCAATCATACCTGTTTACGCGAACCCCTGGGTGGGCTAGCCTTGCTGGAAAGATACGATCTGAGGATTTCTACATAACATGATGCGAGGATAACCTCGTCCCACTAGAAACTCGTAGACTTGATTGGCCGTGAAAACGACTTGCTTGTATCCTATTACCTTCCGTGAGTAACTGAGGGAAGCGGACTGTCATGGTACGTGATCCAACCCATGTTCTTGTTTGATTGTTGGGTTGGTTATCGTGCTATGATAGGCTGTGGACCGAAGTTATGAACGGAAGACTTATTCTGATTATGGAGTGCTACTTCTGTGAATGACTGAGGAACATGGTCTATCATGGTACATGATCCAATCCATGTTCTTGTTTGATTGTTGGGTTGGTTATTGTGCTGTGATAGGCTATCGATCGAAGTCACGATCAGGAGATTTTATTGTTTATACCTTTTAACTTATGTAAAAGTTATAGAGTACGACACGTCCCGACTCCATGCGGCACCTTTTGTCCTTGTTTGGTTGTAAGGGTGCCATATGGGTTCGAGGATGTTGCGCTACCCTATAATAGTAACATAAGTATTACTATTATCAATCATTCTATTAACTGGGTTTTTTAGTCTTATCTCTTGTGCCCCTTTGGCGGTACTTGCTATTCGGGGCTGATTCCGCTGGTTTTGTTTGGCCAGATCTTGTAACAGAGCCAGAGGACACTATCTTCCTTCCTGACATCAATGGTGCATACTAGGAGCATGGCAGTTCGGGGACTCGAGTGGGTTTCTTCTCCACCACTCCTGCTTATACTTTTGCGGCGTTTAGCCACCGGCACCTGTTAGCCGGATTACTTGATATTTTGTGTCAGTACATGATTGTAATTAAACAGACTGCAGCTGTGTATAATTTGTACTCTTGACTCTCTGAGATAGCTAAATTATAAAGCTAGTCTCTCATGATCATTTTGATGAAGCGTCAGGGACGCCTTACTGCTTTATCTTTAATGTTCATCTATTTGCTGATGTGATTTGATTGATTGAGACATAGAACTCTGTGGGACCATAGGAGACTTAATTGTAGAATGTACCCCCTAGTCTTTCGACAGCCACGATCGCCGTATGACGTTACGTACCTCATATGGAGTAGCTGGCCTAGTCCGTCTCCGTATTTCGGTACTGGGGCGTGACACACAATCTGTTGCAAGGCCACGATTTGGTTTCGCGGATACTTCACTGCATAAGGCAAAATGTCGACCTCTTATCGTCCAGCGTAAAAGCATAGCCTGCACACCATATCAACTAAAGTCAACACTTGCTCAAACGGGACTTATCCTTTCATCGATTCGATTCATAGATTCCAACCGACTCAAAGCTTACCTTTGGCTAATATAACTCTAGCATCGATTCACATCGATACTTCAACGGGTCAATGCAACTCTTCGAGTCAACGACTCATCGTAATGCACCGTGCGGAGCGGGGCATTACATAATATACCACTCAAAATCAGGTTCGTCCTCAAACCGAAACCAACACTTAATCCAAGTGCCTCGCTAGATCATTTCACGATCTCGTGCTACTATCGTTGGAATCATACAACTTAGTTTGGATCATACACATATTTTAGGCGTCCCACCAATATATGCATTTCAGCCAAGCTTAGTTGTAGGATATCGGGACAACTAACAAGCTCAACTTAAATTTCAAGCACCAATTAGTCCATCCTCGACTTAGTCAAATCTTAGCGCCTATTCTCCAAATACTTTTCGTATGCATCATCCCATAACATGCGATCCTCTTCTAACATCTCTGCAGCGCCTATTCGCCCAACCGTTTTCTATCTTTCACATAACTCAAGTCTTTCACCTAATCACCCATAACATTGGCCTCAACGACATGGACTAAGTCCAACATGTCTCGAATTCCTTTGCCTACCATTTGTACTAAGTCTCGTACACAACTATTCCAACGTGATCCACGTTCTCAAACCATATACGTATCGCGTCTGGGGCTACCCCCGCTAGGTAACTTATCCAGACATCATGTTCGCGCTCTTCCGACACAAGAGGTCAACTTGAGTCTACGATGCTCAAAGGCAACAATCTTTTCGACCCAAGGTCTCTTACGATATGCCTATCCCCGATTCTCGGCCGAGTACGAATCCTTTACTCAATTTCGAATCAATCCCGACTAGTTCGTTTCGTAACATAGATAGCACGCTCAACACACATAGCCTAACCGTTACTCAAACCGATCTACGGCACAACTCTTAGGGTCGTTCTACTATTCGTCGCTCTCGCGCATTGCAGAATCCTTGCTATCGCCTTACCGCATCGCTATGCTAAGCACGTTTCTCAATATCCATTCGATCATCGACCAACCAAGTCTACTTACGTACTTATTCGATCGATCATAAATTTCCTTTCCTGACCGTATCATTCTAGTCGAAGGCTACTCGCTAACTTATGAAATACGATACTCACTCGCTTAGACTTATCCTCAACATGCACTACATCATTCCTCCTCCTCGACAAAATCTTTATGTGACTTCATTGGGTCATCCTATAGGACTTCAATATTCACTTGATTTGGCGGTCAAGTCTTCTAGGGTCATCTGCCCCGAAACTACGCTCGATAATTGAAGATCATCAACGAGGGACAGTTACAACGAACCATGCTATATCCTATCGCGGAGCCAAATCAATTCCCGACGATTCCTATGAGACTTTATCCAACCCGACGTAATCCACCACCAATCCATAATTTATCTACTCACTCGCGCAACTGATGCGCCGTTACTACTCGAATCACTTAGGCACTACCGTTAACAATATCGCAACCGAGCAATATTTGTTCGTCTTAGTACGAGTCTATCTACTCACGGTCATTGCCTGACACACTTCTAGGCATATCGTACAATCCTCAATTTCATCTTCGCATCAAACCACAAGTCCATATCCAATTTGCCACGCCTTGCAAGTTTGATCATCCCCGCTGTATGAATCACCATACCAGCGCTCACGTGGAATGATTGCCCTAATTTGACGTGACTGATGTGCGATGCTGGAGTTGCACTCGCATAAGACAAGAATGTCGACATTGTGGTTATCCTCGAAACAATCAAGCACTTTCATTTTCATCCAAGTAATACGCATCCACTCTCCAATTCCCCGAGCGTTCCTACCGTTATCATCTAAATTGCCATCAACTTAACTTGCATCTTATTCATCCAACAATAATGCTCAACAAAATTTTCGTTCATTCGATCAGAGTATCACCGAGTTATTACATATCGTCTTTGGTACACCTCAATACCATCGTCGACATGCATAACTTGAACATATTCCTTTCTCATAAGCTCCAATTCATTGCAATCACTGTTATCATCCGAACTCGAATACGAATCAAGTTTGCACACATCAAGATCCATTTCATTATGACTAACTACCATCATCGAGACACGATTTTCATTTCATACATCCATTCTCATATTCCTAACTCGCACTTCCAAATCGTGCTACCGATTCCTCGCGCTAACCAAATTTCGTTTGCATAATTCTTCGTACCTACTCAACTCGTTCTGAAGAAGTCTTCATACTAACTCAACATAAGTTCGACCGGGTCGACTATTTCCTTAACGTGACATTCCCTTCGCTATGCTCAGCCTATCGTCCGACTTACGCTTAACGACTCTCATCCGATGCATCATCCATAGATGCAACTTCTCACATAATCATTCAACTCAATTCATCGAAGCATACTAGCATCGACTTCTATCAAGTCATTCTCGCTCGAGTCTCGGTACTACCTCGTCCGTTGAGGACAAACGTATCGTAACAACATAATCGTCTCGACAAAATCCATCGCAAGTCACCAAACGGCTTAACATAGCTATCGCCAAGTGGTATTCCATATACCACTCAGGATCGAGCCTATCGTTATCGATACAATACTTCGTTACACTTGCTCGCACAAGTGGTATTGCATATACCACTCGAAATTGAGTCATTACTTGACATCACACTCCGTATAGGTCTGACATCTATTCTCAATCAACTATCCCGTATGGCGATCTTTCTGATCCCAGCTCTAGCGTTCGCTCAAGTTTGACACACGTTCGATCCAACCGTACCATGGCAATCATATCGATCACACCGTAAAATCCGTTTATTTACAGCTCAATGCGACATACGGCCAACATAAACGTTCGCCCACTCAACTTAGCAACCAACTTGACTCGTTACTATCGCATCCACGATCTTCCAATCTAACTCATTGCAACTCATGCAACAACTCACTCTCGATACTTAAGGTCATTGCTCAATCTCGTCCAACATATCGTTATTCATCCGCATAGCCATACAACACGTATCCTATCCTGTCGACTCGTTGCACCGATGTAACGAATAATTCACGACTTGATGCACTCCGTGCAACCAACAATACATAACCATTCGTATTGCCACATGACTCGTATTGCCTCATATATCAACTCGCTGTACTTCGTGCAACCAACAACACATATCTTTCTCGCACTTCATGCGACCAACAACACATAACTTCTCGTATTTCGTGCGATCAACAATACATATATCATTACACTTCGTGCAACCAACATCACCATATTCGTTGCACTTCGTGCGACCAACATTCCATAACTCGTTGCACTTCGTGCAACCAACATCCCATAACTCGTTGCACTTCGTGCAACCAACATTCTCCGACGGCACTCGGAGGTAGCGTGATAGTCACGACATACTTGTGGCAGACATATGCACTTAATATAGACATATTGTATGGAACATCCAATGTAGCATCGAGCAGATCCATGAGCCATGCGGTTGCGGAAACAACTTAGAGTCAACTGATTTCAATAGCGAAGCAACTGAGGGTCAAAGAGATTCATGCACGGTCCAGAGGATGGAACCGCTCTGATACCAACTTGTCACGCCCCGATCCAGGAAATCGCTCGTCCTCGCTAGATTTTATCCAAATCATCGTCCTCGCTGGGGCGTGATGCCGCACGAGCCTGGAGTTACGCTCGTGCAAGGCAAGATAACGGTTCACATAGTATTTATCTCAAATTGATAACATAAGCAGCGAAAGAAAATAAGGTATAACATAAGAATATCTTTTATTGATAACAATTTAAAGGTTACAAAGGCTCTGAATAGCCCAACATAAATGTCAATTGGCGACAACGCTCATGATCTCTCTAGCTCACAAAGGATTATATTGTTCCATACATCATGCCTCTTTATAGCCACCAAGTAGTCTTCGGCCGAACATCTCCATGTCACAAGTCCGAACGCCTATGCGGTAACTCCTCTTGAATGCTAAGGACCCATGCCTCGACGCATCCAAGCCAAGCCCCTCCTCGAGCTGAACATATCCTGACCTGCACATGAACTAGTGGGGGATTAGTGCTTTCATCCTCGCTTCGCACTGATCAAGACCCGCTCACACCCAAACCAAGCACTAAGTAAATTTAGTGGAACATGCATCATTATTTGGTGATCTTTCTATTTAGCCTTTGGATCAGTTTCATGACAATATTCGATATATAGCAACATATCGTAAATGTGTCCCACACCGTGTTCCTGCAGCAGATACAGTTAGACATAATCTGAAACATAAACATAGTGATTCGTGCTCATCCCGTTCCTCTTTGCCTAGCCTGCCATTGTTAGAACTTACATAAGCAATCATACGATTCGTGCAACCGACCAATTATAACCGTAAACATATGCATAAGGGTGGCAGGCCCTGCGCCTGCACCCAGCTCTCATCTCAGCCCACCGACCCTATATATATGAAGGTCACGGTGTTTCGTACCGTAATGGACTTGGCATCTCTTTTGTGTAAGCCTATGATCGCTTCGATACGGGTTGTTAGACCAATATCCGAAGGATCCCAAACTTACGGATATCATAGCTTATCACAGCACTGGACGGTCGCAATCCGTCCGAATGATGTGCACCATAAATACCACACATAATTTTCTTCTAGGCCGAACAGTCCCGGTGCCCCGGCGTAACGTCCGAGGGAAGCCGCACCCGTGCACGGGCCATCCGAGTCCATTGACCATGCAATACGTACCATAGCATACAAGTCATATCGTTTCAACCAATCTCGTGTTCCATAAATATAATTCCGCTCCATAAATATATTCGCGTCTCATAAACATAATCTACCATCCTTATCTCAAGCTTCGTCGGCGTTATGTCCCAACAAATCCATATTGATGCACGACGCCCAACGGCTTAGTCATCTCGTATTCATATTCATCACGTACCATTCGTGAGTTATTCTCATAGCCTAATTTCGTAGTTACTTACTTTTTCCCTAGCTTTCGTGCACGAGGGCACGCTCAGCACCATAATCGATTTCTAAGCCTAATGTTCAATGTTCTCGAAGCCGTACACATGATGCACATCTCGATATTGTCTTACAATGTTCTACCATCACCGCCCTACCGCGACTCGTACACTTGATGCACGTCGTTTCAATTGTTCGATTGTTCAATGTTCTATCTTAGTGTTCGAAACCTACTTGGACCTTTCGTCGCTGAGCCACGCTCGCTGTACTCGATAACATCTTACGCATACAATGATATCTTTTATTAGACATGAAGGAATATGGAGAGAGAGTCAAGAACCCGCCCACCTTAAGTCGATACGCCTTGTCGTTTCGCCGAGCTGAAGCGGTTCGCTTCCATAACTTGGTCGCCTAGCTAACTCTCGTACTTAGCCATTCCTTTAAACTACTCGGTTGATTTGGCCTATCGCACCCATGCCACAATCCATTGCAAGGCCACGATTTGGTTTCGCGGATACTTCACTGCATAAGACAAAATGCCAACCTCTTATCGTCCAACGTAAAAGCATAGCCTGCACACCAGATCAACTAAAGTCAACACTTGCTCAAACGAGACTTATCCTTTCATCGATTCGATTCATAGATTCCAACCGACTCAAAGCTTACCTTTGGCCAATGTAACTCTAGCATCGATTCGCATCGATACTTCATCGGGTCAACGCAACTCTTCGAGTCAACGACTCATCGTAATGCACCGTGCAGAGCGGGGCATTACAGCCGGGGTCGACGGTGGTGGGAGTGGGGGTCGCGGGGGGTAGTGCATCTGATTGGGGCCGAGGGTGGGAGTTGGGGTCGGCGGTGGTGGGGGTCGGAACACACACACACACACACACACACACATATATATACTAAGTTTATATATATATATATATATATATATATATATATATATATATATATATATATAAACTTTGGACCGAAACCGAATAATAAAATTTAGTATATTCAAAACCAAAACCAAAACCAAAACCGAATAATTAAAACCAAGACCAAAACCAAAACCGAATAATCAAAACCGAAACCAATACCAAAACCAAAATCAAAATCGAATAATCTAAACCGAAACCAAAATCGGAACCGAAACCAAAACCGAAATCGAAACCAAAACCGAAACGAAAACCCAATCCGAAACTAAAACCAAAACCAAAGCCAAAACCAAAACCAAAACCAAAACCAAAACCAAAATTTAGTTAGAGCGAGCCAGAATTCTTTGTCAGAGAAGCCTCCGTCAGCGGATTATGGCTCGTCCCACCACCAATCTGTATCAGTATCGGACTATTTCATTGAGTATCAGAATCGGTATCGGTATCGAACTAATTATGTTTAGTTTTCTTACGATACAGATTTTTACATCCAATTTGCAATAGATCGTTACTTTGTTGATCGTACATGGATGTACTAGCGGATCAACCTCCTCGACCGTAGGTACTTATAAGTATCGACCGTATCGGTTGGTATTGGTCTTAGGAAATTGGTATCGTCCTATCCGATATATATCGGTCGTATAGCTAGGATTCGTATTGGCCTTATCGATTCGGTATCGGCCATATCCGATAGGTATCAGCGTATCAAATTAGTATCGGCAGTATCAGATTTGTACGGTAGAAGGTTTAGTAACAACTGTGCTTGGATTTCTCTCTTCTCGAGCTAGATTACCATTGCAAGAGAGTCACGAGAGCGTAAAAAATCTCCTAAATATTGATGTTTACAGGAGTGATTGGCCAGTTACAGTAACATACATGCTTCCTTTTCCATCAGGAAGGAGATATTGAAAGCAATAACATATAGAGTTATATTTTGGGAGAATTACAAGAGTTCTTCTTCCAAAATTTAACTCTATATGTTATTGCTTTCAATCTATCTTTTCCTGATGGAAAAAGGTAGCATGTATGTTACTGTAACTGGCCAATCACTCTCGTAAACATCAATATTTAGGAGATTTTTTATGCTCTCGTGACTCTCTTACAATGATATTCTAGCTCGAAAAGAGAGAAATCCAAGTACAGTTGTTACTAAACCTTCCATAATACTAATCCGATACGGTCGATACTAATCCGACACGGCCGATACCTATCGGATATGGCCAATGCCGAATTGATAAGGCCAATATGAATCCTAGCTATATGGCCGATACATGTACATATCGGATAGGATGATACCAATTTGCTAAGGCCAATACTAATCTGATACGGGCTATACCAAACCGATAGACCGATATTAATCTGATACGGTCGATACTAAGTACATTCGGCCTATACTAGCGAATCCACCAGTTACTGCACGGTGGGCCCCGGAGTACCCCCGGACTCGGTTACATCCGGTTATTGGTGAGTACATTTGTCTTACGATACAAATTTCCACATCCGTTATAATCTCTAATTTGGTGAAGTAACTGACTACACTTATTCTTATTCTCTCTAACAGTGTATTTAGAGATGAATTCAAAATGAAGACACCCGATATTATCGATGAAGGACTTCAAAGAGTGGTTGATTGTACCTTTTCGTCCTGGTTTCGCAAATACGAAAGTAACTGAGATAGTAATTTATACGGCTACCATTAAAATATATGCATCTAAAATATTTAAATTATCAATATCTGTTTATAGGTTTTATTGCCTGAAACAACACTCACAAATGAGAGTATTCGTTATTTGGCATTGGGACCGAAGAAGCATACAAAGACTTGGCGAGGCTATATCATTAATGGCTTCAAGTTTAAGGAAACTCAGAATGCTATAAATGCCGAATATGTCAATGACGACTTCAGTACCAAGGATTCTGGTGTTTGCATAAGAGGCACCATCTATGACGACGAGCCGGACTTTGACTATTATGGTGTGCTTCGGGATATTGTAGAATTACAATATAGTATCCTATATGATATGCACATTGTGATGTTAAAATGTGAGTGGTTCGATATGATACCAAATATCGGTTGGAGAATCGATAAACAATTTGGATTCGTCGATATAAATCATCGCAGGAGGTATAGAGGGTCCGACACGTTTGCGATAACAAGTCAGGCTGTTCAAGTCTACTATACAAGCTACCCAAGGCGTCGTAGAGATCAATTTGACTGGTGGGCAGTATGCAAGATTAAATCTAAAAATACATTCAACGTTGGAGACCCAGCATACCAAGAGGACCAGATCGAAAAATCCCAATACTTGGTACAACAGTCGGATACCATGGATGTTGAAAATATTATTAAGGAAAATAGAGGGGAGGAAGAGGTTGATACACAAGACTTAGCTGCCAACCAGGGGAGAAAGAGGCATCTTGTCCCAAATATTGAGGATGAGAAAGAAGAAGAAGAAGAAGAACTTGATGAGGATGAGGATACAGATGAAGTCAACGATGAGGATGAGGATGAGGTTGAGGATGAGGAAGAGGATGATGATGAGGACGAGGCTGAGGACGAGGACAAAGACGATGACGATGATTAGATTAAATATTAGTATATATTAAAAACACTTTCAATTACGTGATTTTAGTTTGACCTCATAAAAGCACTTATAACTTAGCGAATTCAGTTTAAACTTCTACATATTCTTGTTTCAGATGGCACTCCTAGTTCTTTTCTTCACGGTGTCATTCGTCACCCTGCTGATGGCTAGCACTCGTCATCATGTTTCTGGTGGTGGTGGTGGTGGTGGTGGTGGTAGTGGTGGTGGTGGGCGTGGTCGTGGTCGTGGTCGCCTTCAGCCTTTCCGGGAGGCGACCCCATCTAGCGATCCCGACTCGGAGAGTACCCCGGGCACAAACTCATCCCGCCGTCGATCTACCACGAGGCTATCGATACCTTCGTCGAGGGCGTCTCCATCTGCTAGCGGATCCATTTTGCCAGTGGATCCACCAGCGGTACCACCAGTTACTGCACAATGGGCCCCAGAGTACCTCCAGATTCAGTTACACCCAATTACTGGCGAGTACATACGCGGAGCCGCGGATCCTCCGACGCCACCAGAGAGGCCGATGGGCGAGTTCCGACGAGAGCTATGGCCTGCGGGTGAAGCGTAAGTAAATTTAAGTTAATTTAATAAATTTGTTTCATTTATTCAAGTTAATAATCTAGTCGTTGCTTCTTTGTAGGTTTTTTCCGTGGCATGCTACCAGGCTTCTAGGGCAGATTATCCGGACAAACTACCATGACCCCTACCTCAATTTTTCTGAGGTGTCCCTAGACTTGCAGTACCGCTGGCTCGACAAGATGAGGGTATATATATATATATATATATATATATATATATATATATATATATATATATATATATATATCTTGTGATTAATTATTAATTACTCTTTAATCAGCTATTTTTTTAATATCGTGATAATTGAATTTGTATGTCAGAGGACCTTCTGGTGGCCCCCCCATCGCGAGGAGGCGATCCGCAGGATCTATAGAAGCGCCACCGGAAAGAGGATCCGGGATGCGGTTTATGACCTTCGAACGGCGCATTCGAAGAAGGAGTGGATCCGACAGGACTACTATGAGCAGCTCTTGGAGAAGATGGATGCTCCTGCCTTCAAGCAGAAATTGTAAAAAGCGAAAGCGAACCGACGGGCCGTGGGGCTACATACGGGGGGATCAAAGCCCCACGCAGCGACGCTTGCAGAATTGGTTAGATACCGCAAATTCATTTCACTATCTAATTTAGTACTATTAATATATTTAATTAACTAAATTCTACGAATATTTCGTATACAGACCCAATGGGTGTTGAAGGAAGAAAAAGATGCTCACTCGGTCACCATGTACGATGTATTCCAGCATACCCACAAGAGGCGGAAGGACGGAAGCTTCGTCGACGAGAGGGCCAAGGAGACGGATGTAAGTACTTACGTTTATGAGACTTATGTTAGAATTATAAGTATTCAAACTATAACTTAGGTAAACTTAGGATTCAGAATATAACTTAGGATTCAGACTATAACTTAGGGAAACATAGGATTTAGATTATAACTTAGGTAAATTTATAGTATAAACACATTCATTTGATAGGCTCCGTATCGTGAGGCCCTTAGTCGGGTTCAGCCATCTGCTGCTGAGGATGTCGGCGAAACGACGCTCATCGGGACGCCCTCTTCTATGGTCGCTCGCTACGACAACATGTTCGTAGATACTGTCGGCAGCTTTAAGAAAGGGCGCCTGTACGGAGTCGGCTCCCTGGCGCCGTTATACATGGCGATTCCGAGATTTCTACCTCCCCCGCCTCCTTCCGCGGCCTCGACAGACGATGATGTGAGGTCCCAGCTTGCGCATCTAAACGAGGCAGTCTCGGACTTGCGGGCGCAGTTGTCTACGTACTTTCCGTGTCCTTCTACTGCTTTTGGTCCGTCTGCTCCCGGTCCGTTTACTGGTGCTGCCGGTCCTTCTTTCGTCGAGCGTCTCTCTTTTGACCCAGCTGCCCCTATCGTACCGCCTCCTACTGTGACGACCCTTTTCGACCTGATGTTGCCAGAGCAGCTACGCCAACTTCCAGACCATGTCTTAGGGGACTGCCGCCATACCTGTTGGAAGTGTACATGCGTCGGGCGGAGCAGGGAGTACCAGCACTATCGGATGATCCAACTTCTCCTCCTCCTCCTCCTCCTTGATGTTTGTATTCAAATATTTTGAAAACTGTTTAAATATTGAATATTTGTGTGTTTTGTGTGGATAATTTGAAATATTGGATAATTTTGACTGTTTAAATGATTGTGTATTATTTATGTTGGTTTGTGTTGGTGGATGTTTGGGAATGATCTGTTTTATTTATGTTGGTGGATGTTTGGGATTGTATATTGGATAATGTTGAATGTTTGGATAATTTGTGTTATTTATGTTGGTGGATGTTGTGTGAACAGGAAATGCTCTATTTTATGCAATTTTTTAAAAAAAATTCTCAGTTAGCGATGGAGTCGTGACTACCAACCGACGGAATATCTGTCGCTAACTGGAACTATTCCAAGTTAGCGACGGATGGCGACTACTCACTGACGGAAGATCCGTCGACAAGGTTCTGAAAATATGAAAAAAATCACAGAAACGGATCGACGGATATTCCGTCGGTAGGCCGTCGCTAGTAGTCGGTAAAAGTTTGGTGACGGATAATCCGTCACCAAATCCGCGACTGGTTGACGACGGATTAGCGACTAAACCCGACAGAGTAGCAGCGGAATATCCGTCGCCACGGTTTTGGAAATATGAAAGATTTACAGAACCGGGTCGACGGATGTACCGCCGCTAGGCCATCGAACAGTAGCGACTACAAGCGATGAGTTAGCGACGGAGATTGCATATCAGACACTCTCTGATACGCGTTTACCGACCATTTAGCGACGAATTAGCGACGGATATTGCGTATCAGATACTCTCTGATATGCAATTACCGACCATTTAGCGACGGATACAGCCGTCGCTAAGGCAATATATCATTAACTTTCTGATACATGCTTTGACAGAAATCCGTCGGCCATTCGTTGCGAGATGTACGAGTATGGTTGACAGAAATCCATCGCGAAATCGTCGCTGGACGACAACTTGGCGACGGATTGTTTTTAGCGACGAGGCTTTTCCCGACAGATGTTTGTGACCAAAATCCGTCGGCCATCCGTCGGTATTATCATTTTCCGACGGCTGGGCGACGGATACGGCCGTCGCTAAAGCGATGAATTTTGGTAATGAAATAGCTTTTCCCTTTCTGGTATTAGTAATGTGCACGTACATTGGACATGCGTAAAAAATGAATTTATTATTGAAAAAAAATCATTTATAGGATTTGAACTCAAGTAATCAAAGAAAATGCCTCCCACATCAACCACTTGATTTAGAATTATTTAGATATAAATATATCATATTAGGTAGTTAAATGCTTGGTTAAGTTTTTTTAATAATTAGTGGAGTATTTTGATATTTATTTAGTTATTTTTTATTTCTTTAAAAATTCATTTAAATGATGATATATATACGACATATTAGACAGCTTGTTTTTAGCCGTTTCTAACTTAGAAACAGCTCTAAGCCGTCCAAGTCATATGTACCTCCTCTATTAAATAATAATAAAAATTCAAACAATTTCAAAAAACTATCTAACTAGTGCGCACGTATCCTCAAGTAATTAAGAAAATACAAATACAAATTTAAAATCTACATGAACATATAATAAATCATAAAATATATTTAATATTTAAATTATATTAAACTAAATACATGATATTATCTAACTGACACTCATCAAAAATTCTAAAAACATATCCATAATAAATCATAATTAAGATATATTCAAATCAAATTAAAACATTATAATTAAAATTCTTATTTAATTTTCAACAATATTATTTAAAAAATTGGTCCATGCAAGCATGAGAACGTCAATAAGGGGCTGCTTGGATTGAGGTGGAAAAAAAAATAAGCAGAGTTAAGTGGGATTAAGTGAAGAAAAGTTAAATGAGGGAGTGTAAAGTCGCTGCATATAACTTTGCTTGTATTGGAGGGAGAGTTGAATGTGGTGTGTTTAATAACACTTGCTTAAATTGGAGATTTCAAGTGAGAGGAAGATTAATAAAAATATAATATTTACAAAAATATCCTTATTACATATGACATAAAATTTAATTTAATTTAAATTTTAACTAGAACTTATCAAAATATCTTCATAAATGAGTAAGTTACGAAGCAACATATTGGAAGTAAAAAAAAACATGATATTTTATAGTACAAATAAGGAGTATTTATGACTTTTTAACAAAATTACTCACTTCTCTTGCTAATCCTCCGATTTGGGGTTAAAAAGAAAAAAAAGAAAAGCAGGCCTCGTTTGGTTCACGGAATCATGGGGTTGGGAAAGGAAAGTGATTACTTTCCTATGTTTGGGTACCAAAGGAATTGAGGAGGAAAAGAAAGTGATTCCAATGGAAGAAAAATTAGGGGGGAGAATGATTCCATCCATACAAGCAAGTAATCACTTTCCCACATTGAAATATTCACTTTCCTTTTCAAATTCCTTGGCATTTCCAAACATCGGAAAGAAAAATCAGTGAGAATTATAATTTTCTAAAGGAAAGAAAATGCCAATTAATTGATTTCCTTTCCATCCTTTTCGCGAACTGTCACGACCCACACCCGAAAATTCGGACACGAGTACGTAGAAACACGTCCAGCCTATATTACAGAGTCGACGGTATATGGTACACCGTCTAATCCTCATATAACATCCAATCCAACAATAAGAATATAAATCACAATATCAAGATCTAACTCAATCACAATAGAAAGAAATATCCGCAAGAGTCCATCTAGAATATAAAATACATAACTACTCAAATAGGGTACATCCCAAATAAATGTTTTGGTGACAAATTCAGAGAACAAGTAAGTAAAATACTAACTAAAACTAAACATCCTCCAGTCGCAAATCAGCTACTACATCTCATGTATTCTCAGGTATACCGTGATCAGTCTCCTGTGTACCATAGTAAGTAGGGCACCAGTCCTCTAAGTCATCGCCTAAAAATGTGGTTATCCAGTCAGGATAGAAGCAAGTACATAACATTATCCACTATTTATAACATGATAGAAACTAGCTATATAACATGAAATAGAGTATGAGTTACAGAATAAGTAAACTTTAATCATTATACGACAAGTAGTAGACAAGTAAAATAGGATAATCATGGCAGGAGCAATCATAGCATATGACAAAATTAATTTGAAATGCATAAGTCATAACTATACTAAGTGTATTGAAATACCACGTTCTATATATGATTGGGCTGAGGGATCTACTTGGTCCAGCTTAATCATACGTGTCGTGTACGATTTAGCTATCAACAGGGAATATGGAACAGGAAATATGGGTTTTGATCACATATATACTAAGGTATTTTGTGTCCAACTAGTAGTCACAATCGCAACAAGAAACATGTACAAGATAATTATAATAACAGTTAAATCTCGTGTGATAGTTGTGACAATAACCAGGGAATGCACATCTAAATCATAAAATAGAGTAACTATCAGGAAATTAAAGTAATCGCTGTAAGTACTTGCCTTGGTTTGTTGTAGTTGATGTGCACGACACGAGCATGTCGACACAGAGAGCATCAAAAGCTAAAGTTCATAATAAATCCCAGGATCGCATCATCCCAAATTATAGTCATAAAAATCATGTCATCCAATACCATATACATCGTCCAAATAATCCAAGATATCCCATATTGGAGTATCCATAATTCGTCGTTTGATTTAGAAGAGAGTCACATAATAGGAAACGCATGACCAGGCTCTATCAAGATTTAATAATCGAAGAAGAATTGAATAACTATTTTGGAAATATTTATAGTATTTGAATATATGTTTTGTTAAAACATTTGAAATATATATTTAGATAGGAAACTAATTTTGATAATACAATCTTTAGAGAAAATGTATTAAAAATATTATGGTAATAATCTAGAAGTTAAGCTTCAAACAATATTTATATATATTTTGTTTCAATTCAGAAATTATTTACAACATATATACTTTAATACATAGTATACATATAATAATACTTATTGGTTTAGGAATATAAATAATAGTATTTACATCTATACAATATACAGTAAAATATTACTAAAATACTATTGTCACTTCTATTTTTCGTTATACGTATTTCTAGTGTACGTATACCGATTTTGACCCGTATTTTAGTTACTGTATTTCTGTATTTCTTTATGACTTGTCTTGATGTATCTTGACTAGGGTTGACCTTGGGTTGGTTTGGTCCAACTTGACTTGTTATGGATGGCTTAGTTTGGTTTATTTTGATGGTTGGTTCAACATGTTGAACCATCCCCTCTCTTTATAAACCCCCAACTACTTTCTCTCTCTTCCTTTACTCTTCATTACTTCTTCTTTCTCATAACTCTTTCCACTACCAAGAAACCCTAGGCAAGTGCTAGCTTGCTTCATGAGAGAACTCATTTCTATTTGTTCCATTGTTTTTCCCACATGATTTTAAGATACTTTAGAACTTGGCATTTTTTAATTTGGTAGATATTTTCTTGTAGATCTAAGTTTTAGTCATTTTCGGTTTTCTTGGGTTTTGATCTATAAAACCTCCTTATTTTCAAAAACTGATTGTTCCATGTGGTAGAGAATTTCATTTTATCCAAATTTCACCTTTGAAAAGTTAGATTTCGTTTTGTTTTGACCGAGTTATGCAAGTTTGAAGTTCATGAGTTCCATGGCCATCTTTCTCGAATGTTTGGAGAAGATGAGCAGCCTGGCCGCATGGCCGTATAGTGCCTGGCCGCATAACTGCATAGTGCCTGGACGTATAGTGTCTGGCCGCATAGCTACATAGTGCCTGGCTGCATAGTGCCGCAGACCGCATATTTGGCTGCTTTATGTCCTATTTGGCTGAATTGTGGCCAGAATTTCTCCCAACTTTCAACATGAAAGTTGTAGATCTTTTCCTTGGATTCAAGAATATGTTACTAGCTATTTTATGTAAGTTTCTCTCATTCATGATAATATAGAGATAGAACACGTCGTGGCCCGTCGTGGCACAATATTAACAAGTAACCTTGACATGATAATGACATGATCATGGCTCGTCGTGGCACACTCTTAACAAGTAACCTTGACATTATAATGACATGATCGTGGCCCGTCGTGGTGCACTCTTGACAAGTAAACATGACATGTAATCTTGAATGATGTTGCGACGACTATCTTGACATGCTGAGTAATAACTTATCTTGACACCGTGGGTGATTGTGCAGCCCCTCTTCCCGAAATTTTTTTATAATATATTTTATTTATTTATTTAAATTAAATTGTGATTTTTAGAATTTATAAATAATTATTTAGTTATTTATTACGGTAGGCGACTTTAACCATGGTGGAGTTTTGAAGTACAAGACGGCTAGAAAATGTGGCACGGATAGTGTGATGGCATGCTTCGACTAGTGTATTGGTCCTGGTAGGAAAGGTCAAACCATATTGATGACCTAACTATGAAAACCAAGCCAAGTTGTGACTTAACCTTTACCGAAGTTTTATTTATTTATTAATTATATTATTGAGGTTATATAATGTTAATATTATTATTGTGATTATTAAATATAAATTATTTATTAGTTATTAGTTATTATCATTTTGTTATTTATCAAAAGAAATATGTGTATATATAAATATATAATATTATAAATGTGTATGTGTACGTATATATATTCATATTATATACGTGTGTGTGAATGTATATATAAATATTATATATGTGTGTATTTGTATGTATATATAAATATATATAATAGTGTATATATATATATATATATATATATATATATATATATATATATATATATATATATATATATATATATATATAGTGTATATATATATATATATATATATATATATATATATATATATATATATATATATATATATATATATATATATAAATATATAATAGGCCCAATCCCTGACATAGTGACATAGTGACATTTAGTATAAACGTATAAGGCTATAGTAATTATATCAAATTGGATATGAACAAGCTTCTTGTATTAAGGTCAAGATTACATGTATAATGAGGTCATACCTATATAATGAGGCGGTGAATAACCAACTCCAAGTAGCCATGAACTTGAGAAACTCCCAAACCGAGAGCAGCTATAAGCCCAAACCGAGCCATGCTCAGCCCCCGCACAAGAGTTCCCTCCCAGCCCAATCAAATAGCAGCAGCAAAGCCCAGGCTCACCACACCGAAGCTAACCGGCCATAGGAGCTGAACCCGAGCAAAAAACTATATATATATGTATGATCGAGAGGAGTTTCATATAAAAAAAACCTAACCCGATCCTAGCCCACGACCGACGGCGACCCCCCCAGCCTCGCACGCGCCACCGCAGGTGGCCGCCGGCCAACCACGCGCGGTGGCGAGGCCGACAACGGACAGAACATGGGAAGTAACAGAGCAGCAGCTGTGCACGAGGTAACTCTCTTCCTCGGTTAGTTTCTTCGTATTTACTCGACCGATTTTGATCACGTAAAACCCTGAGGAGAGTCCACATGACCCTCTTTACGACCCACCCAATAGTTCCTCGAGACGTCGACCCATCGAGTCGAAATTTCAACTCGAAAATCCCAAAAAAACTGTTCGGATTAGAAACAGAGAACCAGTCCAATCACACATGTTTGAAGATCGATTTTGATCGATCCAGCACCATATTAGAAATTCTATTTGAACAGACTTTTAGACAACATGTAGGGCTCCACGTCCCAATTCGTAGAAGTCGATTTCATCGACTACGCATCGAGAAATCGAATCCCGAAGTTGACCGAAAACCCGTTTTAAAATCAATAAAATTCTTCGATACGACGTGCGTCCCGCCAAACCGGGCGACGTGGTCGCAAACCGAAAGCATCGAAAGGTGCGTAAAGGCTTTGTGGACGTATGGGCTTTGACGGAATTCAAATTGGTCGCGTGTGTGCAACGAATTTGATGCGTATCCGTCGAAATTCACCGTATCGGCCTCTGTGCAAATTTTCCAATTACTTTGTTCACGCTCGTTAGATCGAGATAAAACTTGCGCCAGCAGGACCGTATCATTTTTCTGGTCCTGTATGCCAAGTTTGGTCCGATTTCGATGTCACGCCCCAGAACCAGAATACTGGAGAGCGGGGGCAGACATAGCCAACTACGTATATTGAAATAGAAGACCACCTCGATATACGGTCATGGCTGTCTAGAAATATGAGGGTTTACTGCAAGCCAACAGTCTCTTATGGTCATGAACAAGCCTAATGTCTCAATCACAAGCAAGTAAGTAAGGTCGCAAGATGTATGATCATTAAATATACAATAATAAGGGTCCCAAATATCACATATTCAGCTGATCATGAAGCTAGTCATTACAAAATGTTAGGACTAGCAAGAGTTAAGTCATACATGATCAACCCTAGGATTTGTTAATCATGTTTACAGCCCGTAGGCAGACAGTAAGTAAAAGTGCATCGAGCTAACAGGTGCTCGTCGGCTAAACGCCTCAAAAGAATAGTTTTACAATAGAGTGAGCGAAACAAAATAGAAAACCCACTCGTAGCCCGGGTTCCGTCTAGTTGTCACCATTGGGCTGGAAGCTTGGCAGATCCTCGGAAGCTGCTCCGAAATCTGGCCACAAAACCAGCTGGGTCAACCCCAGAAAGAGCAAGTGCCACAAGGGGGCCACGAAATAAGAACAAAAGCCAGCATAAGCACAAGAAAATCTAATATTTAAAACTAGAATTTACGAAAACATGTCAAGATGATATACGACGAGATAACCATGGAACTATTCCGATAGCCAGGTTACAACCCGTAAACCAAACAAGGACCGGGGTTGTAACTCTTCGTCTGAACAGAACTTGGTTTCCCACCATTTATCGGCAAGATAATAATGCAATAAATCAAGACAGGGAGCAATCTTGTACTGGATCAAGACATGGCTAGACTGGTTATACCTCATTCAATCAATCACGGCCAAACAGATACTACGGCTTACTACTTTAACTAACTAGGGTTATCGCAGGCCTAATTACTAACAAGGTGCAGTAAGATTATTCCACAACCACAAGCCCTGCAGACCATCCAGGTTACCCAGGTCAAAAATTAGGGGTTAAATTCAGGTGGGTACATCGTCCAGAAGACAAATGTACCCTTAGGTGACTTAGAGGGTACAACACGCGACGGTGTGCTGGAAATGTGCCCTACTCGACGGCAGGCTACAGATCCCAAGAGCGCCCAGGTAACGGGATTGCCTACAGCTGTGTCATCTCTTTATGACTACTGAGTTATTCTAGTTATTAACCTTAATCCATTTTAATAGGTACTCCTGACCGTGGTACTCAGGAGTCCCATCCTAGACATGATGCAAGACAGGATAAGTGGATTTAACAAGCAAGCAAGAAGGAACTACCCACGGTGTCAAGGCAGGTCAAGTTAAGTTAGCCGTCGCAACAGCATTAAGATAAATTATGTCAGGGTACTTGTCAGGAGTGCGCCACGATGGACCACTATCATGCCAGGTTGGTCATGTCAGGAGTGCACCACTACGGGTCACTGTCGTGTTATGCTAGTTCCTGGTCATACCATGCCATGTGCAATAGTCATTCCAAACATATTAAGTAAAATCAAGTTCATGACAAAAGGCGTAAGGATATAAAATGGGCATAAAATATCTAATAAAATATCAATATACAGGGCTATAGAAGAGCCAAGCTTAAAGAAATAAGACCAAAACTCCAAGAGCCAATGGGTTAAGCAAAGGGTCAAGAGAGCTGCGTACGAACAAAAGTCACGCACGCATGAGAGCTGCGTACGCTCAAAAGTCACGCACGCAGGAGCTGCGTACGCTCAAAAGTCACGCACGCAGGAGCTGCGTACGCTCAAAAGTCACGCACGCATGAGAGCTGCGTACGAACAAAAGTCACGCACGCATGAGCTGCGTACGAACAAAAGTCACGCACGCATGAGCTGCGTACGAACAAAAGTCACGCACGCATGAGAGCTGCGTACGAACAAAAGTCACGCACGCATGAGCTGCGTACGAACAAAAGTCACGCACGCAGGAGAGTGGCATACGTGAAAAGTCACGCACGCCAGAGAGCTGCATACGTGAAAAGTCACGCACGCAGGAGAGCGACATACGTGAAAAGTCACGCACGCAGGAGAGCGACATACGTGAAAAGTCACGCACGCCAGAGAGCTGCGTACGCGTAAAAACACGCACGCAGGGTCTGGGTCTTCTTCTCCATGGCTGAGAAGAAGCTCCAATGGCTCCAAAACTTCAAGGCATCACAACTTGGCCATCCGAACTCCAAATCCAGATTTCCAAAGTTCTAACCAGGGTGGAATTGAACTCTCTTCCACATGGAAACATCAAAATCCATAAAAATCCAACTTAAGTAGATCAAAACCATACAAAACTGAAAATAAGAAAAACCTAGATCTAGAACAATGGAGACTCCAAATCATAAAATGCTAAGTTCTAATGTTGATCACCATGTCCTAATCTATCAAATGGACAAATAAAAGAGGGTTCTCATGTGGTGGCAAGGTGCACTTGCCTATGGGTGGGTGTGTGTAGAGGAAGGAGAAGAGTGTTGTGTAGAGAAGGGAGAAGAAGTAATAACTGATGGTTTATGAGGAGAGAGAAAAAGTTGGTGGAGTTATAAAAATGGTGGGATATGGTGTGTTGAGGGTGGAGAATAGGTTAAGGTGATCCAATGCTCAATAAACCAAACCAAACCCAATCCAATTAAAATCGAGCCATGTCAAAAACCCAAGAATACGAGAAATACCAAAATTCTACAAGTTGAGAAAAAAATAAATAAATAAAAATACATGCCAAAATCCAGATACGAGTATAATTATGAAATACGAGAAATACGGGAAATGAGGGTGACATCCGAGACAGTTGATTGGATCGCCGTTTTGCGAGCCCCACGGTCTGACTCGACGGGTGATTTTGTGCACGGGCTGTCGGAATCCAACTTAGGACATACTGTTGGGTTCGTATCATCAAAACGAATTCGTAGACATGTAGTTTGATGACTTTAGAGACCGTTGACTTGGCACATTTTTCAGTACAAAACGGGTCCAACGACGGACACCGTTTTGGCCCAAAATTACCGTTTTGCCCCTGTGTCCAGAATTGGACTTAAGGACAGGCGATCCTAGCTATTTTGACTATTCTAAGAACATTAGTAATATTTATTTCAGCTTTCGGGGACTGTTGTACGAGTTTTGACTATTGTGGCATTCTGAGTGGTTCAGATTATCGGTTACACCAGCACAGGACCACAGGCAAGTACCGTTTGTTGTCTGTATTTCGATATTGATCTTTACTATATTTCATTGATTGGCCATTGGATATGTGATTTTTATACTATATTATAAATTGTTGAGTTGGGAATGAGAAGTACCAAGGATGTGTGATCCGACCGTAGATAGTATTTATTTTCATGCAGTAGACATCGTAGACAGTGCTTATTTTTCTGCAAGTAGACATCGTAGACAGTGCTTATTTTTATGCAAGTAGACATCGTAGACAGTGTTTATTTTTATGCAGTAGACATCGTAGACAGTGCTTATTTTTCTGCAAGTAGACATCGTAGACACTGTTTATTTTTTTGCAAGTAGACATCGTAGACAGTGCTTATTTTTCATGCAAGTAGACCTCGTAGACCGTGCGGTGTAGTGTCCCAGACTGATCACATATCAAAGGTACTTCTAACATTTAGGGAAAGTATTTTATGTCTATTTATTTGCTATTGGTTTTTCGTATTTCCTGTTTATTTTTAAAAACATGTAATTGATGTCTAACCTTTATTGTATAGTCATTTTCTTTATTTAAAATTGTATTCAGTGAATTGTGCTCGTTCCATTCCTAACTGGAAACCAACATTTTTCAGGTTAGCAGTGGATTCATTTAGCTTGGAGAGTAACGGGAATACTTGCAGACAAAAGCCTAGAGACTAGCTAGATAGTTGAGTTGTAGTCATTCATTTATTTGTACAAGTTTATATTTTTCTACAAATATAAAACTTGGGATCATTGTAAGTTAAATTAATTATGTGAATGAGCATTATTTGTGATTTTGATCTTCATGGCCGTGACAGCGTTCTACCGCCGACACTGCGACGTAGGCTGGCTTGGACACGTCTCGTATCCGTTTTAAAAAAAAACGGGTGCGGGTCGTGACGAGTTTTTGTGGTGGCCCATGCAGGTCTGTTTCTCGCAAATCATGCGAACTCGTGATGGTACTTAAGTTAGTTGTACTATTGCGAGCCTGCGACAAGGAAATGCTCATTCACGAATTAGGATTAATTTAATTTAAGTGAATGACTAGGGCTAGGAGTCCCTTATACAAATTTACCGATGGGTAGCCTAGGCCATACAATTAAGATGAGGAGTTATTAATTTTGATAGTTGTCAGATCTCCATAGGTACACTATTCCTCTTGATATGGCGATATGATCCAATGTGGATAGATTATTCACTTGGTGAGACAGTGCTTCATAGAATAAATGATCTAACCACGATAAATTGTTCAATTCCTTCTCTTTGCCTCTTTAGATATCATCCTCATATCTTAGTCCGAATTGCCTATTTAGTTCCTATTTTGCCTATGAATTATTATTTTATATAATTTCTGATTATGTTACCTATATATGAACTTCGAGTTAGTTTCGATTCAAGTTTTTCCTCAAAGGCTTGAGTACACATAGAATAGTTAGAATGTTTGTATTTCTTTGTCCTCGGTTATTTTCCCTGTTCAATCTTTTATCTTAAGGGTTGTGACTGATAGGACAAATGCTTACGCTTTATTTCATAGGCAACTTGTTTGAATCTCTAGGAGCTCATGGATTTTTACAGATGTAGTTAAAGGAATGTTAGTTAACTCATAATGGCAGGATAGTAGCGCACTGTCGCCATTTATTTGAATAATGGAGACTATGGACTCCCTGCAGCCAGCAGCGCACTGGCGAGACACAACCCCTAGAGGTGAAATTAGTTTAAGAAAATATAGGTGATGGGATATTGTTAAAACTATGGATAGTGGTCCTCTCTTGATCGTAGTTACCCTTGAGCCAATATTGGATAGAGTTAAGAAGTGTTCGATTTTGTATCATATTTGAGTTACGAAACCAAGGGTTTACCACAGCCAGAGTATACGGGCGAGGCGTAATCCTCGGTGAAATGACTTCAAACATGATTATAAGTTTAGGATACCATAGAGGATAAAAAAATGCCCTGTGTGACCCATAAGATTCAATCCAATACTAGTAGAAGTTCTGTCAGTTGGGTAGCATGTCTCCCAACCTAGCATTCCGTGGTCCTTATGACCTATTGACGAGGTAATTGACTGACACTAATAGGTTTACCTGGAATATAGAATTTAGAAGTCCATAATCCATTGGTTGACCAAGGTCTTATGAATAAGAAGATAGTAGGATGACAGTATAAGCAAGAACATCGGGTAAGGTTTGATTCTCACGTCAAAACTCGAACTACTTGTGCCTTCTTTCAAAAAATCTTGTATACTTGTAATTTGACTATTTTGACCAATGTTGCTATCACAGCCTAGTTTTGCAAGCTTACTCTTTTATCGAGCTTGATTCAAGACATATGTTTATTGGGGACGCCCACTAACATATTGTCTAATCAGAATCGATGTATTACGGTCTGATCAACCGTAGTGCACTCGGTTCGCTCTCTCTTTGATTATCCTACGTGGATTGAGATATCGAGGTATCTATGACCTCATCCGCGACTGCTTTGACAATTCCTCTTGAATTATATGTTCGTCTTTGAATCACGAAATTGTATTCAGAAATATCTTCCTTGAACTCTTTATTGTTTTTGTCTTTCACTGATTTGGAAAGACGAAAGCTCGTGATGGTAGAGAGATACAGAGTATCCCCATGGCTATGATAGTTGTATACACAAGTATAGCTACCATCAGCTAGCCTTATGACTAAAACATTGTCTTGAGTTACTCGTTCTTCTCTCGACCATCAAACTACTATTGGAACCTTATAGCCATCTGAATTTGAGAATGATTAGGGTTTTACCCTTAGTCGAAATGCCATACTATCTATTATCAAGAAACCAAATGTCGTGAGCCTCTAATTATTTGCCTGAAGCTCGCTTTAACTAGCAACCCTAAAACCTTAACCCAACCTTTCCCCGACCAAAGCCCACAGTTTAAACATGAGATGAATAGACAAAGGTAAGGACAATCATTTATCGTGACTTTGGTAGACACTTATCCCGAGATTGGTTTCCAACAGGTATTGTCCTAGTTATGTAAATTTTATTATTAAGACCTAACTAGTGTTGGAACACCACAGTCACTAGCTTAGCCAATACCATAGCTTAAATACCGTGTCATATTATGATCTACCAGTTGTCAACAGCAATACATAGTCACTACATCCTATACCACTAGAACCCTTGTGACAATAGTCTGACAGGCTTGACATAAATAGAAATTCATGACTCAGATGTTAGAATCTTTTTATAAGATGTGCCTTAGAGCGGGTTACCCCGTCGACAACTCTTGTATACTGTGGACGAGTAGGTCATTCTATTTTATCGACCATGTGTCTTAGTACACACTCATTTTCCATTTATTAAGGAACGACCCTTGACTTGGCTTATATCTACCGTATCCCGTTATGCCATGCCTTATTCTTTATTAACAAGAGTCGAGGTACAATACCCGAACCTTGGAATTCTTCTAACTATATTATTCCTAAAACCATGTCCTAGCTTCTAAGGTGGGTAGACTGTAGGCCTTCTAAAATTCTGGGATATACGAGGATCACCGATTGATTAGAATAATTTTTATTATGATGATAATTAGTGCCCCATGGACTCCCACTTTTCACTTAGATTATTTTCGTCCTTGGCCGTGTCATTAACATTCGGAGCACGAGACCAGTTGTTACCTTCCAACAAATTTCATATGCAAGACCTAGACGAGTCCACCTTCATCTAGGTATATCATGTCCCACTCAAACACGTCCCCTTGTGCTCTATTTTTATGGTACGACTTTTAGGTAAAAAGGACTAGCTATAACCCTTACCATAATACCGGTAAACTTCCTGACCTCCATTAGAGCCTCAACCTTGACTCGAACCTTACGACCCAATATATGGTTGTGATCTACTCGAAGCCACTATGCACATGTCACTAGAGTGCCATTCAATTGTGTCTTTCTGTGCTACTTAAACACAAAAGTCACGGAAGGCGCATCTTCAGGGCTTACAGAACCTATTTAACCAATCTGACTGGCAACTAGCTCAACCATTGGATGAAAATCTATTCTAGGTTACCCTAACCTAGTAGAAATAGTTTTATGAGTGGAATCTTGTCCAGTCAATATAGATTAAAATCCGAGGTTCATTCAACCAACGATTGATGTCCAATTAGGGAACCCATTAAGACCCAGTAAGACCCATCCATGCACACCACCAAACTTGGACTATAAAATCGAACTTTTGAAATAGGCCTCTATACCTATGATGTAGTCTCCCCTTTTAGAATGTGAAGTCATTCGTAACCCTTGTTTCATCTACCTAGAAGTCGCGATACGATCTTGTATTGCTTGTTTGTGTGTTTAAATAACCACGAAAAAAGATCACAACCATGGTTTTCCAATATCCGTTCTATTATGGAATCTTGTTTAGATAGAACTTCGAGAGCGGAACTTCTGTATTGCATGGAGTGCAAGACCCTCTGAGAAACAAAGGGTTCTTAGACTTAGCAAGTGACTAGACTAGAGTAGCCCAATCTAGCAAATAAGTCAATGGTTCATAAACTTTCTTCCTATCTGCATCATTAGATACTCTCTACCGCTCTAGAAATTTCATTTTTACTCTCGATTGTTCCTCCTTATTTTCCTGTCCTTCCTATTTTGGAGCGACGAATAGTCATGCTTATTAGAAATTACCAATATTTTTTAACTACTTGTGTAAATTATTGCTTATTAAATATTGGGTTGTTTGATAGATAGGAGTAGATTATAGATACCGTAAGCAGTAGATATCTATTGGTAGAAATTTTAGCAAGTAGTTGGATGATTATAAAGTTTTAGTGACATGATATTGAGGGAGTAGAGTGACCAAAGGTGGGTAGGAATCCTCAAGGATTCGTAGTTACAAAGTGGCTAGGAGGAAATATAAACTATTTTGAGGAATTAAATTTTAAGGAATAGTTATGAATTAGAATTTCGAGGACGAAATTATTTTTTAGGTGGGTAGATTTGTAGCCCCTCTTTCCAGAATTTTTTTATAATATATTTTATTTATTTAAATTAAATTATGACTTTTAGAATTTATAAATAATTATTTAGTTATTTATTGCAGTAGGCGACTTTAACCATGGTGGAGTTTTGAAGTACAAGACGGCTAGAAAACGTGGCACGGATAGTGTGATGGCATGCTTCGACTAGTGTATTGGCCCTGGTAGGGAAGGCCGAACCATATTGATGACCTAACTAGGAAAACCAAGCCAAGTTGCGACTTAACCTTTACCGAAGTTTTATTTATTTATTAATTATATTATTGAGGTTATATAATGTTAATATTGTTATTGTGGTTATTAAATATAAATTATTTATTAGTTATCATTTTGTTATTTATCAAAAGAAATATGTGTATATATAAATATATAATATTATAAATGTGTATGTGTACGTATATATATTCATAAAAAAAATATAAATATTATATATGTGTGTATTTGTATGTATATATAAATATATATAATAGTGTATGCGTGTGTGTGTATATATATATATATATATATATATATATATATATATATATATATATATATATATATATATATATATATATATATATGTATCATGTACAATAGGCCCAATTCCTGACATAGTGACATTTAGTATAAACGTATAAGGCTATAGTAATTATATCAAATTGGATATGAACAAGCTTCTTGTATTAAGGTCAAGATTACATGTATAATGAGGTCATACCTATATAATGAGGCGGTGAATAACCAACTCCAAGTAGCTATGAACTTGAGGAAACTTGAGAAACTCCCAAACCGAGAGCAGCCACAAGCCCAAACCGAGCCATGCTCAGCCCCCGCACAAGAGTTCCCTCCCAGCCCAATCAAATAGCAGCAGCAAAGCCCAGGCTCACCACACCGAAGCTAGCCGGCCATAGGAGCTGAACCCGAGCAAAAAACTCTATATATATGTATGATCGAGAGGAGTTTCATAAAAAAAACCTAACCCGATCCTAGCCCACGACCGACGGCGACCCCCCCAGCCTCGCGCACACCGCCGCAAGTGGCCGCCGGCCAACCACGTGCGGTGGCGAGGCCGACAGCGGACAGAACATGGGAAGTAATAGAGCAGCAGCTGTACGCGAGGTAACTCTCTTCCTCGACTAGTTTCTTCACATTTACTCGACCGATTTTGATCTCGTAAAACCCTGAGGAGAGTCCACATGACCCTCTTTACGACCCACCCAATAGTTCCTCGAGACGTCGACCCATCGAGTCAAAATTTCAACTCGAAAATCTCGAAAAAACTGTTTGGATTAGAAACAGAGAACCAGTCCAATCACCCATGTTTGAAGATCGATTTTGATCGATCCAGTACAATATTAGAAATTCTATTTGAATAGACTTTTAGACAACATGTAGGGCTCTACGACCCAATTCGCCGAAGTCGATTTCATCGACTACGCATCGAAAAATCGAATCCCGAAGTTGACCGAAAACCTATTTTAAAATTAATAAAATTCTTCGATACGACGTGCGTCCCACCAAATCGGGCGACATGGTTGCGAAACGAAAGCATTGAAAGGTGCGTAACGGCTTCGTGGACGTGTGGGCTTTGACGGAATTCAAATTGGTCGCGTGTGCGCGACGAATTTGATGCGTATCCGTCAAAATTTATCGTATCGACCTCTGTGCAAATTTCTCAATTACTTTGTGCACGCTCGTCAGATCGAGACAAAACTTGCGCCAGCAGGACCGTATCATTTTTCTGGTCCTGTATGCCAAGTTTGGTCCGATTCTGAGACAGTTGATTGGATCGCCATTTTGCGAGCCCCACGGTCCGACTCGACGGGTGATTTTGTGCACGGGCTGTCGAAATTCAACTTAGGACATACGGTTGGGTTCGTATCATCAAAACGAATCCGTAGACATGTAGTTTGATGACTTTAGAGACCGTTGACTTGGCCCATTTTTTGGTACAAAGCAAGTACAAGGCGGATGCCGTTTTGGCCCGAAATTATCGTTTTGCCCCTGTATCCAGAATTGGTCTTAATGACAACCGATCCTAGCTATTTTGACTATTATAAGAACATTGGTAATGTTTATTTCAGCTTTCGGTGATTGTTGTACGAGTTTTGACTATTGTGGCATTCTGAGTGGTTCAGATTATCGGTTACACCAGCACAGGACCACAGGCGAGTACAGTTTGTTATCTGCATTTCGATATTGATCTTTACTATATTTCATTGATTGGCCATTGGTTATGTGATTTTTATACTCTATTATAAATTGTTGAGTCGGGAATGAGAAGTACCAAGGATGTGTGATCCGACCGTAGATAGTGTTTATTTTTATGCAGTAGACATCGTAGACAGTGCTTATTTTTCTGCAAGTAGACATCGTAGACAGTGCTTATTTTTCTGCAAGTAGACATCGTAGACAGTGTTTATTTTCATGCAGTAGACATCGTAGACAGTGTTTATTTTTTTGCAAGTAGACATCGTAGACAGTGTTTATTTTTCTGCAAGTAGACATCGTAGACAGTGCTTATTTTTCTGCAAGTAGACATCATAGACATTGCTTATTTTTTATACAAGTAGACCTCGTAGACCGTACGGTGTAGTGTCCCAGACTGATCACATATCAAAGGTACTTCTAACAGTTGGAGAAAGTATTTTGTGTCTATTTATTTGCTATTGGTTTTCCGTATTTCCTATTTATTTTCAAAAACATATAATTGATGTCTAACCTCTGTTGTATAGTCATTTTCTTTATTTGAAATTGTATTCAGTGAATTGTGCTCGTTCCATTCCTGACTGAAAACCAACATTTTTTAGGTTAGCAGTGGATTCACTTAGCTTGGGGAGTGACGGGAATACTTGCAGACAAAAGCCTAGAGACTAGCTAGATAGTTGAGTTGTAGTCATTCATTTATTTGTACAAGTTTATATTTTTCTACAAATGTAAAACTTGGGATCATTGTAAGTTAAATTAATTATGTGAATGAGCATTATTTGTGATTTTGATCTTCATGACCGTGACAGCGTTCTACCGCCGACACTGCAGCGTAGGCTTGCTTGGACACGTCTCGTATCCGTTTAAAAAAACGGGTACGGGTCGTGACAGATTGTTCTTGAATGTGCTTGTATAAGCTACCAGTCTCGTCTCGCATCATGTCTCGGACTTACATCCCTGGTTACCACGGTCAGGGATTCATGCTGAATTTGACTAGGTTAATTACTAGATTGATTAAAGTATCACATATAGAGATATGTTTCCAGTTACATGCGATCTCATTATCCCGACCACACCTAATGGACTTGTAGCTTGTCGACGAGTAAGACACTTTTCCAGCCCACTGTCATGTGGGGCACTTCTTGAAACAAGTAATATGCACACTGTCATGTGTTGCACTCCAAGTCACATAATAATTCTTGATAACTCTTACATGAACCTCGTCTGGATAACCTGGATAGCTGCAGGACTTGTGACTGCCTGAACATCTCATTGCATCTTACTAGTAACTAGGCTTGTGATAACCCTAATTAGTTAAAGTATCAATCCGTACTCTTTGCTTGGCCGTGAATGTTGGATGAAGTCCAAATTCTGTCTAGTCTTGTCTAGATCCAGTACATGGCTATCTCAGGACATGCTTGCTTACGCTTTACTCTTAGCAATGAATGGCTAGAGACTCGGTTCTGTTCAGGTGAAGGGTTACAACCTCGGTCCTTGTTTGGTTTAAGGATTATAACATGGCTTCCGGAACAGTTTCTCGTCCTTTCTTCGTTTGTTGCCTTATTTACATTTCATGTCTTTTTATTATTATTCTTGTTTATGTTCTTACATGCTGGTTTTAGTTCTTAAGTGAAGCCTCCCTTGTGGCACTTGCTCTTTCTGGGGTCTGACCCCGCTGGTTTTGTATGGCCAGATTTTGGAGCAGCACCCGAGAATATCCCAGTCTTCCAGCCAGATGGTGAACACTAGAAGAAACCCTGGCAACGAGTGAGTTTTTATCTTGCTCTCCCGTTCTATTGTAAAATTATTCTTTTGAGGCGTTTAGCTGTCGAGAAAGTGTTAGCTCGTGTTGAATACTTATATTTCTTGTCTGCCTAAGGGCTGTAACATGATTGAAAAATCCTAGGGTTGATCATATATGACTAAAATTCTTGCTAGTCCTCGCATTTTGTACGACTAACTTCATGATCATCTGCATATAAAATATATGGGACAGCTTACTATTAATTATTTGATGGTCTAATATCTTGTAACTATTATTACTTACTTAAGATTGAGACACTAGGCTTGTTCTTGACCATAAGAGACTGATGGCTTGTAGATAAACCCTCATACATCTAGACAGCCGTGACCGTATGTCGAGGTGGGTTACACTTCTATATACGTAGCTTGCTGTGTCTGTCCCCCGCTCTCTAGTATTCTGGTTCTGGGGCGTAACAACTATACATTATATAGGTTTAAATCCACAGCCCAAAACCTTAAGGGTTTCCTCTCTGGATGGGTTGGCCCGACCCGGCCCGGCCGACTGGTTCAACCAATCTCTACTGCTTATATGCAGTGCGAGGGATGGAGAAATAAAAAGAAAATAAAAGGAAATGAAGAAGGAAATGAGGGAGTGAGAGAGAATGGTACACAGAGGGAGAGAGTACGAGCCAGAGATGGAGAAGAAGCATAATGAAAGAGTGTGAGAGGCTCGAAAGGGAGGGTTTCTTACCAAGGCGGCGGAGTAGCCTCGGTCGCGGGGCTGATCGGCGAGGACGGCGCACAACAGATCGTCGGATCTAGCGATGGCGACAACATATCTGAGTCACGACGGTGCCCGAGATGGTCGTGGTGGCAGGGTTCGCCGGAGGGCACACCGGGATCGGCAGTCGTCGACGCATGCGATGTTGGCTGGAGCGGTCGACTGCGGCTGTGCTCGACGGAGGCGGTCGACGGCGGAGCCCGATTATGGTGGAGATTGTCGTGAGGGTGGTGATGCTGGTGGCTTGGTCGCATCGTGGAGTCGAAGACATGTAAGGGTGGTCGATTGTGGTAGCGGTGGTGGTGTATGGTGGTGCTAGTAGTGTTTGATGGTGGTTAGTGGAGGCTGCAGTCTCTAGCGGTTGGTGGTCGAGGTGGGGGTGTTCTGCGACGTTGATGGCGACGGTAGTGCGATGTTGACTCGAGGAAGGAAGACCGGAGCACGGTGGTGGCCACTACTGGTGGTGCCCGGGAGTGGCAGGAAAGGTGGTGAAGGTGATGGGGTTGCCAGAGTGCGGCCAGCGGGTCATGGTGGGGCGAGAGGTGGTCAGTAGGTTGAGGAATATAATAGAATTTTTTGTAGTAAAATATTGGAAAGTCCCTAATATTTTATAAAAAAATTGAGTTGTACTCCACTTGATTTATCCAAATTCAAGGTGCACCCCAGTGCTTTGCCATAAGATAATTTATCACCCATTTTTGACGAATTCCGTCCAATATTGATGGTCAACTGGGTTGATCCAGTTTTTTAGACCAAATTATTCCCATCTTCTTCCCAAACAGGCAACCACCTGCCTTCCCACCGTGTTCGGCCCCCTTCTCTGCCTCGCTCAGCCCTCTGCCATCACCACCACCACCATCTTTTGTAACCACAACTTTTCCGGAAGAGGGATATTTTTGACTTTTTCCTAATTATTGTTATTACTGTGATTTTACATTATATCTTGAGTGACAAATTAGTTTTCAAAACTAGAATTTATGTTTTAATTAATTATCTAAATAATTAATAGTGCATATGTGTTATTATTGAATATGACTAATGGTTAGCCTTTGACTAGAATAGTGGTTAGTGATCCTAGAGGACCTAAACTAACTAATCATGACCATCCAACTAGATGATTAGGACTAGCCTAAATGACCTTTAGTTAGTCTCTGGCTAGATTAGAAGATTTAGTTTGAAAACTTGACTAAACACCTAATTATGACGGGAGGTTCAATCCCTAACTTGTCATAACTAAAGGGAGGGGTGTAGTGGACCTTTCCTAATTAACCAAACCCTAAATTTAACACCATATGGCAGCCCACCTTCCTATTAAAGCCCCACTTCATCTTCTTCCTCTTTCCATTTTTATTTCAAGCCCTAATTTAGGAGTTTTTTTTTTCCAAATTGCTCCTAAACCCAAATTTCCTCCAAATTGAGCCACATTTATTTCATTCTTTTTCCCTTGGAGAGGAGAAGCCTCTATTGGCTAGCTAAGAAGGGATTGAAGGATTTGGAGCCTTGAAGCTTGGTGGAGATCTAGATCTAGAAATTTTACATTGGGAATCCATCTCCCTTTTAGTATGAGCTCTCTAAACCCTTCTATTTTATTTTATTAGTGTAACTACATTCATTTAGGACCTCATTTATATTAGGGTACCACTAGAGAGGAGTTAAGGCTCTCATCTTCCTATTTGAAGGTTTTTCTCATTTTATTTTGATACAAATTGGAGGAAATCGAATTTGTGACCACCAAGTGTTCGATATGTGTCCCCAAAGGAACTTTCGTGTCATTTTTGAGTCGAGATTGGGTGTATGTATCCTAAATAGGATACGTGGTGTTGTGTCATGATATCTCATGATATACATGGTTAGATTTGGGTACATACATGTATTTCTTTTGTCCAAAACAACCCAAATTTGTCATAATATTTTTCCACATTTTTAGTAGCCATAGCAACTTAGAAATGTCATAACTCCTAGCTCAAGACTCTGATTAATCTTCCATTTTTTAAAAGAACCGTATTGAAGTTAGCTTTCTAAATATATATATTAATAGGCCAAATTCATTCTAGAACTTTCTGTAAAACTGTTTGAGTGTCAGCTATCCAAAAGACGAACGTGTTTCGGTGTTTTCGCGATTCCGGAAGCTTCCGGACACGAAAATGTGATCCGTTTGAAGTTTCAGAAAGCTAATATGAAGAGCTACGACATACTTTAATACTAGAATTTAGTGAATAGGTCTAATAGGTGCATTATTGGTTTAAGTAAAAAATTGACTATACGACATAGACATTTTTTGTATCTATGAACCTATGTAGTATGAATATCAAATGAATGTAGGTATCATAGGTTGTCAAGAATATGTATGATATAGTATATATATATTATTGTTAGGTAATATGTGTTAGTGTGTGTTAATGTTGATACAAATGGTTATCAAGTAAGCCAAATATATATAAGTTATGTGTCAAGGTATTAAAGTTGTGGACAAGGTACTAGTGTAATACTTGGGTACCATGAGGATATTGGTATCGTGACACTCAAGTATAATGAGTAAGGATAAGTGAGTATTGGAACTTGAGTAAGATATCCTATTTGGTATCAAGTATTAGTATTAGAGTTAGTTGGATAAGTATATGGGAGGATAAGGTATTGGTCAAGATACTAAGATATTGGATATTAAAACTAGGTAATAGATAATATCAAGATACTAAGATATTGGGTATTAAAACTAGGTAATAGATAATATCAAGATGTTAAGTGCTAAGAGTAGGATGAGTGAGTCCATGTGTGTATGATTGGTAGGGTATGGTAAGCATAGGATATTCTGGAGTAATTTTGACAGGTAATGTAATAGAATGGTATATTGATATATTGATATATAGGTATATAGGTAAATATATTGCTATAATCTATAGCTATACATGTCATAGGATAATGATATAGATATCTTGGTATTAATTATAGGTAACCTAGGACATATTTATGCATATATGTATCGAAGATCAAAGGTAGATATCTATAAGTATATGTACATATAGAAATAAGATACTATAATACATGTTATGTTACACAGGGTATAGGTAAGGTAGCTAAGGCATGGTGTAAAAATATGGGATACTTAATGAATTAAGGTATCATGACATATCATGGTATAGTATATGTCAAGTATTAGGTAGAACATGGTATCCTAAGGATATGCTATCTATATACGTATATATAAGTGTGTATGTATATATATAGGTAGTTAAAGTAATTCTAAGGGTAAAGGTAAATATCTTAGTAGCAAGGTAACTTATGGGTATGCATAGAATAGCAAGGATACAATATCATATATGTATTTCATATAGGTATCATATAGATACAAATATTATAGGATACATAGGGATACATATATATATATATATATATATATATATATATATATATATATATATATATATATATATATATATATATATATATATATAAATGAACGCTGGTTTCGTGGTGCCGCCGCTCCTGAAACCCTAGCGATCTTCGTCTTCCACCAACGCCGGCGTGGCCTTTGGCCGGGCCGGGGTTCCTCCTAAGCCACCAAGACCAGTTGGGTGGTGGCTTCCCCCGTGATTGATTCCCCTAAGGACATGGCGGCCAAGTCCTTCGCGGAGGCTGTGAAAGGCACATCTACAACTGTGCCTCTCATCGCGCCGCGCACGATCTCCTCCTTTAAAGGATCCCCTGCAATTTCCTTTTCGGAGGAAGAGGAATCCATCCTGGCTGACCCGCTTCGGTTTGCATTAATTGGGAAGTTTTCACACGCTCGCCCTCCGATCGATTTGATTAGGAAGGCATTCACTGGTTTTGAGTTCGTTGGATCCATCAGGGCGGGAGTCATTGATGATAAACACATCCTGATTCGTCCTTCTAGTGAAGAGGATTACCTCCGTCTTCGATCAAAAGATCTGTGGTACTTATCAAGGGCTCCAATGGGAATTTTTAAATGGGATCCTGAGTTTTCCCCGTCCCAGGAATCGCCTAAGATTCCAGTATGGGTAACCCTCCCTAATCTCCCTCATCATCTTTATGCGAAGGATGCATTATTCGCTATTACAGCTGCCTTTGGTCACCCTCTGAAAATAGATAAGGCCACGTCGGATTTATCTAGACCGAGCATGGCACGCATATTCATGGAGATTGACGCGTCAAAGCCTTTGCAACATCGTCTTCGTATCAACCTACCTAGTGGCGGATTTTGGCAACCAATTCAGTATGAATCTACTCCGCTCTACTGCTCTCATTGCCGTCATCAGGGGCATTTAATAGGATCATGCAAGGTGAAACACAATAACCGAGGGAAAGAACCAGTACAGCAGGAAGTAGCAGCTACTACAAGTCAGGAAGCAAGGATAAATCAAGTTCAACAGGAAGCAGGAACTTCGACAAGTCAGCAGCCAGAACAACTTATTACTCACATTCTTCAACGTGACGATGGTGCACGATCTCCAATAAATGACATGACAGAGCCACCAGTTCAGCTAAAGGCTAGAAGCATGAGTACAAAAGACAAAAATGTCCCAAATGATGGGACAGACATATCACATCCCATTGAAGGGGCTAACACCAGTAATGGAGAGAATAGCACTGAAGCAGCCACTAGTGACACGGTGGAGGAGGCAGTGCGTGATGAAGAGCGCGAAGTCTCACTGCAGGAGGAAGAAGCTCAAGAATGAGAGGGTGATCCAGAAGCAGATGAAAAAGTCGCTGACACTGAAGAAGAAGGAGAACTTAGGTCTTGGGCTGATGATGTGGACGAGGAAGAAAATGGGGCTACTAAAGCCAAAAGGAAGAAGCGAGAAATTCCTCCGACGGATAGGGTTCTCCGGTCAGTCTCAGTTATCAAAAACTCGGGTAAACAACATCTCTCCATTAATGTTTAACATCCTTTGTTGGAACATTCGTGGGGTAGCTAGCAAGATGGCTCTTAAAAGACTGTGTACTATCTGTCGGGTCAATAAAATTCAAATATTGGCTGTTTTGGAGCCTAAGGTGGACAGTAGTCAGTTATTAAACTACAAATTAAAGCTTGGGTTTGATAATGGTTTTTCTAATGAGAAGGGAAACATCTGGGTACTGGCGAAGGAGGGTTGTACTCTATCATTGATTGACTCGTTTGATCAGGCTGTTACTGTTCTCTTCAAAAATGAGCTCTTATCCTCAACAGTCATGTTCTCTTTTGTGCATGGGCATAACAAGAAAGAAGGGCGTAGGGAATTGTGGGACAGGCTTCTTCATTTGCACTCTTTTCATCAATATCCCTGGGCAGTTGGGGGTGACTTTAACGCTATTTTGAGTGTTAATAAAAAGGTAGGGGGCAGGCCTCCATGTTTACGTTCCATGCAGGAGTTTCAAAATTTCCAGCTATCTGCGGGTCTGATCGAACTACCGATTAATGGTAGTCGATTCACCTGGTTTAAATCTAATTCAGGAGAACGGCTGGGCTCGAGACTAGATAGATTTATGGTTACTCATGATTGGCTGCATATTGCTCCTAGATCGAAGGTGGATCATCTTAACAGATCGGAGTCGGACCACGCTCCATTGCTTGTCAAACTTCATGCTCTTAACGAAGGGGGTAAGAGACCTTTTAGGTTTCTTGATTTTTGGACGAAACAGGAGGGTTTTCATGAGGTGGTAGAGGAAGCTTGGAGTTCAGTTACACACATTAATAGCCTGATTCGGGTCAGCTTGAGAATGGTTGCTTGTCGTAGAGCTCTTTCTAATTGGAGTCATAGTTCCTTTGGTGATATTTTTCAGGAAGTAAAGGTAGCGGAAGACAAGGTTCTGGCGGCTGAGATAGCTTATGAAGAAGATCGATCCTTGGAGAAAAGGATAGCATTGGATAAACAGGTTGCATTGCTAAAACAAAAGCATTCTTATATTGATTCATATTGGAAGCAGAAGGCTCGTTTACGATGGGACATTGAAGGAGATCGCAATACGAAATATTTCCATGAATGTGTGAATAGTAAGAAACGAAAACTCTATATTCACTTCATTATTGATGATGAGGGCAATCAAAAAACTGAGCTAAAAGATATTCAGCAAGTGGCTAATACTTACTATGAAAATCAGTACCAAAGCTACAGAATAGAGGAGGATGCAGATCTTATGAAGGTTATTCCTCATATACTGGGCGAGGATGACAATGTGGCATTGACTGCGAAGCCTACTCGGGAGGAGGTTTACAAAACTATCAAGAGCATGGATACTAATAGTGCAGGAGGCCCTGACGGATTCACAGTTACATTCTTTTTGGCATGCTGGCCTATCATAGGTGATGATATATTGGAGGCTATTACTTTATTCATAGAGGGTTTTGAACTGCCTAAAGCATTCACGAGTACTGCATTGGTAATGATCCCGAAGAACAACAACCCAAGGTACATGACTGAATATCGCCCTATTAGTTTATGTACAGTCTTTAACAAAATTATATCAAAAATGCTTGCTTTGAGACTTGCTCCTATTCTTCCGAGACTCATTTCTCCTGAGCAAAGTGGATTCGTGAAGGGCAGGGAGATTGTTGATAATATCCTCTTGGCGCAAGAATTACTTAGCTTGATGAGTAATAATAATAGAGGGGGGAATATTGCTATTAAACTGGACATGACTAAGGCGTATGATCGACTGGATTGGTCGTTCTTCATGCAAGTGATGCGTAAATTCGGTTTTGCTGAAAACTGGATTAGTATGGTGTTTCGGCTTATCAACAATGTTTGGTATTCGACTCTTGTTAATGGGGTTTCTTCAGGATTTTTCCAAGCTTTCCGGGGAGTTCGTCAAGGTGATCCATTGTCTCCTGCACTTTTCATTATTACTGCTGAAGTATTATCCAGGAATCTAAAAAAAGCAGTGGAGAATGCTTCATTCAATCATTATTATGTGCCTAGTGGATGTCCTGCTATAACTCATCTAGCATTTGCAGACGATGTTCTTTTATTTTCAGCTGGGGATGTGCGATCAGTCCAGTTACTCCATGGGATCTTTCGGAGGTATGAAAGAGCTTCGGGTCAGAGCATTAGCACATCCAAATCTTCTATATATACATTGCCAACATTTGAAAGAAAGGAGGAGCTACACAAAATTACTGGTTTTGAGGTAAAACATCCCCCGTTTGTGTACCTAGGAAGTCCTATGGCAGTAGGGGTGAGGACTACCGATCTCTTTGATGATCTGCTAGCTAAAATTCGGAGAAGACTAGAAGGGTGGCAGCAAAAAATACTATCGTATGGGGGTAAGTTAACCTTGATCAAATCAGTATTGTTATCAATTCCAATGTATACAGTTGCATCTTGTAATCCCCCAAAGGCAGTACTTAATAAGCTTCAAGATATGTTAGTTCAGTTTTTTTGGGGTACTAATGATGGTGCACAAAAGCATGTGTGGTCGAGTTGGCAATCGATGGCACGTCCTACTGATGAGGCAGGATTGGGCTTTAGAAGTTTGGAAGAAACAATGAATGCTTTTACAGCGAAGTTATGGTGGAAGCTCAAAACTCAACAAGGATTATGGCAACAATTTATCTTTGCCAGATACTGTAAATTCCAGGATCTGGACTTCGTTGGTGCTCCGCAGAAATGCTCTCATGTCTGGAGAAGGTTGCTGCAAGGTCGGGAAATGGTGAACCAATATATAGGGCAAATGGCTACGGGAGAATGGACTTGGCTACCTATAGGAAGCGGGAAATTTTCTGTCTCTGCAGCTTGGAAGATCATCCGTAATCCAGGTCCTATTCGTCCTCATTTTAATCATATTTGGAGTTCCTGTATTCCATATAAATGGTCTATTTTGATGTGGCGCCTCCTTCACAACAAGCTTCCGACGGATGATAATATCCAAAAGTTCGGATATCATCTAGCGTCGAAATGTAACTGCTGTGATACATCTTCAGTGGAGACGGCTGATCATATATTTGGGGAAGGGGAGTTGGTTAATTATGTTTGGCAAGCTCTTCAAACTGATATGAAGGTGAATCAAAGGAGGGTGCCGTTGATCAGACTATTCGTAAAATGGTGGAGAAGACCTAATATTCATCTTAAAGAAATTGTTGTTGCTGCAGTATGCTGGGTGATCTGGAAGAACAGAAATAAGTGGCGCTACGAAGGCTATCAATTTCTGCTACCACAGTTGCTTCATGAGACTAAAAGGCAGGTCGGGAAAGCTCTTGTGAGGTGCTCACACAAGCCTAAGGTTCCTACTTCTTGGCATATTGCAGGAATTGGATAGTCTCATTTTGTTTTCGGTTCTTTTGTTGCCAGGTTTTAGCTAGAGTATTTTGAGTATGGTTGTATCTTCAAACTGTTATGTTGGTTGTAACCTGAGTTGGGACTCATATGAAAGATCAATAAAATTCTAGTGTTTCCTAAAAAATAAAATAAAAATATATATATATATATATATATATATATATATATATATATATATATATATATATATATATATATATATATATATATATATATATATATATATATATATATATACGTATAGTATAAGGGGTATATTATACCATGTGGATATGGTATATTGGTATCTTGGTGTACTATGACATGTAGGGTATATATATATATATATATATATATATATATATATATATATATATATATATAGAGAGTAAGGAAGTAACCAAGCACCATAGGTAAGTATAGACAAACATATATGAGACATGTATGAGGGTATAGTAATGGATAAATGGTTAGCGATATGGGTTTATAGTAGGATATATGGATATATGTATATAATATAGATAAAGGATAAATGTTTAGATATGGGTAAAAAGTATATTGGTATATGTAATAGGCATTGGGTACATCCATGTATATATAAAGGATAAATTGGCTGAAGTAATCCTAAATAGTAGGTAACTAGTAGAGATGTAAGACATATGTATTGATACATGGTAATATTAGCTATTATGGCTAATACCTTCAAGGTATAGACCTAGAAATGAGGTATTGACTAGCACGGACTAGAAAATCTAGTTTACGCAAGATATTGACCATAGAACTAAGGTATTAACTAATAGTTAAGGTATTTGAGATATGAGCTAAGGGTAAATGGATAGTATCTATAGATAATATATGTAATTTGGGATACCATAATATATGTGGCTTGTTGAGAATTCATGCATGATATATATGTATATGATATAGTACTATAAGGTTTGCTAGAGTATGTGGGTCTATGGTTAAAATTATGACTAGCTTAGATAGATTTGACCCATTTGACAAGACAGTTGACCAAACCCTAGACGTTGACTTAGTTTGACTAAGAGTTGACCAAGGGTTGACTTTTGACCTAGAGAGGTGTCACGACTCGCTTCCGAATAATCGGACACGAGTCGGACACGTACAGCCTTCGTCGTTAGACACGATGAAGTAAGCTGTACCAAACTCTAGAAAAACTACAAATCCAGATAAGAATGAATATAAACCACATCATCTATAATATCGAATCCCAGAATTAAGTACAACTATGAATTATTATATTTTCCAGCAAATGAAATATAAAACTGAAGTCTCTAATACAAAGTCCAAATGAAACAAAAAGAGAATGTGTTAAGCCTCCTCGGCCTCTAAGTCCAGAGCAACACCAGCTAGCTCAAAGGTACCTCCAGGCTCCTGTCCATAGTAAGTGTCACAAATAGTCTCCATCTCACCTGCAACATATCCTAGTCAGGAGCGGAGCTAAGTATATCTAGGAAAATGAACAAAAACAACATGAAGATGAAACATGAACAGTCAATGAATCTCAAAACAGGAAACTAGAACAAGCATGCTG
The DNA here is from genome assembly GCA_029216955.1 of Iris pallida. Classification (NCBI taxonomy): domain Eukaryota; kingdom Viridiplantae; phylum Streptophyta; class Magnoliopsida; order Asparagales; family Iridaceae; genus Iris; species Iris pallida. The sequence goes on along the minus strand of JANAVB010009400.1, from coordinate 2,244,351 downwards.
AAATAAAACACAAGACTATATGAAATGAACCTGAAATGTAACCTGGTACCTGAACATGGAATATACAAGGAACCTGACATGTGTGATATATTTGAAATACTTCCAGAGTGTATGATCGGCTTGGGTAGAACATGGAACATGGCACAAGCATGAAGATACGGCTTAGGGCTCGCGTGCACAATGCGAGGCCTAAGCTATTAACATGAATTGTAACTCGGATGTGATCACACATCTGTAGTATTTCCCCTCCCAGACACAAGCAAACTCATGGAACAAGACACAAGACAAAATCGTGTAATATCGTGTCCACAGGAAGGTACAAGCATGAAATAAATGCACAAGACATAAAGTAAATGGAAAAATTCGAGGAGTATACTTGCCTTGCTCAGGGTGATCGAGGGTAGGTAGTAACACTGGATGTCCTCATGATAAAATTATAAGTTGATACAATATGGTTAAGTTCTATACAAGTTCTAGTTAAATTCAACTTCTAAATATGCTCAACTATAGAATATCACAAGGTATACTAACTATACTCTACTCTAGTTAAGGAAATCTAAATACTGATGTACTATATACATATTTAGCTACTACAAGTACTTAGTTATATAGACAAAAGATGCTGACAGCCCCAAAAGGTATCAGCCTGAACAGGACTTCTATTAATCAGTTCCAAAACCAATATGCACTGCACTCAACCAACCTACTCTAGCTATCCTAACAGTCCTTCTTAACAATGGAAAACATATCCAACTACCTTACCTAATGAAATCCCTAACCTTAACTTGAAAGTGGTTTACTATCCACTCAACCTTTCAACTAAAGAACAGTTTACTGAACATATAAGTTTAGAAAGATACCTATATATTCACTTGGAAGAACATGCAGAGTTGGTTAATGATCCTAGAAGTATAATTGCTTCATCCTCAACTTGTTGATTTAACTCATGAAGTACCATAGGAAATCAATAAATTTATAAAAGTTCACTCCTACAGTCCACACTCCCAGGAAACCTACTGCTCTTCCTGATGCAACCTTCACAGTGCATCCAAAACTTAATATTCATTAGATATTTCCAAAACAGTGTTCTCGGATACTTGACAACACTTTCCTTAAAGCAGCTAAAAGAAAAGCATAACTGTTACAAAATTTGTTTCACTAAACTGAACACTAAACCTGAATCCTCAGGATACTAACAGGGATTCTACCAAAATCATTCTAAAGCATGAGTATCAATTACTCAAGTTATCTACCCTTCAGTTAAGGATTGCTGCATACTCAGATTTAGGGAAACCTCAACATGACTTGATCTACAATCATTGATTTCCAGCTCTCATACTGTTGGCCAAATAATTCTAATAGGTAACCAATTAGCCACACACCAAAACCCAGGTTCTAATCCACTCTACATTGCAGAAACATAAGAGCAAAATATAACATGGCTTAAATTTACATAAGTACTGGAGTGAGTACTGGAGTATTCAAGCAAAGAGAAACAGTAGAGGGAACTATTCTACTCTACTAATCATTAGGATACTCAACTACACTTGGCCATGGAAGCTCAGCCATAAGGAAGTTATAATGAATATGCTGAACTATCTCTAAGTATACAAGCAAACTCAAAGAACCAAGGCCACCAGTAGCTAATTACTGCTAAGGACTTAGTACAACCAACTAAGAAATTTGAAATTAAAGCAGATAACAAGTACTAGGCTCTGTGGCACCAGAGCCTCAATTAATCAAAGTCAGGTCCAACAGGAGAGTACAAAATTACCTGGAAAGTCGAATTCGTATCCACGAATACCAACTACAACGATCGTGTCCGATACGCTTCCACTCGTGTCACGTCCCAGAACCAGAATATCGGAGAGCGGGGGAATGACTCAGCCAGCTACGTATTACGGGTAGGCGAATACCGTATAATACGATCAATGCTGTCTAAAAGACGAGGGGGTGCATACTACATGAAAGTCTCACTAGGGTTACTCAACATCTATTGTCCCAATCATTCAATAAAATGCAGTAAGTAGAGAACATGTAAGAATGAGCAGTACGACGTCCCAAACGCTCAGTCAAAAATGTTCTTGAGATCTGGCTTTACAAAATATAGCCAGATAATATAACAAGGTATACACAATCGTTATCAGCTGCAGTCTGACTTAGTTACAATTATGTAAAAGTAAGTGCAAGACTATCCGACTAACATGTCGGTGCCAAGCGGCAAAATACAAAGTAAGTAGCAAAACGAGCAGGGAAGCAAGGAACCCACTCGTGTCCTCCTACGATCATCCCTCTAGTATTGACCATCTTGGAGGTGGAAGTAAGCTGAGTCATCGGGAACTGGCTCTAAATCTGGCCATACAAAACCAGAGAGATTAGACCTCTAATAGCAAGTACCACAAGGAAGCACGATATGAGAAATAAAACCAGTGGTAAGAGTTAAGAATATGATAAATAAGTCTCCGCTTGCTACTGGGATTCACACAACATCACGACACTTCAAACCAACTTCCCAACCAAACAATGACAGAAGTCGACCCGTCATGTCCTGACATTCTGATCATCTCAGTTAGTTAACGAAGTACAGTACACAACCAAATCAATTTAAATGGCAATACAACTACTACGACTTGCTAACTATAAGTTCCAAGTTGGCCTGGAAATATGCAATAAGGGATTCCTCAGTTATTACAATGTACAAGCAAGGCTAGTCTACCCAATAATCAATTGCGTCAATCATGAATTAGACGTGTCACAGCGGGATGCCCATCAATAATATATAGATAAATATAAACAGATACCATTCCCTGCCCGTGTGGCAGATTTGTAGTATCTGTGGGAACCAGCCGGCATGTCGGGACACTAATTGTCCCGAGATGGCTGCCATGTAAGAACTCGAGAATCCATTCTCTCCATGTAATCGTTATTTTATTTAACTTAGTAGTCCCTATGTTAATTGAAATCTCATGCCGTAGATCAGGGTCATTCAGAATGAGTACTTTCGTACAGAATACGATATTCATAACTCTACAACGATGCCCGTGCGGTTAGGTTGTAGGTCTTACATAGCGTAATGTAACAATCAAACCTAGCCACAGAATAATCATGCCTTGACTGTAAGGTACACATGATGCTTTTATAGAAATAAGTTGAAGTCTGCACGTGTCCATATGCCAATGTTCGGGATCGGCTAGTCGATTGCAATGGTTCATAGTTAATATGAACGTGTCTCATTCAATTTCAATAAGACGACTAGCCAGTCTCTTAGTTCCAACTAGGAACGTATGATCAATTATTAGTCGAGGTAACAATCAATGTCAATTCGTGATAAGGCATGAAAGTCAGTTAGCCTCTAGTATGGTCGAGTCTATAACTCTCAGGGTTAAGTTCCCATCATACTGGGTATCCATGAACCAATTGAGACACATGGCACATTCCACACAACAATATGTATTAAAAATATTAACATATCATGATTATATCGAGTTCATGTCAAAAGGCGTAAGGATATAATGAGGGGTGCCATGCGCCCAAGGAATACGCCAAAGGAAGTAGAGTTACGCGTGAAACATTGTACGCGTAAAGAATAGCGTTACGTATGAAACATTATACGCGTAAAGAATAGCGTTACGCGTAAAATATTGTACGCGTAAAGAATAGAGTTACGCGTGAAACATTGTACGCGTAAAGAATAGCGTTATGCATGAAACATTGTACGCGTAAAGAATAGAGGAAATCATGTTACGCATGAATTTGTACGCATAAAGGAAGTACCGTTATGCGCAAAGGAATACGCGTAAAGGAAGAACATTACGCGTAAGGAAATACACATAAAGGAAGAACATTACGCGTGAATGAATACGCGTAAAAAAAATCATGTTACGCGTAAGTGAATACGCGTAAAGGAAATATGCCAAGCCAGAATAGACTTGCGTAATCCAGATTCATGCTGACACGAATGATCGTCGGCGTAGAGCTTGATATTACGCGGGCACGTAAAAACGTGGACGTAGAGAACCTCCCGAACTCCAATTTTTGTGAAACCTCAATCTAAGCCTAAAATGGGACTTCCAGAGATCAAAATGGGGTATAACACAAATCTTAACAATCTGGAACGATCAAAACTCGAAATTAAGGAAGTTTGGTAGATCAAAACCACCAAAATCCGAAAATAGCAAATTTCTAGATCTACAAAAATAAAACTTTCAAATGCAAAAAATGTCAAGTTCTAAACTATCTTAGAATCATGAGAGGAAGATAAATGAACCATAAAAATGGGTTCTCATGTGGAAGCAAGATGCACTTGCCTAAGCTCTTGATAGGTGGAGAGAGTTATGAGGAAGAAGAAGAGTAAATGAGAAAAAGAAGTAATGAAGAGAGATAAATGATTGGGCTTTAAATGGAGATGGTGGTAGGTAGGTGGTTGGTTGGGTTCATGATGAACCATTCTAAACCAAAACAAACCAACCCAAGCCGAACCCAAGACAAAGCAAGAGCAGAAAATAAAATACAGAAAAAATAATTAGCATGAAATTAAAGGAATTAAATATAGAACAAATACATGATAAATATTAAATAAATACATTCAAGCAGTACACGTATTGAAATACGCATTCTAGGAACGAAAAGTGACAACTCGGATCCAAGAGTGAAACAAAGCCTGGTTAAGACATTGCATCAAACAGGTGGTGGTCAGAGATAGCAGGATAAATTCCTGAGTTCCCTCTGTTCTACGAATTATGAAATTACAGAAATAAATCCCCAAATTACCACCAAAACAAATCCAAATCAAAAGCTCAACGAAAACGATTCATTCTAGAGAAGAAATAAGAATTTCTCATCGAATCACAAACTCGATCAATCCAAAATTTTAGGGAAATCGAACAGAAATGAATCACCCACCTATACGAGCTTGTAGATCGAAACAGCTACGAGTGTTGACTCGTTCCCACAGGTCGATCAATTAAAACAACTGATCGAAGTTAGAAAGATCCCTGGTCGAAACGAAGATCAATCAGCTACGCATGCTGATCCAAAAATTACCAGGAAGTTCAATTAATTACAAAATCACAGAAGACATAATTCGAGATCTGGAATCGAATCTATATTCACCGATTTGATTTTTCAGGAAGAAGCGACGATCGATTGATTCTCAAGAAACATAGTTTTTCTGCAAGTGAAAAGAAGTAAATCAAAATTTGGTCAAGATCACAATTTATGCCAGATGCCACCCTAGCTATGGTGTCGTAATACCTACCGATCGTGGTAAAGGAATGTGCTGTGCTCGAAGGGCTTGCATCATCTGGAAGTTGTCGTACAAGGATCTACCATCACCGCCATGGTCGACCGTTCCAGAAATTAGGGTTAGGATTGATCAAGTCTTGAGAAAAGGGGAGATGAAGAATATGGAATTGATGAAATGCTTGAGAATGAGGGAGAAGAGGGTTAAATAGGCTTTGAAAGCTTTTGAAAACTTGGCGCCAACAGTTGATACTCTCCAATAGTGGAGAGTGAGAAGAATTCAAAAATCAGTTACACAATTCGAATATTCTCTCTCCCTTAAATTGAGACAAAACCAAAATTTAAAAAGAAAAATAATGGGCTGGGCTGAGAAGCCCCAGTCCAATTCTTAAGTTACCTCTTTTAAAAAAATAAAGAAAGTGGTATTATATCTAAATGATATAATTCTTTATTATAAAGAATTATCATGAAAATAATTAGTTAAAATATTTGTAGAACTATTTAAAAATTTGGGAAGTAGGCTTACAAGAGGCCTAGTATCATGTAGATTGCATTGTACACTTTAATTATTATATTACGAACTCATTGTAACCTGTACTGCTCTAAATAGGACTCTGTGACTCCAGTTTGGACATCTATACATATCACTTGCTCATGGTATCAGGCGAGTACATTCTCTGATAGTTTTTATTGTCTTGATATCTACTGTATCCGATTCAGTTGTAGTATTTTACTTGATTCTCGGCATGATGGTACACGGACTAGTATACGTCGGATTCTGTCATGAGATGTTATTCCTGGGTTACCATGGTATATTGGAACATTATTCGATCTTGTTTTCCTTTACTTGTATAGACGCCAATTCCTAAGAAGATTTGCTACCCTCTTAGAGAATCTCGTGTCATGACGTGATATGTCCGGATCCATATATTATTCCGGGATGGGAAGTTATTAGAGGTTATGTGATTATATCCATCATGTTATTCATGTGCTTGCGCCACCCTCACCACACGTAGGGTGTAGTGAGATCCGTTACTTCTTATGCTCGCTTTCCATGTTGGCCGGCTTGACCCTTCTTGTTCATTTCTTATGATAGCCGGGCCAAATGAAATAGCCTGATCATGTCTCCCAAGCCGATCACATAACGCTCTAATATCTCAAGGCACTGTTTATGTTATATTATGCATCAGATATTCCTGTACTGTTCTACATTCCAGTATTTCATACCCTGATATGATATCCAGTTTTACATATCCTGTTTATATTCCAGTATTGATATTTCATCTTGTATTCCATTATAATTATCTCTTATAGAATTTGTCAATTCACATGGAACTGCTGTTAGCGTTTGTACTTGCTCATATCCTAACAGGATAATCCCGTTGATGTTTACAGAGGATTTAGATGCTGACTGCTCGACCTTCTATGGGTTTGGCACAGACGGAGACTTTGACCAGGATCTACCTTTGGTGATAGTGCCCATAGAGGATGTACCTTTTGTAGTGACCTAGTCAGTAGGTTGACTGGACTGCATTCCAGCTGGATATTTGAGACTTGTAGTATACTTTATATTCGAGATCTTGTGTTATGTCTTAATTTCTGAACTTCTGTCTGTAACTTGCATCTATTTCAGTTTATCTATTTCCATCATATCTTTATGATATTCATGCTTATCTTCCTTAGATGTCTTGTGATTGAGTTGAGTTTATATACCTCCGTACAGAGATGACAGATTTATATACTTTGTGTCTAGATGTTATATTTCTAGTTGACCTATACAGCGTTCTGCCCCCGATATTGTGGCGTAGGCTGGACGTACCCACGTTCTCGTGCCCCTAAACAGGGTGCGGGTCGTGACACCTTCACCACCACCACCACCACCACCACCACCACCAACACCAACACCACCACCACCATCACCACCACTACCTTCACCATCACCATCACCATCACCACCACCACCAACCCCCCTCAGCGTCATGCCGCCCCGCTCTCCCGTCGCCCATGACGTCGCCCCCTTCACCGCGACAGAGCAGCGGTGGCGGTTTGCTGACTAAAAATTACGCACCATAAAAGGCTAAATAGGGAATATTATACATTAGAGTGGAGACTAGAGAGAGAATCACACTAAGCTAGAACTAATTAGAACCATTTACTCGCCATGGCTACTCTCATCGAACAACTCAAAAAATTTGCAGTGGCATCTGCCAGCGGGGAGAGAGAGGGGAGGGGGCCGATGAGGGAGAGGTGGGGATGCTCGAGCTTGGCGATGGAGGTGAGGGCGGCGATCTCTGGCAGGAGACGGCCGGAGGGGGGGCATGCTGCGAGGTGGGGGGCAGCAGCGGCGGGATGCGCGTCGAGGTGCATGGGTGGGAGGGGGGCAGCAACAGTGGGACGTGCTTGCGGGCAAGAAGACAACATACATGAGATATTTTGGTCCAAATTTTTTGGTCAAATGAGTTGACCATTATTGTTGGACGGAATTCGTCAAAAGTGGGGGTTTGAATTACATTATGGTAAAGCACTAGGGTGCACCTTGAATTTGGGTAAATCATGTGCGGTGCAACTCAAATTTTCTCTATTTTATAAGAATATGGTGGAGTGCTCCACAAGACTTGATGGCAAGGTTGTAATATGTAATAGATCTAGGGACAATTAATGGAAACTACTAACTAACCACTAACTAAGTAACAACTAATTGCTAACTTAATCCACTAGTTACTCTTAATTAAATATAAATGCAACCAAAAGTCCAAGGCTTGGATGCATACTAGGCTAGTCAAAGCCCACGATCCAAAGTCCAAGGCTTGGTAGGCTTTAGGTAGAAATATATAATTAAATAAATTGGTTCAAACCATAAATTAATGGAATGGTCCATGAATCATTCTTGGTCCAATATTGTTGTAGTAGCTACGACTAACATAAAAATTAGAATTTAAGAAAGTAAATTTTAGAAAAAAAATATATGTATTTTATAAATTTTGAAAGGTGATATGAAGGAGTTACACGAACCAAACGAGGCCTAAGTATATATAAGACTAAAAAATGACACATTTATAACGACGAAGTTCAACAATAAAGTCCAAAAAAATTTATAGTATACATAAGATTATAAAAAGCTTCAATTTAAACATGATTAACCAATTATTGTATACCGTTTATATTTGATCTTATGTAGGCATAGATATATGTGGGAGAATTCAAATTCATGACCAATAAAAATTAGCTATTGAACCAACTAACCTTTTTTTTTGAAAGAGAGGCATTTATTGAATCAGAGAGTATTGTTTACAGCCAAATAGCAGTCCTCATTGAGAGACTGGATAATACAAGGAGGAGGGGAAGAAAATTTCTCAGAAGTGAGGGTGCCACGAGCTTGCCCGGCTAGAGTGTGAGCGACATTATTGCCCCTTCTTCTAACAAATAGAAGTTTAATGGACCGAACAGCAGCCAAGTCCTTTTGAATGTCTTTAACCAAGTCCGACAATCGCCATGGAATTAGTCGAGGTTCCCCTTTGAGAATCCGGAGAGCCACCATAGAGTCTCCTTCAATGAAGATGTTACTCGCAGTCATATTCCGAGCTAAGCCAATCCCAAGCTTAATAGCCTCCAACTCAGCTTGAAGACACTGATCAATTGGATTGTGGTTGAAGAAGTGCTTCGTCTCAGCCATAATAAAGGATCCCAAAGCATCCCTGGCAACTGCAGCAGCAGCGCAGCCTGTCGGGGATGTCGCCCCATCAACATTGATCTTTATAGAACCAATGGAAGGCGCCTGCCAAGTATTACCATCATCGGCCTCAAGCCTCAGGTTGCAAATCTCCTTTGATTTATATTGGAGCTCCTCAGTATGCATCGAAAGGAGGCTCAGAGCATGTTTGATAATATTCAGGGGACATAGAGCAATTTTTCGATATACACAATCCCCTCTAGATTTCCAGATAGCCCAAAGTATCAAAGCCCCCATCCGGACAACATCACAATCAAAATTATCATTAATCCAAGCAGACAGGAGGGAATGTAGGCTACCACAGTGATCCATGCGCATTCCCAGGGGGCTTAGAAACCAAGCCTCCCTGGCAATGTGGCAATGAAGGAACAAATGATCCGCAGTTTCATTCTCAAGCTGGCAGAAGGGGCACAAAGGACTCACCTGACAGTTTCTCTTGCTGATGATAGAGAACAGGGGAAGTCCATTGTGCCACAATCGCTACACAAACATCTGGATGTGAGAAAAAATGTTTGGTAGTTTCCAAATACGCTCCCATTTGAGATTAGAGCCAGGACCAGACGAACAGGAAGGAAAACCACATCGAATATATTCATAAAGAGATTTGGATGAGAACTCATCCGATTTGGAGCTTGTCCATATGAGCTTGTCGGTTTCCTCTCCCGCCTGGAGTTTGATATCAGTGATGGCCTTCGCTTCCCAGGGAGGGAATAGCGAGTAAATCAGGGGAACATTCCAATTGTGACCATTAGAATCCATAAGTTCACGAACAAGCCTGGGAGTATGTTCAATGCCATTGACAGCACTGACCCTGAATCCAGGCAATCCAGGGACCCATGGCTCATTAAAAATTTGTATATAGCCTTTTCCCACCTTCCAAAAGACTTTTTCTTCCAGATGACAACGTACATCAAGTAAACTGGCCCATGTAGGAGAAGCACTCCTGCGTTTTGTGATGTGCCAAATAGAGCGATTTTGGAGGTATGTTCCAGTAAGAACCCGGACCCAAAGCTGGTGTGGATTGGTGATGAATCTCCACAGGAGCTTGCCAATAAGAGCTTCATTGACCCAGCGGGGATTGCGGAATCCCAGGCCACCCTCCTTCCTGGGTAGCACGAATTTCTTCAAGGCTATATAGTGCATAGACCTGTTCACTTCGTCGTGTCCCCACCAGAAATCCCTGCACTGACGATCAATAAAATTACTGATGCCTTTAGGAATTTTATAGGAAGACATATAATAAATAGGAATGGAACCCAGAGTGGATTTGATCAGAATAGTACGCCCCGCGTGAGATAGTAGCTTCGATTTCCACCCCTTCAGTCGAGAAGAAATTTTCTCCATGAGATTGTTGTAGGTGCTGAGCCTGGATTTTGGAAGGAGGAGTGGATGTCCCAGGTACTTGTCACAGCTACGCATAGGTGGAAGATGGAGCATACTTGAGAGTTCTCTTCGTTCCTGGAAGGGAACACTATAGCTGAAGTGGATGCTCGATTTCCCGAAGTTAATTAGTTGCCCGGACCATGCAAAGAATTGTTCGAAAATTCTTTGTACAGTTTCAATAGAATTCGAAGAAGCTTTGCCAAACACCAAAATATCATCTGCAAACAGTAGGTGAGAAATAGAGGGAGTGTAGCGGTTAATACGCATACCTCTATAGAGATCTTCTTGTTCAAAACGGTAAAACAGTTGAGATAAAACTTCAGAGCATAGAATGAAGAGGAACGGAGATAATGGGCAGCCTTGCCTAATCCCTCGTTTAGCTTGGAACCAACCCTCCGGGGAGCCATTAATCAATATCGAATAACTGGGAGTGGTGATATACTCCATAATGAGGTCATTTGCACGATCGCGAACCCCCAATCCGTACAACACGGATCTAATGAAATGCCACGAAAGTCGATCATAGGCCTTGGCCATATCGATCTTCATAGCAAAAGTTTTGCTTTTCTTGGTCCTACTGTTCATAGCATGGAGAATCTCATGGGCAATGACACAGTTGTCAGATATCTGTCTTCCAGGAACAAAAGTAGTTTGGAATGGGGATATCAATTTGTCCATTAGGGGACGCAGCCGAGATATAAATATTTTGGTAATAATCTTGTATGACACATTGCACAGTGCAATAGGCCTAAAGTCCGCAGCGGATTTAGGAGTATCGCATTTAGGAATCAGAGCAATGTGGGTATGATTCATACCCCTGCTTAGTTTGCCCACAGCAAAGAATTCTTGAATAGCAGCTGTGAGATCCTTTCCGATCACCTCCCAACATTTTTGATAGAATAATACAGGAAACCCATCAGGGCCAGGGGCCTTAAGCGCCCCCATACTTCGAACAGTATGTTCAATTTCCTCTTGGTCAGGGATCGCACCCAGAGAAGCAGACTCCTCTCCTGATAAAATATATGTAGAGAAACCAAACTCCGTAGCCATGGGAGTAGAGTCATCCGTACCAAGAAGGGAGGAGAAGTGATTTATTATAGAAGCAGAGATTACCTCAGGTTCTGAAGTCCAAGTACCACAGGGAAGTTGGATTGAGCGAATATCATTCCTCTTTTTTCTGATGGATGCTTTGACATGGAAGTATTTGGTACATCTGTCACCTTCAGTAACCTATTTGCATCTAGCCCGTTGGCACCAGTAGGCTTCTTCAATCATGAGGAGACCATTGAGCTCTTTCACGATATCTCTCTCATCTAGAGAGATGATGTAGGCATGCTCTTTTGAATGTTCAGCAATTTTGTTTGCAAGGATTTGATGCGGGCTGAAATAGTATTGAAGGAACCCCGACCCCACCTGTGAAGCTTTCTCATAAGAAAGTTAAGATTTCCCATGAAATTATCACCTGAAATAGCTTTAGCATCTGACCAAGTAGAGGAAAGAAATTCAGTATACTTATCATGTTTGAGCCAAATACTCTCGAATCGAGGGGGACTCTTCTTCCTCGGTGTTCGATTATTGGTGTTGAGCAAAATTGGAGCATGGTCACTATTGTATCTTGGAAGAGTATGAACAGTGGAGAAGGGGAACAAACTGCACCAGTCGCCAGTCGCCAGTCGCCATGGCACGATCCAATCTCTCCTGGATGATGTGAGTCATATTACGACCATTGGACCACGTAAAAGCTGGGCCAATACACCCAAGGTCAATAAGCCCGCATTGATTGATCATTTGAATAAAGGAGGAATTAGAAATCCTATCAAAACCCCGACCCCCATAGTTATCTCCATCAGATGTAATGGCGTTGAAATCACCAATACAACACCAGGGAGTGGAAAGGGATCCTGAAAGAGTCTTAATGGATTCCCAAAGCATGGGCCGGTCCTTCTTTCGTGGACATCCATACACACATAAGAGGTTCCAGAGAGGAGTATCATCATCATTTTTGACAGAGAGAAGAATAAGATTGGGGGAGAAGAAACAGACTGAAGCATTTAAGCCCGTAGTCCAGCCTAGCCAGAGACCACCCGATCGACCAGTCGAGGGGACAGAGTGAGTGTTGGGGAAACCTAACGAAGGCAAGATTTGGGAGGAATAAGAAGAGGAGGAGAGGGTTTCAGAGAGGAAGAAAATAGAGGGATGGGTAGCGGAGAGGAATGAGCGGAGAGTTTAAACTGTCGTGGCATTCCTCAGCCCACGACAGTTCCAGGAGAAGACTAATATTGATGGGACGGCTGTTGGACGACAGCCGCCGTTTCAGAAGTAGCCAAGGGAGCCGAGGGGAGGGAATCAGCCAGCCGTTTTGTGGCTCTAGGATTAATGATGGGAGGAGGATATCGCTTTTTTGATTTTATGGAAGCCTCATCAAGGGGAATGGGGGCACCTTGATTCATATGAGCCCTACGTTTCCACGTCAATTTGCGGGTGGGGGGATTTTTTGTGGGAGATGGAGTGGGTGAAGGGGGGAGTTCAATGATGGGAGAATTGAAACTAGGGTACGTGGGATGAGAGATATGATCTGAACTAGGATGTAAGGACGATAGATTAACAAGGGGGGTTGATGGCCTATTATCACAGGAATGAGACCCACATGATGACTCCTCGCAGATGACATAGTCGCTCTCAACTAGATCATTATCCATAGGGACCAGCCCCATATCATCCACAGTAAGAGTATGGGAGCATATTGGAGAAGTATAAGGCTGGGAGAAATTGGAGTGGAGGGGGATTGGAGCAATGACCTGGGGGTATACTGCTGATGTTGCCTCTGTGAAGGTAGTTCCCTTGCTAACGATGGCCAACGACAGATCATCTCGGGGATCAGGGGGTCTGAGGTGGGGGGGGTATACCTGGTAGCTTTGGGAAGGGAAGAATGGGGGTTGCCCTGATCACTGGCAGCAGCGGTTCTGGCAGGAGCCTGAGTATGGGGAGTGTTAACCCTTGATTGAGATTGAGAGGTTGTACCGGCTCTGGGAACTTTCGTTGCATCCTCCGAACTACGTCGGTCCACTGATCGGTGCATGGATGCTCTATAATCCTCCTCTTTAATTCGAGGTTACAATAAAACTGCAATCCTCTCCTTCTCAATCTCGGACCAGTCGTCCCCAATAAGAGCAGTGAAGGATTCTCTATCCGGGCATAAGGAGATCGAATGACCAACCTTCGCACAGAAGGTGCAAAGCCTGGGCAACCGTTCATATTTGATAGAAACCGATCCCAAAGAATGCCCGTCGATCATTGTGGAGATTTCTTTCTTCAGTAGCTTGGATATATCAATCAGGATCTTTATCCTAGCGAAAGTTTTCCACTTCGCTTCATCTGCCATAGCGCAGAGTCTAGGAGAGCCAATGCCTTCAGCAATTCTGGTGATAGCCTTGTGATTCAGGAATTTCGGTGGCAGGCGGTGGAGTTGGATCCAGAAGTCGGCGAATTGAAAACGATATTCCTCCGGGAGTTTCCCAGGATCACATCGCTCAATGGCAAGGAGATCATCATTTATACTCCAAGGGGCATCGAGGAAAATGCGATCCACCACCGCCGCGGACTCCAATCGCACCAAGAAGGTGCCATCATCAATGTCCAGATCAGAAACCTGGACTTGATCAGAGATTTTCCATAGTTTGGGGAGGATGGAACCCAAGGAGGGGCTCGAAAATCGACGGGAAGAGAAGGGCTTGATGGCGATGGTGGCGGCCCAGTGATCCGCCACATGGCTCTCTCTCGCAGAGAGGGAGACGGCCGACGCCGGGCCTTGGAGAGAGAAGAGAGCCGCCATCTGTTCAACCACGTCTCTATATGAGGCCATGAGATGGGGAATAAGAATGGAGAAAGGAGGGAGATCAACAGTAAGGTGGAGAGGGGGGGAAATTGGTGGTGGAAAGGCGGGCGGCACAAACCCTAGGGGTTTGGGGAAGAGGCGGCAGAGAAGACAAACCCTAAGGTTTGGGGAGTTAAGGTTATAACCAACTAACCTAGCCTTCGACAGTAATAATAGAAGTACATATAATATATAGAAGAAGGAAAAAAATTTCTAAAGTTTATTTTTTCCGAAAAATCCTCCTCCATCCTTTTGGGCCTTCTCGAGTTACCGGTCTCTTTCTTTAAAAAAAAAATACAATAGAGCCTCTCCATACGAAATTTTCTTTTGTCTCCAATGGTCTTCCTATTTAAAACTAGTAAAAAAAAATTAAAATAAAGGGAACGTATGATGGACTGTACGTGTAGAACCGTTGATCGAGTATTTCTATGTTCATGTGGCATGTAAACATGAATTCCACAATATTTCAATATAGTTGAGTTTCTATAAGAATAAATATAGTTGACACATAGAAGTCTTCTTAAATGACATGTAGAATAGGAGTAAATATAGAAAGCAACAATTTGAAACATAACCACTAATATAGGAATTAGTTATAAGCATGTTACATGTATCATTATGTGTATTGATTGGGTGTAGCCGCACAACTTAAGGAGATAGTGTATAGTAGTTGGATCCATATCCATCATCAAGTTGGTACGCGGATGATAGAGACAGAATTATATGAAAATTGATGTAGAAGGTCCGTTAAAGGATAAGACATTCCTCATATCAATGGGGTCGTGACATACTATCAGGTGCCAAATTTGATCTACAAGTTTTTGAGAGGGTGATTGCATATGTTAGTGCCACCCGAACTCGTTGCAATCATGATCATTGTCAAGTCCCAATATCGCATGACCGAAAATTGTCACTGGACGTAAGGGTGAGCATTATTCAGTTTTGGACCGAAAATCGAATCGATCTGAATCGAACCGAACCGAATAAGAGATTTGGTTCGGTTTTTAAAAATTCGGTTCGATTTCGGTTTTGAAAATACTATATTTTTATTATTCGGTTTCGGTTTCGGTCCAAAACCGAAAATCAAATAAAAAAATACTTTATATATATATATATATATATATATATATATATATATATATAAACAAAATATGTACAAATAAACCAAAAAATCGAATAAACCGAAAAACGAACTGATTTAATTCGGTTCAGTTTGATTCGGTTATGAGTCATTTCGGTTTCGGTTTTGCTTATTCGGATTTCAGTCAATTCGGTATTTGGTTATTCGGTTCGGTTGGAACCGAGTTAATCAAATGCATATCCCTTACTGGACGTGATGTTTTACAAGTCTAAATTATACTTGTAAAAGGCAAACACCAAACACGATTGATAAAATATCTCAAAGACAAGTCTGCAACGAAAATAAACAGAAAAATTGATAGACACGAGATATATGAAAAATAATTATCTTTATTGATAGCTATAAGTTATGGACGTACGTTGCACGTATATTTTATGCTAATTGATTACATAATACAATTATTAGGAGATGTTGCATAATAAGTTGCTTATAATTATTTCAAAAAAATATTTTGTAATTTAATTACGCTATTTTTTCTTTTTGAAAAGTCAAACATTTGCACTGAAATATTTTTTCGTGAAAAATTGTTTCTTTCTTTTTTTGGATAGAAAATGAGATCTTTGTAAATAATTAGTATTTATACCATTATAGTTTTATAAAGTAAAAAATATTAATAGTGAAAAGAGACATGATAATGGATACTAAGGGTCCGTTTGGATAGACTTTCTAAAATTTTGTTCTGAAATCAGTTTTCTGAAAGTAAGTTATAAAGTTGTTTTCTAAGTAAAAAAAAAATTAGTCTTGTGTTTGGTTACTTTCATTTGGAAAGTAATTTTTGAAAAAAAAATGAAAATTCTGTTTGGTCAAATATTTTTATAAAGTAATTTTTTAACTGTGTCCATACTATTTCGTGTCCGATTATGTCCAACTGTGTCCAAAAAACAAAATTTTGTATCCGACACACGTGCCCACCACAGATTTTTTTGTGTCCACTACAAATCTGACATTCTTATGTGTCCACTACATCCGACACTCGCGACGGAGGAGCTCGCAGCGGTGGAGTCGGACGAGGGCTGCTGGCGAGGGCAAGGACTTGAGCTCCCGACGGTGGAGTCGGACAAGGGCTGCCGGCGAGGGCAAGGACTCGCGGTGGAGGAGCTCGCCCTCGCCGGCCCACAACGAGAGGACGCGGCCATCCGGGTCCAGCGAGGACTTGAGCTCCATTAGAGCACTCAGCTCCGATCGGGTGAGGGCCGCCGCGCGTCGGATGAGGGCTACCGGCGAGGGCCTCTGCGTTGGGCGAGGGCATGGCGGGCCGCCGCGCATCGGGCGAGGGCCGCCGGCGAGGGCCTCCGCGTCGAGGAGGAGCGCACGTCCGTTCTCAAAGTTCGTCGGGGGCCTCCCGTCGTGGTCGAAGTTCGTCGGGGCCCTCCCGTCGTGATCGAAGTTCGTCGGGGCCCTTCCGTCGTGGTCGAAGTTCGTCGGGTGAGAGCCTCCGTTCTCGAGCTTTCTCTGGAGGAGGAAGAAAATAAGGAATGAGAGTGGAAATAAGGAGAGAGAGAGAGAAAGTTGGGGGTTTGGGGGTGGGGAGGGGGCGTGGGGCCCGTAGTGGTTGGAAAAAAAAAGTTTGGAAAACAGCTTTCAGCTGTTTCCTGAAAACTGAGTTTAAAAACTCATTTCAAAATTTTTTTTGGAGAAGACTTTTCCAAGTATTGACTACCAAACGCAGTTTTTGGGGGGAGTAACGTTTAAACTCAAAAAAAGGGTTTAGAAAACGTAACCAAACACTACCTAAGTATTTATTATGATAGTGGGTATTAATGATAGTAGTGGACATTAATGATACTTGTATTATAGTTATGATTACACCATCAATTGTATTTTTAAATTAATCAAATAAGATAAGTTAAGGTATTTTAGGAATATTGAAAGTTCCACTGTGAAGCCTTTCAAGTTTTCTTAATAAAATAGGTTTTTTTGGGTAGAAATGAGATATTTATAAATAATTAGTATTTGTACCATTATAGTTTTATAAAATAAATGATATTAATAGTGAGAAAAGACATGATAATGAATACTAAGTATTTATTATGATAATGGGTATTAATGATAGTAGTGGACATTAATGATACTTGTATTATAATTATGATTACACCATTAATGATGTTTTTAAATTAATCAAATAAGATAAGAGTATTTTAGAAATATTGGAAGTTTTACGGTGAAGCTTTTCAACTTTTCTTATTATATAATAGAATAAATTTGCAGCAAAATTACAACGGTTCTATGCTAAAGAACAACTTGATTACAAATATTGTATCTCAAAACAATAAACCATGGCACAAGGCTTACAACTGATGCAACTAATACAATCAACGATGTTCTATATATTATGTCATATATATACAAAAGAATAGCAATATCTTCCAGTCGAACATCTTCAAGTTACTAACCGAATTATAATGCCTCAGGACGTCAAAGCAGCTTCACGCACTTGTGGAGTTGGGATGTAAGCACACTGGGGAATGCACTGGTGGATGGCCTTAACCCAACCCACCTAAAACCAACACGATTAATTGTGTTAAGTGTTATATTAGAGTAGCTGTTGGACTTTAGTCCCACATTGCTTAGAGTAATAGGAGAGGAGGCTAGCCTCTCCTATATATATGTGTAGTCTCTCACCAATAAAAAAACATCTATTTTATTCCATTCTACATGGTATCAGAGCCATAGAAGGAAGGAAAAAAATTTCCACAACAAAAAAATTCCCCCCTTCGCCGACCCCCCCTTTCCAAAAAAAAAAAAAAAAAATTTCCCCCTTCGCCGACCCCCCCTGCTGCCCCCCCTTCACCGACCCCCTTGTTGTCCAGCGCCCCCCCTCCACCAATTCCGCCAGCAGCTCCGGCGATTCCGCCTCTAGAACGTCCTCGTCATGCATGTCGAGATCATCCCTTTTATGTTAACAACTACAAAGGACTTACCAGTCACACTCAGTCTCTGGTAGCTACTATTGATGGGATTCAGATCCCCAAGACCGCTGAGGAGGGTCTCCGACATCCTGGTTGGCGTGCTGCTATGCACGAGGAGATGAAGGCTCTCCAGGAGAATCATACCTGGGACTTAGTCGATCTACCTCATGGTAAACAGGCAGTCGGCTGCAAATGGGTGTTCACGATTAAGGTAAAACCGGATGGCACTCTTGACCGATTGAAAGCTCGTCTGGTGGCCAAAGGTTACTCTCAAACCTATGGTGAGGATTACTTCGAGACTTTTTCTCCTGTGGCCCGTCGAGGCGCACTCCAGACAAGTAATCTTGACAAGTAACAAGTAACCTGGCACGACGTGTAAAATCTTGAAACGCTGTTGCGACAGCTACCCTGACTTGCTAAGTAACTATTGTCTTGACACCGTGGTTGATTTTCTTGATTGTGACTGTACAAGCTACCTATCTCGTCTTGCATCATGTCTAGGATATGGATTCCTGATTATCACGGTTAGGGATTCATAATGAATCTGACTAGGTTAAATGACTAGATTGATCAAGTAGTTCATACAGAGAGATTTTTTCAGTTACAGGCGATCCCGTTATCCCGGCCACACCTGAGGGACTTGTAGCCTGCCGACGAGTAGGGCACATTTTCAGCCCACTGTCATGTGGGGGCACTTCTTAAATACTAAAGCACACTGTCATGTGTTGCACTCTAAGTCAACTAGTAATTCTTGTAACTCTAATAAACCACCTTGCCTGGATAACCTGGATAGCTGCATGACTTGTGACTGTGGGAACGTCTCATTGCATCTTGCTAGTAACTAGGCTTGTAGCAACCCTAGTTAGTTAAAGTATCAAGTCGTACTCTTGCTTGACTGTGATTGATGGATGGAGTCTAGTCTTGTCTAGACAGTGCCAGTATATGGTTACTTCAGTGCATTATTGTTTATGTCTTACTCTTGTCGATAAATGGTTAAAGACTAAGTTCTGTTCAGGTGAAGGGTTATAACATCGGTCCTTGTTTGATTTACGGGTTGTAACTTGGTTTCCAGAATAGCTTCTTAGTTATCTTATCATTTATCATCCTATTTTCTAACTCATGTATTCTTGTTATGATTTATGTCTCTATGTTCTAATATGCTGGTTTAGTTCTTAAGTGAAGCCTCTCTTGTGGCACTTGCTCTTCTGGGTTCTGACCCAGCTTGTTTTGTATGGCCATATTTCGGAGTAGCACCTGAGGATCTACCTGCCTTCCAGCCAGATGGTGAACACCAGACGTAATCCTGGCAACGAGTAAATTTTTTATTTGCTCTCCCACTATATTGTAAATTATTCTTTTGAGACGTTTAGCCGCCGAACAAGTGTTAGCTCGTGTTGAAACTAAATTTTTGTTTGCCTAAGGGCTGTAACATGATTGACAAATCCTAGGGTTGATCATGTATGACTTAACTCTTGATAGTCTCGCATTTTGTATGACTAGCTTCATGATCGTCTGAATATGTAATATTTGGGACGTCTTACTTTGTATGTCTGATGATCTGACATATTGTACAATTATTTGCTTGCTTGAGATTGAGACACTAGACTTATTTTTTGACTATAAGAGACTGCTGGCTTGTAGATAAATCCTTATGCATCTAGACAGCCTTGACCGTATTGCGAGGTGGGTTGCACTTCGATGTACGTAGCTGGCTGTGTCTGTCCCCCGCCCTCCAGTATTCTGGTTTTGGGACGTGACAGGAAGGGAAGATGGAGATTAGGTTTCACACTCTAATCTCAAAGTAAAATAGATCATAAGAATTTTTTTCTCATAAATTTTCATTGATTATTTGATGTTCCAATATGACAAGAGCAAGCCTATATATAGACATATAAAAGAACTACATACTAACTCACAAGTAATGTGGGACTAAATATGCAAATAAAAAGAAATAAACTCTCCATAAGTAACGTGGGACTAAAAAAAACCTAATAATAAAATAGCAACTCAAAACCAAATGAGCAATGACGGTCCTTTCCAAGATGCTTCCTGCGCCGGTACACATGTCGAAAATCACGTGCATGTAGTGCGATGTCCTCATCATAGTATAATGAGAGGGAGGTTGCATCCTTGAATTGCCTCTCATATTTGTAATTTTTTGATTTAATTTATACTCTTTATATATATATGTGTGTGTGTGTGTGTGTGTGTGTGTGTGTGTGTGTGTGTGTGTGTGCGCGCGCGCGCCGTGAACTCATCCTTACGACCAACTTGTTAAGTCTGCAAGCAGATAACATTAGCATGCAACCAATCTATATGAAGGTCAGTGACATCACAAGCTATCTGTGGTAAGACGACGACCATTCATGTGTAGGTAGCTAGCGTTACCGAAGGTCCCAAAATGCATATGCTAGTATGTCACTTATCCCCGTTGTTCCCTTAGACCAGATCGGTTCCATTGTTCCAACCGTTCGAAAATTTAAACCTTGTTAAGCCTGCAAGCACATAATATTAGCATGCAACCTAACTATATGAAAGTCACCGGCACCACAAGCTATATGTGGTAAGACGGCGACCATTTATGTGCAGATAACTAGCCTTACCGAAGGTCCCAAAATACATATGCTAGTATGTCACTTATTCCGATTGTTCCCCATGGACGGATCGGTTCCGGTATCCAAAACTTTCGAAAAATTAAACCTTGTGTACAAGTTGTCCATAACTATACAATATTCGTGAATAATTTAACTGTAAAACATTTGAATTGTATATAAACTAAAATAAAACAATACAAATCTCAACTCAACATCACCCCAATTGGCGATCCATCAGTCCCAAACTATTCCAAAACACATATGACCATCCCGTGGAACCAACGTCCATACCATTCCGTGATACTAAGCCACACATATATGCCTTGCTGCCGCACCAAGCCACACATTTATACCTTTCCGGGGTATCAAACTATATCTGACCATTCCGTTTATCTGCACAAATATATACACACGAAACTTTATCTATATCAAAGATAACTAAATTCTATAATATGAAGTGTTGACTTCAACAAATACAGTTAGAAGTAAGCAGCATCCTCGGTCATGAAAGGACTCAGCAGCCTGAAAGAAACTTACTAACACACACCCAACTGTTGGAACTTTTGGTTTAGTTCCACTTTGTAAGTATTTCAAATACACCATAGACAAAAGGAAAGAGACTTTTGTTTAGTCCCACATCGCTTAAAACCCACACTTGTGAGTGGGTATATATATGTTTACTCCTTCTACATGGTTGTGATGAGTGGGTAGTAAGAGGGGTGCTCGCGCGCCCGGGGGGCAATGGGCTAGAATACACCCGGTTTGGAGGGAAGCTCCAGAAAATCTTAATGCGCATGTGCGGGCACGTCGCACGCGCAGGGGGTGCAAATCCGGGCCGTTTAGCCTCGCGCGTAGGCGGGACACGACCCTACTTTTTGCATTTTCTCTTGGGAGTGAGCCCGCAATTTATGCGTAACCGCTACTACTCATTCAACACGTCTCATACACGTTCCTGATTCTCCTCCTGAGATTTGGTTCACGATCTAACAGTATTAGAGTTTTGCAACTCTATTTATTCATTCGTTCTCCACTTTAGAGAATACACCGCTGAGATCCAAAACGACCAAACAGAGAGAGATCAGAAAGGCTGTCGTTCTTCTTCTTCCCTGTTCAATTGTAGGTTGCAGATAGGTACTGCTATCTGTAACTCGTTGTTGTATCCTGGAGGAAAGTCGTCGTTCGAGCCTTACAGTTACGATAAGGGGCGAATCTTTTCTTGAGGACAGTGATTCACACGCCTCAACGATTTCGAGTTCTGTTCCACGAAGCTTCTCCACCAACAATCTCAAGAAAAGATGACTTCTCAGAACAATGATCTCGCTGCTGCTGCTGGATCCGTTCAATCTCGTTCCAGGCTTCCTGACGTTTCGAAGATTGAAGTTTTCAACGGTACCCACTTCAAACGCTGGAGGGAGAGGATCTACGTCTGCCTAGACGTGCTGAACTATGCAAAGTACCTGACTGAACCTGAACCTGAAAAGCCGACGGCTATGGAGTTCGATTCGGCTAACATAGTAGATGCTGCCAACGCTTTCGATGATTTCCAAAAGCTGCACGATGAGTGGCAGCAAGGAAACAAGGTATGCCGATACACTATTCTAAACACCTTGTCCAATGAGATCTTCGATATATACTATTCATATAAATCAGCTTACGAAATCTGGGAAAATATGAATAAGAAGTATATAATCGAAGATGCTGGTACTCAAAAGTACGCTATTGGGAATTATCTGAAATTCCAGTTTGTTGACTCTAGAGATATCTCTTCTCAAATCATAGAATTTCAAGTTCTTTTAAATGATTTGAAAACTGAGGATATTGAACTACCTGATACTTTCGTCTCTGGTTGTTTGGTTGAGAAACTACCTGAATCATGGAAAGACTACAAGGACAAGGTGAAGCACAAAAGGAGGCAGATGAGTCTGGAAGACGTGATTATTCATGTCCGGATTGAAGAGAAAAATAGGAAACTTGACGCAAGATTAGCTACAGAGTTTGACTCTAAGGCTAATATTGTGGAAGGTAATCCCAGTTCTGCTTCTAATCGGGTTAGGAGAAATCCTAAGAAAACCGATAAGAAATCTTCTATTCCGAAGACTAACAATTCCTGTCCTTTTAAGAAGAATAAAGGAAATTGTTATGTTTGTGGAAAACCCGGACATCATGCTTTTCAGTGCAGACACAAGAAGGATGGAGACAACAAAGATGTCACTCCGAAAGCTAATATAGTGAAGGATGATGTCTTTGCTGCTGTTGTCTCTGTTGTGAACATGGTGGCTGAGAAAAAAGACTGGATTATTGATTCTGGAGCAACCCGTCACATCTGTGGTGACTTAAAGTCTTTCTCAGAGTACACCCAAGTGAAAGATGGAGAAGAACGAGTCTATATGGGTGACTCTAGGCCTGTACCCGTCCTGGGAAAAGGCACAGTTCTTCTCAACCTGACTTCTGGGAAAACCCTTTCACTGGGTAATGTACTGCATGTTCCTGACATTCGCTGCAATCTGATCTCTGTGTCACTTTTGGTTCAAGCTGGAATCAAAGTGAACATGGAATGCAACAAGGTAGTGCTTTCTAAGAATGAGACATTCATAGGGAAAGGGTATTGTAACCAGGATTTATTTCTTTTGAATGTACTCAAAACTGTTATTAATGAAAATTCTGCATCTTCTGCTTACATGGTTGACTCTTTTGATTTGTGGCATGGTAGACTAGGACATGTTTCTGCACCTTATATTAAGGAAATGAGAAAATCTAGTTTATTGCCTAACATCACTAAACCAACGAATGATAAGTGCGAAGTATGTGCTGAAGTTAAAGCCATCAAAAAGGGTTGTTTACCTGTTGTTTCTAGAGATAATACTGATTTGCTTTTCTTAGTTCACACCGATCTTGCTGAATTTAGAAGCTTAATGTCTAGAGGAGGGAAATATTATTATATTACCTTTATAGATGATTACTCTAGATACACGAAGGTATATCTCCTTAGAAACAAGCATGAAGCAGGTGAGATGTTTCTGAAATATAAAGCTGAAGTTGAGAATCAACTAGATAGGAAAATTAAAAGGCTTAGGTCAGATAGGGGAGGTGAATATGAGTCTAATCCCTTTGCTGACCATTGTGAACAACTTGGCATAATTCATGAGACTACCCCTCCATATTCACCTGAATCGAATGGAGTAGCTGAAAGAAAGAATAAAACATTGAAAGAGATGATGAATGCTATGCTGGTTAGTTCAGGTGCACCCCTGAACTTGTGGGGGGAAGCCATCCTATCTGCTTGTTTTGTTCAGAACAGAATACCTTATAAAGCAACTAGCAAGACACCCTATGAGTTATGGAAAGGCTATACGCCTAACCTAAAATATCTCAAAATGTGGGGGTGCCTCGCCAAAGTTCTGTTAGTAGGACCTAAAAAGACAAAATTAGGTTCTAGAACTGTTGATTGTGCGTTCATTGGTTATGCTAATAACAGTGCTGCTTATGGATTTTTGGTGGTTAAGAGTGACTCTGACCAGGTTGCTGTCAATACTACTCTGGAAACCAAAAATGCTGATTTCTTCGAAACTATTTTTCCTTGGAAGACTAGTCTCGAAAGAACTGTTAACCATACCGAACGTATCTCTGAGACTCCTGAAAATTCAGAATTTGAATTGAGAAGGAGTAAAAGAGCGAGGATATCCACCAATTTTGGTGATGATTTTTACCTGGTTCTTGTGGATGATGATCCGATAACCTATGATAATGCTATGCATTCTAGAGACGCACCTTTCTGGATAGAAGCAATCAACAGTGAGTTAACCTCAATTATGTCTAATCATACTTGGAAAGTTGTTAATTTACCTCCTGGTGCTAGAGCTATAGGTTGCAAATGGATCTTTAAGAAGAAACTAAGAGCAGATGGCTCTATTGAGAAATACAAGGCTAGGTTGGTTGCAAAGGGATTCTCCCAGAAGAAAGACATAGACTATTTTGACACTTTCGCCCCTGTGACACGAATCTCTTCTATTAGGATTTTAATTGCGTTGGCAGCAGTTCATAAGTTAATTATCCATCAAATGGATGTGAAAACTGCTTTCTTAAATGGTGATTTAGAGGAGGAGATTTATATGTCACAGCTAGAAGGTACTATTGTACCGGGTAGTGAAAAGAAAGTATGCAAACTAGTTAAGTCTTTATATGGGTTGAAACAGGCACCTAAACAATGGCATGAGAAATTTGATTCTGTGATGGTGTCTAATGGATACCTGATCAATGATGCAGACAAATGCATATACTATAAGTCTTTTAATAACTCTTATATTATGCTTTGTCTCTATATGGATGACATGCTTATTTTGGGACCTAACCTTGATATTATAAATGAGACCAAAAGATTTTTAGCTTCAAATTTTGATATGAAAGACCTTGGTGAAGCTGATGTAATCTTAGGTATTAAAGTTGTAAAGACAAAAGATGGTCTTACATTGTGTCAAGAACACTATGTCGAGAAGTTTTTGAAAAGATTTAGATATTATGACTGTAAGAGGGTGTCGACGCCATATGATGCTAATATCCATCTTAAGAAAAATAAAGGACATAGTGTCTCTCAGAAAGAGTATGCCCAAATTATTGGTAGCTTAATGTACTTGATGAACTGTACGAGGCCTGACATAGCTTATGCTGTTGGCAGACTGAGCAGATATACTCAGAGTCCTAGTAAGGAACACTGGGTTGCCATTGAGAGATTAGCCAAGTACTTAAAAGGTACCATTAATCATGGGAAATCTTTCAAAGGGTCCCCACCTGTGTTAGAGGGTTATTGTGATGCTAACTGGATCTCAGATTCAGATGAGATCAAATCCACTAGCGGTTATGTGTTTACCCTTGGTGGGGGTGCAGTGTCTTGGAAATCTACCAAGCAAACATGTATAGCTCGTTCAACCATGGAGTCCGAGCTAATCGCCTTAGAGAAGGCATGTTCTGAGGCTGAGTGGCTTAGAAACCTCTTAGCGGATCTTCCTATTAGTGTAAATGCTCCTCCTCCTGTGCCTATGCATTGTGATTGTCAAGCTGCTATCGCAAAGGCAAAGAGCAAGATTTACAATGGAAAAAGTAGACATATACGTCTAAGACATACAGTGGTAAAACAGCTGTTAAAATCCGGAGTTATATCCTTGGATTATGTGAGGTCAGAGTTGAATTTGGCCGATCCTCTGACCAAACCACTTAATAGGAGGCAAGTGGAAGATACGTCGAGGGGAATGGGACTTATGCCTAAAACAGAAAACAAGAGTGATGGTAACCCCACCTATTTGATTGTGATCCCATGACTTAGGTTCATAGGGGTAAGAACAAGTCACTGGTTGTTTTTGTGTACTATTGACATTGTATTTGAGATGTTCTATTCTATGACGAGATAGTACTGTATTTATGAATACAACTACTGCAGTGAGAAGGTTGAGCTTTGCTCTTAATAGAATCCATATCCCAAATCTTGAGGTGGTGTGTCTAAACTGCAGTACACACTTGATGGAAATCTACCTATACGAGTGAGGAACTGGGTCGGTTCCTATGAAAGCCTTTGGCAGGCTTTCTAGAGCACTCATGAAAAACCAGGAATCAGCGCAGGGCCAAAAAGCGCAAAACCGCAGAACAGTGAAGTACTAAGAATTACAATGTGGATGCGAGTCCTCTGTTCACATTTAAGGTTGTTGGTTCATAGAAACTTATTTCACCAACCTCCTGTGAACAAGTTTTGCTATCCTAATGGTTGGTTCATAGCTGAAAGGCACCAGTACTTAGGCATTGTGTTCGTGCTACGGCTAGTAGATGAGACAACCACATATTTCAAAATATGTGGAGAAGGTGTAGTCGGTATAGACATAACATGTGTGGTGTATTTTGAAATAGTGGGGGATTGTTGGAACTTTTGGTTTAGTTCCACTTTGTAAGTATTTCAAATACACCATAGACAAAAGGAAAGAGACTTTTGTTTAGTCCCACATCGCTTAAAACCCACACTTGTGAGTGGGTATATATATGTTTACTCCTTCTACATGGTTGTGATGAATGGGTAGTAAGAGGGGTGCTCGCGCGCCCGGGGGGCAATGGGCTAGAATGCACCCGATTTGGAGGAAAGCTCCAGAAAACCTTAATGCGCATGTGCGGGCACGTCGCACGCGCAGGGGGGGGGGGGTGCAAATCCGGACCTTTTAGCCTCGCGCGTAGGCGGAACATGACCCTACTTCTTGCATTTTCTCTTGGGAGTGAGCCTGCAATTTATGCGTAACCGCTACTACTCATTCAACACGTCTCATACACGTTCCTGATTCTCCTCCTGAGATTTGGTTCACGATCTAACAATATTAGAGTTTTGCAACTCTATTTATTCATTCGTTCTCCACTTTAGAGAATACACCGCTGAGATCCAAAACGACCAAACAGAGAGAGATCAGAAAGGCTGTCGTTCTTCTTCTTCCCTGTTCGATTGTAGGTTGCAAATAGGTACTGCTATCTGTAATTCGTTGTTGTATCCTGGAGAAAAGTCGCCGTTCGAGCCTTACAGTTACGATAAGGGGCGAATCTTTTCTTGAGGACAGTGATTCACACGCCTCAACGATTCCGAGTTCTGTTCCACGAAGCTTCTCCACCAACACCAACTTTACTAACACATTACTTTTGTCTTTGCATTCCGAAAGATGACAATACAAACACATTAGATTAGTAAACTGCAACTTGCACCAACATCATCACTATCATCCAAACATTTTCCAGAATGGTCCACAAAATATTATCATGAAGATGTTTAATGTGGCAAATAATGCACTATTTCACCTGCAATCCTAAATTGATGTCATCTAAAAGAACCCAAACACCTGAGGGTAATACTAGCTTGACCACCATCAAATGTTGAATGCCAACCAGGAAGCTCTTAAACGAGTGTCTGAAATAGAGAAAATCTGAAATAATTATCAACTCCAAGTTTGCAAAAATAGAAAACTGTATGGCTCTTGTGGGCCAAGAAAAACCTATATATCTTCCTTCTTTTGAAAAAAGAACCTATCTCACCTTGTGAAACATGTTAACTAGCGAGCACCAAGCTGTGGGCATCCAACAGGAAGCGGCATATCCAAATTTTCTACAGTCCTGAATGTCCGTGGAACTAGCTTGTCGACATAAATCGTGCCATCCAGATGATCACACTCATGTTGCAATATGCGCGCCTGCCAGCCGGACGCATCAACTTTGAGTGGACGCCCTTCACGGTCAAAACCTGTAACTTCAACCTCGAGATGCCGTTCAACTACTGCTCTAAATCCATCCACACTGGATATAAAGAATGTTGAGTAGGAGCTATTGGTTTCCGTCCACGTAAAAGATCTTTATAATCAAGTTAAATGAATATTTTCTGGAAAGGTAAGTATATAAAAAACCAGTGCAGCCGAACATGCCAACAATATGGATACAACAAAACAATATTCATAAGAGATCCAAAACAGAAATACTGTAGAAAGTAATGGTATGATAAGAACAATGCCTAGCGATTAGATTTCAGTTCAGTGACCCATATTAGAAGTAACAGACTTCTCCTTTTCATAATTTGTCTAGAACATTATGTGAACAAATGATAATCACTAAAATTTAACACACATTCCAGACAGAGAAGACATCAATGTGTTTTACTCTATATTATATACTTTTATAAAAAATTTTTATCTATGAGGTAGAATTATAGTGCAGGAGCAAGCTGCAAATTAGTGCTGGGGAAGTGTCAGAGGAAGTGTCAGATACTGAAAGACATTGTATCAGAGAAGCATCATAGTGAACGAAATGCATTATTATAAACAGTGTCATAATAAAAAGAATTCCTTGCTACAATATATGTGCATACCTACTTTTGTACTCCAGTAAGTAGTGATGTGCAGGTGTAGATGGCATAAGTAAATGCAATATATGCCTAGTTTTATATGATACTCTGACAGGGAGTAGACCAAATGTGTGTTGGAAGGTGTGCTTTCGAACAAGTAGCATTTAGCGAATCATATCCATCAATAATACTTCTCCGAATCCACAGGCAGACAAAAGAAATTGACAAGGGAACTGGCTATTGACAAATTTTGAGAAAGTATCTCCAGCTGCCAAACACTAACATTTTTGCCGTTATTTGAAAATATGAGAGCCAAGTATTAGCCTTCCATCCATCTCAAGGGAATTCTTGTTCATATTGGTGAAATCATACATCTATCCTCTCTAAGCATCTCTCAAGGGAATTGTTCATATTTGAGAAATTGGACATCTACCCTGCTAAGTATGGATACCTCTTCAGCTAGTACTCATAATGAGCATTCCTCACTGTCCACTAATCATGTCTAGCCCCCCCGATTCCTTCATCATCCTTACATATCTAGCATTATGTCTACTTATGTTACAAACTTTTATCAATAGACCAAGTTAGTCCAATTCTTTAACACTAACAGCCGTTCTCCTTGTGGAGAGGTAATGAAAGTTTAGGATGAACTGCAGGGTATCTGTTGAATGAGGTTGAACTCGATGGGATTACATAAATCTAGATGTGGTGTGAGTACATATAATAGGAGGTAAGCCTCCCTCTATCGAACAATAACCAATGGGGGACTAGAGTACATAGTAACTCCAAGTGGACATATAAGACTAACTGCTCCAACAGGATGTGTCCTAGGAGATATCATGTGCTTGTTGATTTAACAGAGAGAATCTAGCAAACAAAGAACTTCATATAAAGACATGCAAGGTGTACTGAACTATGTATCTATGAAATCCCTGTAAGTTTCCCTGCATAATGATTTATAGATGATATAAAAAGCTCCACGAACCCGATAAGAAAAAACGATGGCACCAGTCTTCAAAGTTCCAATATCTGAACTTTAGAACGTAAAATATGGCTTCTCCCTAATTACTTGCATACTAGGAAGCATGGACACTCCAAAATTCATGCCACGTCCGTGTCGTGTCGGACACATGCATCGGACATGCCACGGCCATTCCGAAATACACTAGGACACACCAAAACATGTGCCGAATCCATGTATCCATGTGTGAAACGTGTTGTGCCGATTCTGTGTCCGTGCAACATAGCTTGCAGATGACCCCGATTCTTTGATAAGTAAACCTCACATCTCATCACGATACCTTCCTTTCCCGATAAGAAAGGAACAAGTACATTTCTTTTACTGAAGAGTTCAGAGAGGCTCTATAAAACTGATATGCTTTATTGAGATGGTTTGAGTACATGTATGCAGGAGAGCCTCCCTCATAATACATAAAGGATTACATAGTAATACTAAGTCTAATATAAAGAAAGACAAAATTTTCAATAAATACCTAACTTTGTTATCCCAGCTAGTAGGATGAGGGGCTAAAGAAAACAAATGTTGACAGGTTAGAAAACCCACTACATGAATTTAAGATATAAGACCACAACAAAGAAATATTGGATATTGTACAACATCTAATATTATTGAAATAATATTGCAAAACAATTGTAGTCTACTAACTGCAATGCCCAGAAAGGATCCTGTTGCATGGTAGTCTTGCAGTATTGGAAAATAATCAATTTATTATGTTATTTACCTCAAGCATCCTTCAAAGAATAGCGCACTTTTGTTGCCTTTCTTTTTAAGTTTTGGGTTCACTATGACCTGGCTCAGAAAAACTGACCAGTGATAGATATACAAAAGAAAGACAAGTAGTGGAAGATTGAAATGAATAAGCATTCAAGTGTTCATAGTCATAAAATTAACTTACAAGAAGATCAAAAGGGCGGCGATCTTGTGCTTCAACTTCATTCTTACGAGCATAACTAATGTATTCCTTTGTGTCTTCAAGAACAATAATCTGTTATTAAGGATGCAACAAATAAGTTAGTTTTACATTTACAAGAATGACTCGTCAATTAAGTACATTTGATAGTTAAACTACAAGTTTTTTTTTTCTCCTGTTGGTAATACCAAAAAAAAACAAAAAAACAAAAAAACAAAAAGCACTAAAATATGATTTAAAGAGCAGAATTCCCATACTACTATATAGACTAAAGGAGAAATGGTATTGTTCCTATCCATGATAAATCAGTTAGCTTGAAAGTACAAAATAAAGTAGTCGGTGGCTATAACAAAATCTAAACCCCTGAAATAAACTCCTTAAAGACCTGAAATCAAGCCCACTTCGAAACCAAAGGGTTTTAAAATTTGGAGGATGAAAACAGAGCATATCAAATGTAAGTTCAACCAAAAGTCAAAGGTAAATGAGGGGATACATATATAAATGGGCATGAGATACCTAGGAGTGATATATTTTGTTATTTTGGGATTGATCATTTATGATGGGAAGACAGGGAAGGATGTTATGCATAGGTAAAATGGAGTTCTTTTGGAGTACTGTGATAGCAGGATATCTTTGAAGTTGAAAGAAAAATTATTCAAGAGTGCTATAAGGTTTGTCATGCTTTATGAATTAGAGTGCTCGGGACAATTAAGATACATATCAAGAAGATTATAGTAGACAAAATGAGAATGCTAAGATGGATGGGGGTAATATACTAAAATATTGGATAAGAAATAAGTGTATGTGGAAAGTTAGAGGTGGTGCAAATTGATGATATGATGGGAGAAAATTGTATTAGGTGGTTTGGACATACGTAAAGACGGCCAATATATGCTCTGGTTGTTAGAGAGGGCATGGCCCTAACATAGTTCAATGGAAGAAAATGATTCAAACAGCCCTCCCAAAAAGGCTCTATTGCTGTACATCTGATTAGATAAGTTCATAGTTGGTCTAAAGGGTTAGATAATTCAGTATATGTTTTAGCAATATGTTGTGTTAGTTATGCTTATCTAGAAAGATAGCTCTTGGGCTTTATTTAGTAGAGAAGCGATGAGATTTATTTTTGTTATCTTACAAATGCTACATAATATAAATCCTTTCCTCCTATACTCTTCCTCTATAAAATCTTAAATTTCCACCCAAATCATCTTTTATTTGATGTTGCTATTGCCAATTGTGCCAGGAATCATCCTCAAGCAAACCCAGCCAACAAGGGCCACCTGTAGAACACCAAAAGTGTTGTCTGCACAGGAAGAATTGACCAAACACAACCGAATTCAACTGCCATCCTTCCAAGGTCCGGCTTGCATTAGATTCTGGGCTGACTGGCTATGTTTTGCCACAGCCCAGAACATTATCCGGGTTTTGTTGTGCTGTCAACAAGAACCAGAACCAAACTGGTTCAGATCTGTTGTCGATTGCAGCCAAAGCCAGTTGGAACCCCAGCTATCTTGGGAACTCCACCCATTGGGTTCGCTACCACTCTGAAATCAACCTAAGTGACTTTTGTCTTCAACAGCCCCACTTCATCGCCATCACCTTTGCAACTCATCGTCCGTCGTTGGGTAAGCTTGATCCCTAACCCTAATTTAGATTTGATTATTTATTTCTGTGACTTGGTATGGTTATTTTGTTAGTAGACGTTAATAATTATCATATTATAATTAAGCTTCTGCAATCTTAGATTAGTAATTTGTGAGTCAGCCCATATTAGATTCTTTGTAATCTTGTCCTACAACAAATTGGTATCAGAGGCTAGGTTAGGCATTTCATGGATGTAGTGATAATACTTAGAGACGATATGGACCCCCAAGACTTGATTCAGGAACATAGTGATATGATAGATTTAAGTTTGCTAAAATGGTAACCAAAACTTGACCAGTTGCACCCTGAAATAGATGAAGAGATACATAACCAGTTTGCTAAAAATAACACTATGATAGATTCTTGGTTTACTGTGAAAGACATTATGGATGTCACTAGGTGCTCGCCTGACGTAGAGTCAGTACCTATTCCCTTGGTCTTCAGGTGGCGGTGAGCTTTACACCATAACAGCCTGATGAGTTTTTTTTTTTGCACAGCCTACTCACAAGTCCGACCCTGAGATTCCTTAGGAGTTTAATTACGAGCCAGTAACTATTATAGATCTGCAACAAATGGTCTTAGCAGGTTGAAATACTTGACAGTTAGAGAAAAGGTACTGGACATAACGCACTTGATACAATATCATGAGCTCTCGCAGTCGTCGTTGAACATTTAAAAGTGTCACCATCATCTGCTACAGCGAAATCAGTTACCACTGGTTCATAAGTCTTTTTGTTTCCTCTAATTCTTTCAAAAGTACCACCGTAAAGACGGGAGTACCAAGTTACATTACCACCTCCTCCACCGTGACCATATTGGAAGCATGCTAGAACGGAGAATGAGTTCACATTGGACGATGAGATTTTTGTTATCATAGATGGAGTACAACAATTTCTAGTGTGATGGCAAGGACGTTCAAATACTTATTTCATGGATTTGGAAAGTGATCAGTCGCCCAAAGCTTCCAATATTATCACCTTACTAAGGGTCTGCTTGGCAATTGTAGGGTAGCGGTTATGAGATATTTTTAGAGTACCGGTTATGAGTGGTCTGGTTTTGGGTGGTTTTTAAGTAGCGGCTTTTAAACCAGTCTAATCCATGCTTGGTTATTCACTAATGAGCGGTTCTGAAAGTTTTTTTACACGAATAAAATTAAATAGGGAAGGGTATAGTAGTTATAATTATATATTTTGGTGACGATATAAATGGAATAAAATAATAAAACCACTCAAAATCCACCGATTTTGGATGTTTATAAAGCTACCCAAAATTACATTACATCGGTTTTGGGGGGATTTTGATCCGACCAAAACCGGTGCCTCAAAAAAAATAACAAGCAAAGGTTTTCATAAACGGTCGGTTCAAAAACACTCCAAAACCGGTGAAAACTCCGTTACCAAGCAGACCCTAAGAGGTGAATTTTTCGAAGCTGAGGAGACTGATTGAGGATCACTTCAGTTGGGTCTGAGTTTGATTTGAGTTCAAGTTTATTTGGGTAAATTTTAGGTTGGGTGTATTTTTTTGGTGATGTTTAATATTTATTCGTTTAGATTTTATTGTTAGTTAGTTTGATTAGATAAGTTCATTTTGGTTAAATTGGGTTAGATAAATCAGTATTTGTTTTAGTTTTGTTATTTCAATTATGCTTATCCAGAAACATAGTCTTTTGTCTATATAAGCATATTTAATCTGAATTATTAGTAGAGAACAGTTGAAATTTATTTTCAAATGGTACAAGCCTCTACTTATGTTGCACAATTATGGACACAAATATGGATAAGGACACAATACAAGCCATACCAATATATGTTGCACGAATACGGACACGGGTACCGATGTGAGCAGGATTGACAATATGGACATGGACAAAAGTTTTTCATATCCGTGCAATATAGGTGCCTATCCTTAATAAATCCTCCCCTTCTCTTTTATTCTTCCTCCACAAAATCCTAAATTTCTCTCGAAACACCTCATCTTTGTTGTGCTATTGTTGATTGTGCCAATAGTCTTCTTCACGAAAACCTACGCCAACTAGGACCACTTGTAGGTTGGGTTGTCAAATCGAGATACATACTTCGTGTTGATTTCCTTGATTATTGTATCGTGCATCTCATCGTATCGTGTACCATACAACAAGAATAAAGCCATTATACCAATTATTGGGGTTGGTTGTTTGAATCCTCTTCGTCCATTCAACTTTGTTAAGGGGGTCGTCCTCTTAGTACTTCAAACAATGTTCGTCTAGGCATAGCTCTAGCACTATAGCACGCTCCTCCTTACAGAAGCATATATTGATTTGCTTTGTACATGTCCAAACCACCAAACTCGATTTTCTATTATCTTGTCCTCAGTCGACGCTAATTGTAACCTCTCATAGATACACTCATTTCTTAACCCATCCTACAATGTATTGTCACTCATCCATCTTCACATTCTCATTTCAGCTACATTAACTACGCTACTTGTAACCTCTCATAGATACACTTATTTCTTATCCTATCCTTCAATCTATCGCCACTCATCCATCTTAGCATTCTAATTTCAACTACATTAATTTTTAGGACATGTTGTTTCTTAATTCGGTTGTTTAGTTTTTGTGACTTGCTAGGGTTATTTTTTGAGTACATTTCAATCATCATCATTATCCAAATCTTCTCCTATCGGAATGGGGTCGGCTATGGAAAATAACAAAGTTCCATACAAGATTTAACAAAGCTTTTATGACATGTTGTCGACCTAAGATCAACCCTCTATATCTATGTTGGTGCAAAATTTATAGCAAAGGTAACTATAAGCATGAGAGGATCGTGCAATAGAATCTAGGTGTGTAGTTAGACCTACCTTTTGCACAAGAAAGAACATCAATCAATCAATGAATTGGATGGATGAATAAAGTAGGGACGGGGTGGGTAATTAAGGAGTTATACCCTCAAAGGGATGGCTATTTGAGGGGCGGCAAGGCCGACAGCTGGAGCCTTCCGCAGTACGTAGATCATCTGCTCTATGATCTTCTGTATCCTATCCGACCCAATCTCCTCCACGGCTACTTCCTCCGCTGCCTCGTGGAGCACCGGGTCTCCGGCCTTCACTATTTCTGGAACAACAAATGCTGCTGCTGCTTCCTTCTTCCCGAAAACTGACGATAGCCAGCCAGAAGAAGTAGACTTGGATGATGATGATATCCTCCAAGCGGAAGAATTTGGAAGAGAGGAGGAGGAGGAGGAGGAAGATCTTGATGTTGATGATGGGCATCCCCAAATAGGAGAAAGGATAAGGCTGCTGGTCTTCCTCTTGCAGCAGGAGGATTTGCATAGGAAGAGGAAGCGATGGTGGTGGTGATGATGAGAGACCATAAGCTTCATTCTTTCCATCGCCCTCTTTCGGAGGAGGAAGGAAAGAAAGAAGCTCGCTTACTCGCTCAGCCTGTGTGACTGTGGCTTGCTTCTTATCCTCCCTAGGGGGAGGAATTTTGTTTGTATGCTTCTAGTTTATTTAAATAATTTTTAAAGGCATTCCACAATTTACCCCATAAGAGCACAATCTTACCTAACATAAAATAGGACTGTCAATTAGGACCGTCAACCAAGTTAGGAGTCTTAACATAAAATAGGACTGCCGATTAGGACTCCTAAAGAATTTAAAAATTAAGATAGACTGTGAACGAAGTTGGCAGTCCTCCTTAATGTTAGGACTGCCAACAAAGTTGGCAGTCTTAATGGACTGCCCTGGAGTAAAATGTAGAGTGCTTTTAGAAATTACATTTATTTATCTACTATATAATGCCAAAAGTAGGCTTCACCATAAAAGTTTTCATTCCAAAAATAACCTTTATTATATTTACTAATTATCTACTAAGCTTCACCATGCATATATATCTACTATATAATACCAAAAGTAGACTTCACCGTGAAAATTATCTTTCCAAAAATACTCTTTATTATATTTACTAGTTATTTACTATATAATAACAAAAGTAGGCTTCACCGTGCATATATATTTAGATAATACCATTCTAGTTAGTTTAAATATAATATAAAATTGAATATATTTTAACTAATTTATTTTATAGAATTTTGGATGTATGCTTAGATAATACAATATAATTAGTTTGAAAATATATTTTAACTAAATTTTGTTATTTGTAGAACTTTGTATATATGTTTAGATAATAACATGTAGTTAGTTTAAATTAATTTAAATATTGAATATATTTAAATTTGAATTTGTTATATATATATATATATATATATATATATATATATATATATATATATATATATATATATAGGGATGCATGCGGTCCGAGTGGTTAGGAGTTCGAATCCCAGTGGGAGCGATTCCCAGAAATAATTTACCACTAGGCTAGAGGTCATTCCCTGTATATATATATATATATATATATATATATATATATATATATATATATATATATATATATATATATATATATATATTATTTTTTTATTAATTTATTTGGAAAGAGAGGACTTTTATTGATGTATAAGGCGCAAAATGCCGAAGCCTATACAGGTAAGCGCGCCACGCGATGAAGACAGGAAAAACAGGAAAGCAAAAAACAGCGCTCGCAAAAGAACGCGCACGAACCAAAAGGACTCCGTGCCAGAACAGCACGAAGCCTAGCCGTCGGAAACAGCCAAAGCCTCCCAAAGCTAGCCGGTGAGTGGTGACAGCGCCAGGCGGCTTTACGCACCTGTCTGATAGCCTCCCTAAGCAGTTGGTCGTTGTTGAACTAGTGGCCCTCATACCTCCATTTGTTCCGATTCTTCCACATGACCCATATACCGGCGGCCACAACGATCTGATGCCCATGAGAGGTGCTCCAGTGGGCGAGGAGATCGTTAAGGCCACCCGGCTGATAAACATGTCGGCATTTGGTAGATAGGTTCGTCCACATCTGTTTCGCTTGATCGCCGTAGAGAAGGATATGCTCCGCCGTTTCTGCTTGATGTGATGTGCAGCAGTGGCATCGTGACGCCAGGCTGTGGCCGAAGGAGTTTAGGATGTCGTCGGTGGAAAGTTTTCGCCGGTGAGCTCTCCAGATCAGAATGGACCATTTGATAGGGATGCATGCCTGCCAGAACGGAGCGGTGTAAGGGGAAGGAATACCGATGCCCCTTGCCACAATCCTGGCCGATGCTGAGGAGAAAGTGCCGCCTGGATTGGGCGACCAGCACAAAGTATCCGGGGTATCCACGATCCTTAGGTCCGCGGCAGCGAGAGTGGTGACCGCCACCGCGCCAAGCCGCGCTCTCACACTGTCCCACCTCCAGCCGGATGCACTGTCCTACAACTCTCGGATCTCACGAGGGAGGTTGATAGTCGGTGACTGGTGGACGATCTCATCCCCAAGCCAATGTTCATGGAACATCGACGATCGGCCGTCTCCTAGCTTGAGTCTAATGAGGGGTTCGGCTATGTGCCGGCCATGGAGGATACGCCGCCATGTCGCTGAGGATCTGTTGTTGGCGACGACAGTCGCGGGGTGGGATTGTCTGTAATATCTCGCCTTCATGAACCTGGTCCAATGCGAATGGTCCGTGCGGAGCTTCCACCACAGCTTCATGGAGCAGGAATCAACGATGTGTGTAAGTCTGCTGAAGCCCAGCCCTCCCTCCTCGGTGGGTTTGTCCATGGTGTCCCAGCTGGCCCAGTGGTACTTTTCCTTGCCATCGGAATGACCCCAAAAGAAGTCGGCGAAAAGAGATTCGAGCGAGTATAGAACTTTTTTCGTGGGCGCGCAGACGGCAAGGGTATAGATGGGGATGGAGGAGAGGACATGTTTGATCAGAATCAACTTGCCACCCGAGGATAAGGTCGCGTTGTGCCATCCCTCGATTTTAGACCTGATTTTGCTAACTAGACTCGCGAAGATTCCAGAATAAGACTTACCATAAACCAACGGACAACCCAAGTATGAGAACGGTGGATATGCAGTAGAGAAGGAAGTCAGGGTGGCGAGCACTGTAGAGTAAATCCTGTCCGCTTTGTGGTGAGTGTAGATGACGCTTTTGTTGGGGTTGATGCGCTGACCCGAGCATCTGGAGTATTTCTCGAGCGTGTTGTGAACCACCTCAATAGATCCTATATCGCCCGACGAGAAAATAAGAATGTCATCAGCATAAGCAAGATGCGTGATCAAGGGGCAGCCGGTAGTAGTATGGAAGTGTTGGTATCTGGGAGTGTTGGCCATACTTTTGAGGTTTCTACTGAGCGCTTCCGCCGTAATGATGAAGATAGTAGGGGAGAGAGGGTCCCCATGTCTGACCCCGTGGCTGGAAGTGAAGAAACCAGCAGCTTGTCTGTTGATGATGATGGAGAACCATGAGTTGCTGATCGAACGAAAGTTGATGTCGATCCAACATTCGGAGATCATCTGAAGGCCCTGAAAACCCAAATCATAAATTGCCAATCCAGACGATCATAAGCTTCCTCCATGTCAAGTTTAATGGCGACGTTTCCCCCTTTGGATGAAAATTTCATGCAGGTGATCATTTCTTGGGCTAGGAGGATGTTGTCGAGGATGTTCCGCCCTGGGACAAAACCGCTTTGCTCTTCGGATATAATCTTAGGGAGGAGAGCGAACATCCGGTTGTTGATGATCTTGGAGATAATTTTATTGGTGAAGGTGCAC
Source organism: Iris pallida (assembly GCA_029216955.1). Classification (NCBI taxonomy): domain Eukaryota; kingdom Viridiplantae; phylum Streptophyta; class Magnoliopsida; order Asparagales; family Iridaceae; genus Iris; species Iris pallida. The sequence continues at coordinate 2,205,403 of JANAVB010009400.1, read as the reverse complement.
AGGCTGATGGGCCTAAAGTCTTTAAAGGTCTTCGGATTATCTTTTTTGGGGATTAGTATTAGGTTGGCACTGGAAATGGATTTGGGGTAGGTGGCCCCTTGGAAGAAAGCAGTGGTGGCCTCAAGGAAGTCAGCCGCGATAAGATCCCAGCAAGATCTGAAGAAGACCCCCGAGAAGCCATCCGGGCCGGGAGCGCTGAGTTCATCGAGGGCCCAAACTACGGCCTTAACTTCCTCGGTGGAGGGGGGAGTAAGCAGCTGGTCGTTATCCCCTTCGGAGATCAAGTTGGGGACCTTGGCCAGGAACTCTTCATCCTTGACGATGACTTCTTTGGAGAATAATTTGGAGTAGAAGTTGGCGGCCTCCTCTTGAATACGGCTCTGGTCGTCCAACCTGTTGTCGTTGCTGTCGCTGATTTGATATAAATGGAGCTTATGCCTGCTGTCACGCCCCGATCCCGGAGGATCGAAAACTAGCCACTGGGCGTGATGCCGTACAAGTCTAGATTGCACTTGTACAAGGCAAAACCATTACAGTTCCTGGTAATTCTCAGAAAACATCGACAATGCAGCGGAACTAAGCAGATAAATTGAAGTCACACAATTTATATAGAAATGTATCTCTTTATTGATAATCAAAATGGATTACAAGACTTGCAGCGGAATACAGAGTTTACAACTGTTTACAAGACTTTTGAATAGCCAACTGAATGTATACACTTGCCCTCTAGGCTACAAATGAATATACCGACTTCTTTACAATGAACTTGCCAATATGGCTACAATCTCACTGGTATGACTGAGTTCCCATGTTCCATACATTATGTCCCGTATAGCAGAAGACATCGTCTTGCAAGAGGAGCTTCTGCACACCCATCCGATTCATCGATGCCAAGCACTGATTCACAGGATTTCCCCCAAGCAAACACCTGTAATATTGCCCACAACGTGGGTCAGTACATCATCAATGTACTGGCGAGCGGTGCTGGCCCAACTCACCTAAGAAGACAGCACTAAGTAATCATGTTATAGAACATTATTAACAGTGATCTTTCTTGTTGCCTTAGGGTCAATTTCATGTTATAGCCGACAAGAAGTAAAGCATGCAAATCTCATAGCCAATATAATTTAAAGCATACTGTTATCACCCTTTGGTGATTCTTACCCACGGTCGTGTAGCCATCCCTGTACATCTATAATACTTACTCTGCCTGCATAAGACATTGTTAGAAACAATATCATGATTCAATATGAATATCACCGTTCAGGTGATTCTTACCAACAGCCGACATCCTTCCCTGTATTTGAGTAATAACTTACTCTGCCTACATAAGACATCATTAGCACCTGACCTATCTATATGAAGGTCACTGGCGACACGCCATCCTGGACCGTCTTACTTGGTACAACGGCGCCCTTTCAGTGCGGGTAGCTAGCCCCACTGCAAGTCCCGTTTACCGATGCCAGTACGTCGGCACATTCCTTGTTTCCCCCTAGGACGAACCGGGTTCCATGGCCCAGGAATACCGTTCGAGGAAACTACCTTGTCGACAAGTTGTCCATGACCATGCAACTATATGCAACTTATCTAAGAAGAAAACATATAATGCATGATAAGGAAAACTAAGCAAAACCATCATTCTCATTCGTATTGCCATCTTGCCATCTAGCCATCTAGCCATTTTGCCTTGAGCCAATGCTCACATTATCATCTGCCCAATCCAGGGTCTTGGCGTAATCAACATTCTACATCGGTGATAGGATAATAGAATGTTGTTACCCAATGCCTTGCCACATCTTTGATACCAAACATCTTTCCAACCAAACTCAATGTACTCACCGCCCAATTCTTGGGACTTAGCATCTGTTTAGCATTCATTCATTTGAATGCAATTCAAGCATACTCACTGCCCAGTTCTTGGGTCTTAACATCTGTATTGCCATCTATTCATTGAGCCAACGCTCGATATACTCACCTGCCCAAGTATTTGGGACTTTGCCTTCACATGTCATGTAATTCATCGCAACAGCGTACAAGCATACAATTCATCTAGCCACAACGGTTTACGTTCAGGTGATTAATTATCTTTCATTATCTTTTCGAATTCCATGCAAGGTGTTATTGAACAAACTCAACTAGAAACATAGCATACTCATCCTTATTTTAAGCGTGAAGCTAAAGGATCTTTGAAGGGTTCAACACTACTCACATTCATAGGACGATTCCTGCCACGATCGTATAGTCTTCCAAGCGATCCTTCGCATAATCCCAAGTCCAACAAGGCTTCATCGAACCAACCATCCATCATAAGGCATCTTGCGGGTCGGTGCACTACAATATATACCACCCAGAAAAAGTTTCGTCCTCGAAACTTAAAACAAAACTCATGCCCAAAACTTCAACCAAGCTTTCATGAAACTTCTCTAAAATCAACTTGCACCATCTAATATTTCTTCGCAATCTCTCGATTGATTTCAAGTAATGTACCGTCTCGTTACAGCATCCCAATTGATTCAACATAGTTTACCATCTTGATCTTTCCTCCGACACTTGTGCAAATCCTTAGCACATGATAATCCTTCCCGTGGCTTCGTTTGAATTCAGCATACCACTTAGTTGGAATCATACACATATTTTAGGCGTCCCCAAAATACATGCACTTCAGCCAAGTTCAGTGATAGAGAAAACGAACGAGCTACGGTATACCTTCCTTTTCGAACATCAGTAATTCTTTTCAAGCATCTCTTATAATCCCACTTGTTTATTCAATATCCCGACCAACCAATAACGCAACAGGTGTTGCCAATTCCAACTCGAGAAATTTTCCTCAACCGATCCAAAATTTCCAAAATATTCCGACTTAGATGTATCAAGTATTCCTTTCAAGTTCATTGTCATCCATGCCACCAAAATTGATAAATTCTATTGCCATATTTTATTTCGATACCCCGATTCTCGTTGATCAAATCTTGTACTCATCATCGTTCGCATCCATACACTTTGTTTGCAACTTGTAAATTTCTCGATCATGATTCATCCATCAAATTGTACCATCATCCCACTCTAGTAACATTTCTCATTGTACTCAAATATTTCTTCGTATTGATCAAGCCAACATATTATCCTCTCGTATAGGCAACTATCATATTCCAGCAACATTAATTCTGAGGGTCATTCATATTCACATTCGCCGATCTCGGCTACATGCACTATCCAATTCCGTCATTACACTTATCCTCAATCTTGATCCGGTCAATGAAATTATTCCAACTATCTCAAAGCACTACCAACAATTTTTTTTTTTTTTTGCAGCTCAATATCAATCAACCAATCCAACCAGTTCTAACAATTCCCAACATTTCAACCAAAGCAACTCAATTTCCAAAACCAACATGATCCGTCATCCCATCCAACATTATAACATCAAAATTTCCCAAATATCTATTCAATTCCAAAGCCTACCTTCCAACATATCTTATTCATTCCAACTATACTCACGCAACACCAATAGGGACATCCTACGGTTTTCCAATAGTCAACTTAGCATACAATCAAGTCTCTACGGTCAGCTAATCTAAGCTAAACCAGACATTCAGCTAACCCATATGAGATGAGTAGCTATCAGGGACATACTTATCTCTTATCTTAGAGGCAACCAATTCTCAACATAGGGCAACTCTATGGTCTGACCAACTTAGGGACATGGGACACCATCCCAATCTTATGAACTTATACCCAACACGGACAACTGAAGAACATAGCCAACCAATCTGAGACTTAAGCAAGCAACCAACAATCTAGGCAACAAACTGACACTCTAGGCAACCAGCCAACAATCTAGGCAACCAACCGACAATCTAGGCAACTAGCCAACAGTCTAGGGTCAAGTCTTTCTACCCGTACTCATACTCGAGTCATACCCAACGAAGTCTCATTCTAGACTTACCCGCAACCGACCAAATCTATCCGACAATTCTATCCAACAATCTATGGGTCAATCTCGAAGCTATCATATAAAACTCCTCAATAGAATATTCAACTTTCAATTTCCATTTGCATAGACATAGCATCTGTTCGATCCAACTTGTATCCTCATATCGTACTCAAATTGTCTATTCAATCGGGTCAACTATTTCGAGTCATCATCCGACATTGCTATCTCAATAGTTTATCACTTATGATTTCTTCCTACGGTCTCTTCGCGACATAATCGTTTCCCACATTCTTAGATCATCGATACGGTCTGTACTTTTTTAACCAACAAAAATAAGGCAACTATAATCATATTTCTTCCGAGGCATCATTTATAAATTTTCTAACACCAACACGGTCATCTCTTAGCAATTCACGTTAACCACCAATATTAGTTTTGTATCATCTCCTTCTGATTCCATAAGAAGATTTACTATTCATGCACCAATCCAATCTCTATAGCACCAATCATCTCGCATCATATATCGGTCATCTTAGTGGACATGACATAACTCATTGGCTAAGTCATAATCCAACAATTCTATATTCCACCAAACTTGTTATTCAAGCGATAACATCATCCACCAACAGGGTCTATTACATATCGCTGCACCTCGATACTTATTTGTATTCCAGCTATTAGTCAAGGGTCATAACTTGTTAATTCGGGACGTCAATTTCCTTCAAGCACACTGCACCACGTGCTAAGATCATCTATTCCACAAGCCCATTCTCTAACTTTTCGGTCGTCGATACAACTCTCTGTATCTTCTAAATCATTCGCAACATCCCGATAAGCGTCTAACATTACCATCAGTTCTATCGATATCCAACATGCAATTTCTTATACTCAATTCCAACATCGTTCAATATTCGGTCTATAGTTATTCCCGCAAAATCATTCGATAGCAACACCACATTATCGTTACCAAGCCTACAATCCTTCTACCCAACTGATTCAAGTACTCGCCTGAATCTGAAATTCTTTTCTTTCCCAACCAAGGCATCATTTCATATTCTTAATTCTCTTATTACCCAACTTAATGCTAACCGACAAGGTCTAGCGATGGTCCATCTGAACACATCAAAATCTCACAATGGGTCATCCAACTTAACAATCAAGGAACACGCCTAGCCAACATGTATCAATCGTATGCTCAGCTACGATTCGATACCACCCAATACCATAATAGGTAAGGCAAATCACAAAATCACAACACATCAAGGGTTAAGGAACATCTTATCACTACGAGGGTATATACAATATACCACTCAGAGCTCAAGCCATTCCCAACACAATATTCTCTCTCATCGAACCAACGTCCAATATGGACAATCCATCCTGCAGTGGTTATGCTGACCACAAATATTGACTCAAGATTCTGTCGATTCCCATTCACTGAAATCCATGCACATTCTGTTCCAACATACCATGCCATCACCCACTGTCGATTGCTGTATAACAATCGATTCAAAGAATCCCACACATAAGACATCCAGCATACATCACAAACTTACGCATCGCATCATTGTTATTCTTTTTGGTATCTTTTAGAAATTCAACAAAGCACACATATCACAGCCCACATATTTAGACTTATTGTATGGAACACCCAGTGAGAGGTTAGAATGATCAACGGACTTTCAGTCAAGGGAACAACATAGAATAGTTTGGAAGCAACACAGAAGAATCGCAGAAGCACTATGAATCATCATAGAGGCAACTTTGATTTCATTGCGGAAGCAACTTTGAGTATTCGCGGAAGCAACTTTGATTCACCGCAGAAGCAACTTTTGAATAATCGCGAAAGCAATCTTTGAATCATCGCGGAAGCAGCTTAGAATCATCTTAGTAGCAACATTGATTCGAAACAAATCGAATAGGAATCCAAGGACGTAAAGCCGTGCTCTGATACCATTATGTCACGCCCCGATCCCGGAGGATCGAAAACTAGCCACTGGGCGTGATGCCGTACAAGTCTAGATTGCACTTGTACAAGGCAAAACCATTACAGTTCCTGGTAATTCTCAGAAAACATCGACAATGCAGCGGAACTAAGCAGATAAATTGAAGTCACACAATTTATATAGAAATGTATCTCTTTATTGATAATCAAAATGGATTACAAGACTTGCAGCGGAATACAGAGTTTACAACTGTTTACAAGACTTTTGAATAGCCAACTGAATGTATACACTTGCCCTCTAGGCTACAAATGAATATACCGACTTCTTTACAATGAACTTGCCAATATGGCTACAATCTCACTGGTATGACTGAGTTCCCATGTTCCATACATTATGTCCCGTATAGCAGAAGACATCGTCTTGCAAGAGGAGCTTCTGCACACCCATCCGATTCATCGATGCCAAGCACTGATTCACAGGATTTCCCCCAAGCAAACACCTGTAATATTGCCCACAACGTGGGTCAGTACATCATCAATGTACTGGCGAGCGGTGCTGGCCCAACTCACCTAAGAAGACAGCACTAAGTAATCATGTTATAGAACATTATTAACAGTGATCTTTCTTGTTGCCTTAGGGTCAATTTCATGTTATAGCCGACAAGAAGTAAAGCATGCAAATCTCATAGCCAATATAATTTAAAGCATACTGTTATCACCCTTTGGTGATTCTTACCCACGGTCGTGTAGCCATCCCTGTACATCTATAATACTTACTCTGCCTGCATAAGACATTGTTAGAAACAATATCATGATTCAATATGAATATCACCGTTCAGGTGATTCTTACCAACAGCCGACATCCTTCCCTGTATTTGAGTAATAACTTACTCTGCCTGCATAAGACATCATTAGCACCTGACCTATCTATATGAAGGTCACTGGCGACACGCCATCCTGGACCGTCTTACTTGGTACAACGGCGCCCTTTCAGTGCGGGTAGCTAGCCCCACTGCAAGTCCCGTTTACCGATGCCAGTACGTCGGCACATTCCTTGTTTCCCCCTAGGACGAACCGGATTCCATGGCCCAGGAATACCGTTCGAGGAAACTACCTTGTCGACAAGTTGTCCATGACCATGCAACTATATGCAACTTATCTAAGAAGAAAACATATAATGCATGATAAGGAAAACTAAGCAAAACCATCATTCTCATTCGTATTGCCATCTTGCCATCTAGCCATCTAGCCATTTTGCCTTGAGCCAATGCTCACATTATCATCTGCCCAATCCAGGGTCTTGGCGTAATCAACATTCTACATTGGTGATAGGATAATAGAATGTTGTTATCCAATGCCTTGCCACATCTTTGATACCAAACATCTTTCCAACCAAACTCAATGTACTCACCGCCCAATTCCTGGGACTTAGCATCTGTTTAGCATTCATTCATTTGAATGCAATTCAAGCATACTCACTGCCCAGTTCTTGGGTCTTAACATCTGTATTGCCATCTATTCATTGAGCCAACGCTCGATATACTCACCTGCCCAAGTATTTGGGACTTTGCCTTCACCTGTCATGTAATTCATCGCAACAGCGTACAAGCATACAATTCATCTAGCCACAACGGTTTACGTTCAGGTGATTAATTATCTTTCATTATCTTTTCGAATTCCATGCAAGGTGTTATTGAACAAACTCAACTAGAAACATAGCATACTCATCCTTATTTTAAGCGTGAAGCTAAAGGATCTTTGAAGGGTTCAACACTACTCACATTCATAGGACGATTCCTGCCACGATCGTATAGTCTTCCAAGCGATCCTTCGCATAATCCCAAGTCCAACAAGGCTTCATCGAACCAACCATCCATCATAAGGCATCTTGCGGGTCGGGGCACTACACCTGCGGCCCTTGACACAAGAGTGAAAATAGCTCGAATTGCGGTCCCCCTCAGAATTCCATTTGAGTCTAGCCTTCTGCTTCCAGAATGCCGTCTCCACCTTCAGATAGGACTTGAGAATAGCTCTGGCGAAGTTAAGGGCGGACCGGGCCTGCGAGGATCTGTCCGTGGCAAACTGGATCTCGCCACGGTTGACGTCATCCTCCGCCGTTCTAATCTCTTGGAAAAGGTTGCCAAAAGCGGACTTGCTCGACGTGGAAAGGGCCTTCCTGGTTGCTTTGAGTCTAGCCGCCACCCTAGTGAGGGGTTCTGGGTCATCCTGAGAAAACCACGCGGATGCGACGGTGTTTCTGAATTGAGGGTGATGGGTCCAAAAGTCCAGGAATCAGAAAGCTTTTTTGATGTGGTTAGATCTGCTACTAAGCTCAATCAGTAGAGGAGAGTGATCCGATTCGATAGTATTGAGGTAGGATAGTTTGGTGGAGAGGCCCATGTCGTACCACCAGTCGTTGGTCAGTACACGATCAAGACGGGAGTATTGTCTACGGGCGCCTTCCTGCATGTTGTACCAAGTGAAAGCGTTGCCGGCAAAAGGAAGAGTGTTTAAATGGGCGTTAAATATAAAGTTGTTGAAGTCGTTCATGGCCTGCTGAGGGGGTGGGCGACCCCCAAACTTTTCTTCGCTACATGAGATAGTGTTGAAGTTGCCAATGCACAACCACGGCAGGTTATTGCTGGAAGGGTGAGTCTCCAGCAACGTGGTCCAGAGATTCCTACGCTCTGGGAGATCACAGCTTCTGTGAACAGCCGAGAGGAGAGAGCGAGTTAGGAGCAGCGGATGTTCCACCCAGCAGGAAAGTGCCTGGTTAGAGTCCTGCAGTATACCGAACCTGATCTCGGCAGCAAATAGAATCCAGATATCGTTGCAACCAACGACTGCTGCCTGAAATCCAAGCTGAAGTTGTATGTGTATGGATTTAATTCTTTTTTGAGGTATTTTGGGTTCAATGATCACTAAGATGTCGATCTTATGTATCTTCTTGAGGCTGATGATTCTATTCAGCGTCGGTTTATTGGCCAGCCCCCGGACGTTCCAAGAGAGGATGTTAAGCATTTGGGAATTGGAGGGGAGGGTGGTTGGTGAGTTTCGTGGTAGACCTCGTGGTCATGGCCGACGAATGCTCTATTTCTTATTTTTTTCTTCTTCTTGTTGTTGCTCTTGTTGTTGTTGAGTAGGTTTTTGTGGGCGCTCTGGTTAGGATTTGCGGGTCCCACCTCCGAGTTGGGCGTGCTTAGAGGACGGCGTCCAGAGTCCTTCAGCGGTAAGGATGGGGCTTCTAGAACTGATTCCTCCATCGCGCTCAGCGGATTACTGGGGTCCAGGAAACCAGCATTCTTAGCTTAGTAAAACTTGTCCGTTGCAGCGAAATCGAAGCTAGGTCTATATGTCACGATGGCGTTGTCGATGTTGGGAGTGGCATATCTGCGGTAGGTGGCTCTGGGGGGTTGATAATAGCCTGTGGTTCCTCCTCATCCGTCGTCGGGAGATCATCTTCCTTCTGGCCGTCGGCAGCACTAGCGATTGGGCGCAGGGGAAGGGGGCTCTCCGGGTTGCTTTTTGAAGAGCAGAAGGCGAGGATGGTGAATGGGTTGTTGAGGGTTATGTGTGCGAGGTTGTAGGGGATGATGGCACTGTCTGGTGGTCGGATCGGGCTGGGGGAGGTGGACTTGCTGCTATTGGATAGGTGATGGGATGGGGATGTAGGCGCAGTGGAATCCGCCTGCTGAGTTTGTGGTTTACGGGAGGTAGCCTTCTTCAGCTCAGGATGTGCTCTAAAACAGTGCTTAAGGGAGTGACCTCTCATTTGACAGTGTTTGCAGTATAAGATGTTGTTGTCGTACACAAGCGTTTGATAGTGCGTCCGGCCCCCAAGCTCAAGTTGTATCTGGACGGGGGGGGGGGGGGGGAGAGGGTAAGAGAATGTCACCCCCAGCTTTCAAGAACAGGGGTATTTTGGACATTTTTTATTTTAGAATATTTTTAGATTTATTTTATTATTTATGATATTGTTTTGGGGTTATTTGAGTCGGGTTCGAATTTCAACTCAATCCGACTTGTATCGGAGACCCGGGGTAGCTTTGACTCTAGTGGGACCCATTCATTAGTTAGACATGGCCCACATACAACAATATTTAAGTTAGTATGGTTAGACTAAATTTTATGACAAGGTTGGGTTGATTAGAGACTCAAACTAGTCTATTTTAGCCCCAAACCAAAACCTAATTTAAATTGAACCAATAGGAGTCATTAGAGGGCATTTTGGATATTTCAAAATAGGGACACCAAGCCATATGTGGTCGGCTATGAGGAGGAGGGGATGAGTCATTCTCTTTTGTTTTTAGCCACAAATTTTTCTCTCCTTTGTTCTTCCCCAAATTTGAGAAGAACCTCCATTGATTTCATCCCCAAATCAATCCTTTCCTCCATCAAATCTTCATCATTTCTTCTCTAATCTATGAAGAGAGAGTGCTAGCCAAGTTTGGGAGGATTTGGCATTGGTTCGTGTCCATTTGGAGATCCCTTCGTGTCGGTGCCGTATCAGAAGGAGTTCCTTGAGATTTTGCCTCCCGGAAGGTAAAATCTACCCTCTAAATCGAACTCTCATACATTTAGAAATATTTTGCACCCATAGGAATCACCCCCATGGTTGTGTCTCCATTTGTGTCCATTTCGTGTCTATTTGGAGATATTAGGAGTGTCCTTGATGTGTTATTGTGTCCATGTGGGAAACCTCCAATATTGGACACACTTGTGTTTGTCTTGTGTTTGAATGATTTAATACATGTTTTAATTTTAGATTTTTATATGTTAGAGATGTTTTATTGCTTGTCTTTACATTTTCTTTCATGTATCATAATGTATTTTATATTATATTTTGAGATTCTGTGATGTGTTTATATCTCTGAGCTGTGTTGGATCCTGAACTCATTTTCTGTTTTTACTTCTATCATATTTCCATTCCGTGCTATCTATCTTAGTTTTATTTTGTGATTGAGTTATGCCATATTATATTCCTCCGTGCGGAGATGACAGGTACTCTTATATTGTTTAGTTGTAGTATTTACAGACGACCTATACAGCGTTCTACCGCCGATTCTACGGCGTAGGCTGGACGTACCTACGTGCTCGTGCCCCTAATCAGGGTACGGGTCATGACACATTTTTATGGTGGCCCATGCAGGTCGATGTCGCAATTAGTACGATCTCGTAATGGTGCTCGATTTAGAGTACTAATTACGAGCCTACGACTAGGACATTGGATCTAGGATATGATAGGAGTTACTCGATCACATTTTAGGACAATTCTGATCTTTTGATTACCATGACAACTCTTCTTACATTGAATTCAATTGACCTTCCTTGATATTCCTTATCATGTGCCATATTGATTCCTTGTTTCAATCTATCCTCAGGATGACGATTACTCGCTCTCAGGCAGCAGGACCTAGTGCTGTTCCAGAGAGGCCCGATTCGGTAGGACCTCCACCTCCGGCTGCGGGAGCTGCAGTTGAGGGAGCTGCCACCTCAGTTCCTGCCCTTCAGGCGGGAGTAGCAGCGACAGTTCCAGGAGGTCTTCCACCTCCAGCTGCGGGACCGTCTATAGTCATTCCTGAGACTCTTCTACCGCCACCTTCGCTACCGACGGATGCACAGCAGATGATGGTCCTTCTACAGCCGATGATGCAGACCAAGAGGGCCCAGGCAGAGGCACAACAGCATCAGGCTGACGCATCCCACAGCCAGACAGAGGTGCTACGACAGAGTATGGAGAACTCCCACCAGCTGGCGATGGCAGCAGTTGAGAGAGTAGTCTCGGGTACAGTTCAGGGTGCCCCAGTTCAGCAACAGGATCAGGGGAGGCCTGGCACATGTCTGGATTTCAGGAAGATGAACCGAGGGACTTCAAGGGTACCGAGGGTATCCTGTATGCTGATGACTGGTTGGAGGACGTCCAAAGGAGCCTGGAGTTAGCAGAGGTTCCGAGGGGACTATGGGTGACGTCTGCGGCTAGCCAGTTTTTCGACATCGCTTTGACGTAGTTCGGGACAGACCCTCAGGTGTCAGTGAGGGGTATATCATGGGAGAACTTCAAGCGGCTCTTTAAGGAGAAGTTCTACTCCGACGTGGCTCTTACAGCTCTGGAGGCCTAGTTCGTCGGATTGGTGCAGGGGAACTCGTCGATGGACGGTATACAGCGGAGTTCTTCCGTTTGAGTAGGTTTGTACCAGATCTGATCCAGAATGAGGGGTATAAGGCCCACAATTTTCGGAGGGGCCTTATTCATTCAGTTCGCACTCGTACTTCCGGACGACGCAATGCGACCTTCGAGCAGATACTGATGGAGGCACAGATAGCAGAGGAGGACTTCGGCCTCAAGCTGAAGAGGGGCAACGATGTTCTTGGTGTGAGCTCTAGTGCGGGGCCGGCGAACCACCCTCACTTTCAGCAGAGACAGTTTCAGCAGCAGCCTCAGTTACAGATTCAGCAGGCACCAGCATGTGCCCACCAGCACCAGGGACAGGGCCAGAGGCAGACTACTCAGTACGGCTTCTGCGGGAAGCCAGGGCACAGTCGAGAGGCCTGTAGGAAGAGGTTGGGCGTATGTCTATACTGTGGGGCGCCCGACGACCAGCTGAAGGATTGCCACGCTCGTGGAGTCCGAGGAGGCCAGGACAGAGTGCAGCAGGCTAGGAGAGGCCAGCAGGGACGAGCTTTTGCCATGACAGTCGAGGACACAGACAGTAGCAGGGCAGATTGCAGGTTCCAATCTTTCGATCTCATTCCCGTATTTGCCTCCTTATAACTGTCTTGAAATTCGATTCTATTTGTTCCTTGTTAATTGATCAATTTTGTTCTGTTATTCTTGTGATATAATTTTGATTTTTTTCTCTGAGATAAGTCGTATGGGCTAGGTCGTCTCGATTATGGGATTTTAGAGTCTTCTATGGTCATGTTAGCAGGCATAGTGAGGACATATAGTCGGATTATGGACGTATTTCTCGGGTATGAGAATTTAAGGTTTTTGCGGCCAAGCATGCAGCAATGCAAAATTTTTAAATACCATGATTATAGAGGTATGTACCTTAGTCGAGGACTCTGTGATTATCGTAGCCTTGCTCACTAGCATGACAAAGATTCTGAGTATCATGATTTTGGACAGACGCATATGATTCTCGAACTGCATGATTTTAAATTGAGGGAAATTTTGACTTTTGAAATTTTAATCATTTATTTATTGACATTTAAATCATGATATGATTTTGGAGATTTTAATATATTTTATTTTATTATTTTTAAAACTATTAAAGCCATGACTTGTGATTTTGGTGTGTTGCTAGTGAAACCCTAGAGGTTGCTTGACCTAGAGCCTAACCATGTAATTAGGATGTTTTTAATATTATTTCTGGCCTAAGGGTATTTTGGTCATTTGACCTCTTTGAATTATTTTGATATTTACTGCATTGGTGATTGTTAATTTTGACTTTTGATAGGAGTAATTTTGTGTTGGTTTTGTGTCCGTATCGGACACGTATCAGTTTTTATTTACGAGTGTTTGATGTGCCTCAAAGAGATTTTATTTTATTTGTTGATTTTTTTTGAAAAGTAGTTGAATGTGATTGTTTTCTGCATGTGTTTCCTGTGATTGCTTTATTTTAATTTCGAGGACGAAATTTTTTTTAAGGTGGATAGATTTGTCACCCTCAGTTTTCAAGAACATGGGTATTTTGGTCATTTTTCATTTTAGAATATTTTTGGATTTATTTTATTATTTATGATATTGTTTTGGGGTTATTTGAGTCGGGTTCGAATTTCAACTCAATCCGACTTGTATCGGAGACCCGGGGTAGTTATGACTCTAGTGGGATCCATTCATTAGTTAGATATAGCCCACATATGACAATATTTAAGTTAGTATGGTTAGACTAAATTTTATGACTAGGTTGGGTTGATTAGAAACTCAAACTAGTCTATTTTAGCCCCAAACCAAAACCTAATTTAAATTGAACCAATATGAGTCATTAGAGGGCATTTTGGACATTTCAAAATGGGGACACCAAGCCATATGTGGCCAGCCATGAGGGGGAGGGGATGAGTCATTCTCTTTTGTTCTTAGCCACAAATTTCTCTCTCTTTGTTCTTCCCCAAATTTGAGAAGAACCTCCATTGATTTTATCTCCAAATCAATCCTTTCCACCATCAAATCTTCATCATTTCTTCTCTACTCTATGAAGAGAGGGTGCTAGCCAAGTTTGGGAGGATTTGGCATTGGTTCGTGTCCATTTGGAGATCCCTTCGTGTCGTGGCCGTATCGGAAGGAGTTCCTTGAGATTTCGCCTCCCGGAAGGTAAAATCTACCCTCTAAATTGAACTCTCATACATTTAGGAATATTTTGAACCCATAGGAATCACCTCCATGGTTGTGTCCCCATTTGTGTCCATTTCGTGTCCATTTGGAGATATTAGGAGTGTCCTTAATGTGTTGTTGTGTCCATGTGGGAAACCCCCAATATTGGACACACTTGTGTTTGTCTTGTGTTTGAATGATTTAATACATGTTTTAATTTTAGATTTTTATATGTTAGAGATGTGTTATTGCTTGTCTTTACATTTTCTTCCATGTATCATAATGTATCATAATATGTATTCATGTATATATATATTATTGAGTGTCTATATATATATATATATATATATATATATATATATATATATATATATATAGACACTCAATAACACATCTATATATATATATATATATATATATATATATATATATATATATATATATAGATGTGTTATTGAGTGTCTATATATATATATATATATATATATATATATATATATATATATATATATATGAGGGGAAAAAATATATATATATATGAGGAAGGATCAAGATCCCCACACTTTTTGCATCTCCATGCATCCCCCCTATTTGCACCGTTGGATGGTGCTTTAAGTTATCTAATCTTAACCGTTGATTTACCAATGGTTAAGATTAGATGACTTAAAGCACATCCAACGGATGTGAACATGGGGATGCATGGGGATACAAAAATTATGGGGATGCCTATCCTTCCTCTCTCTCTCTCTCTCTCTCTCTCTCTCTATATATATATATATATATATATATATATATATATATATATATATATATTTTAACAATGGCTAGGGCCTTCATTGAAATAGAAAATGAGAGGATGGAACCGGGAGATAGCCCAAGTTCCTACAAAATGTGGGTGCAAACCCTAAACGAAGATCGATTGGAACCGAAAGATAGCCCAAGTTCCTACAAAATGTGTGTGGAACCCTAAACAAAGATCCTAGATTTTTTTTTGGGTCGAAATCTCAGAAACCGAAATCCCAAACCACTAACTGTTCGAATTACGAAAATTGAAACAGCGGTAGGCGCGAAGCGCTGGGCCCGAGGGGGTGGGTTGGGTGCACTGGCCGAAGGGGGGAGGCGCTCCGCCCGAGGGGCGCTCTGCGCGAGGTGGGCGCACAGCTCGGGGGGAGAGGGCGCTCAGCCCGGGGACGCACAGCCCGTAGCCGGGTGACTCCAGCGAAGTAGGCCGGCAGGGGGTCTGGGGACGCCCGGAGGCGAAGGGGGCCGTGAGGTGGACTCCGGCAGGGGGGCAGGCCGGAGGGGAGGGGCTGAACCGGAGGGGAAAGAAGGGTGCAAGGGAGGAGAAGAAGCGCCGGAGGCAGCCGAAGGGACGGGCGAGCAGGCGAACGGGGGAAGGGAAGAGGGCAGGGGAGGGTGGTGGCTCGACCTTTCGGGGGGAGGAAGTGATGGGTGGTTCGACCACCGGGGCCTACCACCGGTGGGTGGATTCAACCTCCATCATGCACCGGAAGAGCGCCGGAGGGGGAGGGCCTAAGCAAAGCGGCTAACACCCGGGAGGGGGAGGGCCCTCCGGCCTGACCCGGAGAGAGCGCCTGAGGCCAACGCTGTATGGGGATGAGAGGGAGGAGGCGTCGCGGGGGGGGGGGAGGGGGGACGGACGGCCGACCAGCGCCGGGGAGGTCGGGCGCCCCGAGGGCCGCAGCGCGTCCAAGGGGGGCACGCAACACGCGGGGTGGAGTGGAGGGGGGGCGGCCGCCGCCGACGAGGCCGACGGCAAGGGGAAAGCCGGTGCTGGGATGGAAACGAAGGGTGGGGGCCAGCCCAGGGCCGTCGGGGGGCTCAGCCGGGGGGCTGAGGGAGGACGTCGCCGAGTTGGGCCACCGCAGGGAAGGCGAGCGGGTGGGCTCTACCGGGGGGCTGAGGGAGGACGTAGCCGAGTTAGGCCACCGCAGGGAGAGGAGACGTCAAATATATATATATATATATATATATATATATATATATATATATATATATATATATATATATATATATATATAAGCAATAAGCATAAGCAGCAATAAGCAGCAGCAGCAGCGGCAGCAAGCAGCTTGCGGCAGCAGCAGCATAAGCATCAGCAGCTGCAGTAAGCAGTAGTAAGCAGCAGCAGCAGCTTTCAGAAGCAGCAGTAAGCATAAGCAGCAGCAGCTTATGGCAGCTTTTTGAGCCTTTTAGCCTTTAGTTTTAACCCATTTAACCCCCTTTTTCCTTTAGAAATTAGCCCCCTTCCATTTAGCCATTTCCCTTTATTAGTTAGCCCTTGTTAGATAGAGTTTGCTAGCAAGTTGTTAGATATTTGTTAGTAGATATTAGCTTATGTGTTAGTGTTAGTTAGGATATGAGATGTTAGATTTGAGAGTTGTGGGCCTAGTGGGGTGTGTTTAGTGAGTGTACTAGATAAGTTAGTATCCTACCTAGGTGAGGTTGGTTAGTATCCTAATAGAGCTAGTGAGTATGATACTCTAAGACACTAGGAGTGTGGAGGGGTGAGCTAGTACGGTTGGATAGTGTTAGGAGGGTGGTATCTCAGGATACCATAGGGTGTCTCATGATACCTTAAGGTAATGTTGAGAGTGACCAACATGGGGATAAGATGGACTGGATGGGCTAGATACCTAGAGTTCTTGGTTGGTAATATCTAGATAGGTTAGTGTCTAGCTACCCTAAGAAGCCTAGGTCAGTCTACCAAGGTTAGGAAGGGTTGCCTTTGTATCGGGGCAAGGTATTGGGAATACTTTGTGAAGGGTAATAGGTAAGGTTAAGGTAATTACCTAAAAGCTAAGGTATGAGTTTAAGGTGTTAAGATATGGTTAGAAATTGATTGTCTTGGTTGGTAATGGTTAGGATTAGTGCTCTTAGACTAGTTTTGACCTCGGTTGACTATTTTGACCAAAAGTCAAGAAAAGTCAACCGAAAGTCAAACTTAGCCTAAAAGTGACTAGAACTTGACCGGACTCAACCAAAGTTGACCAGTTGACCAAATGTCAATAGTTGGTCAATATTAGCCTAGTTTGATCTAGGATTGACCTAGAGTTGACCATGGTTGACCAGTTGACCAAAAGTTAACTGTAAGTCAACCTTTGACCCAGTTTGACCTAGTTTGACTTGGATTGACTTCCTGTGACCTTGTTTGTTCTAGTTTGGCCCAGTATGACCTAGTATGACCTAGTTTCGCCCAGTATGACCTAGTTTGACCTAGTTTGACTTAGACTTGCATATCATGACTTAATTAGCTTTTCTTTCATTATTAAATTCTGTTTTGACTTATGGTATCTCATCTTTAGGTCTGTGATTACTTTGAGCATCTGTTCACCTTATCAGCTCAGGACCAAAGGCGAGTACATTCACGATAGTTTTTATTGTCTTGATATCTGCTATATCCGATTCAGTTGTAGTGTCTTACTTGATTTCCCGACACGATGGTTCACGGACTAGTATAAGTCGGATCATGACATGAGATGTTGTTCCTGGATTTTCTTGGTATATTGGTATATTTCCTGTCTTGTTTCTTGTACTTATATAGACACCGATTCCTGAAAGAGAGTAGCTATCCTCTTAGGAAATCCCGTGTCATGACGTGTCATGTCCGGATCCATTATACTACTCGGGGATGGAGAATTATTAGGGGCTATGTGATCAATACCACCCTGTCACTATATTCTTGTGCTCGTGCCACCCTCACTTCACGTAGGGTGTAGCGAGATCTTATTCCTTGTGTTCATTATCCAGGTTGGCCGGCATGACCCTTTCCAGTAATTTTTTTATGATTGTCGGGCCAAGTGGATAGCCTGTCCTGTTTCCCAAGCCGATCACATAACGCTCTAATAATTCATGACACATTTTATATTTACTTTATTACATCATATATCCTACTCAGTTCTACATTCAGTACTTTTCTCACCGTGTTATGATATTCAGTACTCACATCCTGTTATATATTTCCTGTTGATTTTGTCTTGTATTTTATTATGATTGTCTCTTATAGAATTTGTCAATTTATATGGAACTGCTGTTAGTGTTTGTACTTGCTCATTTTCCTGACAGGATACCGTTGATATATTACAGATGATTCAGAGGCAGACTGCTCGACCTACTATGGGGTCGGGGCAGATAGAGACTTAGGCCAGGACTGTGACCTGGTAGTTGAGCCACTAGACTTTGCACACTTAGACTAGTATAGCTTAGTTAAGTTTTCCTGGACTGCGATCCAGCTAGTGCTTTCAGACTGTAGTATTTTATATTATATTTTGAGATTCTGTGATGTGTTTATATCTTTGAGCTGTGTTGGATCCTGAACTCATTTCCTGTTTTCACTTCTATCATATTTCTATTCTGTGCTATCTATCTTAGTTTTATCTTGTGATTGAGTTATTCCATATTATATTCCTCCATGCAGAAATGACAGGTACTCTTATATTGTTTAGTTGTAGTATTTACAGACGACCTATACAACGTTCTACTGCCGATTCTGTGGTGTAGGCTGGACGTACCCACGTGCTCGTGCCCCTAATCAGGATGCGGGTCATGACAGAGGATAGGTCAAGTTTTACGCACATCTTCGCATAGTTGCCTTTGGAGAGGTTTCTTGTTTCTTCGGCGATTGCCACCAGCGTCCCGAAAGAACTAGCGATACGCTTCAGAGCAGCCGACACGAAGCATACCAGGGAGAAGTTGGGTAGGGTGATCCATGCCGCAACGATCGTTGAGTCGACCTTGGGGATAAAGTCCGGAGACCATTTGACGATTTTAACGTTCTGGGCCGAAATTCTGCAGGAGCCCTTGGCCCATACCTTGGAAAAGTCCGAGGGGGAGGAGAGGTGGAGGTATAGGTGTTTGGGGTCTAGCGGAGCGACTTGGTAAGCAGCAGAGAGACCCCATCCGACAATAGCTTCCTTGACTATCATAGTTTTTGGGCAGCCGACGGCAAATTTAAGCACGAACGTCTTCACAAAGAAGGATGATATCGAGGAGATTTCAGCAGAGGAGAAGGGGATTCTGATTTCTTGGTCTTCGGTTGGAGCCAGGAAAACAACGTCCGAGAGTTCGATCTCCCACACTGGCGGTCAAGAGATCTGCCGCGATCAGGATGAAGGGCCGCTGTGTAGGAAATAGCAGGGGGGCGACCGTGGACTCGACGGGGTGGGGGAGGGGGGCAATTGCGCACCAGCGGCTAGAGCGGGTGGGGGGGAGAGAGCACCCAGGGATTGGGGGCGATGGGTCCTGAGGGGGTCGGAGCGCTGGAGACAGCACTGGGAAGGGCACATGAGGCAGGCGCAAGGTGCTGCCCACTAACTGGCGCAGACCCAAGGTACGTTGAGGAAGAGGGCGCATGGGCCAGTAGCTAGGGGACCGGCGCTAATCACAGCCGGGGAGGCCCGAGCGCAGGTCCCGGACATCCGAGAGGGGTCGCCCGTCCCCAAGGGAGAGCGGGCGCATGTCCCGAAGGAAGGTCAGGTACAGAGCCCGAGGGCGTGGAGGCCTGGCCTAGCCGAGTGGGCTCATGGCCCTGGGGAGTGGGCGCATGTCCAATGGAGTCAAGGAGGGCGCATGCCCCATCGGTGAGGGCGAGGGCGCATGGCCAATGCGCTGCCGAGCCCGACTCAACGGTGCCGGCAGATGGCGGCCACCGTAGCGGAGGGGCAACGCCCGAATCAGACAGCCTGTCGAGGGCCTGCCCGGGGTTCTACCGAAGCTTCGGGGCGAGGCCGGGGGGAAAGGCCGACGAGGGCCAATTGTGCTGGGGTCTACGCCAACCCGGAGCGACGAGGACGCCGATGAGGCGGGTGAGGAAGGTACGGGTGACGGGCGGAAGACGGGAAGGGGATACTCCGTAGCCGACGACGATCGGGTCAAAAATGTCGCTTCCCAGTGTGCACGATCGTAGAAGGCGGCCAGCCCGATGCGGCACCAGTCGTCGGGTGACACGGAGTTGCACGCGGCAGGGAGAGGAGGGTGGGCCCGGCAGCGGAGGACGGGGGGGCATCCTGGGGGAGGATCCGCCAGAAGGGGGCTGAGCATTGGGCGTTGGGACCCCGCAGTGGGCGCATAGGGTTGGTGAAGGTGGCGGAGGGGGGGAGGCGTCCACTACGAGCGCATGCTCTATGGAACCGCTAGCAATGGGCGCATGGCCCAAGCTTGGTAGACCAATGGGCGCATAGGCCACATGGTTAAGCACATGATCGTTGGGTGCAAAGGCAAGCTTGCCAGCGTCACCCACGAGCGGATGGATGGGCCCCAGAGGAGCTCCACCATTCAGAATTTGAAATGCTGGCACGTGCTGCCAGGCTGGGAGGTCAACTGGACCAAAGCCCGATGCCGTACAGGTCCCGAGGCCGGGCTTCAACTAGGGAACCTGTGGTCGACCTGCAGATGGAGGCAACTCCGGCCGGCGGTCTCCGACCGAAGAGGGAAGGAACCCGAGTGCGGCGTTGGACGGGGGGGCTCCGGACCCTTCGGAGGGGGGTACACCTGCCTGGGGGAGGGCGACTCCGGGTCCGCCGGAGGTAGGGAGACCAACCCCAGCCGTCGCGGAGAGGGACGCCGAGGAGGAGGGCAGAGAAGGTTGGGGAGGGGGTTGGAAGTTGGGGGTCGGCTGAAGAGAGGTCCAGATGCCGCGCTCGGGGTCCGTCGACGGCAAGGGGAGCACAAGGGAAGAACCGTACATGGAGGCGGGAGGAAGGGGAGACAGAGGGGGAAACGGAGTGCGCCGGGCGCAGGACGTGCACTCCGCCAGGTCAGGGGGGGCGATCGCCCACGGGGCGACCGGAGAGAGTCCTGCTGTGGCTGCATCTCAAAATTATATATATATATATATATATATATATATATATATATATATGATTTTGGGTATATGTTTAAATAGTTGTAAGGATGTTATTTTTACCGTTAGTCATAAGGATTTTAAGTTATTTTTACATGAGGATATACATAAGGTATGTACTGGTGATAGTAATTATAAGAATTTAATTTTTGATATTAATTAGTTTGTGATGTACAAACAACTTGGATGGCTCACTTTTGAGTCATTTCCAAGCCGTATTATAATGGTAGAGAGGAAACTAGCCACATTCATGCATTCCACATGCCAAAAAAAATCTATAATATTATTAAAAATTTAAATAAAAATATATTATATTAATAGTTTTAAATATGATTTGAATATATTTTTATTAGGATTTGTTGTATATATGTTTTTAGAATTTTGGATATGTATTTAGTGATATAATATTATGTATTTAATTTAATGCATCGGTTCTCCACTTTGTCTTTGCTGGACTTCAATTTGCTCCACCTCTGCACCACTCTACTTCCAGCTACAGTCCTACATATGACTCTAGTTGGTACCCTGACACATGTGTCTCTACTCACATGACTGACAATCCTGCTCTTCTCCAGCATCAAACTCCCTATCATGTCCTAACACTGTTCAACTTGGCAATGGTGACATTCTTCCTATCACCTATATTGGTAACACGACACTCTTTCTAGGCTCATTTTCCTTCCTCTTCGATAATATTTATGTTGTTCCCTCTATGCACAAGAACCTATTATCTATTGCTCAATTATGTCACAATATTAAAGTTCTTTGTGCTTTTGATGCCCATCATTTTTACATATTTGTCCTAGCAAGTGGGCCTCTTCTTTATCAAGGCCTATGTAAATATAGTCTCTATAAAATTCTTGTCCTTCAATCTAAGTTTCAGGCACTCTCCGTTTTACACTAACTCCTCGTCCTTGTGGCATAAACGGCTTGGTCATCCATCTGCCAAAGTTGTCTTTTATCTAGGATCTAATAAATATTTGTCATCCTCCTTCAAGAATAGTTCTTCCTTCTGTCAAGGTGCATTAGACAAATCCACACACCTCTCATTTCCCTTATAGAATGAAATAAAAAGTGATTCTCCTTTTCATTTAGTGTATTATGATGCATTGCATACCTCTGTTCTTTTTGTTTCATGCTACAAGTATTATATGTTATTTACTAATGATTATACATATTATTCATGGATTTACTTTATGAAACTTAAATCTGAAGTAATTACACATTTTTAGAACTCTGTTACCTATATCCACACTCAATTTTTTACTAATGTAAACGGTTTCAAAGTAATTGTGGTGGTGAATATGATGGTGTTTCATTCAAAAATTTTTGTACCTCTCTTGGTATTCATCGACGTCTCTCATGTCCCCACATACCCAAACAAAATAGCATTATAGAATGCAAACATTGCCATATTTGTA
Source organism: Iris pallida (assembly GCA_029216955.1). Lineage (NCBI taxonomy): Eukaryota > Viridiplantae > Streptophyta > Magnoliopsida > Asparagales > Iridaceae > Iris > Iris pallida. The sequence goes on along the minus strand of JANAVB010009400.1, from coordinate 2,182,927 downwards.
AAATAATTTATACTCTCATTGTCTCTAGCAAGTTCCTCTATACCATTGGCGTGAAGATGTATCCAACTAATGTCCATCTTATTAATCATCTTCTCCAATCCTTAGTTGGACTTTACACTTCTCGCGACTTTATGGCACGTCTCCCTCCTACTATGTTCTCTGAGTCTTTGGGTGCACATGTTAGCCGTATTTAGGTGCTTATCTCACTAATAAGTTGTTGACAATGTAAGCACCCTGATTTTTGGGATTTTTTTATTGTTTTTATTTAATGTGATTTTTATTTATATTTATTAAAGTAATTTTATATTTAAATTTTTATTATAAATATACTTTGTCGTAGATTTATTTTTGAAGTATAACATTGGCCAATTTCTCGAAACAAGTTCCATATTAATGTTCTAGACGAGTCCACATTCATTTTGGTATATCAGGTTCCACTCAAACATGTTCTCTTGTACTATATTTTTTATGTACATTTTTCAAGTCAAAATGGTCACTTTTGTCTTTGCCGTAAATTCGATGTATTTTTCAATTCCGATTTGAGGCCCAAAAATTGATCCAAACATTTTGACCCAATATATGATTTTTGACATATTTTGAGCCTACTACACACATGTCAATGGTGTCCCACTCAATTGAGTTCTCATATGCTATTTATTTTCAAATGGCACACAAAATCTAATTATTAGACTTTTGGAGCCTATTTCGGTTCAATAAATTATATCAGCCAAAACTAGTCCAACTAGCCTTGGTAGAGCATATACTAGGTTGCCATAACCTATTAGGACTAGTTTATAGATTTTATTTTGTACAACCAAATAGGTTTAAACCCAATCAAATCCTTCATTCCCATTTTTGAAAACAATTCAAATCTTTTGATACATAATATTGCATATCTTTTGAAATCTTTATCAAATCTCAACAAAATCCTACCAAACCAATTTCTATCAAATTGAAACTCTTAAAATATTAATTATTTACATATATACACCAGATTTTAGCCCTTCCCATATTTTTTTTCTCCTCCAAAACTGAGAACTCCTACTTTCTTTTCTAGTTTCGCACATATTTTTCTACCCGACAGAAACCCGACTTTCCAACCACCTCCAACCCTTCTACCACCTTCATCTCAACCCTAAGACACCCCAACATCCTAGCACCTTTTGAGGAGCCACGAAGCCCCGTTGGTTGGTACAAGGCATGGAAGGCACCCGAAGTCGACCGAACTTGTTCTGAATTCGTCACAACAAGTAGGCTGACTTGTACACGAGGTTTATATACTTTTCGATATCCGTTTCTTACAAAACTAAAACTGACACAAAATCCTACCTGTCTAGTTTCATCTCCAATTGTGTACCCACGTGATTCTGCACGATTTTTCTGGAGCGTCCATTTTCCTACAGGGTGTCCAAACTGAACCAATTCTTTTGCGAGGGAGTTTTTGGCGACTTGCGTAGCACTTTAACCTTTTAAATATTTTTGGTAACATTCTAGATATCCTAATCTTTCTATCCCATATACTTTTGTGTCATTTTGTGGAAATTTTATATTTTAATAAAAGTTGTGTCTGTCGTATTGTTGTCGTATCATCGAAAAACCTAGAATCCGTGTCCTTTTGGACTCGGAACCCTAAGGAACTATTCTAAAATAATTGTTGTGTTTATTTTATCATAAAATCTATATTCTAATATATTTTACAAAAAATTTCTAGATTTATTGTTTGTTTAAAAATATTTGTTTCGGGTACGAAACGATTACACAAGTTGGTGATTATTGATGACAGATCAATATGAGACTTGTATATCTATTTTTCTATGAATTAAATAGACTAAATATTATTATAAATATTTTTTATAATAAAAACATATTTTTATGATATAAAAATATTACTTTATTGGGTAGATTTAAAGTTATATATGTTAGATTGAGTCAGGTAGTTAATGTGACTAGTTTAGTATATAAATATTATTGGTCTATATATGGTAAGTCCATATATGGCATGTCGTAGATGTGTCATTTATTGGTGGATGCATATTCTAGGAGAACATGATGGAGTGACGGAGGATATCGGAGTTGGACCGCAGTACGCACAGCTGCAGGAGACATGCAAGTATACCTTGTCAAACTGTATAGTATTTTCATACAATTTTTATGTTTTTGTTTATCTTATGTCTTACTTGATGACATTGTAAACCCCCATTTTTTTAAATTTAATTTAATTTGTTTTATATAATTTACAGTATATATTTTTATTATTTAAATGGATTGGTATTAATTAAGATTTTATTTAGTAATAGTGATAATAAATATTTTTACTTGATATATATATATATATATATATATATATATATATATATATATATATATATATATATCATGGACATTATCTTTCATTTTCTACTTTTTTTTTTCTCTTATAAATAATTATTAAATTGATTTGGAGGTTATTTTTAGATTTTAGGAATTTTATTAGGTCATTTTTAAGTATGTATAAAGTATTTATATATATAATTGTTGAGAAAAAAAATCTTTTGAATAACTCGCGAGATATGAATATCTCGCGAATCATAAAACCTTCCTTCCCCCGACCCCTGTATTCGAACGAAACAAAGAAAGGGAATTTCACCGGATTGATTCGATCGAATCCAAATTCAAATCTGCATCAAATTTCAAATCTTTCTGTATGAATCTCTATCCCAATCTCAAAACCGAAACTATATCCTAATTTAAATACGAAATTAGATCAAATTAGGAGGAGAACTAGGTCGATATATATATATTTGGACAATCGGTATCGAGAGAATTTCTCTACCAAAATGAATCGAAGCCTCGTAGAGAAGTTCCTGAGTCTTTTCTCCGACCCCTCGCGTGGCCATCCCGTAACTTGCCAACATCGCAGAAGTCGTTGGTAGGGCCGCGGACCTGACAGAGCACAGTGGCCGATGCACCAAATCAGAACAGCAACGTGGTAGCAACAACCACCCCCGTTCTTTTTCCCGACTTCCAGGTTCTGTTTCTCCTTCATCTTGCCATATTTTTCAGAACCACTTGGTTCATTGCGATCATAATATATACATCTCAATTCCTGTCTTTTAGTTTGATTTTTAATAGAAGGAATTGGTAGAAAAATATGGCCAAAGTTTTTGAAAACTCAGGTTCTGTCAAGAAAACTGGACACCAAAAACTGTCCCAACACCCCTCCTTGGAAGGAAGTTTTTGAACCAAATATTAGGAATTTCAAAATTCTAATTTAGGACAATCCTAGACAACCTATAGGTCTTTGCAACCCTTATTGTAGATTCAGATTTTGTCGACCGTGCGTTGAAAAATTCGTCTCCAAAAATTGAGAAAAAACTAGTTTTCTAAACAATCAATTTCAATAAAATTCCTCGCTACGACGTGCGCTCCGACAAACTGGGCGACGTGGTCGCGATCGAAAAGCATAGAAAGATGTGTATCGACTTCACAGACGTGTGAAATTCGACGAAACTCGATTTCGCTTGTGTGCGTCACGAAATCGAGGCATATCGGTCGAGATACCTCGTATCGGCCTCTTTGCAAACTAGCCTACAACTTCGTACACATTCGTCATCTCGAGATGAAACTTATACCACTGGACTCATATCAATTTTTTGGTCTTGTGAGTCAAATTTGGTCCAATTCTGAGAAGGTCGATCGGACTGCTATTTTAGCAGGCCTGCGACCCGATCAACCAATAAATTTGTGCACGGCTCACCGGAGTCCAACTTTGGACATACACTTGAGTTTTTATCGTCAAATCGGACCCGTAGACATAAAAATTTGATAAATTTAGAGACCGTAGATATTGACACGCTTTTCGATGCAAAGAGGGTCCAATGACGGACACCGATTTGGTCCGCAATTATGATTTTGCCCCTATGTCCAGAATTGGACTTATGAGTAGACAATTTTAGACATATCTTTTATACCAAAAATGTTAGTGATGTTTATTTCAGCATCCGGAGACGTTTGTGGAAGTCCTACCTCTGTTGCCACTATCGGCTTATCGTGTTTGCCTCCTGGAAGTTGTCAGATCATCGCACATCACTAGGAAAGATACCTTGTCACTATATTTTGATTATTTACTATCATTTAGCATTCTTATTTAGTATTATTATTTCTTTACTAATTGTCATTTTACTGCCTCCATTTATTTTATGCAAATAACTGTTTAGTCATGTTCCTATTACTTTTGTTATTATGCATCGACTTAGTGTTAAGAAGTGTAATACCTGTGGTTCGTATTGCATATCTTGGTATACGTATACGTATTTTGACCCGTATTGTATGTCTCCCTGCTTGATTTATTCTAGCATTTCATTGATTGGTTTATTCTTGGGTTGGTTCGACTTGGCTTGGTTTGCTTTGGTTCATCATGAACCAAAGGTGAACCCTCCCACCTACCACCATCACCCTCATATATATTTCTACCTAACACTCTCTCTCTTCATTACTACTTCTTTTCTACTATTACTTCTTCAACCACCAGGAGGGAGAGAGAGAGGGAGAGCTTAGGCAAGTGCAAACTTGCTTCATGATGGATCTCATGTTTTATTGTTCCATTATCTTCCTTACTAGATTCTAAGCCTCTTTAGAACTGGAAGTTTTCGGTTTTGATGGTTATATTTTGTAGATCTAAGTTTTAAGTTCCTTCTTGTTTAGTTTTCTTGGTTTTGATCTCTAAAAACTTGGTATTTCCAAAAACTAGTGGTTCCATGTGGTAGAGAATTCAATTTCATGCAGTTTTGGCTTTTGTTTCGCTTGATTTGACTCCATGCGGCACCTTTTGTCCTTGTTTGGTTGTAAGGGTGCCATATGGGTTTGAAGATGTTGTGCTACCCTATAATAGTAGCATAAGTATTACTATTATCAATCATTCTATTTAACTGGGTTTTTAATCTTAACTCTTGTGCCCCTTTGGCGGTACTTGCTATTCGGGGCTGACCCCGCTGGTTTTGTTTGGCCAGATCTCGTAGCAGAGCCAGAGGACACGATCTTCCTCACTGACATCCATGGTGCATACTAGGAGCATGGCGGTTCGGGGACTCGAGTGGGTTTCTTCTCCACCACTCCTGCTTATACTTTTGCGGCGTTTAGCCACCGGCACCTGTTAGCCGGATTACTTGATATTTTGTGTCAGTACATAATTGTAATTAAACAGACTGCAGCTGTGTATAATTTTGTACTCCTGACTCTCTGAGATAGCTAAGTTATAAAGCTAGTCTCTCATGATCATTTTGATGAAGCGTCAGGGACGCCTTACTGCTTTATCTTTAATGTTCATTTAATTACTGATTTGACATGATTGATTGAGACATAGAACTCTGTGGGACCATAGGAGACTTGATTGTAGCATGTACCCCCTAGTCTCTCGACAGCCATGATCGCCGTATGACGTTACGTACCTCATATGGAGTAGCTGGCCTAGTCCGTCCCCGTATTTCGGTACTGGGGCGTGATATGTTGCGATGGCTAACATGACATGACATGACTTGATAAGCGTCAGCGAATGGCTTATGCTTGAGGTGTGGTAGTTCAGACCACCGTATCTCCACTTGTCCTGTGATGCAGAGGCCAGGAGGGCCAGCTCAGCAGTTTCCAGTATTGCCAGCTCCGGTGGCAACCCCGAGTGGAGGGCCAGTATTAGCAGTAAGGCCCCTAGCCCAGCGTTTACCAACGCAGGCTCAGATGTTCCGCCAGGCACAGGAAGCCGAAGGCCCTCAGAGGCAGCAACAGCATGGTCGAGGAAGGCCGCAACAAGGGGCTCCACGGGGCCAGGCTCTCACATTATCCTTGGGAGAGGCTCTAGCGTCTAGTGACGTGGTGGCAGGTAAAATTCTCGTCACCTCATTTCCCGCTGTAGCATTATTTGATTCAGGCGCTACTCATTCATTCATCTCTGCACAATATGCTACACGGATTGGACTAGTGTTTGAGGCATTGCCGGAGAGGATGGATATACTCACCGGTAATGGGCTCGTAGAAGTGAGCAGAGTGCGCTTTTTATGTCCGGTAGAGGTGTGTAGGCATTTATTGCCCGCATCATTGATTGAATTCCCTATGGGGAATTTTGATGTTGTTCTTGGCATGGACTGGTTGAGAGACAGTCATGCGACAATTGATTGTAGAGGAGGTAGGGTCATATTCAGTGTTCCTGGGATGGAGCAATTCATCTTTACTCGAACCTTGAAGAATCAGGCCGGAGGCGTCATCTCAGCAGCAGTGTCAGAGCCAGGACAGATTCCGAGAGTGGTCGAAGATTTTTTCGACGTCTTCCCTGATGAGCTCCCAGGGATACCTCCAGTTAGAGAGGTAGAATTTAGCATTGAGTTGAACCCTGGAACGAGGCCTATTGCAGATAGAGTTTACAGAATGTCGCCGTCAGAATAGGATAAGTTGTATCAACATGAAGAAGAGTTGAAGTCGAAGGGATTCATCCGAGACAGTAAATCGCCCTGGGCCGCGCCAGTAATTCTAGTTCCCAAGAAGGATGGGTCGACGAGGATGTGCATCGACTACCGCAAGCTGAATGCAGTAACAGTGAAGAATAAGTACCCGCTACCAAGGATTGATGACCTGTTTGACCAGTTAAGCAAGGCCAGTGTCTTTTCCAAGATCGATCTTCGGTCGGGATACTATCAAGTAAGAGTCCGGGAGCAAGACATACAGAAGACAGCATTCAGATCTAGATATGGGCATTATGAGTTTTTAGTAATGCCCTTTGGACTAACCAATGCCCCTGCAGTATTCATACATTTAATGAACCGCATCTTTCTGTCATATTTGGATAAATTTGTGGTGGTGTTCATAGATGATATCCTTGTCTATTCCAGCAGTGAAGAGGAGCATGAGAAACATCTTAGGACTATCTTGTAGACATTGAGGGAGCATCAACTTTATGCGAAGCTCGATAAGTGTGAATTCTGGTTAGACCATATTTCGTTCCTGGGACATGTAATTTCTGGAGCAGGAGTGTCAGTAGATCCGAAGAAGATTGAGGCCGTAGAGCATTGGCCGGTCCCGAGAACGGTTGCAGAAGTGCGAAGTTTCTTAGGATTAGCTGGTTACTACAGAAGGTTCGTGGCGGACTTTGCCAAGATCTCTGCGCCCTTAATGCGTTTGACGCACAAGGATGTAGAGTTTGTTTGGTCAGCTAGCTGTCAGGCATCATTTGAAGAATTGAAGAAGAGATTGATCTCAGCCCCGATCTTGACGCTTCCAGTAGGAGCTGGAGGCTTTACGGTATATTATGACGCATCTGGGAAGGGTCTTGGATGTGTATTGATGCAGCACGGAAAGGTGATAGCATATGCGTGTCGACAGCTTCGAGACCATAAGAAGAATTATCCGACTCATGATTTGGAATTAGCAGCCGTGGTGTTTTCACTCAAGTTGTGGAGGCATTATTTGTACGGGGATCGGGTAGAGATCTATACTGATCATAAGAGTTTGAAATACGCATTCACGCAGCGAGATTTAAATATGAGGCAAAGAAGATGGTTAGAACTGCTGAAGGATTTTGATTTAGATCTTCAGTATCATCCAGGCAAGGCGAATGTAGTTGCAGATGCACTGAGTAGGAGAGACAGTGCCTTTATCTTAACCTCGCAGAAGCATATTTTAGAAGACCTTCAGAGTATGGGAATCGAAGTAGTTTTGTCAAGGGATATAGGAAGAATGACCAGTATGCAGATTCAGTCAACCTTAGTAGAGAGGATAAGGGCAGCACAAGCAGAAGATCCACAGATTCAGAAGTTGCGGTCGGAGTGTGAATCAGGCCGTAGGAAGGAGTTAGTGATTCATAAAGATGGTACGCTCAGGTTTGGAAACAGACTCTGTGTACCGAGTGGAGACCTTCGGCAAGAAGTTATGTCCGAAGCTCATAGTTCTATTTACTCCATTCATCCAGGAGGAACGAAGATGTATCGAGATATCAGGCAGTACTTTTGGTAGAATGGCATGAAAAGAGAGATAGCGAGATTTGTATCCAAGTGTCTGGTATGTCAGCAGGTGAAAGCCGAGCAACAGAGACCAGCAGGGTTGCTACAGCCGCTTCCTATCCCAGAATGGAAATGGGAGCACATCACGATGGATTTTATGACCGGTTTACCTAGATCCCCGGCTGGCAAGAATACAGTCTGGGTAATAGTAGATCGACTCACGAAGGTCGCTCATTTCCTTCTCTTCCGAGTTGGACAGACTACTGAGCAGTTAGCAGAAATGTACATGAAGCAGATAGTAAGGCAGCACGGTGTTCCAGTTAGTATAGTATCAGATCGGGATACGCAGTTTACTTCCTATTTTTGGCGGAGCTTACACCAAAGTTTGGGAACCAAGTTAAGATTCAGTACTGCTTATCATCCACAAACCGACGGGCAATCAGAAAGAACCATCCAAACGTTAGAAGATATGCTACGGGCGTGTACCTTGGATTTTGGTGGATCTTGGGAGGATCACCTTCATCTAGTAGAGTTCTCCTATAACAACAGCTATCAGGCTAGCATTCAGATGGCCCCATTCGAAGCATTGTACGGAAGGAAGTGCAGGTCCCCTTTGGCATGGGACGACGTCGGAGAACGGAAGTTGTTGGGACCAGAGATGATCACGCAGACTGTGGAGATAGTTAAGTTGGTCAGAGAGCGCCTTCGAGTTGTACAGGACCGACATCGTCATTGGGCAGATCAGCATCGTAGGCCTCTAGAATTCAGAGTTGGCGACCAAGTGTTTCTGCGGATTTCGCCTACTCGGGGTATCATCAGATTTGGAACCCGAGGAAAGCTTAGTCTAAGATACGTTGGTCCTTTTAAGATTTTCGCTCGGGTAGGCGATGTGGCTTATCGACTTGCCCTTCCACCTTTGTTAACTGGCATACATGATGTGTTTCATGTGTCCCAATTATGTGGGTATGTCCCGGATCTGAGTCATGTCCTCGATCATTCTGAGTTAGTCGTTGGTACCGACCTAACTTACGAGGAACAACCCGTATCTATTTTAGACCAGCGAGAGAAGGTACTCAAGAATCGGACGATAAGCCTTGTCCGTGTTTCTTGGAACCATCACTCTTCAGGAGAATCAACCTGTGAGCGCGAGGACGAGATAAGATCTCGGTATCCGCATTTGTTTGACTGATAAGGTATATTTTTGCACCTTATTGACACGATTCCATGCTTATCTGCACCTGCTTATTTTGCACTTTGTGATGCATGATAATAACTGCTATGATAGTTAACTTATATATGATTGTGCCTTGCATGCCCTGATTTCACTATCCTGTTTTGGCTGGAATTCCGAGGACGGAATTTTTTTAAGAAGGGTGGAGATATCACTCCCCAATCCTGGAATACGTATTTTAATACGTAAACTGATAAATTGTATTTACCTTGTATTTATACGATATTTATTATGCAGTATTTCTTCATGCATTTCCCAAAAATATTCGACAAAATATTATTTCCTAATTTATTTTCTGCATTTGGGCCTACAGTTTTGGCTCATTTGGGTAACCTATTCTTGGTTCACCCATGGTTCATCATGAACCCTTTGGTTCATCATGAACCCATGGGTTCAAGATTATATATAATAACTCCTCTCCTTCTCTCTTCTCTCATTTACTTCTTCTCATTTACTTCCTCCACCAACCAAGGCAAGTACCAACTTGCTCAAGAGATGGATCAATAGTTTTGTCAATGATTTCTTACAAAACTATTTGCCAAAACATGTTCTTCTCCTCAATCTATACTAGTTTAGAACTTGAAAATTTCCATTTTGAAGCTTTGATTTTTGTAGATCTAGGTTTAATCATTTTCGGATTTTGTATGGTTTGATCTACTTTAGTTAGATTTTATGGGTTTTTGATGCTTCCATGTAGAAGAGCATTCAGTTTCACCCAAGTTGGAACTTTGGAAATCTGGATTTGGAGTTCGGATGGCCAAGTTATGATGCTTTGAAGTTTGGGTTCAGTCATGGTGTTCTTGCTGTTTGGAGAAGACAATGAACAGTGTGCTCCGTTTGAGCACGCTTCCTGTTGGAAGCGTGTCTCTCCTTGAGCCTGCGTGACTTTTCACGCAGCTCTCTCTCCTTGAGCCTGCGTGACTTTTCACGCAGCTCTCTCTCCTTGAGCTTGCGTGACTTTTCACGCAGCTCTCTCCTTGAGCCTGCGTGACTTTTCACGCAGCTCTCTCTCCTTGAGCTTGCATGACTTTTCATGCAGCTCTCTCCTTGAGCTTGCGTGACTTTTCACGCAGCTCTCTCTCCTTGAGCTTGCGTGACTTTTCACGCAGCTCTCTCCTTGAGCCTGCGTGACTTTTCACGCAGCTCTCTCTCCTTGAGCCTGTGTGACTTTTCACGCAGCTCTCTCTCCTTGAGCTTGCGTGACTTTTCACGCAGTTCTTCCCTTGAGTCTGCGTGACTTTTCACGCACGCTGCCTTGAGTGAGCCTGAGTGAGCCTGCGTGAATTTTTACCCCTTGAGCGTGCGTGCTTTTGCACGTACGCTTTTTGATATTTTATTAGATATTATATGCCCATTTTATATCCTTACCCCTTTTGTCCCGAGCATAATATGAGCACTAATGTGACCCCAAAGAACAAAGTGTTCCTACCTGACACATGTACCTGAATGTTCCAGTTCTTGTTCATGCTCGACAAATGACTCGTAACTCCACGTGGCATATTTGCAATGATGCATTACACTAAGGAGGGTAGAACATGTTGACATACTGATTGACATGGATCCTCTTTGGGGTACTCGTACTAAAGTACGACTTTAGGAGGATAATCATGCAGGCCACAGCATGAAAATCCAAGATTTTACCTAGGGTTAAACTAGGCAACTGAATATACTAGATGCATGGGGAGGGCAGAGTCCCGAGATCGTGTTACACCAGCCGCCCTGAGATATTGTCTTGGCGCGCCGGCTGGTCTCTACGGATACTGTGTCATCCGCAACGAGTGGATGACTGTATCCGATTAATTCCTGCTATATATTACATGTCTTGGCAAGGTGGCCTCACGAGGGACCTGTGCTCCATGACACCTGCCTACGCGAACCCCTGGGTTGGCTAGCCTTGCTGGAAAGATACGATCTGAGGATTTTTCTAATAACATGACGCGAGGATAACCTCGTCCTACTAGAAACTCGTAGACTTGATTGGCCGTGAAAACGACTTGCTTGTATTCTATTACCTTCCGCGAATAACCGAGGAAAGCGGACTGTTGTGGTACGTGATCCAACCCATGTTCTTGTTTGATTGTTGGGTTGGTTATCGTACTATGACAGGCTGTGGACCGAAGTTATGAACGGAAGACTTATTCTGGTTGTGAAGTGCTACTTCTGTGAATGACAGAGGAACATGGTCTATCATGGTACATGATCCAACCCATGTTCTTGTTTGATTGTTGGGTTGGTTATTGTGCTGCGATAGGCCATCGACCGAAGTCACGATCAGGAGATTTTATTGTTTATACCTTTTTAACTTATGTGAAAGTTATAGAGTACGACACGTCCCGACTCCATGGGGCACCTTTTGTCCTTGTTTGGTTGTAAGGGTGCCATATGGGTTTGAAGATGTTGCGCTACCCTATAATAGTAGCATAAGTATTACTATTATCAATCATTCTATTTAACTGGATTTTTAATCTTAACTCTTGTGCCCCTTTGGCGGTACTTGCTATTCGGGGCTGACCCCGCTGGTTTTGTTTGGCCAGATCTCGTAGCAGAGCCAGAGGACACGATCTTCCTCCCTGACATCCATGGTGCATACTAGGAGCATGGCGGTTCGGGGACTCGAGTGGATTTCTTCTCCACCACTCCTGCTTATACTTTTGCGGCGTTTAGCCACCGGCACCTGTTAGCCGGATTACTTGATATTTTGTGTCAGTACATAATTGTAATTAAACAGACTACAGCTGTGTATAATTTTGTACTCCTGACTCTCTGAGATAGCTAAGTTATAAAGCTAGTCTCTCATGATTATTTTGATGAAGCGTCAGGGACGCCTTACTGCTTTATCTTTAATGTTCATTTAATTACTGATTTGACATGATTGATTGAGACATAGAACTCTGTGGGACCATAGGAGACTTGATTGTAGCATATACCCCCTAGTCTCTCGACAGCCACGATCGCCGTATGACGTTACGTACCTCATATGGAGTAGCTGGCCTAGTCCGTTCCCGTATTTCGGTACTGGGGCGTGACATGTTGCGATGGCTAACATGACATGACATGACTTGATAAGTATAAACAACCTGGACACCGTGGACGATTGTGCTTGTGCAATGAACCAGTCTTGTCTTGTATCATGCTTAGGATGGGACCCCTGAGTACCACGGTCAGGGTACCTACTGAAATGGACTAAGGCTAATAACTAGATTAACACAGTAGTCATGAAGAGATTTTCTAGCTACAGGCAATCCTGTTACCTGGGCGCTCTTGGGATCTGTAGCCTGCCGTCGAGTAGGGCACATTTCCAGCACACTATCATGTGTTGTACCCTCTAGGTCACTTAAGGGTACATGCGTTTCCTGGACGATGTACCTACTAGAATTCAACCCCTAATATTCGACCTGGATAACCTGGATGGTCTGCAGGGCCTGTGGCTGTAGAATATCTCATTGCATCTTGCTAGTAACTAGGCCTGTGATAACCTTAGTTAGTTAAAGTATCAAGCCGTACTTATTGCTTGGCCGTGATTGATTGAATGGAGTCTAACCCTGTCTATTCTTGCCTCGATCCTGTACAAGATTGTTACATGGCATGATTACTTGTGCTTGCTTTAACAATAAAGATCAGGGGACCAGTTTTGTTCAGGCGAAGGGTTACAACCCCGGTCCTTGTTTGGTTTACGGGTTGTAACCTGGCTCCCGGAGCAGTTCTATGTTCTCTCTTCGTTTATTGTCTTGTTGTACCCTATGACATGCTCGATATGCTTTACCTTACTTCGAGATCATAATTATTTACACTGGCCTTATTGATAAATGGTGGGGATACCAAGTTCCGTTCAGACGAAGAGTTACAACCCCGGTCCTTGTTTGGTTTATGGGTTGTAACTTGGTTATCTGAATAGTCCCATGGTTATCTCATCGTATATCATCGGTCATGCTTTTCCTTAATTACTGTCTTTTATTATGTAATTATATTCTTGTGCTAATTGCTGGTTTTAGTTCCTAAGTAAAGCCTCCTTTGTGGCACTTGCTCTTTCTGGGGTCTGACCCAGCTGGTTTTGTATGGCCAGATATCGGAGCAGCACCAGAGGATCTACCTACCTTCCAGCCAGATGGTGAACACCAGGCGTAACCCTGGCAATGAGTGGGTTTCTTTTGTTCTCCCACTTTATTGTAAAATTATTCTTTTGAGGCGTTTAGCCGGCGAGCACGTGTTAGCTCGTATTGCACCTTTATTTACTGTCTACCTACGGGCTGTAACATGATTGACGGATCCTAGGGTTGATCATGTATGACTGAAACTCTTGCTAGTCCTGACATTTTGTACGACTAGCTTCATGATCATCCGAATATATAATGTATGGGACGCCTTGCTATTATATATTTGGTGCTCTGATATCTTGTATACTGTTACTACTTGCTTGAGATTGAGACAATAGGCTTGTTCATGACCATAGGCGACTGATGGATTGTAGTTAAACCCTCATGTATCTAGACAGCCGTGACCGTATAGCGAGATAGATTCCATCTCTATATACGTAGCTGGCTATGTCTGTCCCTGCTCTCCAGTATTCTGGTTCTGGGGCGTGACATGGTTTAAGTGGTGGCCCATGCAGGTCTTGTAAATCAAGATATGTGAGGGTTTACCGAATAGATGTCTCAATCAGTTATCGTCCTTGATCTCTGCTCGTGTCCTCTGAATCCCTGTAATCTTGACCTGATCACATGCTTGTATCGTTGATCTGTCCTGGTCCTTCCTTATTGTTCCCTATGTCGTCTTCTTCAGCGGTATTATTCCTGGACCTGCCGATCAGCAAGGCGGAGCACCTCTCGCGGACCAGTAGCAACCTGGAGATCAAGCCCAGCATTCTGGAGTAGCATCCAGAGTCGTGCCTACTAGAGGAGAGCCACCCGTTCAGCCCGTCCAACCTGTTGAGCATGATGATGGTGTCACGACCCGCACCCTAAAGTAAGGGCACGAGAAGTGGGTACGTCCAGCCTACGCCGCAGTATCGGCGGTAGAACGCTGTCCTAGGTCAATCATCTAACAATACCAAGGTACCTGTACAGTTTATACTCTCCGAATGGAGGTGATAAACAGAAATAATCTCAATCACATCTAGGTAGAGAATGAAGAACAGATAGATAGTAACTCAAGGAGAACCATAGCATAGATGAAATAAGACTAAGTGTCTAAGATACATAACATCCAGAATGTCAACTCATAATACAAATAGTCTAAGAGTCTACATAACTCAACATCTCAAAATACAACTCAGATGTGAGACAAAAAGATATAGAAAAGACTGCCTAGACTAAACTGGTCTAGACTACTGGAACATCCTCCTCAGCTGCAGGTGGATCCTGCTGAGGGTCCACAACATAGGTGTCATCTAGTCCTGCTCCGTAATAGGTAGATACCAGGGCCTCCTCCTCATCCTCTGTAATATTTTCAACAGGTCCAATCAGGACGGGAACGAGCACAATACATCTCACGCAGTGCATAGTATGATAGGAGATATAAAGCATGCAATAGAGTAAAATACAGGAACTGCTGAAAGAAGATACATGTAGCAAAAGAGATAACTGTAATGAAATATCTACTGTATATAGAGAACTAGCAGTGTCTAGTGAGTCAGAGCAAAATATAGACATGTGAAATGGCATAGGAGATTCATGGCTACAGCTAAGAGTGATTCATGACTACACTACTTTGGATATTATTCACATGACTATTTCCACTCCCCCATCCCCAATCAATACACAAGGATCCATTCAGGTTATGTTAAGATTCGTGATAAGCCCATAAATGGGAGATTCATGAGAGGCTCTGTGAGCATGAGAGTACATGAGTCACAAGCGATTCGTGAATCTATGAAAGCATAGAGATACATGATGATTCGTGAAAAGCACAAACATGTCGTATCTGATGCTCCCGAGGGGGATAACATCTCATGAAAAGATCCATATAGTACCAATCCGTGATAACAATCGTGTCAGCATCAAGTAAAGTAATCTAGAGCAAGAATATAAATCCTGGCAAATATGAAACGGTCAGAGAATGTACTCGCCTGATAACTGAATGTCTGAAGAGGATATACTGTCTGAGGAGAGGTGTCTGGCTCCTAATCAGAGCAATACAAGTCACAATATATTCTAAATAGTAAATATGAAGTCTACTATGCAAACTACATGATTCTAGGTCAATCTGGTCAAAAGTCAACTCTTGGTCAACTCTGGTCAACTCTAAAGTCAAACTGGTCAAACTAGTCCAAGTTAGGTCAAACAATGTTAAACTAGTTAGGGTTAGTCAAACTAGTCATTCTAGGTTAGTTTAAGTCAAAACTAGGTTAAGCTAGTTCAAATTTGACCTAAGGTTGACCTTGGTCAACACTTTGTCAAATTGGGGTCAAACTAACTAAGTCTTGGTTTACTAGTCAATTAGGGTTAGGCCTAATGGCCATAGGCTAGTATCATAGCCCATAGGTTAGTATTCCTAGGTCAAGGCTATAGGGTTCATAGGTTTACACCTATAATACAATCTATACAAATATATATATAACCTATATATATAAGGGTCACTATGTAATATACCCATAACCCCACATATATATATAAACATATATATACACTAATATATATCTATAACATATATATATACATACAAAATGTATATGTATATTACCTAATACATATATACAATATATATATAGATATAGAGAGAGGGAAGAGAGAGACTCAAACAGTGAGAAAGAGTGAGATAGAGAGAGAGAGCTAACAGTGAGAGGGGGAGAGAGACTGCACAGTGGGGGGGGGGGGTGTCTCAGGTTTCCTGAGACAGGAACCCCACAGAATACACACACACACACCACACATATACACATATGTGTATATACACATATATATACATGTACACACACCCTAATCCCACATACACACTCACATACATATATACTAAGTATATACATACTGAAAACATATAGTAACATGTACAAAAATACATAAAATGGCATTTGAAATTGGGTTTTTGGAAACTGGAAATAAATTCCAGAAAACTGGAAATAGGTTTGAACCTGGATTTGGGGGTAATCCCAAACCCGACACCCTAACTGTCTAAGACCCCAACCTAGTGGTTGGTAAATGTGCCCCTGGGGTCCCCCTAGGTTCTAGGGTGCCTGACACAGGACCACGACACGACACGTCACAATAAAAAGCCAAAAACCCTAATCGGGTAAATTCCTGATACACCCACGCGTGCACAGCGTCGTGCACGCGTGCAGTTCTCTCTAGGATACGACACACGTGTCCATGTGTCTCGTGCTCGTGGGGGAAAGTTCGCCTAGGGGTCTACTAGGTGTCCACTAACCTGATTCGTGTCCAAGTGTCGCACAGTGTCGACACGAGGGCCGTATCAGTCGTGAAAATACGACTGATACGCGTGTTTTGCACTGCGTCGTGCAGAGATGCACACGCCTCGTGGACACGACACGGGCCACGTGGGGCCTCGCGGTCATGTCCACGTGTAGCCCACGTGTTGGGCTACACAATCGTGTCACCACGAGGTGTCATCGTGTCGTGTCCGTGCGATACGAGACACTCGAAGTTGGTGTCTGTGCGTGTGTGCGCTGATAGTGCACGACCAGTGCACGTGTCCGTGCTCTCTCGATAGGACACGAGGTGTCTTGAAATTCTGGGGGCATGTGCGCAGACACTGCCCCCTTGTGTCCACCAATTTTGGTGTGTCCACGTGGCGTGTCCAGTGAGAACTGACACAGTGGTAGCAGGGCACATTTATAGTGTAAAAGCAGTGTCT
Organism: Iris pallida; assembly: GCA_029216955.1. Taxonomy (NCBI): domain Eukaryota; kingdom Viridiplantae; phylum Streptophyta; class Magnoliopsida; order Asparagales; family Iridaceae; genus Iris; species Iris pallida. The sequence goes on along the minus strand of JANAVB010009400.1, from coordinate 2,165,929 downwards.
AAACAGTGTTGTGTCCGAGAGCTTTGTGTCCAGTTTTGGACACGACACAAGCTCAAAATGTGCTCAGTGTTTTAGGGTTAGGTTTAGGGTTAGCTAGGCTAGGTTTTGGTTCAAAAACATTTACAAAACAGTGTGTGTTTTATACTGTGACAGTGTGCAAACAGTGAGCAATTTTAGGGTTTATATATATAGGATACGTGTCCGATACGACACCAAACAATTCCTAGATTCCACCAAACTTTACCCACAGCTAGTATACACCTATATGCATGCATTCATGAAGAAAAAATCACTACATTACATAGATAAAATGAAAATACCTCTATGTGCTAGAAATCAAGAAAAATCAATGTAGAGGGGGGGGGCTTCACTTCAACTTTGTGATGTCCAAAACCTCAAAAACTCCAACTTCTAGTCTCCCCTAGCTCCCTTGGTATGTTAGGGTTCCAATGCAAAAGATTTGAGGTCAATAGGATCCCTAATGGTGAAGTTATGTAGGTTTGAAGAAATTGGAATTTTCTAGGATTAAAAATTCATGTAAAATCTTCATGAATGAATGAAATGAGATTATATAGAAGGGTGGCTGCTAGGGGGGTGCCCTATGGCCGGCCATGGCATGGGGGGGGGGTGTCCTTGTCCTTCCTTCACGGCTAAGGCAAGGACTTTGGTGAAAAGGTCTTGATATTTTGCATAAATCAAGCAAAATATCATATGTAAAATATCTAGATATTTTCCCTACTTTAACCCATGACTAATATCTATCCCCTTATCATTCTAGGTTAGTAGCTAACCCCTAGATTAGTGCTAAACTAGGTTAAGGACTAACATGACACTAATCAATAATTAAAAACACATAATTACAAATAATTCCAAATAATTCTAGAAAATTACCAAAATACCCTTTTAGGCTAAAATCACTAATTTGGTGTTCTAAGCCTATGACTAAGCTCTCATGGTCATGGCAACTTCTAGGTTAGAGAAAACTAGGGTTTACACTAAGTTATACCAACCAAAATTACAAAGTCATAAGTCATGACTTTAGAAAATAGTTTTAAATCAAACTAAATTTACCAAAAATCATGTCATGACTAAAATACCATTATTAATTAATAAATTAATAAAATTTCAAAAATAACCCATTTTCAGAAAAGTGGGTGTTACAGATGGCACTTTGGTGGGTCTCATCAGGTCACTATTAGCCTCCCAGGATCGTAGAGGAGATGCCTTACATCAGGCAGTAGAAGATGCTCTGAACAGAGGCGGTCATCATAGGAACAGTACAGCCAACAGTTTCAAGCGCCTGAACCCTCCATTCTTCGATGGCAGCGAAGATGCTATTGCTGCAGATGCTTGTCTTCAGGACACGGAGGTAATTCTAGAAGCAGCCAGGACCCCAGAAGACGAGAAGGTAGCCGTGGTGTGCCTGCAGTTGTTGGATCTTGCCCACAGCTGGTAGGCAGCACAGGCCGTTGGATTAGTGGCACCCATTACTTGGGCAGTATTCAGAGAGAGGTTCCGGACTAAGTACTTCGATGCTGTGGCTCGGTACGATCTATAGACCAAGTTCACCAATCTGAAGCAGATAGGCAGGACGGTCGACGGATATGCGGCCGAGTTTTTGAGACTCGGTCGGTTTGCTCCTACCTTGGTGGCAACCGAGTATGATAGAGCCCAACGATTCCAGCAAGGGCTCCATCTCGAGATTTTGTTGGCAGTGGAGCAGTTTGAGCATCAGACTTTTGATGCGGTATTGAGAGCAGCCAGGAGGCACGAGTATACCTCCCACAGGATCGTGGACAGGACCAGAGGTCGGAAGCGATCTCACGGTCAGATGACCCAGTCTTCAGCACCAGCCCTGGCAGCTAGGGCTTTGACAATTGGAACTCCAAGGCAGGCGGTCTTAGTGACGTCGGTCACGTCCCCTCAGTAATAGAAGCAGATGCAGTCTTCCGCAATGGGCTACACTCATTGTGGAAAGCCAGGACACGTCGTTTCGGAGTGTCGCAGAGCTCAGGGATTATGTTTGGCTTGTGGAGCACCGGACCACAAGATAGGGTCCTGTCCGAATAGGGCCAGTTCTTCATCGGCCCAGACTAGTCCCTCGGTAAGGGGACCGGTACCAGCACCAGCACCAGTACAGCAGCAGTACCAGCCTTCGAGGCCATTGCCGCCTCAGACCCAAGTATTCCAGCAGCAGGGACTTCAACAGTATGCCCTGGTGATCCAAGCTCAGATTCAGAACCGGCAGAGAGGTTCCTAGCAGGATATCTTCCCACTTTCTTGTGCCTTCGATTTCCTTGCTTACATACATAATTGCAAGATTGATTGCTTAGCTATAGCTTGCCTGTGATTAGTATAGCTTGTCCTTGCATCTCTAGTCTCTTGATTAAATTCCGAGGACGGAATTCTTTTAAAGTGGGTAGAGTTGTAATGCCTGTGGTTCGTATTGCGTATCTTGGTATACGTATACGTATTTTGACCCGTATTGCATGTCTTCCTGCTTGATTTATTCTAGCATTTCATTGATTGGTTTATTCTTGGGTTGGTTCGGCTTGGCTTGGTTTGCTTTGGTTCATCATGAACCAAAGGTGAACCCTCCCACCTACCACCATCACCCTTATATATATTTTCACCTAACACTCTCTCTCTTCATTACTACTTCTTTTCCACCATTACTTCTTCAACCACCAGGAGGGAGAGAGAGGGGGAGAGCTTAGGCAAGTGCAAACTTGCTTCATGATGGATCTCATGTTTTATTGTTCCATTCTCTTCCTTACTAGATTCGAAGCCTCTTTAGAACTGAAAGTTTTCGGTTTTGATGGTTATATTTTGTAGATCTAAGTTTTAAGTTCCTTCTTGTTTAGTTTTCTTGGTTTTGATCTCTAAAAACTTGGTATTTCCAAAAACTAGTGGTTCCATGTGGTAGAGAATTCAATTTCATGCAATTTTGGCTTTTGTTTCGCTTGATTTGACTCCGGATGAGGAAGTTATGGCCATGGCAAGTTTTCAGAACTTTCATGGCTGAACTTGCTGTTTGGGGACGATGAACCCCATGCGCCGGGAACCCCATGCGCCCGGGAGGCCATGTGCCGGGAGGCCATGCGCCGTAAAGTCCCGGCAACGCGTTCTTTGACTCCGAGCGTGTCATGCGCGTAGGTTCCTTACGCGCATGTACTGAAGACGCAGCGTAAGTTTAAATTCCCATGCGCCGATTTGCGCAGGAATCCCATGCGCCGATTTGTGCAGGAATCCCATGCGCCGATTTGTGCAGGAATACCATGCGCCGATTTGTGCAGGAATCCCATGCGCCGATCTGTACAGGAATCCCATGCGTCGATCTGTGCAGGAATCCTATGCGCCGATTCCAGGAATACCATGCGCCGATTTGTGCAGGAATCCCATGCGCCGATCTGTACAGGAATCCCATGCGTCGATCTGTGCAGGAATCCTATGCGCCGATTATGCAGGAATCCCATGCGCCGATTGTACAGGAATTCCATGCGCCGGAATTGCTCTATTTCGCTGTTTTTGCCTGTTTAAGTTGTTTTGTAGCTAGAATCTTAAAAAACTCAAAATATGAAAGTTGTAGATCTTTTCCTTGGCTTCAAGAATATGTCACTAGTTGTTTTATGTAAGTTTCTCTCATTCATGATAACGTAAGGATAGAACACGATAGTGGCCTATTAAGGCGCACTCTTGACAAGTACCAAGTGGACATGATAATGCATGATAGTGGCCCGCCGTGGCGCACTCCTGACAAGAAAACCTGACATGATATACCCTGATATGTTGTTGCGACGACTAACATGACATGACTTGATAAGTATAAACAACCTGGACACCGTGGACGATTGTGCTTATGCAATGAACCAGTCTTGTCTTGTATCATGCTTAGGATGGGACCCCTGAGTACCACGGTCAGGGGTACCTACTGAAATGGACTAAGGCTAATAACTAGATTAATACAGTAGTCATGAAGAGATTTCCCAGCTACAGGCAATCCCGTTACCTGGCGCTCTTGGGATCTGTAGCCTGCCGTCGAGTAGGGCACATTTCCAGCACACTGTCATGTGTTGCACCCTCTAGGTCACTTGAGGGTACATGTGTTTCCTGGACGATGTACCCACTTGAATTCAACCCCTAATATTTGACCTGGTAACCTGGATGGTCTGCAGGGCTTGTGGCTGTGGAATATCTCATTGTATCTTGCTAGTAACTAGGCCTGTGATAACCTTAGTTAGTTAAAGTATCAAGCCGTACTTATTGCTTGGCCGTGATTGATTGAATGGAGTCTAACCCTGTCTATTCTTGCCTCGATCCTGTACAAGATTGTTACATGGCATGATTACTTGTGCTTGCTTTAACAATAAAAATCAGGGGACCAGTTTTGTTCAGGCGAAGGGTTACAACCCCGGTCCTTGTTTGGTTTACGGGTTGTAACCTGGCTCCCGGAGCAGTTCTGTGTTCTCTCTTCGTTTATTGTCTTGTTGTACCCCATGACATGCTCGACATGCTTTACCTTACTTCGAGATCATGATTATTTACACTGGCCTTATTGATAAATGGTGGGGATACCAAGTTCCGTTCAGACGAAGAGTTAAAACCCCGGTCCTTGTTTGGTTTACGGGTTGTAACTTGGTTATCTGAATAGTCCCATGGTTATCTCATCGTATATCACCGGTCATGCTTTTCCTTAATTACTGTCTTTTATTATATAATTATATTCTTGTGCTAATTGCTGGTTTTAGTTCCTAAGTGAAGCCTCCTTTGTGGTACTTGCTCTTTCTGGGGTCTGACCCAGCTGGTTTTATATGGCCAGATATCGGAGCAGCACCAGAGGATCTACCTACCTTCCAGCCAGATGGTGAACACCAGGCGTAACCCTGGCAATGAGTGGGTTTCTTTTGTTCTCCCACTTTATTATAAAATTATTCTTTTGAGACGTTTAGCCGGCGAGCACGTGTTAGCTCGTATTGCACCTTTATTTACTGTCTGCCTACGGGCTGTAACATGATTGACGGATCCTAGGGTTGATCATGTATGACTAAAACTCTTGCTAGTCCTGACATTTTGTACGACTAGCTTCATGATCATCCGAATATGTAATGTATGGGACGCCTTGCTATTATATATTTGGTGCTCTGACATCTTGTATACTGTTAGTACTTGCTTGAGATTGAGACAATAGGCTTATTCATGACCATAGGTGACTGATGGATTGTAGTTAAACCCTCATGTATCTAGACAGCCGTGACCGTATAGCGAGATAGATTCCATCTCTATATACGTAGCTGGCTATGTCTGTCCCCGCTCTCCAGTATTCTGGTTCTGGGGCGTGACAAGAAGACTACCCTATGCTGTAATGCATCCATTGGCCGTGACACATGTGATATATGAGTCACGAGTTGCATATAGGTCTCAAACTTGTATATTCAGCTGGCTACTGATACGTAAGGACGTTCGTTAGGGAATAACTGCTAATAGAGTTGCGTTGTAGAAGACTTAGCAGTTATTAGTTATACTATATAAGACATGGGACGGGGAGAACATGATTGGGCGTTGACTACCACTCTATCTATCGTAGACTCGCTCGCTACTGAGGAACAATAGGTAGACTATATGCTATAGACTCACTCGACACTGAGGAATGGTATATAGTATTTAGACTCGTTACTGAGGTATTGTTTATCTTGACTTAACCTAGTATTCATGCGACCATGCACTATTCTCAAAATGCATTTCCACTTAGAATGGTTAGGCGACCTTTATCTGCTTAGGTATATATACTTCTCCATATGGCTTGTGTACATATACCCGATCATGGCTTGGAACAGTATTTTGTCGTTAACTAGTATGCCACATCTTGTCCTTGTTTGGTTGTAGGTGTAGTTTGCTGCTTTGATGATAAAGTACTGAACCATGTTATGATCCGGATTATCATGAGCAGTTTATATTTAGTCTATATATGTCATGTTTTTCGTATCTTGTTACGCCCCACTGAGGACCTGGTGATCTCTCTAGGTGTAGACGGTCAGGATTACCCACAGGAGTACGGACTCAATTTAGCTCCTTCATTTTCTACCGAGGCGATCTTATCCTCCGACGATGCTTGATTCTTTCGTTACTTGTATCTTTTATTTATTTTTAGGAGGTTGGACTCCGGTATCTCAGATTGTTTTTCATAGCTTTTTGGTAGTGGATTTGTTTCCAGATGGCTATATGTCTCTTGACTCATTATTTTATTCTATATGGACTATTGCTTTTCTCTTGTGGTCTGTGGATGAGATATAATTTATCTGTGATTGGCCTGTGATTTATTATTTACAGCTTATGTATGCGTACGAGGATTCTACATATTGGAGTATTCTTCGTATACATGTAGCTGGCATGTTTCGTATGCCTAGTCCTATGTATATTGGGACTGGGGCATTACAGACATGCTTCTCTTGTTCATGTCATTGTTATTTACCTTTATTATACGTTCACGTGCATTATTTTTCTTTATTCCATATATCACTGATGTTTTTTGTATAGATCATGTTATTGTTTGCTTAGTCCTATGTTTCGATCTATTGATATGCCTTGACCTAGATTTTGACTTGTACTTGACCTGGACTTGACCTTTGTACTTCCTTAGACGAGGATATTGTTATAGGCGTTGACTATACTTGACCACTCTCGATCGTTAGCAGCTACCGGACTGCGATAGAGAATTACTGTAGTTTGTTAGCAACCATCGAGCTGCAATCTATAGGGCCGTTAGTCACCACTGGGTTCCGGTTTATCCTGATTCACTCGTAGTCAGGTTTATTAGCACGATTCTCGACGACATACCATTTTCTTCATGTTTCAGTCATGTACTGTACTTTATTTAGTCGTTATTTTTTGTACAATTTCCTGTCATCTTCCCATGCATGTTATTTACTGTTTAGTAGGCTTGTATATCATGTATCTTGCTATGTCCCTGAGGACATGTTGATCTCTCCAGGTATTTGACTGAGCGGAGTTAGTTTGCGGATCATGATGGTATTGCTATTTCAGATTTAGGTATCTTTTGCGTTTACATGTTTATCTCCTTTTACCTACATTCTGCTGGTTATCCTAGTATTTGTAGACTCATACTATTTCTTTCGAGTCTATTCGGACAAGTGCAGCATGGGGTGTACACCATAATATACATTGCCCATTCTTGTGTTATATGTTATCGTGGATTGAGACTTAGTAATAATATTGATTTATGATAGATAGATGATTGTTAATGTATAGCTTATATGTATTCTAGCTGGACTGGAGTCCACTTGATACATATCTGGTATGTATACGTATTTCTAGTCCTACGTATTTTGGGACTGGGCGTTATAGCCAAGAACTATTGAATGTGTGTTCTTATATCTAGACAATGATCACATTTATATCTCCAGTCTCATCTCCCATATCCTACTCCTCCTCATCCTCTTCCACAGAGGCACATTCTCTCGCGCCAACGCCACGTCTCCATAAACCTTATCCATATCACTTTTAATGACCTCGACCTCAAGTATCACCTGCCCCTCTCCCACAAGCCACCTCTATTATATCTTAACCTCTCATGGCTACTTCCTCTAGACATTCAATGATAACCTGACATCGAGATGGTTCCAGCAAACCTCTTAATCGTACATATGGCATAATCGAGTATCCGCTTCCCAGAGCCTTACTGGCCCATGCCCAATCTGCTACTACATAACCTACATGTTACTCTCAGACTGCTGATTTCTGAATGGTACCATGCAATATTTTTTGAATTTAATGCCTTATTGAAAATGGTACTTGGGTACTTATTCCTCATACTCTTCAACAGCATGTTGTTGGTTGCAAATGGGTCTTCAAACTCAAACGACGTGCATGTGGGTCCACTGAATGTCACAAAGCCCGTCCAGTTGGCAAATGATTTCATCAGCCAGCTAGCATTGGTTTTAATAAGACCTTCAATCAGGTAATCAAGTCAACTATTGTCTGCATTATGCTTAACATTTTTGTCTTCATGGGATGACCCTTGTGCCAACTTGCAAGAATGGTTTTCTTCATGACGTCCTAGATGAAACAGTCTATATGAGTCAACCACCTTGTTTCACATATTTTGTTCATCCTCATCATGTATATATGTCTTTTACAAAATCCATCTATGGTCTCAAACAAGCTTTTCGAGCATTGTCACGCCTAGTTCCAAAATACTTAGGAACGTAAGACATGAGCATGCCAGTTGTACGACTAAAATAAGTATTCTCAATTTGATGGACTTATTCTAATCGTAGTATGCTGAAATCCTATAACTACAATACAACAGTCACATGTAATCTAATATCTCCACATCCACAACATAACACTATAATCTCATCTACAGAATAGCAACATCGACACAAAAAAGTATATAATAAAGTCTGACCGAAATATAAACAAGCTTGAATATCCAAATACAAGATATGTCTGAAATAACCAAGTCTGGTGAAAATATATCCATGAAAATAAAGATATAATGCCGGAAATAATAAAATAGTCAGGACATAGTTAGCTAGATAAAATGTCCATGACTCTAATCAACTGTCAACTCTTGGATCAGGAAAGCTCCTCGGACACAACCTCTATATCCTCTACAATAAATTTGGGCTCGATACCTGGTCCGTAAACTGTAGGATAAAGATGTTCGTCCGAATCTGGAAAAGAACCAGGCCCTCAGAGGGACGTAACAAGATACAAAATAACAAGCTACAATATGAACTGAAATAAATACAAGAAATAAACTGGGTAAACTATCCATCTATGTGTATGCATGTCGAAGATGACTTTGGGCCGTATGGGTAGGTAAGGGAGTAGCATTAGCGTCAACCAATACTGAAATATATACTAGCATACCTTCCGGCCGTACCGGATACTAGTCCATGGTCGCTGCCGGATATATCCACTACTATAGCCTATAACAGGGCACATTGAGACTTATGTGTATTGTCTATCCCATACGCCTACTAATAGTCTCTTCCCCTCCCATGTCTTGCTCAAATCACATCCATGACTTGGGTAATCCACATCTTTATGCAAGTCACTAACTAGACTCAATCTAATCACTATATGTACCGGCACACGAATCGCTCGTGTCGATGATCAGTCGAATGCGTAAGCTCGTGCCAACATAATGAAACCCCACTCACAGTGTCGTGTCATGAGATGGGTCCAGTCATAGAAATAACTTTATTGCTAAGGGAAGAGTCTTCTAACCTCTAAGTCACAAACGCACTAGCATATCGATGACACCATCGATAGCATCCAAGTCACACTTGGACGCACTCTACTAACACGTCTATTCATAGGCACAACAACAATCCAGTATTTTAACAGTGCAAGAAAAGTAGCAAGGTATCTTGTCTGAATTTTTGGGAAAGGAATAAAGTATCGGTCCGTCTCCAACCTCCGTAGACAAATAATCAAAAAATCCTATAAAATATAAACAAACTAAATAAATATCATCCCAATACTTACTATATATATACATACCTTATTTAGACCAAATAGTCACAAAATAGTCAACTAGTCTATACTATTATTCCACTATATATAGCAATAAGTTATTATATAAAACTAATATTTATATATCATAAGTATGTACTCTAAATTCTAGAAAATATTATTATTAAATTCTGAATATATATTATATAAATATCATTTTAGAAAAATACACTAAATCACTTTATTAAAGTGTCAACACAATATGCCACATAGAAATTCAATTCGAAAGCTAAAAATCATGGAAAATATCAAAATTATTTATTCTGGAATAAATCATAATAATTAGGGTTAAATATGATTTTTAATATAAATTTATTAGATTTACATCATATTTAAATCCTACGAAAGTTTGGAATCAAATAGATAGATTTTGATCGGTGTGTCGGTGTCCGAAAATTGATAGAAGCAAAGTGATGGCATATGAACATGAAATTCTTACAAATATTCATAAAAAATAAATCTAGATGGTAGATATAGGTGTTAGAGACCTTACCAAGGTTTTGTTTGAGATCAAATGGGGTTCGAAGTCGTTGAAAAAGTCTCTACACCAAAATTCGTCAATTTTGGACACGTTTTGGTGTAACGGACGCCACAGGCAAAGGGAGTGGAACGGTTATGAGTTAGCGATTGGATATGAAATAAGACATATAGGGATATAAATTAAACTTGGTTTAAGGAAAAATAGTTGAGAAAACTATTTTTAACTATTTTATAAGTCGCTAACCTGCTGCTGAATTTCAGACCGAAACGTCAAGTTTTCAGTGTCTTTGAAGGCTTAGATCTCTCTCGAAGGCAATGTAGTGCTTCCGAGATATGTTAGGGTGGTGGAGGAAGTTGAGAGGGGCTTGGGAGTGGTGGTGGAAAGCTTAGAAATCAAAAAGGAAGTCAGTTTTGGGGGTCGACCAAGTTGGGTTGTGGCCGTCGGCCAAAAGAATAGAGGGGGCAGATTTTGCTTAATGGAGAGGAGTTGGGTGGGCATGGTTGTTATCTATATATAAGGTTTTGATCTCCTATGGTTTATGGAAATTTAGGACTTAGTTTGGAATAAATTGGAGTTTATTTGGTCTTCCAATAAATCAATTTGGATAGGATTAGTAGTGGTTTTCTTATATGAGTTAGATGTTTGACTTTGGTCAAAGTTGTGGAAATTTGAACACATAACTGCTCTTAAATTAATTTACATCAATTTAGTAGGGTTCTACCATGGGTTGGCAACCTAGGGTGGTCCCCACTAAGTTAGGTTAACTAGATTTAAGTTTCGAAAATATTTTCAATAGGAATAAACATTGAATGACTATAAACAGGTCTTATGTGCCATTTGCAAATAAGTATAGCACATGGGAACTCATTTGAGTGGGACATCATAGACATGTGTGTAGTAGGCTAAAAATAAGTCAATATTATATATTGGGTCATTTAGGTTGTTTCACGACCCGCACCCGGAATGAGGGCATGAGTACGTGGGTACGTCCAGCCTACGCCGCATCTTCGGCAGTAGAACGTTGTCTAGGTCAACATTACTAACTATCATAACTCATGAACATAAATATATATATATATCATAACCTGTCGAGGATATCACATCTCCAGAAGGAAATAATATAATGATATCATTAATACTTAATCATAAGAGATCTATAAGAAATATAAGGCACAAAATGATAGAATACTAGACTCCGATACAAGTCTAAGATAAGTCGCAACAACATCGACAAGTCCAATAAGTCCATACAACATATCAAGTCTAAATCCAATTAAACAACCCAAGTGTATCAACTAACTACCGAAGACAAATCTGGTACCAAAATGTGAAATGCTAACTGAACTAGCTATGCAGTACGTCCCAAGGTAGATACTCCTGTAGCTAGACCATACCCTTCCATAATGATTTATATCACTCCCCCAACTTAGTTCCTGAGAAATGTTAACTAGTCAGGATTGGAGTGAAACACACCTCTAACAGCAATTAAAATTAAATTCATAAAGACTATAAAACAATATGTAATGAATATACCAAATGGAATAAGTAATACTAGAATGTAAGGTAACAGGTAAGCAGTAATTATGACATAGGCAGTAATGAGTTGTAAGTAAATCAGAGCAGGAATGTATTAGCAGGTATAAACTGGAATAAACATAAACCTCTAACATGCGCCTTGAAATAATAGTTTATTATGTGATCGGCTTGGGACTGGATCATGCTATTCCATATGACCGGCCATAGGTAGTAGTAATGGGTCAGGCCAACCATAATGGAAAGCTATGCACAAGTAATAAGATCAGGCTACACCCTACGTGAGGTGAGGGTGAGCTATGCACAAGTAGTTTGAGTATGATCACATAATCTACTAACATCTCTCCATCTCCGACTAGTATGATGGATCCAACCATGACACATTACAACACAAGATTCATGGAGCAGGGGGACAACCTACTCCTGAATCGGTGTCTATACATATACCAGAAACTTAGGACATGTACAGGATCCTCCAGGAAATAACATCTTATGACGGAATCCATAATATACTAATATGTGTATCCTCGTGTCAGGAATCAAGTATAACGCTACAAAACTGGAATCATAGTAGTCATCAAAATAATGAAACTGTCAGAGAAGGTACTCGTCTGTGATCCTGAGCAATGAATACAAATTAGTGTCCGAACCGGAGTCTGGGTGACCTGTACATGAATTTTCAGGTCATTTGGTGTAATGAAGTGATAATAAGTTAAAATATGTTAACATGATTTTCTAGGTCATTTCTAGGTCATAGAGTTCAAATTAGCATAAAGGTTGACTTCTAGGTCTAACTAGTCAACACTAGTCAAAACTAGATTCATACCTAGGTTTCTAGGTCCACCCTACATAGGAGTTGGGATACTAGGTAGCCTACATGACTATGGACTCATAGGGTTCAATACCCTAGTATTTACCCTATTACCTATGTATATACATGTATCACATACGTATACCCTATCTATACCCATATATGCACATATAATATATATATCAGTATATCCTATACTCTTAGACATCAAGATATCCTATTTACCTTACCTAGGACACACTCATTTACCTCATACAACATTACCTATTAACCCTCACACAGGGTATCCCTCCATGTGACACTCACATAGGTTCCTAAATCCTATCTCACATATACTCCAAGACACACACACACACACACTAGTCTACGTCGGGACTGTTGCCTACAACCTGCTGCTAGTCCTAGCAGTAACACACTGCTGTTGTGGCGTTGCTCTTCCTATATATCCTTCATCCCCTACACACACAACTCCCTTATTGCCTATAGGTACTCATCTAGTATACACACGTCCCTGCACCTAAGACACTGGTACACATGTTCTAATCCTAAAGGGAACACATACCTATTTAACATTAGAATCCACTGCACACAAGTTAGTACATCCACCAACCTATAAACAAAGCTGTACCCAGGCAAGATCAAATTGATTGCACACATGTGCATCATTCCCCTTCTAATCAGTTCAGTTCCAGATCTCTTTATTCTAATAACTAATTGTACAGGGATGCATGGACCCCTGTATATACTACATCAACTAACCTACAGGTAACTCATATCTACTATGAGGAGACCCCTGCACACTACTAATCCTACTTGTTCCCTGCAGCAACATGTTGTTGTAAGCCCCTGATATCCAGCAGTAACAACTGGCTGCCCAATACAGGAGTACACATGAACCTTTTAACTATTTGACCCATATACACTTTATGGGATCCATAATATCTGGACACACACACACATATCAATAGGATATTTCCTATCTTGACTGAAACTACATTCTGTAGATGCTCAAAAAGTATAAACATCACTATGTGCTACTCATAAATGCCGCCAGGAACCAAATCATCAAATGATGCTAGTCATCAGATGGCACATGAAATCAGTTCGCACTGGACCTAAGTGGCGCTGGCCGCCACGTAGCAAGCTTCCTCGAGAAACCAAAATAGTTGTCATTATGACTGACAACACGTCAGTCGAGGAAAATACATCCGAATCCCGAGCGCACGACGCTCAAAAAGATTGTGTCAGATTTATCATAATGACTGACAGCTGCCTTGCGCCATATGCATTTGGCGTAAGATAATCAATATCATTATATTAAGCAGAGTGCATTAAACGCAAATAGCGCCTAGCACCATTCAACAGTTGGTGCCATCTGATCAAATCATCCAGAAGCAGTTAGATGATGTGGCGCGCATGCCACTAATCTCGAAGAACGTGCACACGACACTGCCCACGACCAAGCGCATCTCTCTTCCAGAATGCCACATGTCATATGCAGTTAAGTTAACCGTTCGTGCAACTGGGTGAATGGCATGCCAATTGCAGTGTGCGCCAATCAGGATAACTACTTAACATTTATCTCTAAACTCTATAAATAGAGTTCCAAATCACTTCACAAGGATGACTAATGATCATAATCTTCTGAGCACTTGCTGCAGCACTCTCCAAAGGCTTTCTTCTTCGACATTGCATCGTCCAAGGGATAAAGTGATCGTCTTCTGATCAGTTTCTTATAGTTGTACTTTCCCAGAAATCAAATCATACTCTTGTACTTTTCTCAGTTTGTAATCAAACTTTTTATTTTTGCAAACAAAATGACGACTCTGCTAGGGACGACTTTTTTCTCTGACGAGAAAGTGATAGCTCAATGCGATGTTGCGTCGGTCGGCACAACGCAGAAGACTTCAGTCGTAAAAGTCGACCAAACTGCCTAGGAAGCCATGATTGGCGCAGGGGGTGCCAAGCGCGCCAACCTGTTGCTGTCAAGAACAAGGCGCATGCCATCTCGACTCCAAGTCCTTCAGTGCACCAATCATGACTCCTGCGCCAAGCAAGGAGAAAAGCTCTGTAGCCATTTCTTCTTCCTCACCAATTCTAAAATTGGTAGAGGGTACGCCAGTCATGGCCTCAGCGCCAATCAAGGGACAACACCATATGGCTACTCCCTCTTCCTCTTCAGTTCTAAACTCGGTAGAGAATGCACCAACCACTGCCTCTGCGCAGAACAAAAGAAAGCGCCTCGTAGCCAATCCTCATTCCTCTCCAGTTCTAAACTTGGTGGAGAAGTTATATATCACTGCCCCTGCGCAGAATAAAGAAAAGCATCCTATGGCCTCTCTGTATCCTTCCCCAGTCCTGGACTTGGTGGAAAATGCATCTGATCATGCCTCTGTGCCAATCAATGCAAGAACACTTCAGAATAGAAACTCTATTTCTCTTGGCAAAGAGAATCAAATCGATGCCAGGAAATTTGACTCTACTCAAATCCCACTTCCTACTACCCATTTGCGTTGCGTAAAACGCTCTGGAACAGGGTGTGCAGAACATCATGGCATCTTGCCCTCTCCTCATCAAACTGGTCAGTAACCAAATCAGAGCCAGGATTTTCTTACCCTGCGCATATCAAGAACAAGACAGGAAAAAATGAGGGTGTCTCAGACAGATAGCCAGGTGGCGCATAACTCTGACATGTGCACTTACCTTAACCAGCGGAGAACAACATCAACTTCATCAAGTTTGTATCAAGAACAATCTGCGCCAGCTACAAAATTGTGCACAGTAAAGGCTTCTCAAATCAAGAATTCTCTCACCGATGCCTATAAACTCAGTACTTATCTGTACACACAGGGAACAAGGCACCTCAAGAACCGGAACCATGTTCCGAACATAATCAAGGAATATGTTGTAACGACCCGCTCTGCCCTAGCAGAACGCCGATTCCAACGGCAAGTGCAACGACTCATTTCAGTCGTTGAATCGAAGAGTTTCGTCGACCCGATGAAGTATCGATGCGAATCGATGCAAGTGTTAAGTTGGCCCTTCAAGAAGAATCGAGACTTAAGACTTTCAAAGGCGCGCTTGAAGTCTCGCTCGGCCGATGCGATCATCGCTAAGATGGGTGGCTCCAATGAACCTGTCTTTGCTTAGCCTAGACACATAATAATATAGACAATATTGCTAGATCGCTAGGCGATAACACCGTGCATGCTAATAAAATAACTCAACGCACCTAGCTAAGGGAATAAACCCATCTTGTATGCTTGTATAGAACATAGAATGTTACTTGAACCTCATACCACAAGTCCATGCTCGTGCCAAGGCATAACTTGCTCTTGAGTAGAATTGTCTATGAGTTAACTTACGAACGAAATGCTTGTCACTTAGATCGTACTACAATTTGAAGCACAAAATAATGAATGGTTCACGAAAATGAGGCAGGAAGACTATCAACATAGTCGTTCCGAGCAGAGTATAGAAACATCGAAAGGCTTCGGCTTAGTTTGGTTTGCCAAGGCGGTTCCCATATAGGGAGTGTCACGACCCGCACCCGCTTTTCGGGATACGAGTGCATGAGCAAGCCAGCTACGTATCAAGCGGACTCCAGCCCGACT
This sequence comes from Iris pallida, assembly GCA_029216955.1. Taxonomy (NCBI): domain Eukaryota; kingdom Viridiplantae; phylum Streptophyta; class Magnoliopsida; order Asparagales; family Iridaceae; genus Iris; species Iris pallida. The sequence continues at coordinate 2,149,950 of JANAVB010009400.1, read as the reverse complement.
CGAATACGTATAAGCTGTCAAGAGCATGATATCATGTCTAATATGGTAATCTAAACTATATCTCAATCCATGAGGTGTATATAAATCAAGAATGAATAAGTATGGTTCATGGTCTGCAGCCCACTATCATACATGTCCGATTAGACTCCACAAAAGAATAAGAGTCTATAAACTAAACTAACAAGTAGAGTATATCATGATAAGGAACACACGGCACAAAAGGATAACAAAATGAATATCACTAATAATACCTGAATCATACAGACGTGATCAACTACCACATGCTCAGCTAACTAACTCCGTGCAACCAGCTACCTGAAGAGATCATCAGGTCCTCAGAGGACTAGCAAGATACATAAAATATGCCTATCTAACAGTTTATCATGCACTAAAGAAAATACAAGATATAAACATAAAAAAGACCAATCAACACAAAAACATGACTATACACAATTGGAGAACCACTACGCATAAACGAACAGCCGGAGGAGAATAAGAGAACACAATGTCACGAATGTCAACGAATAATCAATCAGATACTCAAACCCTCGCCTTAGTATGGACTCGCAGGTTTGAAACAACTACTAACCCTCGCCCCTAGTGTGGACTCATAGGTTAGCTTCAAAAAATCACCCTCGCCCCTAGTGTGGACTCGCAGGTGCGGACAGATAACTACTAACTCTCGCCCCTAGTGTGGACTCGCGGGTTAGCTTCAGGAATTCAAGGTTCAGCAGTTCTGCTATGACTTACTCATCCTATGACATAATACGACTCAATCGAAGTATAGGTGACGATACGATATGACCCAGTCAAGATACACGGGAGAACAGATCCAATATGAACTACAAAGCTAACTATGAACAAGGACTATATATATACTAGCATGCATGATATACAAATCACATGTAAATAATCAACTAGTAAAACTAGATAATAATATGAATATACATGTAAATAAACTGTAGAGGGAGGCAATATATACTTGCCTGGTGGTAGCATGAAGAACCAACAATATATCGTCAACTGGTAAGCCATAAAGTTTAAATCTCACAACTGTCTCCGAAAGCTGAAACAAACATTGCCAACATTCTTAGAATAGTCAAATTAGCTAGAATTGCCTATCCTTAAGTCCAATTCTAGACACAGGAGTAAAACGATCATTTTGGGCCAAAACGATATCCGCCGTTAGACCCGCTATGCACCGAAAAATGTGCCAGAGTCAGTGGTCTCTAAAGTCATCAAAATACATGTCTACGGATTTGTTTTGATGATATGAACCCAACGGTATATCCAATTTTGGATTTTGGTAGGCCATGCACGAAATCGCCCGTTGAGTCGGATCGCGGGTCCCGCAAAACGGTGATCCGATCAATTGTCTCAGAATCGGACCAAACTTTGCATACAGGACCAGAAAAATGATACGGTCCTGTTGGCACAAGTTTTGTCTCGATTTGACGAATATGCATAAAGTAATTAGAAAAATTGCAAAGAGGTCGATACGGTGAATTTTGATAGATACGCATCAAATTCGTCGCGCACACACGACCAATTTGAATTCTGTCAAAGCCTACACATCTGCGAAGTCGATACGCACCTTTCGATGCTTTCGGTTCACTACCACGTCGCCCAGTTTGGCGGAACGCACGTCGTATCGGAGAGTTTTTCTAAAAATTCCAAACAGTTTACATAGTTTTTTCTTGATTTTTAATAACTGTTTTCTCTCTACACAATCAATGAAATTCTAAAATATAAAGTAGGTTCTGGTCTCCTATATGTTGTCTAAAAGTCCCTTTAATTAGTTTTCCTAGACTGTCGTTGGTTCGGCAATGAATCGCCTTCCAACAAGGGATGTTTGGACTGATTCATGTCCTATTTTTGAACAGGTTTTGACCGACTTCATCTCAATTTTGTGGACAGGTCGTACAACTTAATCAAAACCTAATTACTGGAGTTCCTAGATGATTATGTGGGCTGTCCATATGATTTTACGAAGTCAAAATCTGACGAGTATACGTGAAGAAATAAAGCAACAAAAACAGGTACCTCGCGCATATGTACTGCTGCTGCCGTTGTGCGTGGCCTCGTGGCCGGCCAACGGTCGTCCTCCGGTGATGCACGGCCGTCGGGGTGGCTGCCTAGGTTAGGGGGATGGGGATTGGCTAGGGTTTAGAGTTTTTTCTGCTCTCAGCTCTCGTTCTCTTTCGATATATAAAAATTGGTTTGGGCCTGCGTGCGGGTTGGTTGGCCCTGGCTCGGGTTGGGAAATAAGCGGGGGTGGGGTTTCTCTGCTAGCTGGGGTTGGGGATTCTAGTGTGGGCCTGTTGGCCCGACTGGGCTGGGCTAGGCTAGGCTTTATAATTTCTATTCCTTTCTATGTATACATACACATATAGATACACTATGTTTAACATCTTTTCTCAATTTATATATGTATATATATATATATATATATATATATATATATATATATATATATATATATATATATATATATATATATAAATATATATATATGTATAAATATAAATATAAATATAAATATAAATATAAAATATAAATATAAATATATATATATATATATATATATATATATATATATATATATATATATATATATATATATATATATATATATATATATATATATACAATCAAGGTTTAAAGAGTAACTAAAGCTAAAGAAAAATCATCATATATAACTATCAATTATAAATACTAAAATTTATAATTAAAGTATCTGGTAATATATATAAAGCATACTGCCTACCATTTATGAACTTATTCATACATAAATAATTATTATATATCTATTTATACACAAGTATATATTGCCCATGTAAAACCCAAAATCCAAATCTTATTCCAAGCGAATATTATCCTATTTCCAAAGTAAAAATAAGTTTAAATAATAATTAATGCATATATTATATTTATTGTACCATTTAGAGAAATTATTTCACGAGACTATAAAAATGAACTACCCATATATATACACATCTATATATCCTCCTGGACATCGTTGGACGTACTACACGACTATGTGGGTCTGGGTTTGGTTCGGGTCCAGTCCGAACTAAATTGGTTCAACCGGGTCTCTCAAAAGTCAAAAATATAATTAATAAATAATTAAATTATTTATAAGGGTTAAGTTGCAACTTGGCATAGTTTTCCTAGTTATAACACACCTATGGCTCGGCCTTCCCCACCATGGATGAAACACTAGTCAAGGCACGCCACTACACTATCTGTGCCATGATTCTTGGTCATCTTGCACTCCAAACCTAACCATGACTAAAGCACTCTATCGTAATAACTATTTATTTGTAAAATTCTAAAAATCACCATTTAAATCAAAATAAAGAAAGAAAAAAATTTTAAAATTTCGGGACGAGGAGTTACAGGGAGCTGCATAACGAATGGATGAACGAATAAGTGAATGAATGAATCAACGAATAAATGAATGAATAAGTGAAAGAAAGAAAAGAATGAATGAATGACTGAAAAGAAAGGCATAAGAGAAGAGAAGAAGGATTAGCGACATGTATGATGGGGATGTGCAACGGGGCTCGCTACTCGCGCTGCATGGATGCCGCCGCCAACCTGGTTGGTAATCGACTTTGGCTCGAAGACAGCCTATGGCTCAAAGACAGCCCGTTAAGTTAAAAGTGACAAGACAATACGAAATGGTCGCGGACAACTCGGTGCACGAGGGAAGGAAATGAATAAGGATTCCAAGGCAATGATCATGACATCGTGGCCGGCCTAGGCAGAATCATGGCTTACGGGTGGCTTGGGTGCGGGCTCGGCCACCCAAGAGGCGTAAGTCGGGTATTGCGTGGCCTATCCGGGTGTACCAGCCATCACCGGCTAATAGGAACCACGATACCAAGATAGATAGTCCAAAATGGGTTGTGGTGCCAGCGACCGGTGCATATAGACTAAGTTGTCTCGATTGCGGTAAAAATCGCGTGCGAGACCTTGCATTGAAACAAGTAATCTGTAAGATCTGAACAACTGAGTAACTGAATGAAACATGTCCGAATAAACTTGAGAACAAAACATCTTGACAAATATGAGTACCTAAATAAAATATATCTGAATAACGCTTGAGTATAACACATCCTAACAACTTGAGTAAGCTGAACAACTGAACAACTGAGTGAACATAGACATCGGAACAAAGCTTTTAGAGTATAACATAACTTGACAAAGTTAAATACTTCATCCACCTGAGGCAGAAACACGCCATTGACACTCTTGATTGCTTATACAATTTGTTAAGTCCTTACGTTTAATATGTTGGCTAACTTGGTTTACCTTGAACAGGGAAGATCGTATGGTAAGTACGGTAAGTTGCGCATGTTATTCCTATGCGATAGTTGACATCGATAACACAAGATAGGCTTTAAATTATATGCCACGAAACTGATCCTAAGGCAAGAGTAGTAAGACAATAACTGATAGATGGTGCACAAAAGTAAAATGAACGTGTTTGGTAATGATAGCGAGTGGGCGAGCTAGCCTCCCACCAGTGCATAACAATGTACTGATAACCACATAGTCTGCTTGCAGGGTACGGAAGAACCTTGTCAGGTACAGAAACTGCCCTCGAGCGTGCTAAGGCACGGATCTAACTCTGGTGCCTTGGAGCGTTGCAGAGGAACTGAAGCACCATATACAGGACATAATGTCTTGGAACATCGCCATGAATCATTCCATCTTGTAAGCCACTTGGTATGCCTTTTAGGTTTCAGAAAGAGAGAGAGAGAGAGAGAAAGCTTGAGAGAATTGTAATCTCGGCCTAGCGTCGCTTGTAATACTCTTGAATATCAATAAATAGTTTGATTTGTTTCAATATGTGTTCATTTACTTTCCGCTGCAAATAGGGACACTCTGTGCGATTCTGTGGCCTAGCTTCAATCGATTGTTTCTGGACTTGGCCTTATATAAGCGTAACCTAGGCTCATGCGGCATCACGCCTTAGCGAGGATGATCGCTCCTCCGGAAGCGGGACGTGACAGATTGGTATCAAAGCACGGCTTTACGTCCTTTGACTTTATTTCGATTCTCTCAGTTTTGAAAGCTCGATCATGGACAAAAGAAGTGTACGCTCTCTCTCATTGACCCTTGGGATGTTCCATACAATAAGTCTAATATTTTCAGAAGCTTGTACAAGTATTCGATTGAACGAGATCGAGATGCGAAGGCCTTTGTGCCAAACTGTGTCGGACTTGAGTTGGAAGGAACCTATGCTAAAAGTAGCAAATATTGTGTGTGTCTGAATGATCTTACGCTGACAATAGCAAACGAGTATACGAGACCGAAGTATAGTTTGAATGGGAACACAGCCTTTTGGCTAAGTTGTGCCGGGTATCGTACACCTAGACCTTCTGGTGAGAACGAGTTTACGAGCAAGATTGACTATCGCTCGGACAAAAATAAGTTAGACTTATATTCTATATCGTTAGAGACACTATCGGACCAACACTAAGACGAACACGGGGAATGGTTCTTAGATTTTAAGGAACGGGCGAACGTATATTCGAACATGTCAATTGTGAATCGAATGATCTTTTCAAGGATTTGTAGAATGACTTGACCCCGAGTGGTGTATGCAATAGTCTCGAAGAAGAATAAGAGTGAGTATTGACGATTAGTCGAGTGGCTCGAACCCTGAGTGGTATGGACCGTCTTGAAAATTGTTTGAGCAAAATTAAGGATTTTACGGGTAGCAACGAGTATATCCGTAAGTGGTATTATCGCGCAAAGCCTTAGAACGAGTAACACTTAGTTGGTCGTGATTCCGAGAGTCTTAAACAAAATATTGCTCGGACAATTTGTGAATGTGTAGTACAAATTACGAAACAGTTGAATAGAGATTCGGAACGATGAAACAAATGGATGTCTTGGTCGAAAAAACTTGGTAGATCATACGTGCGATTCCGGAATAGTCGAATAGAGTAAAACTTGAGTTGAGGTAAAATACTCATAGACGGGACCGATGATAGCACGATTGGAAGATAGCATGCATCAACGTTGGTTTGAAGATACGAAAAATGACTAAGAATTTAGAATAGATGTTTCTCAATGACTTGAGTTGGCATGGAACAATGTAAATTGAGGAATTAAGTCGCACGACTCGGGTTTCTTTGCAAAAGAAGATCGTCAGGTTATGTACATCATCGATGGTATTGACGCATATCAAAGATCGATGTACGATAACTCGGGGGTACTCTGATTCGATGAATGATGATCGTGTTAAAAGTTATTGTTTCAATGGATGTTAGGCTTGGGATTTTGATAGAAAGGAATGTTTGGATAAAAATGGAAGTGTCTTGATTGTTCATCGATAACCACAATGTCAATGATCTTCTCTTGTGCGAGCGTAACTCCAGCCTCGCACATACATTACGTCAGACTTAGGGCGATTATTCTGTATGAGCGTTGGCATGGTAATTCATGTCCAGCGAGAATGATCAACTCGAAGATCAGGCCGTGGCAATTTGGATTGCTTCGACTTGTGGTTTGAAGCAAAGGTGAATTTGAGGATGGTTTGGACTTGTGATTGACGATTATGTAAACTTGAGGATTGAGTAGATCCAATCTACGTATCGTGAATGAACTAGTCTAGACCCCCTGCATGAGTTACGTCCCGATGAGGACGATTATCCTACATAAGCGTTGGCATGGAGATTCAAGTTCCACCGTGGATAATCAGACTTGCATGAGATCAGGGTGTGATATATTGCTATGCTAGGCGACCTTGTGATCGACTACGTGAATTGGATAGGATGGATATGTGAATTGTATCAAACATATTTGAAGAGATAGACTACGACAATTGCTAGTTTGGATGTACGATATTAATATGCCGAGGGTTTAGTTGAGGAGAACCTATCATAGGATGACTTTGTTGAACGAACTCAGATCCTGTGCGAAGAGTGTCTTGATGCGAATAGGATGAACACTGCTCGATGTTTAGAAATTTGTGTGAAACGAGCTTGGGTAGAGTATCCCGTACGAACGAACTATGGTTTGACCATAGGATTGGGACGAACGTCGTGCAATGACTTTGCACGATGAACCAAGAACTTGACTTATAACTATGACCTTGTGAGCTGACCTAGCGGATACGTGGACAACCCTATGCCGAATGATTGAACCTGTGTGACCGACTTTAGAGTATCGTTCAGACGGACGATAAATCTAGGGCAACAAGGTTTAGAGTTAGGACGTGGAACTGGGAATGTGTGCCAGCGATAATAATATCAGCCCCAAAATGATGTAAATAATAGGAATCGGTGATGAGCAAGAAAAGTTAGGATAACCAATGTGAATCATTGATAGGAAGACGTACTTGATGACAATAAAATGTTTGGTTTTGGATCATACGAGAATTACTTGAACCTTGGTCGGCTCTGCTAAGAAGAAATCGTATTGATTTTGTAGACAAGAACGCTTGAGAAACGAATCGGGTCATCTCGAGGATCGAGATATACGATAGTGAAACGAACTGGAGTTCGATTTTAATCGAGTAGTACAACGACCGACAATTTGAAACTATCACGAGTAGCTTGTCCGACTTCGCTATCGCTAAGCTTGGTTAAAATGTATATATTCGGAGGATGCCTTGAATACGTGCACGATCCAAACTCAGCGATATGATAAACTTGAATGCAGCTGCAAGTAGATATGTTGAGATGCACATAGATGAACAGATGAGTGAGTTAGCCTCAGCCTATGACCCTCATGTTTGACGAATTATAACACACCTTGTGTGACCATTATAGTCCCGCGACAGGGCACAAGAGTGACCAAGTCATAGAAACATGATGACTGAGTAAGTACCATCAACTCTCGAATGAGTGGTAAAGTCATTCAACGAAATTTACCAAACGTATGCGACACGGAACTTAGAATGGTACCCGAGTATAGTTCGATGCCATCGAAGGATAAAGCCATTCGATAGGAATTGTCTAAGATACGTACACGATATAAGTCAAGAAACAATAGGACAACGTGCACGCAAGAAGTCTCGAGGACGAGACTTGTTCTGAGTGGTGTATAATGTAACACCCGCTCCGCCCTACCGGAACGCCGATTCAAACGTTAAGTGCAATAACACATTTCAATCGTTGACTCGAAGAGTTCCGTCGACCCGATGAAGTATCGATGCGAATCGATGCAAGTGTTAAGTTGGGCCTTCAAGAAAAATCGAGACTTAGACTTTCAAAGGCGCGCTCGGAGTCTCACTCGGCCGATACGATCATCGCTATGGTGGGTGGCTCCATTGAACCTGTATTTGCTTAGCCTAGACACATAATAATACAGATAATATTGCTAGATCGCTAGGCGATAATACCGTGCATGCTAATAAAATGACTCAACGCACCTAGCTAAGGGAATAATCCCATTTTGTATGCTTGTGTAGAACATAGAATGTTACTTGAACCTCGCACCACAAGTCCACGCTCGTGCCAAGGCACAACTTGCTCTTGAGTAGAATTGTCTATGCATTAACTTATGAACGAAATGCTTGTCACTTAGATCGTACTACAACTTGAAGCACAAAACAATAAATGGTTCATAAAAATGAGGCAGGAAGACTATCAACATAGTCGTTCCGAACAGAGTATAGAAATATCGAAAGGCTTCGGCATAGTTTGGTTCGCCAAGGCGGTTCCCGTATAGGGAGCTGCATAATGAATGAATGAACGAATAAGTGAATGCATGAATCAACGAATAAATAAATGAATAAGTGAAAGAAAAAAAAGAATGAATGAATGAAAAGAAAGACATAAGAGAAGAGAAGAAGGATTAGCGACAGGTATGACAGGGACGTGCAACGGGGCTCGCTACACGCGCTGCACGGATGTCGTCGCCAACCTGGTCGGTAATCGACTTTGGCTCAAAGACTCCTATTAAGTTAAAAATGAAAAGACAATACGAAATGATCGCGGACAACTCGGTGTACGAGGGAAGGAAATGAATAAGAATTCTAAGGCAACGATCACGACATCATGGACGGCCTAGGCAGAATCATGGCTTACGGGCGGCTTGGGTGCGGGTTCGACCACCCAAGAGGTGTAAGTCGGGTATTGTGTAGCCTATCAGGGTGTACCAGCCATCACCGGCTGATAGGGAACCACGATACGAAGATGGATATTCCAAAATGGCTTGTGGTGCCAGCGACCGGTGCATATAGATTCAGTTGGCTCGATTGCGACAAAATCTCCGTGCGAGACCTTGCATTGAAATAAGTAATCTGTGAGATCTGAACAACTGAGTAACTGAATAAAACATGTTCGAATAAACTTGAGAACAAAACATCTTAACAAATATAAGTACCTAAACAAAATGTATCTGAATAACGCTTGAGTATAACACATCCTAACAACTTGGGTAAGCTGAACAACTGAACAACTGAGTGAACATGGACATCGAAACAAAGCTTTTAGAGTATAACATAACTTGACAAACCTAAATACTTCGTCCACCTGAGGCAGGAACACGCCATTGACACTCTTGATTTCTTATACAATTTGTTAAGTCCTTACGTTAAATATGTTGGCTAATTTGGTTTACCTTGAACAGGGAAGGTCGTACGGTAAGTACGGTAAGTTGCGCATGTTATTCCTATGCGACAGTTGACATCGATAACACGAGATAGGCTTTAAATCATATGCCATAAAACTAATCCTAAGGCAAAAGTAGTAAGATAATAACTGATAGATGGTGCACAAAAATAAAATGAACGTGTTTGGTAATAATAGCGAGTGAGCGAGCTAGTCTCCCCACCAGTGCATAATAATGTACTGATAACCACATAGTCTGCTTGCAGGGTGCGGAAGAACCTCGTCGGGTGCTAAAATTGACCTCGAGCGTGCTAAGGCGCGGAGCTAACTCTGGTGCCTTGGTGCGTTACAGAGGAACTGAAGCAACATATACTGGACATAATGTATTGGAACATTGCCATGAATCATTCCATCTTGTAAGCCACTTAGCATGCCTTTTATGTTTCAGAGAGAGGGAGCTTGAGCGAATTATAATCTCGGCCTAGTGCCGCTTGTAATACTCTTGAATATCAATAAATAGTTTAATTTTGTTTCAATATGTGTTCATTTACTTTCCGCTGCAAATGGGGACACTCTGTGCGACTCTGTGGCCTAGCTTCAATCGGTCGTTTCTGGACTTGGCCTTGCACAAGCGCAACTTAAGCTCGTGTGGCATCATGCCTTAGCGAGAACGATCGCTCTTCCGGGAGCGGGGCGTGACATATGTACCTCTGACTTCTCCTTATCCTATCACTGTAACCGATCTTCGCGAATTTCTTTTACAAAAGCGGAAGATCGCAGGACCATCTCGTTCACCTGTGACTCCACATCAGGAATACTACTGTAATCATTACCATGAAGTAGTGATCAAATATTTCTGTCAATCTGCTAAATGGTCTGTCTTCAATCGTTTGAACTATACTTGGACTCCCGAACTCATTATGGTGGACGAAGATGAATTGCTATATGCTTCGGTCAACATGACGTCCCGAAGTACTGGAAATGGAAAACGTCCAAGACGTAATGCATCCCGCAATCCTAATCAATAATACCTTGATCATATCTGTGACTCTGACGAAGGGGTCTACCAAAATACAAGGTCAAGAGGCCGAGATCTACTCGGTCAAAAGAATCTTCCTACTCCTTGTCTTGGAGATGTCCTCGGTCAAAGGAATCTTTTTGATTCCGACCAAGAAATAATCAGCCAAAGGAATCTTCTTTTCGACTAAGAAATAATTGGTCAAAGAATCTTTTTTTCGACCAAGAAACAATCGTTCAAAGGAATCTTCCTGATTCTGACCGAAATCTCCTCAGTCAAAGGAATCTTCCCACTCCTCATCTTGGGGGTAGTTACTTACATGATTTTGATGCCGATAGAGAGAGATCTAATTGGACTATCTTTTCCACTAGTTCCTCTTTGATAGCCAGAGAAGTGACTATGTATGTCACTAATAAAGAACAAGGTGCTTCCCGTTCCGGCAATCATGAGCAACGGATCGTCGCTTTAGAGGCCAACTTGAAAACCATGGTTGAAATGGTTGCAAGTATGTATGCTGTAATCGTAGCACAACACACTGTTCTGCCGATTGTGAATCTAATTCCAACCCAAGAACACATAGCACCATCTGCACCTGTCAATAATGGCCTGGGAGTACAATCTCATCTCAATGCTACCATTCCAGCTCAAGCTACTCTAAGTTAGTCTGGTGCTGGGGGTGGTACTTATCATACGGTTCCATCTTCTAACACATCAAACCAATCTACTGCTCTTCAAGCATCAGGAGATCCTCTTGAGGCAATGAAGCTTCTGCGTAATCAGTTCGAAGCCTTTAAACAGAAGGATGATCTACAAAAATTAGGGATCAAACAGCCTTATCCTGTTGAGTAGAAGTTCTATTTCTGCCTAAGTACAAGCCACCAACCATTATGCTGTTTGATGACAGCTCATCTCTGAGTCAGTATCTCAATCATTTTGAGGTTATGACTGATCAGCTCCAACCTAAGAATGCTCTACTCACTAGAGTATTCATCGGGTGCTTGGCGGATGCAGCCTATGACTGGTATCGTAGCTTGCCAAATGGCTGCATAACATCTTTTGCTGGATTAAAGCAAATATTCCTGGAACGATTCTATGAGGGAACAAATGACCTGACCATGTCGGCCCTTATCGAGATCAAACAACAGCCTAATAAAATCCGTCGTGAGGTACTCAAAATGCCTCTGGGTACTCCAGATGCATTGACTATAGATACATGCAAATCAAACTTGTTATCTATAGTCAGCATGTGGACTGGACCCACATAATTTCAAGATTAGGCCTCCTTCATAGTAAGTACCGGGGCAGCCGAGGACGTGCTAATAAATTCAAACAACTAGGCTTCTATATGCCTAATCTTGACAAAGATGAACACTCTACCACCAACAGCGGTGGTCGTCAGAATAACCGCAAAGACAAAGAAGCTTTAGCCATCAACGTGGGTCGAACAATACCTACTGCGACGACACCCCCACAGAGAGCACCATGTCCTAAGGAGGAATATTCCTTTGATGAGGACGACATTATGAGCATATTTGATTGTCTGATCAAAAGTAACAAACTTCAACTGCCCGAAGCTAAACGGCCAGATGAAGTAGGTAAAAATGACAATCCCAAATATTGTGTGTATCACAGGTTCTTGGGACATCCAACCAGGGCGTGTTACGTATTCAAAGGGAAGATCCAAGAATTGATTAACGCCACGACAATCACTCTCCAATAAGATGAAAAGATGGTGACTGCTAATGTCGTTTCTCTGAAATTTGGTGACTTTCCTGCTCAATTAGTACAAGACGGACTCGTCCCTATTCTAAAAGCTACCCTGGAGATCGTCAACCTTCCATCAGCACGAAGTGACAGTCTCGTCCCTCTGTCAACTGATAAAGGGGAGATCATGTGGATTCATCCCGATTTGGTTGCTGACTTTGAATCAAAAACACCTGCTTCCTCTACCAAGTTAAGAAAGACAGCCAAGTACAAGTCATGTCATATGACATCATTAGGCGGACACCTTCCACCTTTGGATGCTACATTCATCCCAGCGGCGACTTTAATCTGTCACGACCCGCTCCCGAATAATCGGACACGTGTCGGACACGCCCAACCTTCAACGTTGGAAACGATGAAGTAAGCTGTACCAATCTCTAGGAAAACTACAAGTCCAGACATATATGAATATAAACCACATTATCTATAAAATGAATCCCAGAATCAAAGTATGTCTAAGAGTTATTAGATTCATCCAGCAAAAACAAGTCTGACTGTCTCAAGTACAATAGAATATAAACTGCTAAGGGTAAGATACTAGGCTTCCTCAACCTCTAAATCCAGAGCTACTCCAGCTGGCTCTACTGTATCTATAGGCTCACGGCCATAGTAGGTGTCACACAATGCTTCCATCTCATCTGTAACATATCCTAGTCAGAAGCGGAGCAAAGTACAGTTCTAGGTAATGAATAAGAACATCATGATATGTAAATGAGTACAGGAGAATATGAAATATGAAATACAGAAAATGAGCATGCAAGCACAGGAATGTAAGTACAGGAAATAAAGTACAGGAATGTAACCATGAACCTGAAGTACAAGACATGACATATGTACAATATTTGAAATACAACTAGCCTATGTGACCGGCTGGGGTGAGTACAGGAACATGTACAAGAGTGCATGAATATCGGTACGGCTTAGGACCCGCGTGCATGATGCGAGGCCTAAGCTATCTACATGAATATAGTAACCGGGTTTGGTCACATAGCTAGTGTATTTCCCCTTCCGACACAAGTAAGTACAAGAACAGGAAATACAAGAGTACAAGATATCGTGTCATGACGTGTCACAAGAAAAGTACAAGATATGTAAATACACAAAAACCATAGAAAAGTACTTGCCTTGCTCCGGGAAAGTACGGGTAATAAATGGAGCTGGATGTCCTCCTGTTTAATGATTACAAGTTTGGTTAATCTCTAAACAACCTCTACTTAGTAACCATGAGTTAATCAGCCTAGTTTTTATTTGTAAATAATTATCCATTTTAATGACACCAAAATTGTATTAATCAATTAAGATTATAAACTATAAGATATGAAATTAAATGGTAATTATTATTTATTTAAAAATGCTTCTCAAAATATTTACTTAGCAAATATAGGTTTCAATATGAAGGTTAATTAATTTGTTAAAGAATTAATATCAATACTTACAAATTATGATAGCAGTAAAAGCTACCATAATAAAACCTATCTGGACTTGGAAGTCCTAGTCCAAGCACCCACTTAAGTCGAAGTCCATCCATACTTCTACATTCAAATGTAACCACTACACCAAAACCAAACCCACTGGTTCCAAACTCACCACCAATCATAGAGCCTCAATTATAAATGATGTATAGCTCTATTCAAAAACAACCAAGTAAAAAGAGTCCCAATTCTGCTGCACAAAGAACCTAAAAGTTCAAACTCACAAGCTACTTATTCCTACAACCAAAAGCCCAGCCTCTATCGACATTATGTTAAGGCTCAGAACTCAAACATTCAAAAAATACTAAGCCAATGTGTGTAAAATTAGGCCAGAGGTTCCGAGATGAAAGATCTCCAGAATTATACAACTATCAAAACATATACAAATTAATTAAAAAAATATACAATCTAATGAAGAATTTACAATTCAAATGAAACTAAAATACTATAATTTAGCCACTGCCTTTAATATCAAAGAAGTGCTGCCAACCTCTCCACACTGCAAGAATACTATTATACTTGACACAATCACAAAACCCGGATACGACTTGTCAGGAATGAACTCAACTATTCGAAGTCTGCATTCTGCCACGACGGATACGATCCACTTGGATACGAACTACAGTAAGACATGACCACACCATCTTGGACACGAACACAACACGATCGGCGGAAACCCGGACCCGATCCAACGCCAAATGAGCGGATACGAACGCACGCCAATATGAACTCGACACATGAAACAACACCATAACACAGGAAATAAAAGTCACAGTAGTTACTATGATCAGACAGCCAACACCAAAATAATTAGAAGTGGCAGAGAAATTACCTGAAAGAATGCTTCCGAGATCGAGGATACGAATCAAAACTCGGAAGGAAATATTCAAATCCGAAATTACTCGAGTACCTAAGTCACAATAATTTGATTTGATTCAAAAAGCGAAATATACTCTAGAATTATAATAATCGTCCTGCAAAATGAATTGACAAACATCAAAGCAAAGACTTACTCAAGAATATATTTCTCCAACCCATCTCGATCAGGAATTTGGATTCACTTCAATCAGATCCTGACGATTCATCAAAAATGCAAAGATCTACCGAAATCCAAAGCAAGAATTTAAGATCAATCATCAATTTCGAAAGCCATAGATATACGAAGAGGAGGTGTGTCGAAAGAAACTTACTGAAGGCTTCCCTTGTTTCCTCCCATATTTTTATTCCCAAACCACTCGGCTCATAAAATGCTCGTAAACATCTCTCTTCTATCTAAATACTCTCCCTCTTTATCCTGCTTCTTCCTACTGACCCATCACACGAACACGACGTCTGCGAGTCCTCCTGAAGGATGCGTGACTAAGTGGTACTATCGATGACCCGTTGTCACCGAGAGTCATGGATATTGGATGCCATATCAACCCGCTGTGTACCCCTTTGAAATCCTTGGCTGCTTCAACGATAAAAGAATAGTGATTGTTCATCGTGGGTGCTGACTATCTATCCTGACTAGAGCCCATCGGATGTCTCATCGGGCTAACGACAGAATCGAGCTTACCGTCGAGCCCGCACCCAGCCATGGCTAAAATAGTGCTTCCGGTCGCCAACCATAAACTTACTGACCCATGACCACAGCATCTCCGTCGCAACCTTCGTTGCAACCGCTCGACCCGATCGCTCACTCCAGCGTCTCCTCGTCCACTGTGCTCCGCCGAATGACAGAGGTTATTCTCCGTTCTGGCACCGCCTGTACGTCGCACAACCGGACCGCCACCACGAGTCTCCGCAAGTGCGCCGAGCAGTGCTGGAGCCTCTGCCCTTCTGACCGACCTCCTGTGTCGACGATCTCTAGGTGAGATTTTCTTCTCTCCTCCTTTTCGGTGTTCTTCTTCTCTCATGTCTTCTTCTTCTTCTTCTTCTTCTTCCTTTTGTTATTTCCCGAAAGAGAAGCATTCTCTCTCCATTTATTGGTAATACCCTCTCTTTCCGGTTTCCTCTTCTCCACTCAATTCTCTGGCTTCCTTCCTCTCTTTAATGCTGTGGACCAAGTGCATAGTTATATGTGTTATTATTATTTTTATTATAACATATATAGGGAGTATGAGTCATCAACTTTGTACCATTTGTTAATAATATTAATTCACTATTTAATAATGTATTGGTAATAAACTGAGTATAAATATTGTTAGGTAGTATTATATTTTTTAATTACTGTTATGGGTATTATTAGGTATAATTGATTTAATATTTGCCATTAGTTATTGTTTAAAGTTACTTTTAAATAAATATATAATTGTGCTTGGCCCTACCTATAATTTCGAAACCGATTAGAAGCCCTAAAATATTATTATGTTATTTTATGTTATTTTAAAACATAGACTTTTGATCCTAAATTATATTTTGACAAAAGCTTAGTTTTTGCCTTAATGAGTTTTAGCATTTTTAGGTATTTTTAAAAATATTTGACCAATAAAATATAAGTTTTTCAAATACTATAAATATATTCGTAAATAATATATAATAATTATTTATGAAATTTCTGTGAATATCGACATTGATCATGGCTAATCTATTTATATTTCTTTTGCCAACTTTGGAATTTCCTTCACATCGACCCTAGTCAATTGGACTAATATGCACTCAACGGGACTATCAGTTTCACCAGTTAAGGACCCCAGGCGAGTACAGTTTATTGTTTGTTTTCGATATCGATGATTACTATAATTCACTGTTGGTCATTCGTTATGTGGTTTTTGTCATCTTTTATATCCTATCATATTTTGTGGAGTAGGGATGAGAAGTACCAAAGATGTGTGATCTGATCGTAGACATTGTTTATTTTCTGCAAGTAGACCTCGTAGACATTGTTTATTTTCTGCAAGTAGACCTCGTAGCTATTGTTTACTTTTTGCAAGTAGACCTCGTAGACAATGTTTATTTTCATGCAAGTAGACCTCGTAGACCTCGCGGTGTAGTGTCTCAGACCGATCACATATCAAAGGTACTTCAAACAGTTGGGAAGGTATTTTTGGTTTATTTATTTACCGTGGAATTTCTGTCGTTTCTCACATATTTTTTTGCTTATTTTTAAAACATATAATTGATGTCTAACCTCTGTTTTATAGTCATTTTTATATATTAGAACTGCATTCAGTGAATTGTATTAGTTCCATCCTGACTGGGTAAACCAACATTTTTTAGGTTAGCCGCGACTACTCTTAGCATTGGGGAGACACGGGTGTACTTGCAGGCAAAACCTAGAGACTAGTTAGATAGTTGAGTATTTATCCAGTTGTTCTTTATAAAGGGTGAGATATTGTACCTTGTATCAAATGTCAATCCTTGAATATTTGTAATTTAACTTAGTTATTGTAAATGAGCATTATTTGTGATTTTGAGTATTGTGGCTCGACAGCGTTCTACCGTCGACACTGCAGCGTAGGCTGGCTTGGACACGCTCTCGCATCCTGAATGAAAAAATGGGTACGGGTCGTGACAGGAAAGGGTCTCCTATACCTCTTTTTCTGCGTCTTCAACACAATCATTCCCATGTTGGCCTGGGATTCTGGACAGATCCTTCATCCCTCCAAAAAAAAGTTTTCTAGAAGCAAGACTCGGATGAAGAACTGCAACATGATTTGCTTTGCACCAGTTCCAGAAGAAGAAGCCATGACTGGTACCAGATCTGGGAAGCTCTATCTCAGAGACTATCCAGAGGGACAAGAGATTGCAGTCACTCCTCCTCCAGTCTCTGATGCCCCTCCAGCATCTTCTTTATCGGCTGTCAATGTTCCTTCGGTATCATCGCCTCAAACGGAACCTGTTCCCCCCAAACCAACAGCAGCTGACAAGGGAAAACAGCCAGCTCGCTTTGATAAAATATTGAAGAAAACTCCACCTCATTGACTAAAAAAGTCGTATAATTTTGACATATTGGCTCAATTAGCCAATAATCCGACAAGGTTATCGATTTTTAATGTCCTGCGTCTCTTGAGGGAAACCTGAAAGACATTAAGTGAAGCTTTGATGCAAGCTGACGCTTGTTTAGCCCATCTTAAGAAACCGGACGAGAAACCGATAGCATGCTTTCACTGTCATAGTGTGATGGAACTGATTCCCAATATCACATTCACTCAAGATGATATGCTTCTGGAGGAAAATCGATATGACTAACCTCTCTACTATACGGGATATGTTGATACCATGAAGGTCGATAGCATTCTTGTCGACCCAGGATCTGCACTCAGCATTATGCCGAAAACTCTATTGGATGCACTGAAGATCCCAGTTCATAACCTCTCTACAACAATCACGACTATCCCGGGGTTCAATTCCGGGAGAAGTGAACCATTGAGAAAGATTCGCTTGAAAGTCCAAATTGGCAATCTTCGTACGAAGGTCACCTTCTATCTGATTAACAATCACGTCTCCTACAATATCTTATTGGGAAGACCGTGGTTGTATGAACATAATATCATGCCATCTAATCTCCATCAATGCTTCAAGTATGTCGATGATAATGGAGAAGTATGGAAGGAAGTGGATGATCTTAATCCCTTTTGAGGCATCGAAGCATATTATACAGACTCCAGAATGTATAAAGAAGAGTTCATGAAAGTCATACTGGCCATGGACACTGAAGAAGATCGGAAAGAGAGTCCAGATGATATCTTGGTGATTTCGGTCAAGGGATGCACTTCTCGTCCTTCGTCTTCTTAGACGCTGACCATCACTCACTCACATTCTATCAAGCATCCTCCTTCGAAAAAGATGGAGCATAGGGAGCTCACCTCTCCTGAGCCCCTTGTTATCGACCTTCGTCGTAACAAGCCTTCTTCTTCTTCTCCTCATCTTGTTATCAATCTTAGCAAGCTATCGGCTAAGGTCAAGAGCACCGTTGTAAATGATGATGTAAATATCAATAAAGTAGCATCTCGTTTACAGTATATTGATGTCAATCATTACACATGACGTTATCTAGAAATTCTAGATAACTTTGAACCCCTTACCTTAGGAGCAGTTCAACCTCTTCAAGATGAGGTATCACTTGAATCAGTACAAGATTCATTTTTTCTGGTTCCCTTCTAGAAGAAAGATGAACGTCCTACCCTCTTCAGCAAAGGTTTGAATCAAAAGGTTACATCCGATAGCGATTCTGAAAAAGACGATAATGGACGACTTCAACTACGTTGTTACAGTCAACAGTCTAAGAACATCATCCAAAAGATGGGCTATAATTTCAAATCCGGCCTCAACAATGGTAAGGGAAGACGAACTCCTATTCGTATACCTACCCCAAAAGGAAAGTCACTGCAATATTATAACAAAACAAAGCATGGAATAGGTTACACCACGCCAATCTCAACCCTAGATGTTTCTGAGTCTGACAAAGAAGAATGATCTAACTCTTCCGACTCTGCATCATAGGATTCAAACACCGTCGTAGGGTACATTCATCGAGTGACTCTATCTTCCAATATGGTGACTGCTGAGTTTTCGGAGGACGACGACGACTTTACCGAAACTCCCAAAACTGAGCCCTGGGTACAAAAGATGGATACCCAGTGGAAACTTCGCTTCGAGCAGCGTGAACCACCCACGAAGGATCAACTGGTCCAAATCGACAATGGAGACAAAATTTCTCTAAGACCGATCTTCATTAGCAAATGTCTTCCTGAAACAGATAAACAAGATCTGATCCAGCTCATCAGGGATTACATTGATGTATTTGCCTAGAGCTATGAAGACATGCCAAGATTACATCCTCAGATCGCTACTCACAAGATCAATATTCTGCTAAATGCTAGGCCATTCGAGCAACAACAGCATCGATTCCGACCTGATATGATGGACGCTATAGAAGCTGAAGTTAAGAAGCTCATCGCTTGCGACTTTGTCAGGGAAGAACATTATCCAGACTGGATTGCTAATGTCGTCCCAGTTATGAAGAAAACAGGGAAGGTCCGAGTCTATATCGACTTTAGAGACCTTAATGAAGCTTGTCCTAAAGATGAGTTCCCTCTTTCAATCACTGATGTCATGATCGACAATACTTGCGGGTTCGAAAGAATGTCTTTCATAGATGGGTTCTCCGGATACAATCAGATCAGGATGAATCCCAAAGATGAAAACATACATATTTTCGCACTCCTCTAGGAGTCTATTGTTACACAGTTATGCCATTTGGTCTCAAAAATGCTGGTACAACCTATCAACGGGCCGTGATCACCATCTTTTGCGAACATTTATGAAAGACAGTCGAATGCTATATCGACGATATTGCTGTCAAAAGACGTCTAAAGGAAGATCACATCCAAGACTTAAGGGCTTTCTTTTATCTAATGTGCCAGCATCAACTCAAGATGAATCCCACTAAGTCATTCCTGGGAGTCTAGTGGAAAATTCCTCGAATTCGTTATTACCTCTAAGGGTATACACGTTAACCCCGAGAAAGTCAAAGCCATTCAAAAGATGCGTCCTCCACGCAACCAAAAAGAGCTACAAGGATTCCAGGGATGGCTTGCGTACATCAGGAGATTCATCTCAAATTTCTCTGGATGCTGCAGACCATTCACTCAATTGATAAAAAAATGTGTGTCTTTTATTTGGACTGACGAATGGCAACAAGCATTTGAAGACATAAAGCGGTACTTAATGAACCCTCCTGTCTTAGTGCCTCCAATCACAGGAATACCCTTCCTGATGTATGTTCGAGCAATGGATCATTCTCTGGGTACCTTATTAGCCCAAAAGAACAAAGAAGGTCATGAGTAAGCAATCTATTATCTCAGTCGTACAATAATCGGTGCTGAACATCGATACAACCCGGTAGAAAAAGAATGTCTAGCTATGATGTTCGTCGTCCAGAAAATGCGGCACTATATCACAGGCCAAACGATTCATGTCATCACCCGAGTCAACCCCCTCCGAGTCTAGATGAAGAAGCCCAGTACACTCAATTCCAGACTCGCTACATGGACTATATTGCTAGCACAATATAATATGGTCTATGTCCCATAAAAGTCTACTAAGGGGCAAGCCCTGGCTGATTTCTTGGCGGCTCATCCAATTCCTGAAACGTCTAAACTCTATGACAAAATCTAACATGCGCCAGTCACACAAAAACACTTCTTATTCAAAGTATTCCAAATTTTAAAGTTTTTCAAATTTGAAAACTTTGAAGGGAGTCTTGTAGAAGCTCAAAAAGTATAAACATCACCATGTGTTACTCATAAATGGCGCTAGGAACCAAATCATCAAATGGCACTGGTCATCAGATGGCGTATGGAATCAGTTGGCACTGGACCTAAGTGGCGCTGGCTGCCATGTGGCAAGCTTCCTCAAGAAGCCAAACAGTTGTCATTATGACTGACAATACATCAATCGAGGAAAATTCGTTCGAATCCCGAGTGCGCGACGCTCAAGAAGATTGTGTCAGATTTGTCATAATGACTGACAGCTGCCATATGCCATTTGCATTTGGCACGAGATAATCAATATCATTATATTAAGCAGAGTGCATTAAACAACAAATAGCGCCTGGCACCATTTAACAGTTGGCGCCATCTGATCAAATCATCCAGAAGCAGTTAGATGACGTGGCACACATGCCTCTAATCTCGAAGAACATGCACACGATACTATCCATGACCAAGCACATCTCTCTTACAGAATACCACGCATCATATGCAGTTAAGTTAACCGTTCGCACAACTGGGTGAATGGTGCACCAATTACAGTGTGTGCCAATCAGGATAACTACTTAACAATTATCTCTAAACTCTGTAAATAGAGTTTCAAATCACTTCACAAGGATGACAAATGATCATAATCTTCTAAGCACCTGCTGCAGCACTCTCCAAAGGCTTTTTTTTCGACATCGCATCATCCAAGGGATAAAGTAATAATCTTCTGCTCAGATTTCTATAGTTGTACTTTTCCAGAAATCAAATCATACTCTTGTACTTTTCTTAGTTTGTAATCAAACTTTTTATTTTTGCAAACACACTCAACACATGGTGCACCACACACATACAAAGTACACACTCACACTCTATACTGGAATACTGTTCCTGTACGCCAACCCAGGTATGCCACTCTTATCATATGCTGCCTCTTAGTGCAGCCTCATACAGGAACCCCCTTCTCATTACTCTCTGATACCTCAAACTAAAGGATGAATCCCTGGTACTCAAGTGCATATGCAATATCAGGTGTCAAAGCTATATAATACTCCTTACTATTACATCTGCTACTGCAGACACACATGCTGCACCAAGGCATTCAATTATCTTACACTTTCCTTGGACACATATCCATCTACCATAGTACGCAACAATTTGCACTTGTTCACTCCTACTCACTCACACAAGACACAAAGACACTCATTTATACACTAAATTCTGCATACACCTAAAATCCTAACATATGCACGCTGGTATCTATTTGCTACCTACATACACATGCACCAACTCTGTCAAACAGGAGCATGAGCCCGTGCACAGGTTTACCTGTGTGCACGCAGGTTAACTGTAGTCGAACCCCCCTTCTCTAATATCTGCACACTGAAACTCACACCCTAACTCTATACACACAAGTATGCCTACAAACACAAATAAACAGAGAGACTCACTCACTGATACACACTCATGCACCTATGGACCTATGTGTTAACTGTTACTCTATGGACCCTCAATGACACCACAAATCTAATATGTATTTCAACGTCCCTTCCTATATAGGGAAACCCACACCACTATGCACATGGATTGGTACTCATTAATCACAAATGCACACACTGATACCCCTATGTGTGAAGCACTGACACACACACCCTTGGCCGACACTCCCTCCCTCGCTCATGCACTTGCACCTACTGCATATGGTCTTCTGGGCAGAAAGCCTGTTGTGCACACCTGTGCAGCAACTCCTGTACTCCCCATCACAGGCCACACATATTCAGTCATGCACTCACACACTAACACTATCAAACAACCATGTAGGTATACACAGACCTGGTAATCCCTCTAATTACTACTACTCCTACACTCTATACTCCAACCTGGTATACCCCATACTAGACACACACACTAGTGGCTGATACACTATACTGCTTTAGCTAAAACACATAGGTGGCCATCTCTATCCTGTGCAATCTGCTGCACATATTTGCATACACACAGACACACTATCTACCCTTCATTCTCACATATATAAATCTAAATATGCACAGACATGATCACTCTGTAATCCCCTTCCTTAACTACACTAGCAATCACATATGCTCATGGACACTCCCTTAGACACCTAGACATAGGCTCAATACTTATGACATAAACATATGTGAACATGTATGTATATATATAAAATATCTACTAACACATATATATCTATGTATATGCAAGGGACATAAAGAACACTAATACACTCACATATCCAAATCTAACTATGCGTATCATGGGATACCATGACAATGCCATGTATCCTATTTAGGACACATGCACCCAATCTCGACTAAAAAATGACACAAAAATTCATTTGGGGACATGAAACAAATACTTGGTGGTCATAAATGTCGCGCTCCGACTTGCCAAATCGGTTGCCCTTGCCTTGACTCAAGATAAATCGATCGTCTAAGCTGGTGCGTGATGCCGTACAAGTATATATTGGACTTGTACAAGACAAGAACATGCACTTGATAATTCTTTTGAGATAACGGGTTTAAATTAAATAGTGCAGAGAATCGAGGACACAGAATATGAAGAAATTTAGCTTTTCATTCATAAAACTTACAAAATATGTGCAAGGTCAGTTTTATAATTCATATGCCGTTGTGTCTACATCTTTGAAACACAAAAGAAAAACTCTTGACAAGTTGCCATGAAATAATCCATGTCATTCCATACATTCAGGCCCCTTTATACATTTGAACAAAATGCCTTCGATCTGAATTGGGCTTCAAAATACTTCAAAATAGGAGAGCTTCGACCGCCTCTCGTTCTTCAGTTTTAGTCTAGTCTTGAGCTCCCGCAGCATGCTCGGCACCTGGGGAGTTGGGGGTTAGCACACTTGCTAGTGGACGGGACGAACCTACTTGTCTAAACTGATACTACTTATTAAGGATTTAGCATACGAAGTGATCGTGCTAGTTAGAACTATGTGATTTGCAGTTCGTATCGAAGGCACATTTTAAGCAGTAAACAACATAACCAATTTCAACTTATCTTACCATGGTCGTGCTCCTTTACTACATAAAATAGATATCATACTTACCACCTGCACAAGATAATAGGTGAGCATGCAATCTATCTTATATGCGGTCATTTATGATATCGATACCACGAAGGACAATTACGTAGCATTGCGACGCGGCCTACCAGTCCAGGTTGCGAGCCTAACTGGAGGTCTCGTAATACCTCGCGTCGAAGCACGATTCCATAATTTTCTTCTAGGCCGATTTGGTCCCAGCCCCCCGAGTACCGTTTCGAGGAAAGCTAATCATGTGCACAAGTTGTCCATGACCATGCAAATGCGTAAACAGTTTAATATATATGAAATAGATTTTATAGCGTGGACAGTATTATGCAGCATAATCATTTTGACTCGTACGAAAGTTCATTTTCTCAAAGCAGTATGTTCTGATTTAGAGTCCCGTAGGCACCAAATTCTTCGAGGCATAATATGCCATAATCGTTTCATTTTATTTTATTTTGCAGATCATGAAATAATTTTCTCTTTTTTTTCTAGAACCTTATCTTTTCTCTTTTTGATGTGAAACTTATATTTTCGAAGTATATTACTCTAAATCGATACAGTTATCCCGAGTTCTTGATCTTAATGGCATAGCATACATTCAGTTAGCATCATCGATTTGAACGTTGAACTTTAAGACCTTATTGGCGGAATTGAGTAGAAAAGAAGGGGCTAAACCACCCACCTAAAGGGATTGTACCGAGAGTAGGAGATTGCTTTGCGACGGTCAAGCATCAGTTACATGAACTCCTGTAATGGCACAAGCATCAAGTTAGAATCCCTTCTTCAATCCTTCCCCTTCGAAATTCCTACATGCGTATTCATAAATCGACGTGAAAGCACACTCATCAAATCCAAGCAACAAATTATTTAGAAAGCCAAGAAAACTAACAAAACCAACAGCAGACCTGTCATATCCCTTTCTTTAGAGTTCATTTGCCAAGACACAGTCCGCTGTATCTAGGACTTATTCTAATAGTAGCCGATCCATTAGTTGGAATGGTACTCATATCATTCGTCAAATCAATTTTATTGATGTCATGGTTTTCGTATACCAAACTCGTCACTGAGTCAGACTAGCCATCTATGTTCCCGACCGTGTCTAACTTACCACAAGCCTATTATATAGTGCTTCGCCCCAATGGGAGCGAGGCACTACATAATATACCACTAAAAAAAAGTTTTGTCCCGAAACTTAAGAACAAGGGTCTGACATTAATCGACAAACAATAAAGGATATTTCTCCTTTATTTCTGATTCTAGCTCCCAGGTCGATTCCTCAACTAAATGGTTGCACTAGAGCACGCGAACCAAGGCATCAACCGGCTTCGTATGATCTTTTCTTAATGGTCTAAAATTTACACAGGCTCCTCTGAGTATGATAGGTCGACGCGCAGCTCCAACTGATCAAAGCCAACCACGTGACTTGGGTAATGTACGTACTTCAGAAGTTGGAAGACATGGAAGGCGTCGTGTACTTCAGCCAGGACAGGAGGTAGCACAATCCGATAGGCAATGCCCGCCACTCTCTCAAGGATCTCGAATGGGACTATAAATCTGGGACTTAGTTTGCCCTTTACTCCGAACCGCATGCCACCCCGCATCGGCATCACCTTCAAGAATACATAGTCTCCGACCAAGAACTATAACGGCCATCGACCAATGTCCTCATAGCTTTTCTATCGGCTCTGTATAATGCAGAGTCTATCTTGAATCATACGAACCTTCTGGACAGCTTGTTCTACTAGTTCTGGTCCGAGTACCTGTCGCTCCCCGACTTCGTCCCAGCATATCGAAGATCGGCACTTCCTCCCGTAGAGTGCCTTATAAGGAGCCATCTGGATGCTTGATTGATAACTGTTATTGTACGAAAACTTCGTAAGCGGTAAATGCGTGTCCCAACTGGTCTTTAAATCTATCGCACATATACACAATATATCTTCCAGGATCTGATTCACTCTTTCCGTCTGGCCATCTGTTTGCGGGTGGTACGAAGAGCTAAAATTCAGCTTAGTGCCTATTACCACTTTCAGACTCGTCTGAAAAGATCATGACAGGTACCCCGTGGAGTCGGACAATCTCATTGATATAAATCTGAGCCAACCGATCGATGCTCCAGGATACTTTGATAGCGATGAAATGAGCAGATTTGGTCAATCGATCAATAATGACCCAAATCGTATTATTTTTCTACGTCGTCTTCGGAAAGCCTATGATAAAATCCATAGACATGTCGTTCCACTCTCATACCGAAATATCGAGGTTCTGTAGCTCCCCGTCTAGTCTTTGGTGTTCAGCCTTTACCTGTTGACATGCCATGCACCGTGACACAAAAGTTGCCACGTCTTTCTTCATGCCGTGCCACCAAAAGGTCATGCGCAAGTCCTTGTACATCTTGGTGCTTCCAGGATGCAGCAAGTACTTTGTATAGTGAGCCTCTGTCAAATTTTTTTCTAACTTTGGCATGGTCCGACATATATATTCTTCCCTTCATCTGCATCATTCCGCCCTCGTCCGTCACAAAATCGATCGCTTTCCCTGTCGAAATCAGCTCGCGCATCTTCTTCAGGAATGGGTCGCCCTCCTGTGCGGTCTTGATCTTATCGTGCAAGCTCGACTCCAGGTGCAACTGAGCCAACTGTGCTCCTCTATATCGAATTCGGAGTTCAATGCCCATTTCGGCCAAGTCCCGTTGTATGTTGCGATTGATTGCCAGCCACCCTACGAATATTCTACTTAGAGCATCCGCTACAATTTTTTCCTTACTCAACGTGTACTCGATCGTCAGATCATATTCTTTGATGAGTTCGAGCCAACGCCGCTGCCATAAGTTCAAGTCCTATTGGATAAAAATATATTTGAGGCTTTTGTGATCCGTATAGATGCTGCAAGCCACACCATAAAGATAGTGCCGCCATAGCTTCAACGCGAACACAATCATCGCTAGCTTAAGATCATGCGTAGGGTAATTCTTTTCATGTTGCTTCAATTGTCTCAAAGCAAACGAAATCACCTTATCCCTTTGCATGAGCACACACCCTAAGCCAGTTCTCGATGCATCGCTGAATATCTGAAACCCTTCTGAACTATTCAGAAGTGCAAGGATCAGAGCTAAGACGAGTCATTTCTTTAACTCTTGGAAGCTAGATTTGTAGTCGTCGTTGCACTCGAATGCGATTCCCTTATGGGTGAGGCGAGTCAGAGGTGACACAATTTTGGTAAAGTCTTTCATAAATCTTCGCTAGTAGACTGCCAAGCCGAGAAAACTCCAGATGTCGCCTGCCGAAGTAGGCCGTTTCCACTCAACTATCGCTTTAATTTTTTTTGGATCCACCGTGACGCCTTCAGCTGAAATAACGTACCCAAGGAATGTCACACTGCTCATCCAAAATTTGTATTTACTCAATTTCGCATAAAGTTGATGTTCACGTAGAGTTTGTAGCACCGTCTTCAAATGCTCCACGTGCTCGTCCTTGCTTTTTGAATATCTGAGAATGTCGTCGATGAATACGATGACAAATTTTTCTATGAATGGTCGGAAGACCCGGTTCATTAGATCCATAAAGGCGGCGGGGGCATTTGTCAAACCAAACGACATGACTAAAAACTCGTAGTAGCGTATCAAGTTTGGAAAGCGGACTTCGGCACGTCCTCGGACTTGATCTTCAAATGATGGTAGCCTGAGCGGATAACAATCTTGAAAAACACCGTGGCCCCTTGTAGCTGGTCAAACAGGTCGTCTATCCTTGGCAACGGGTACTTGTTTCGTACCGTAGCTTTGTTAAATTCCCGATATTTGATGCACAGCTGCATCGATCCATCCTTATTCTTTACAAACAACACCGGAGCACCCCACGAGGAGACGCTAGGGCGAATATATCTGCGATCTGGCAACTCTTGTTGCTATTCTTTCAGTTCCTTCAGCTCTGCCGACACCATTCGATAGGGTGCTTTGGATATCGGTTGAGTGTCCAGAAAGGTGTTAATGCTGAATTCTATCTCTCGATCTGGCGACATCCCTGGCAATTCGTCTGGAAACACATTAGGAAATTCTGCCACGACTTTAATTTGTGTCGTGCCTACAATCTCCATTCTCGTGTCTCGAACTGATGCTAGGTACCCGCTGCAACCATAATGCAACATGTACCATTCCGAAATTGTCGATATTACCATTGCCGTCTTCGATGCTGCTCTGCTCGAATAGAAGAACTCAATTTTACCAAGAAGACGAAATATGACTCTCTTCTTCGCGTATTCAATGGTTGCATGGCATGCACCCAACCAATCCATACCGACGATGATATCGTACTCTTTGATATCGAGGACAATAACTTTCAAGGTTAGATTCCTCCCACCGATGTAGATGTAATCATCCCTACAAATTTGAGTGGCATGCATATCTACTCCCGATGGAGTGCTAATGCTAAGATTCATATCTAATAATTGCATAGGTAATTTATTTTCTTCTACAAAGTCGGCAGATATGAAACTATGTGTAGCACCCGAATCGAACAGTACTCTAGAAGGCATACTTTTATAGAGTAATATACCTGTCACAATAGTGTTGGACGTGGATGCTTCATCCCGAGTCAGTGCAAAGACTCGGCCTTGCGTTCCCTGGCGATTTTGTGGGTTTACGGGTATTGCATTTGCGCCATGGGCGGGAGGTGCCCTATTCTGATTTTGTACATCCCTCGGTGGATTTTGATTCACCCTCACCATTCGATAATCTACCGCCTTGTGGTCTAGCTGGCCACACTTGAAGCATCCCCCTTGGCAATCGATTGCCAGTTGTCCTATCTTGCCGTACCGATGGCATCGTACTCCGGAATGAGGCCCCCGGTACTCGAACATATTCTGGCGCTCTGGCACACTAGATCCTCCCGCGTCATGAGGATGCTTGTTGAAGTTGTTGCGGATGGTTGGCATCGCCCTTTGGGATGCGGAACCAAAGATTTGCTCATTGTCGAGTGCTGCATTGTAGGACTCCCTGTAGGTCTGACATTTTTGGTTCATGACGTCCTGATGAAGATTGTCATTCAGGCCTTGTTGAAAGCATTCGCACCACGCTTCCTTGTTCGGCAGGAAGGCCCCGACAAAATTTGCAAGTTTTGCGAACTTTGTGTCGTAGTCATCGACTAACATATTTTCTTGTTTCAAGGATATGAATTCGTCTTCTTTCTGCCGACGAACAGAACGGGGAATATATTTCTCGAGGAAGGCCTACTTGAACGTCTCCTACGAGATCTTGGTACTGGGGTTGACTTTGTAGAGTTCCTATTTCTTTGCCTCCCACCAATCGTGATCCCTCAAGTGCAGCTGCAAGGCCGCGCACCCCACTCTCTTGGAGCCCTTAATATTGAGAAGGTTGAACATGCCCTTGATTTTCACTAGCCATCCCATGATCTCATCTGGTTTTGCTCGGCTGTTAAACTCGGGCGGGTTCATTGTCTTGAACTCGGTCGCTTTAAACAAGGAAGAGGAAGACAGAGGCTTCATCGTTACTGGTTGCACTTTTTTTTTCTTCTTCTCCTTCTGATGCGACAGTCGCCAAATTATGTTGGGTTGCCATGTTGCTCACGATCCGGGCTAGTGCATCCATATATTTCTGTTGGGCACTGATTTGGGCCCGGATCTGCGCCTGCAGCTATTGTTGCTGCATCTGTGCCTGGTGCTGTTGGGCTTCCATGAGGCGCATCAATCGCTCCATAGTAGATTCGCTAAGCGCTGCCTCCTCGGTGCTATCCGGGCTAATCATGCGGTACTGACAGCGGATACACCCGATTTCCTCGTTATTCCTACAAAATTGAACAAACCCGTTAGTATTATTCGAAAATATCTACGGGCTTATCTGTATGGAATGATTATTTCATGCCGTATATGTCGAAAAACACATTTTTTTTAAAATTGCAACAACATCCAAAACAAAATGTTTTTGAAAGGTCCAAGGTATGAACCGTGCTCTGATACCAACTTGTCATGCCCCGACTCGCTAAATCGGTCGCCCTCGCCATGACTCGAGATAAATCGATCGTCTAAGTCGGAGCGTGATGTCGTATAAGTCTATATTAGACTTGTACAAGACAAGAACATGTACTTGATAATTCTTTTGAGACAACGAGTTGAAATTAAACAGTATAGGGAATTCAAGACGCAAAATAGGAAGAAATTTAGCTTTTCATTCATAAAACTTGTAAAATATGTGTAAGGTCATTTTTACAATTCATATGTCGTTGCGGCTACATCTTTGAAACACAAAAGAAAAACTCTCGACAAGCTGCCATGAAATATTCCTTGTCGTACAATACATTCAGGCCCCTTTATACATTTGAATAAAAAGCCTTCGATCTGAATTGGGCTTCAAAATACTTCAAAATACTTCAAAATAGGAGAGCTTCGAGCTGCCTCCCATTTTGCAGCTTCAATCTAGTCTTGAACTCCCGCAGCACGCTCGACACCTAGGGAGTTGGGGGTTAGCATACTTACTAGTGGACGGGACGAACCCACTCGTCTAAACTGACACTATTTATTAAGGATTTAGCATACAAAGTGATCTTGCTATTTAGAACTATGTTATTTGCAGTTTGTATCGAAGGCATGTTTTAAGCAGTAACAACATAACCAATTTCAACTTATCTTACCGCGGCTGTGCTCCTTTCCTGCATAAAATAGATATAATATTTAATACCTGCATAAGACAATAGGTGAGCATACAATCTGTCTTATATGCGATCATTGGTGATATCGACACCTTGATAGATGATTACGTAGCATTGCGACGCGCCCTACCAGTCCAGGTTACGAGCCTGAGGTCTCGCAATGCCTCGTGCCGAAGCACGATTCCATAATTTCCTTCTAGGTCGATTCGGTCCCAGCGCTCCGGGTACCATTTTGAGGAAAGCTAACCCTGTGCACAAGTTGTCCATGACCATGCAAATGCGTAAACAGTTTAATATATATTAGATAGATTGCATAGCACAGATAGTATTAAGCAGCATAATTATTTTGACTCGTGCGGGAGTTCATTTCCTCAAAGCCGTATGTTTTGATTTAGCGTCCCGTAGGCACCAAATTCTCTGATACATAATATGCCGCAACCGACGTTTCATTTCATTTTATTTTGCAGATCATAAAATAATTCTATCTATTTTCTAGAATCTTATCTTTTCTCTTTTTGGTGTGAAACTTATATTTTTGAAGTGTATTACTCTAAATTGATATAGTTATCCCGAGTTCTTGATCTTAGTGGCATAGCATATATTCAGTTAGCATCATCGATTTGAACGATGAACTTTAAGACTTTGTTGGCGAAAATGAGTAGAAAAGAAGGGGCCGAACCACCCACCTAAAGGGATTGCTCCGAGAGTAGGAGATCACTTTGCAGCGATCAAGCATCAGTTACATGAACTCCTGCAATGGCACGAGTATCATGTTAGAATCCCTTCTTCAATCCTTCCCTTTCAAAATTTCTAAAGACGCATTCAAAAATCGACGCGAAAGCACACTCATCAAATCCAAGCAACAAATCATTCAGAAAGCCAACAAAACCAACAACAGATCTGTCACGTCGCTATATTTAGAGTTCATTCGCCAAGACACAGTCCGCTCCATCTAGGACTCATTCCAACAGTAGTCGATCCATTAGTTGGAACAATACTCATATCATTCGTCCAAATCGATTTTATTGATGCCATGGTTTTTGTATACCAAAATCATCGCTGAGTCAGACTAGCCATTTATGTTTTCGACCGTGTCTGACTTGCCACGAGCCTATTACATAGTGGTTCGCCCCAACGGGAGCGAGGCACTACAATAAATTCGTAATTCCACCAAAAGGCCTAGAAAATCCTATGTATCTAATGGAAACGACATCCTTAGAACCTAGTTCTTCTCCAATAGGGTTGGGCATTCCTATGGGTAGGTTCTTATGGATCCAAATGGTGCTCCTATCCATAAAATTGGAGGAAAATAGAGATTTACCCAACTTATGTGTCCCTCCTTTGGAGAACTCCGAATCGGACATAAGAAGACTTGAATCGGACACACCCCTCTTTGCTTGGACTCCTCTTC